>CM068371.1:89289567-89953484 GCA_034769895.1 Magicicada septendecula | reverse complement strand
AACGTATATTTTAATGTAGACCTCTACGGAAAGATTTCCCACCCAGTAGAGAAAATAATTAATGAAATTCCTTACACCGATGGCTTAAGTATCGCGATTCTATTGACTTTTATCAGATACCTACTGCAAATAAAAGATCTACAACAATTGAGCGATTGGCAAATACTGCAGGTTATCCTACCCAAATGTAAACCACCTTTACGAGATCGTGTGCTAGAATCATTAAACTCGACTCTTCCAGTAGAAGAACTTCATACTACTATAATCAAATATTTTATCCCCACGTGAATTTATGAGGAGGCCAAAAGAAATACCGTACTGCGAGTACAAGGAGCCCATGAAAGACTGGCCCACTATATTGCAGACATCAGAGAATCTTCACGTCTACTGCAAGTCGACTGGACTGAAAAACAATTGGTCGATACTATCTTGGTAGGCTTGTCTCCTGAAGAACGCTCCCGTTTAGCACTAATAAGTAGACCCCTCACTTTTGCTGACCTTGAACAATGTAGTGTTCACTCGTCAAATGTGTGGTACGCAGATCAGCACAGACATGCACCGGTATCCACAACACCACAGAGAAAGGAAACGCAAGCCCTAGTCTGAGATGCAAGAAGTCTACGAGAACGACGACCATTTCGGCGACCAACCTATGTTCATGGCCATGGTAAGTCCAAGGAGCCTCCACCTCGACACGAAACCAGTGAGACCCCGCGTAAAGAATATATATGCTATAACTGCGGAAAACCTGGACACCTCAGTAGAAACTGTAAACGGAAACAGTACAATCAGAAAACTCATTATCCAAAAAACATGTAAGGCAGGGAGATCCGAAACCCTGTGTCTTCCGCAGCATCGTGAAAACAGGTAAACCCCTGAGAGACCACCTATTAAAACAAAATACTAATACAAATAACAAAAGAAAATTAGACCCCTATGTTAGAAAATTTATCGATAAATGTAACTCTATTAGTAAATGTGATTTCAATAAGTGTGAATTACCGTATATACAAGTTGACCTTGGTGTTACATCCACCCTCGGATTAATTGATTCCGGATCAACGCGAAGTTTAATTAGTCAAGAGCTAGCCAATAAATTATTTAAACACAATTTAGTTAAACGCAGTCAATCAGTAAATATTAGATGCGCTACAGCTAATAAGCAAAACTTAATGATAAAACTTATCATCACGTTTAAAGTAAAAATTAAAAATCTAACGTGGTATTTTCCAATGTTGGTATGCGACGAATTAGGACCCGAGTTAATATTGGGAGCTGATTTTATCAGTAAAACAGGAATAATTCTAGACATTCACGATAAGATGTTTTACTTTGGATTCGATCGTTCACGGAAATATAACTTGCATGATAATGCAAGTAACAGAAAGTACAAGCACCACTTCTACACACATAAAGCATCACGAATCTGAATTAGGTCATCTGGAAAGTAAAGATAGACGGAACATACAGACTTTAATAAAACAATTCTCCAACGTCCTCACCCCAAAGTTAGGACTGACGGACCTGATAGAGTACAAAATAAATTTGAGCAACAATAAAGTAATACGTTTAGCCCCATACAAATTATCACCTCCAAAAATGGAAGTAATGAGGAACCAAATTAATAAGTTGTTAGAACAAGGAGTCATCGAACCCTCTACGTCATCTTATTCATCACCCGCGTTTTTAGTACCCAAAAGTAACGACAAACATAGATTAGTTGTGGACTACAGGCAACTAAATAAACGGATAGAATTTGAATCTATACCACTTCCCGACATCCACAGTGCTTTTCATTATTTTACGAAAGCAAAAATTTTTACCATTATGGATTTAAATCAGGCATTTCACCAGATACCCCTCTCACAAGAATCAAAACGTCTTACCGCATTTGCCGTCCCTTTCAACCTGTACCAATTTACGAGGGTACCCTTTGGTATATCCCAAGGTAGTTCTGTATGTAGCAGATTATTAGAAAAATTATTTCATGACATAAAATTTAAATATGTGTATCACTACTTAGATGACATTGTTATCTACAGCGAGTCAATTGAGCAACATCTTAATCATCTACGTGAAGTACTATCCCGATTGGAGAAAGCTGGATTAACCGTAAACCCCAGTAAAGTAAATTTTGCTGTGACACAATTCTCATTTTTAGGTCACATCGTAAAAGCCAACGGAAAGGTAAGCATAGACCCAGAGCGAACCCGTGCCATCAGAGAATTTTTACCACCGCGGGATGCGAAAGGAATAGCCCGATTTTTAGGAATGATAAATTATTTCCATAAGTATATCCCACATCTAGCCGAAATTGCAGCACCGCTAAATACCTTAAGAAAGAAGGGAATTAAATTTGAATGGAATGAGCAACACCAAACCGCATTCGAGAAATTAAAAGAAAGCATAATATCACCCCCCGTACTACAATTAGCCGATTTTACAAAACCATTTGTAGTGCAGACAGACAGTTCTAGTGTCGCCCTAGGTGCAGTCATATATCAGGAAGTAGATAACTCAAGGTTACCTATTAGTTACGCTTCTCGCACCCTGACAGATCAAGAAAAGAAATACTCCGCATACGAATTAGAATGTTTAGCTATAGTTTTCGCTTTTGAGAAGTTCAAACCATTTTTAGAACATAAAGAGTTTTTGTTAGAAACAGATAATCAAGCGTTATCTTGGCTACTAAATCACCCAAAACAGTTAGGCCGTATCGGAAGATGGGTATTAAGATTAAATTGTTTTAAATTCAAAGTACAACATATTAGAGGCACCCAAAACGTAGTTGCCGATACACTGTCACGTATGTTCCAGCCTAGTAGTAATACTTACGATAACAAGAGTAGAGAAACGCCGATTATTAATACTTTAATTACCGAATTTCCTCTTGCATTTACGGATTTAGCCCAGTATCAACAACAAGACCCACGTTTGAGTCCAATTATTGAACAACTTGAAAAAGGAAATAAGTCAGAGAAATACATATTAAGTAGGAGAGTATTATGTTGTAGAATAGCGAACGGAAAATATTTACGAATAATCGCCTCTGATATTATTAAACCTATGCTGATGGAATATTATCACTCTTCCACCATTGGAGCTCATATGGGAATAAATAATACCATACATCGAATTCGTAAAGAATATCACTGGGAAAATATGAACAGTGAGATCGCCAATTTTGTGAAAAGGTGTAAGTTGTGAGCACTCAGCAAACCAGCGAGAAACAGTCAAATAAGTCAATTAATCTCAGAGATTCCTGCTACCCCGTTCTCCAAAATTTATTTAGACTTTTCAGGACCCTACCCGCGTTCTAAATCAGGAAATACCATGTTACTAATTTGTGTAGACTCTTTTAGCAAATTCATCTGGATGTACCCCATGCGGCGAGCCTTAGCTACAACCACAGTAAGTATTTTACAGCATAGATTATTTAAAGAATTCGGTATTCCTGTCCATCTAGTGTCGGATAACGGACCACAGTTTAAGTCCAAGGAATTCAGGAACATGTGTTTCAAACTAGGAATAGACCACATTACCACTACAGAGTATCGTCCGCAAGGTAATATAGCTGAGAGGTATTTGCGAAACCTAAAATCTGCTTTAATAGCCTACCATGCTAACGATCATACTTCTTGGGACCAGAACCTATCCTAGATACAGTTCGCCTTTAATTCAGCATATCATGAAGGACATAAGTCTACCCCATTCGAATTATTGTTCAAGTATAAACTTAACCACCCATTATCCACTAAGTGGAAAATACATGAATTGTTACCCCTTGAAATTAGGGATAAAAATATTAGGAAAATATGGAATGAAGCGCGCGCTAATTTACGAACAAACTTAGCGAAATCAAGGAAATATCACGAGCGAAATAATAATAATAATGAAGTAAAGTACCAAATCGGTGACTTAGTTATGTGTAAAACACACCCTACGAGTAGTGCAATCGATAAGACCACTTCCAAGCTATCATACCGATGGTGCGGTCCTTATCAAATTCACAAATATTTAACTCCAGTAACCGTAGCCCTGTACGAACCCTCTACTCAAAAATATGTACGAAGGACACATATTTCGCAGATAAAACGATATCACGAAGAAGGAAATGGTAGAGTACAAGTTAAATAAATGTAAAAAAAAAAAGGTATATGTCTGGTACTCAAATGCAAAAGAGTACTTGAGTAACATTTAGCTAGCTAATCGTATAAATAGGTACGAGGCCTGATCAACCTTGAATCCTATTCATCGAAAGTAGAGCAAAGTAAGAAGTCAGCTGACATCAAATATGAGGAATAATTAAGTAACCAATTACTTAATGAGAAATTCTATAACTAGAATAACTCGTATCTAAAGAAAAACCCGGTAGTAGTCATAAGTAGTAGAGTTAAGAAAATTTAGAATGTTTACAATATGTTTTATAATGTGTGAATTGTATGTAGTATTAGAATTAGTCTGTAAAGTATGATATGTAGATAGTAAGAATAAGCAAGTCGAGACTGACTTGTGCAACTCGTAATTACATACAGAGAAAAACGGGTGAGAGAAATTTCACACGGAAATCCCCCAAACATACTCCCGGTACATTCCTAACAAATAAGCCGGAGGCTGTGTCTTAAGCGGCGGAGTATGTGACGATTTCATTAATAAAAATATGTTAATTAATTAAATTGTTAATGTATAAGCTGAGAAATTTTAAAATTTTAATAAAATCTCACATTTTAAACTAAATCTTATTGCTATTATTAAATAATAATAATATTTAATAAAAAGTCTAATAATAAAATAAAAGGGAATACAATTGTACAGAAAGGGTAAAGCTTGTTAATTAATCCTGCATATACAGGCACTGACCAGAATTAACTTGTTTTCTGACCCCTAAACAAACTAAATATAATTGTAAATTTTGTTATTATTTAAATAATTAAATAAGACCACTGTAATGTACTTTGATAACGTCTGTAACTAAGAATATCTCTATTTAATCAAACTTTAGTCCTTTAATTAAATTAGAAACATGGAACTACTTTTATGTTGACTAGTAATTGTCGCGAGATTACTACTCTTCCCCTAACTATTTTTGCCCACTTGCAATGGAGCGCTCACGCCGTAAGCTGCGTACAGCGTTGTTTCGCGACGCGTGTATAATTATGTGAATGGTTGGTTCAATGAATATTTAAATAACTAAATTTGTGCGGCGATGACATCTCTCTCTCAATGAATAAATAACAAACTATGTAATTCATACATTACTACAAACATGAAGGTGATATTCAACTAATCTATAATCATGTGAAGTGTATTACTGTGAAACGAACTTTCTATTTATTTATTATAACTACAAGAATTATAACAGTCGTCTAAGATGAGAGTATCCTACAAGAATTACTACAGTCGCCTAAGATGAGAGTACTTCACCCCGAATGATATAACAGACTTCAGGAACTTCACCGTCACCGGATACTAAGGCAACGACAGACCTTCAGGAAACACACCAAGGACCGAAGAACCAATTCTGCAGCAAATACTGAAAACCAGGTGACATGGAGGCTTGTCTTCCATGGTTATGAGTTACTAAAATTATTACCCACAAAAGACAATTTAACTCACCACTTTTAAGACTTTAAAAGACAGACATTATATGTAACATGTAGTCTGTAATCTAATAACACTGGTTATAGCAAAAGAGTAAATGTTTAAACTAAAAGTTTTCTTGTTTTGAAAGATTAATAAAGTCCATTCTTCAAATGGCTCAATTTTCAATATTGTATATGGCAAGGTGACCATTATTAACTTAATATATATTCAATCCCGGATCCGTGGAATAAATTAAATAGATGTACATCATATTTTGAGGGCCCTTATGAAAGAGTAATATATATATATATATATATAATTATACTGTAAACTATATATGTTGAGAACTTTAAATAGAGAACTTTATCTCATATTGTAATAAAGAGATGTCATCTGAGTACCGAGTAAACTGAGTGCATAAATCAACAGTCTCCCCTTCCCAATATCCTGATATAAGAATTGTTTTTATTTGTTGTGATTAATTTTCAGCTCGTCACAACGAAAGGCAGCCTGTATAATTGGCATAACCAATTAACGCGGGTTCCCTACGTTATAACACAAGTTAAGATGTTATAAGATGAAGTGCGTAATTTGATGTGGTTGTGTTAGGGTTCTTCTTTGGTAGATGTTCTCTAAATCTATCGATGAATCTTCTGCCCGTCTGTCCGATGTAGAAATTATCACATTCACTACATCTAATTTTGTACACACCTGAACAATCTTCTGTTAACGTTGGAACTCGTGGTTTAAGTATATTTTTTAATTTATTAGTCGTCCTGAATGAAACATTGATATTTAACTTTTTTAACTCATTTTTTATTATATTAGGGAGTATATTCGTGTATATTGCTGAAACATATTGAGTTTTACTTTTTGCAAAATTTTTACTATTTAATTTTTTGAGGTGTTTATATATTATTTTATCAACCATTTCACTTTTATAACCATTTTTTTATGGCTATGTGTTTCATTGTGTTGACTTCGTCATTATAATCCTCAGTGTTCATAGGTATATTCACTAATCTATGTGCAAGTGCATTAAACGCCGCCATTTTTTGTGTATACGGATGATTTGAATTAGCATGTATAACCAAATCTGTTGTGGTTGGTTTTCTGTATATTTTGAAAGTGAGAAGAGTATTTCGTTTTTGTACAGATACGTCAAGGAAATTCAAGCAGTTATTGTTTTCCATTTCCATGGTGAATTTAATATTGTGATTAATGCCGTTCATAAATTTGAAAAACATATCTATTTGTCTGTGAGTGCCGTTAAATACTAAGAATGTGTCGTCCACGTATCGTGTATACAAAATTATTTAATCATGAAAACGGTTATGATCGGATAATAAATATTTATTTTCATAATAGTTAAGATAAATTTCAGCTAAAAGTCCACTGAGAGGTGAACCCATTGCTAATCCGTCCTCTTGGTTAAAAAACTTATTATCATAAGTAAAATAATTCTTCTTCGTATTTAAATTAGCAGCCATCCTTACTTTTCTTTTATAAATTATAAAATTCAATATTAAATTTAATAAAAAATGTTTACGCTATAACATAACGCCGAAGTTCGCAATTGTGAACATTAGAAATAACTCAGTGGCAGCATTTAACACTAAATTAATAGCACAGAAAATTTGGATCAAGAAGAAATTAAAACATTAAATATAAAGAAAAGTCGATTAAATAAATTATTATACAAAGCACATTTGACGGTTTTAAACGCGTTACATCCAGCTATAACCCACGAAGTATTAGACTTAATACAAACACAAATTAGAAACATCGCCAAAGTCATTATATCCAAACACAATAAGAAGTTTGATAAATTATACTATAAACAGTGCAAACAAGATAACGTTGAATGTAAACATAAATTCTATAAACGCGTAGCTAATTATACTGATATCATGTTATCTACAGAGGAACAAGAGTTATTATCCAAGGGGTTACAATACAATCTACCCGACTTTAGAAAAAACTTTTTAATACATGAAATTACAAATGCCGAGGCGGTTATTAAATGCATTGAAGACCAGGACATTCAGTGTGAAACGCGGTCGTTAATTAACAATAAATTGAATCGTATTTTAAAATTAGATAGCACAAACAACACAAAACATAGGAAAGAGTTAAAAATAGCAAGAAACATTAAACAGAAAATAGAAAAGAATAACGCCATGATAACAAAAGCAGATAAAGGGAACACAGTAGTCATTATAAACAAAACAGATTACTTACAAAAATGTTACGATTTCATTAATGATAACAATATAACGATGTTAAATAATGACCCCACGGATAAATATACAAAAAACATAAATTCAGCAATCAATAAATGCGTCAGTTTGCTTGACACACAAGCCAGACGTAACGTCAAACACATCAAACCTAAAGCGCCCGAGTTTACAGGATTGCCTAAATTACATAAAGAAAATTTACCCGTACGTCCCTTGATTAACTACACGTCCGCCCCAACTTATAAAATAGCTAAAAAATTACAACATATTATAAAAATATCGGTATGGAGAACCATACATGACTTCCATATTCTAAGATTTATATTTAAATCTTAATATCGCCTGCCAAGCGCGATATATTTTCTCTTATACATGATTTACATTAAAATGAAAAAATTTTTATTTTATTGCCTGGCAACAAAATTATTTTATTTTTAACAATTACCATTGTTTCAAAAAGTTTAAATAAATTTTCAAGTACTTTACTCTTGTTAAAACGTAAAAGGTTGCAGGTAAACTACCCCTTCCCCTTAACCGATCTTCACCAAAATCGAAAGTCATTGAGACCTCTACAATTCAGGGAGGTATGCAAAAAATTATTTGATTCTGTATGAATTTGCGGCTGTTACCGTTCGTCATAGAAAATACGCTTGATAAAAAAACGTTGCAGGTAAACTACCCCTTCCCCTTAACCGATCTTCACCAAAAACAATAGGTCTTGAGTACTCTACAAATCAGGGCTGTATGCAAAACATTATTTGATTCTGTTTGAATTTGCGGCTGTTATCGTTTGCCATAGAAAATACCCTTGACAAAAAAACGTTGCAGGTAAACTACCCCTTTCCCTTAACCGATCTTCACCAAAAACAATAGGTCTTGAGAACTCAGCAATTTAGGGCTGTATACAAATAATCTTTTGATTCTGTTTGAATTTGCGGCTGTTATCGTTTGCCATAGGAAATACCCTTGTTAAAACATAAAACGTTACAGGTAAACTACCCCTTTCCCTTAACCGATCTTCACCAAAACCATAGGTCTTGAGAACTCTACAATTCAGGGCTGTATACGAAACATTATTTGATTCTGTTTGAATTTGCGGCTGTTATCGTTTGCCATAGAAAATACCCTTGACAAAAAACGTTGCAGGGAAACTACCCCTTTCCCTCAACCGATCTTCACCAAAAACAATAGGTCGTGAGTACTCTACAAATCAGGGCTGTATGCAAAAAATTATTTGATTCTGTTTGAATTTGCGGCAGTTATCGTTTGCCATAGAAAAAAACCACACACACACACACACACACACACACACCCACCCACACACACACACACACACACACACACACACACACACACACACACACACACACAGAGAGAGAGAGAGAGAGAGAGAGAGAGAGAGAGAGAGAGAGAGAGAGAGAGAGAGAGAGAGAGAGAGAGAGAGAGAGAGAGAGACAGACACACACACACACACACACTTTTCGGAAAACGACTTTTTTTCATGTTTTGAGTGTAGTAGAATCAGAATCTGCAATAATCTCGAACACGGTTTTTTTGCCATCACCATACTTCCATTCCTTAAGGAATATGGAAGTAAAAATACCTTAAGAGTTCATAGAAAAAATTAAAACTATAGAGATTTTACCTAGCTATAAATTGGTTTCCATGGACGTAGTTAATTTATATACAAATATTCCTGTTTTAGAAACATTACACATTCTTAAGAACAATTTAATTAAGACAGGCATTCTAAATCAGATACAAATAGATGAACTCCTATTTCTATTACAGATCATATTACAACAGAATTATTTTACTTATGATAATAAGTTTTTTAACCAAGAGGACGGATTAGCAATGGGTTCACCTCTCAGTGGACTTTTAGCTGAAATTTATCTTAACTATTATGAAAATAAATATTTATTATCCGATCATAACCGTTTTCATGATTAAATAATTTTGTATACACGATATGTGGACGACACATTCTTAGTATTTAACGGCACTCACAGACAAATAGATATGTTTTTCAAATTTATGAACGGCATTAATCACAATATTAAATTCACCATGGAAATGGAAAACAATAACTGCTTGAATTTCCTTGACGTATCTGTACAAAAACGAAATACTCTTCTCACTTTCAAAATATACAGAAAACCAACCACAACAGATTTGGTTATACATGCTAATTCAAATCATCCGTATACACAAAAAATGGCGGCGTTTAATGCACTTGCACATAGATTAGTGAATATACCTATGAACACTGAGGATTATAATGACGAAGTCAACACAATGAAACACATAGCCATAAAAAATGGTTATAAAAATGAAATGGTTGATAAAATAATATATAAACACCTGAAAAAATTAAATAGTAAAAATGTTGCAAAAAGTAAAACTCAATATGTTTCAGCAATATACACGAATATACTCCCTAATATAATAAAAAATGAGTTAAAAAAGTTAAATATCAATGTTTCATTCAGGACGACTAATAAATTAAAAAATATACTTAAACCACGAGTTCCAACATTAACAGAAGATTGTTCAGGTGTGTACAAAATTAAATGTAGTGAATGTGATAATTTCTACATCGGACAGACGGGCAGAAGATTCATTGATAGATTTAGAGAACATCTACTTAAGAAGAACCCTAACACAACCACATCAAATTATGCACTTCACCTCATAAATAAAAACCATAATTACACCGGCTTTAAAGAAAACATGGAACCTATACACATCTGTAATAAAGGTCATCTTTTGAATACCCTAGAAGAATTTGAAATTTACAGGGCCTCAAAAATACATAAAGAACAATTACTTAACGACCAGCTGATATTTAAGTCTAACACGCTCAAAGAAGAACCCTAACACAACCACATCAAATTACGCACTTCACCTCATAAATAAAAACCATAATTACACCGTGTTTAAAGTAAACATGGAACCTATACACATCTGTAATAAAGGTCATCTTTTGAATGCCCTAGAAGAATTTGAAATTTACAGGGCCTCAAAAATACATAAAGTACATACTTAACGACCAGCTAATATTTAAGTCTAACACGCTCTATGATACCGCATTGAAGATAGGAAGTGAAACACGCGTAAAAGCTAGTTGACGATCGGAGACCGACCAGTGCACTGGGTCACATATCACGCGCTTATGTGTTTTCCTTTCATCCATTAATTTATTCATGACTTGTTATATGTGATGTGCTTATGTGCGTTAACATTTTCGACGACCCCTATGCATTAGGGTGAATAAACATTTTACCTGAAGATGGGGATTTATCCCCGAAACATGTTGTACATATAAATAACGAAGATCGCTTAGCGGATTAAAAAATATAAGGTAATTATTTAAATTTGATTATAATTTTATCGTGAGAAACTACGAATCTCGAATCCAAAACTCCGCCACGAGACTTTTTTTGGAGATTTATTTATGAGTATTTTTGAAATGTTGCGAATTGAGGGCCCTAAAAAAATTTGAACAAAATTTTTAACGCTGTGGTGTCCTAAGGAGAAGAAGCCAAGTGCCCAACATCTGTTACGGGGATCAGGAAGATCCATTCCTCGTGTGTTTGAATTTTAAATAATGGCCGATTGTCATGAAACAGGACTTTTATATAAAACTCTGTACCCTTGCGTTGTTAAATCTGGCTTTACTTGATTATTAGGGAGAAAGGCACAAACGATCCCAGCATAATTTTTTTTATTGTGGAGTGTTTTTACCCGGTAAATTTACAGAACATGCAGAACATTTTTGTTTGCAGTTTCATTAAGTATTAGTACTACAGACAACAGTAATTTACAGTGTGTTGATACTTACGTCTACTTGACTGTTCAATGAAAATATTAAAGTGAGAAATCGCTTTAAGAGCTGAAGTGACAACACTCTACAAACAGCCGGTTATTTGTAAACGTATATGGTTCGTTGACGTTATCATTTGTACCTATAATGTACTCGTTGTGTCTCTCTACTTCTAAGATAAAGACTTGGGATCCGTACGTAAGGAAATATAGGCCTACAATGATTAGATTATGCAATATAAAAATATGAAGGACCTGAGCTCGGTATAAGGTAGCGAGCTCAAATAAGAGACTGAAGCGAAGAGGGGATTTAGTTATAGGAGGTGCATTTTCTGCGACGGATCGTAGGAGATATAAGAAAATGTGGGAATTTATGATCATCCATAGCTGTTGGGTTGAGACTCTATTATGACATTGAGGGTTGTTGGTCCTAAGCATGTTATATTCATTTCTTCCTTCTTCCTACTGCCTACGATTTATTCAGTTTCTCGTTCAGTTCACTCAAAACACTTGAGCGGCTCACGCGTCCGCGTGCACACACACACACACACACACACACACACACACACACACACACACACACACACACACACCTTGCATTGTCTTTACAGCTTTTAGTTTATTGTACGTGTTTTGTAATATAAATATGTCTTTTAACTAACGAAGAAAACTAAATTTTCATTTTAGTTTCTTTGCTTATGACGATTACATTAAGGCAACTAGAGGGACGGACTTCTTCCATCGCTGCTTTTTTTATATAAAGCAAAGTTTCGGCTACGCAACAAATCTGTACCCGTCTTCAGGCAAAAACCAAACACTAAAACATCACAGACAAAAACTAAACAATACTCTGTCTTACAACCGACAGAGAGTCAGATTATACTAAAGTATATACATAACAAACAAAAAATAAATTAATAAATAAAACTTGTTTGTTTGTTATGTATATACTTTAGTATGCTCTGGCTCTCTGTTACTTGTAAGACAGAGTATTGTTTAGTTTTTTGTTTGTGGTGTTACGGCTACAGATTTGTTGCGTAGCCTAAACGTCGCTTTGTATAAAAAAAGCAGCGATGGAAGAAGTCTGTCCCTCTAGTGGGATGAATATCAATAAATCATCACTGAGTTATTGACGTCTTTTTATAGAAATCGGCACGATTACCATAAACAAATAGGATTTTTTCATACTTTCGATTACTTTCAAATGAAAATCTAAAACGTTTTTAAAATTAACTTGAAATGTGTATTTATACACAACATACAACAGGTAAAAATTTTGAGGATTCGTTTCGACAAACGACGATTTTTAATCTTACAGTCGACGGGAAATGTGCATGTGCATGTGCATTCCGGGAAGGAAGGTTTTTTTTTTATTTAATTTCAAAAGTTCTGCCCATTCTGCTGTGTGACAGAATGTAAATATAACCCGGTTTGCATTGTAAATTTAACAACATAGCTTTAGATGTGATAAGTAAGGTATCTTTTTAATTTTTATCTGATTGCTTTTTGTCTTAAATAATGACGTGTTAATTTTCATTACTGTTCCAAATTAAACAGTCAAACTCCGGAAAATTTTGCTGTATATAAGAATATACTTCGTATTGTTCATTAAACAAAATCAGTTTAATTTTACGGATGTTTTCGAAAAAAACTGAGGCTGTTCTAAACTGAAAAGTGTGCCAAACGTGTGTTTACCTTAAAAATAGAACATCTCTCTCGCCTACTCATGCTGTTACGTAAGTAGAGAAAGAGGCAGATAAGAGGTTAAACAAACAGACTTCGTACGCGATATAAAAACAGGAGGATAGTGTCGGAGATATAATTAGTAGTATTAAATTGTACAGCTATAAAACAGCAATAAGGAAATGAATGTGTGCGTGAAACAAAACAAACAGTGTGTGTTTGCCGAGTCAGGTGAGTGACCACGTAATCCTCTCAGCCACCACGTGTTCTCTATCGGATTTGCATAAACACCATGCTTTTTAAAGTATTTACATTTTCAAACGTTGACCTAGACACAACAGTCGGAGAAGCCGAATCTCTCTCTCTTTTTTTTTTTAATTTTCAGACACGCGAACTAAGCGCTATCTATGTATGTCAGTGTACTGTCAGTTCTTAAAAGGTGGCAAAACGTTGGAGGTAAACTGTGCAGGTACGAAGAACGAGCTTCTGAAAGACAAAAATTGTGTGGTGGTTTGTGGGAGTGTAGTTATGCAAGATCAAATCGACGTGTCGTCATTTGTTTTCTGCTGTCACATGAAGAATAAAAGATCTTGCACATAGTAAGATCTTGCCGCGTAGCACATAATAATCTTCCTGAAAGGCTGAGAAGCAGTTCAGTACTTTTGTTATTGTCTGACCTATAAGGAGTTTTCAAATTGCTGGCCGAACCCACATCACAGACTGGATGACCGTTAAAGAGGGTATTATTCGTGCCTGTCTGAGTATTTGGATACGTTTATATAGAAACGTCAGTAGACGGTCCTTCAAGTGGACAGTTATTTTTAATTTGATTAAAATTATTGTGTAAGTTAAGGCGTTAAAGTCTGAATTAAAGTTACTATTTCTTTTATAATCCTGAGAAAGTGCAAGTCCAGTACACGTCAGGCTTCTTCATTTTAACAATACGGTACCAAACCAGGAAAATGCCCAATATACATTATGGTTAGCCTGCCTTTGGCTTCCCCAGATGGTGATGCCATATACGAACCATTCTGAAAAACGATTCGAACCCGCTTTGGAAATGAGCATGATAGATTCAGGAATCTGTCACAGTCCAATTCGCTACCGGTCAGTTTGGTCACATTAAGATCGTCATCAGTTAATATGGGAACACAATAAGAAATATCTCTGTCATACTCTAATATACAGTAGTGTAAGGTAGAAAATTACTGCAATATCAGTTTGTAATAGTTTGTTATACGATGTAATGCATAAAATTGCTAATAAATGAAATATACAATAGTTTATTTTCCATGGAAAGATATAATAAAACAAAACAATCTGTTAATTAAATTTTCTGAATGTTAACTTACGAAGAACCTCAGCAAGCAGGAGTACTCTTTTATCTACATATATTAGTAACCCATATTTAAGTCCATATTTCCAAACCCAAATTAATAAATTCCCACAACTAGGCCTACTTTAGAAATTGAGCTGTGTGTTTCAACACTTCAGTTGAAACTTCGTAAGTTAATTCTACTTCTTAAGTTAATTCTACTTAAGAAACATCATGAGTGAAGAAGGTGTGTTGACTGTTTTGGTTGTATTGTCAATGAAACATTTGATGATCTGCGAATTTCCTGGCTTTAATGAACTAGTAGTATTGTGATCTATGGTCCGTATATACCGGAGAAATGATAATGTGTTTTATAATTTTGATAATTATCTACAGATCGAGGAATTCCGGTGACAGTTGTGAAGTATTTCGTCCTTATCTGTAGGGGATATGTTTCTAACTTCTAGTCTTTGTGTCCCACACTTTATTTCTGTCACCTCGGCCTGAAGCTGTGCATTATTTCTGAATACAGCCTAACGAGCCTTGCCTTTTAACGTTCGTGTATGCCAAGCCGCGCAGGCGTTCGTGGATGTAGTCACTAGTCAGGTTTTGTAGGGAACTTAGAAAAAGAAATTTGTAACCAAAACACCGCGTGACTAAAAATTGTGTCGATAGTTCCAGTGGCGTATCTAGAGTTTGGTCTGGGGGGTCCGGTCGAGTCGGCTTCATATAAAAAAAAACAAGTGAAGACTAACCAACATTTCTATCTTTAAAGTGGTTGAAAAACGAGTGATAATATCCTGAAATCAATCTCATTAAAATAAACGGTACTAACACAATAAAATTATACGTTACTGATACTTTGTTTAGAAGATACTTATTGACTGCATTGATTTTCGTATATTTCATGTTTCAAACGTATGCGCAAATGCTGTCTAAGAAACCTGTTTGTATATTTAAAAAAGAGTTACTACTATATTAACGTACACAGCTGAAAAAATAATAATATGATCTAAAAATTAAGAGATTAACAAATTTCTTCAACTTTTCCTGACCCTTTGGGGGTCCAATCCCGTTTGTCCCCCCCCCCCGTAAATACGTCCCTGAATATTTCATCCCGGTGTGCCGATTACTGCGCGATCCAGACGTCTTGTCTCGTTGACAAATAAAAAGTATTTTCATTGATTACCGAGTACTGTAATTGTAAGCACGTAAAAATGAGGCTACAGTTACACATATATCTTGTTTTTATTGTGAAGAGCGTCGGGAGGGGGCGCCAAACGCATATGAATCAGTCAGTATTAGAGAGATCATTGTACGTTGTCAAAAATAGCAGCGTGCGTTGTCGTCGCGTCGCGGTCGGGTTCCAAAAATAGGCACACGTCAAGAGTTATTATTCAGTCAGATCCGTAAAACGTCTAACGACACTGTGTCTGCCGTATTTTGGTTTAATTTGGGAGAAAGAATGCGTATTTCACCCACCACACGTGGTTTGCCCGAGGGAAATTTGACTACTCGGCTCGGGATTAGCCACCTGTTCTCGTCGTTTCACACGCATACGACTGGGAATTTCCACATTTATAGTAACCTTAATACCTTACGTTAATGTTTACTTCTGTTGTCAGTGAAGTGTTTGCGGTCCGTTCACATAGAAATCAATCTCAAAAGTAAAACTTTGCCATTTTAGAGATATAAAAGTTTTATCCAACAAAGAAAATTTTCTATTAGTCACTCCAAATAGTTGCGCTCTCGAGGAGTGCTAGCTCATCTTCAGATCAGACAAAGTAAAAGCTACCTGATCAAAGTGACAAGATGGCCTTTTGTCAGAATGACGTAACGCTCGAAAGCATTGCTCGGCAGCGATTCTGAAGTAGTGCAAATTTTCTTTGTCGCATCAAAAACAATCCATCGTAAATGCGATTAAATTTTTTGTTTGTTGTTGCTTTGTCTTACATAACTGTTCGAATGCATTTCACTCGCCATGTCCCCTTAACAGGTGTAGAGGTCAGACCTGAGTAATCGAAATTTTTGTATAACAATTATTTTTTCGGTTGGCAATCACGTAAAATTGATATCATTAGTAACACGAGGTTTCGCTCATTCATGATCCTCAGTAACTGTCGAGGGCTCAGCTTAAGTTATTGAGGATGTTGTGTCACAGAACGGGTAAAACGTTTGGTTTTGTAATATGACGGTATCAATAAAACCCTGTTATTCAGCAGAAAAAGTGTTATTATTCTGCGTTCTCGTTAAAAACAAAAAGAAAATAATAACTTATAATGAGAATGTTAACACAAAACTGTTTCTGTTTACTAACAAAAAAACTTTAGTACCCGCAGAATTAAAGACGTAATAAAATCCTAATTTAATTTAAACACAGGCATAATCGTTTCCCTGATAGGAAACAGAGGAACAAGATAAAAACAAGAACAGAAAAACCGTTAAGAAAACCGTTACTCATACTGGTTGGGACCGAAGACACTGAGAAATTATGAGTGCTCATTTATTTCACGGCCTTTCTGAATTCACGACAGTGGAACCGTGGTGGTTTCAGCACGGAAAAAATAAATGCAGCTTTAAACTTCTTAGATTGTCAATATCGCCCGATCAGCCGATCACCATAATAATTACCAAATCGCCGTTTATCGTACTTAATTAGGGGGAGGGTTGTAATACAATTTCTTTATAACGAGGAAATACTGTGTACTCTGATTCTCGGCAATAAAAGAAAAGACAAGGTCCACCTTCTTAAAAATTATTGTACTAAGAATTTATTGTAATATGTAATATTATTGTAATATTTATTATTATTTATTATTGTAATATTATTGTAATAAGGGGACGATTTATGTAACATATGATAAACATCTACAAGAATAATTGGCGACTAAGAGTTAACATTTCTTCTTCTTCCACTCTTCTTCTACCTTCTCCTCCTTTTCCTCTTCTTCTTTTATTTTCTTTTTCTTTCATCCTCACTCCGTTGTATCGTGGGTGATCGATCATATTTCAAAATTATGAGGCAGTTCTGCTTGATAGTCCTCTGTTGAAAAATCCTTTATCCTTTTTCAAGTTTTTGCAGCTACTTGACTCAGGAACCTCTTCCATGGTTTTTTTTGCCTTCGCATGTCTTCTAGCAGCTTTTCCTGTAATTCCATAGCCATACATTAAACACACCTAACGTGTGTAGTTAAGATTCCCAGCCATCGATGTTTCCTTTTGACGAGAAGCTTACAAAATCTGAGTAAAATCTACTGTCCGTTTTCGTTTTGTTTCTGTATCGACACCGATAAATGTAAGCTTTAATATTTTACTTACATCTACAATAGGTTGTAAAAATCACTATAAACTCGATTCCGTGTATGTGTCCCGATTTATTATCTGAACTTCTACTAATATCGTATTCCGGTTACGTTAATAAACAAGTAACAGCATTCCTTGCTTCAGTAAATTGATTGTTAAGGATTAATACTGAAAATCCTTAAGTTTGACGCGTTTAAATTTATCATCCCAGTTACAAGTCAATAAACTTCACCATGTCACATGGATCATATAACTCTCTGATACGTATCGTAAATAAATTCCCGCGCGATAGGACTATAATTACATCTGGTATTCAGTAATTACATATTGCCAGGCTTTCACACACGGTAATCGTACGTCTGTGACACCATAATCACAGCGTGTCAAGAGGATATTATTAGAGACCACGCGATACTAATTGTCATGCCCGCTTCTCCAGTCCGAACGCAATTATAGACAAACACCTAGATTTATCGTCTCTGTAGTTTGGTAAGCAATGAATTTCACAAGAAAAAAAAAATTGTACGCATTCATGGTAATATTAATGTCACTTTTCTTCAACCTGTGTGTGTGTGTGTGTGTTCTGATCTGAGCCCAGAGTTGGCCCTTCTATTCTATTGTAGGCTTATTGTTAGTTGTGCGTGCTTTTTTGGAAGCTCAAAATTGATTGCTTAGAAGCGTTGTCTTTTTCGCTCCTTTTGTGAAGTTTTCCTGTTAACTCGTTAGAATTATTTTACCATAAACTTTCAGTGGCTCCTAGAATTTGGCCTTTAGGGGGTGGGGATCCCGTCGAGTCGGCTTCATAAAGAGTAATCAACATTACTATCTTTAAAATGGTTGAAAAACGTGTGATAATATCCTGAAAGCAGGCCAGTTAAAATAAACGGTAATGACACAATAAAAATACGCGGTATTGAAACAATGTTTAGAAATACTTATTGTATTGCCTGAACTGATTTTCCTATATTTTATATTTCAAACGTAGGCTATGTGCAAATGCCGGATAACAAACCTGTGTGTATATTTAAAAAAGAGTTACTACTATATTAACGTACACAGCTGAAAAAATAATAAAATAATCTAAAAATTAAGAGAGTAACAAAATTCGTCAACTTTTTTCGACTCTGGCGGGGGATCCGGTCCCCCCCCCCCCGTAAATACGCCTCTGTAAACGCTGGTACACCATTACCACAGATCGATTTATAACGTACCCTGACTTTCATTTTCTATCTTTATTCAGTAATCATTCTCAAGCGCTTTCTCCTTCAAGTCCTTAAGCCCTGTCTCCAGCTTTTCGTTGGTTTTCCTGGTCTCCTACCTTTGGATTTCCATTTCAACCTTTGTTTGTAAAGTCTGTGCTCGACCATTCCAACTGTTTATGTAATCTATAATTTTAACAAGAAATTCCTGTAATTTCTCTTATCCGACAGTTTCTTGTTTTCATGTCCTCTGTTTTTCAGATGTGCGTCTACAAATATTCTTTCCGATTCGTCTTACATTTCTTTTATATCATTATCTATCAATAATATCATATCTATGAAGTGTAGGTCATTATAGGCCTACTTCTCTATACGATTGTATTACTAAATGGGCTGACAACGATACGACCTATATGAACATTATTACACTGTATACTTAAACAGAGCGTGAAATTCGTCACCACCATCAAGCGGTTAGTCATATTTGCAGTAAAAAATGCAACCGTTGTAAAACAAACAGAGATAGGGCACGGCCGTAATGGCTAAGCTGAAAATCGCGTTAATCGTGAAACGTGTTGCTCTGATAACTAGAATTCCGCATGTGGGCATTGTTTACAGAAAACGTGGAGTTTAATAATGTATACAGGCTACAGAGTGTTTCACAAAATAATGGAAGTACGTACATTCAGTAGGCCCTACATATTGTACAGGCGAAAATAAAGAAAAAAATCATATAAACGCTGGCCTGGGAACGACATGTTTTCAAGTTACGGCTTCTAAAAAATACGAATTTGTAACGTAAAATCGTAACTTTGGATTCAAATTTTTTCCATGAAGCAGACCTATACTATTTTATGATATTTTAATAATATTATTATTTTTGAATGCTTTACTTTTTTATTTTGAGTGATTTATTTTTGTTATACTTTTTCTGCAATGTGTGCCTGGATAAATAACTTTGGCATTCTGTAGCTGTCCCAATCTACCGATCTCGCCGCACTCACTAACTAGTCCTTCGCCCAGGGGCGTATTTAGGGGGGGGGGACGAAGGGGACCCCCCCGAGGGTCGAAAAAGTTTTGTTAGTGTCTTAATTTTTAGTCTGTTTTTTTTTCACCTGTGTACGCCAATATAGTAGTAGCACTATTAAAAATATACAAACAGGTTTATTACACAGCATTAGGGAATCGTTTGAAATGTGAAATATAGGAAAAATCAATGCAGTCAATAAGTATCTTTTAACATATTTCAATAACGCGTATTTTTATTGTGTTATTACCGTTTACTTTAATGGGACTGATTTCAGCCACTTTACAGATAGTAATATTAATTAGTTTTAACTTGTTTTTTCTTTTGTATGAAGCCGACCTGACTCCGGACCCCCCCCCCAAAGCCAAATTCAAGATACGTCATTGCCTTTGCCGTACCCTTGACGCCACGTTTGACGCTATTTCCTTGTTACGCGGCTCAAGCTGCTCGACTATACCGCTACTATACTACCGTTTGGCATACAATACCCAAAACTACCTCTTACGAGATAGTGTGTAGTCCAACTACACAACACGTCACATATAAACACGATCACACTCTATTCTCTTCTTCTTGGTGCCTCCACCTTCTCAACGTTCGACCTGCACTGGCGTCCGTTTTCTCCCCAAACTCTTCCCCCTTCAGGCTAAAGAGGGCTTGTCCCCAAAACGGCACAAAAGAAAGCTCATACGTATGATTTTTCATAGCTTTGTTCTTTCAAATAAAGCTGTGTGCTGGTTTTGTTAAATTTTTTATATATGAAATTGTATGTACCGTTTTTTACACAGTCACCGTTACCGTCTTCGCTGAAACATTAGACCCTGCACCAGCCAGCCGTTGAAAAAGATCACAACACACTACCGCTACAGAGAAACCAGTCTACACTTAACCACGTGCAGTGACGAGGTTCTCGGTGTGGAGGAGTGTTTTGCATGTCCTCAGTAACAGTTGTCGCGTTGTTACTTGCTAAGGCCCGCTTACCTTAGACAGACTGGTGTCGAGTTGCCTCGACAGTCGGCAGACGGGTTTCGATAGACTCGACCTTGAGGCGAACCAACAGCACAGCGAGATTTTAAAGTGCCGAACTCTCAGCATGCCGATGAACGCAACGCAGAGTGAGCTCTTATCTCAGAACAACCAAACCCTCAAGGCGATGTATGTTTATATTTGGTTAGGTTTTTTTTACATAACCTAAGTGGAATATTAATTTTTTTATTTATTTAGTAGGAGAATTTGATTTTTAAACAAATAAATTTTTTATAGTTATTTATTATTACCCGGGCAGCATCCTAAAATCAAGCTGGGTTTTTCAGCTTCCGGATCGACTCAGCCTGAAGAAGTGAGAATCTGAAATAACAATCTGGGATAATAATAACGGATGGAGTGTAGTGCTGGCCACACTACCTTACTTGTATGCCGAACAGCTTACATAGGACTGTCCTAGACCTCTTAGGGCGTAAAAAAAGAATCCATTGTAGAAATGGGTATAATTGAATCGAAGGAGAGAAAACCTCCTATTGAATAGGATTTGGCATGCTGTGCTCCCAAGCCAATCAGATGGCACTTGAAGCTGTTTGGTGGATGCTGCTTTCCGGCTTACATCGTGCTGGCATGAAAGTTTATACAGTTGGGCCTCCTTAGGCAAAAACACAGCTCTACGTCATCGTTAAGGTGAATTGGCGGACTCCGTGCCAATTGTTTCCAAGCCTGAAGATGGCCTCCGATGGTGGGCCGAACAGTCTGTAGACACGGCCTAACAAGCCGACCAATAATGTTTTGACTATGTTGACGCCGGCCGTAAAAGATTTAGAAAGTTAGCTCAAGGTTCTCTATGCAAGGAATGTATCGTATTAACGGAAAGGAATGCAGGTCGGGAAGGAGTGAGGGACATAATAAAGAGTAAGACGGTCGAGGGAGGGCCGTGTGGGACTGCGCAGTATAGATAGCATATACGTACATACTCTAGCAGCCTAATCCTTCCACATTTTTATGACCACAATAAAGTGCGCAGATTAGGGCCTACATACTCCCAGTAAGAATATAATATAATTTTTCATTATCGCGATGCAAAATTTTAAAAATAGTTTTTAGCCTCTTCATGTATCGTTTTCAATCAGTTTGGAGAGATTTAGGTTCGGGAAGACTATTTAGTTTAAGGCCACTAAAATTGGGTTCCCGGAATTTGTGTAGAGAAAAGAAGAAATTAAATTTTATTCTCGTAACGGGTTGTAATGTGTACGAAAAGATTCTAGACAAGCATATGTTCAGGAGGTTATTTTTAGTATATAATTTTTTAGTGTGTAATATTGTCGTATTGACCCTCACGGTGCGTAGCCAGGTGACTCAGCGGTCCGTATTTGTATTAATACCGCAGTAGTTCATAAACAACAGGAAAGGAGCACCAAGAATCTCTCTCTCTCTCTCTCTCTCTCTCTCTCTCTCTCTCTCTCTCTCTCTCTCTCTCTCTCTCTCTCTCTCTCTCTTTGTCAACACACAAACAAACAAATGTTGACAAAGGACTCCGGATCAAATCATAGGGCACAGGGCGGCGAGCACAGGAAATCACGTCCCTTTGTTTCCTGTCGCTGAGTAGTTTCTCACCCCTTTCGTATCCTGGCCTGGCAGCTTTTGGTTCTGTTGTATTTTACTCCGATCCCACTTCTGTCTCCCCCTCTCCACCTCGCAAGCTCGGTCTGTTTTCAGCGAGAACGATGAAATTTCATTGCGCGGCGTGGCGGTGTGCATAAAACCTTGAGAATATTGCACACATATCGGCGGCGGCGAGGCGACTGCATTCCATAGCGCGGAGGCGGCGACACCCTCAGTAATTACACGCGTTCGGTCGGTCGGTGAGACAAAGGCCACAATGTACAGCATGGCGAAATCGTCATACTCGTTGTAACTGTATTGCGGTGACAACACTGTGGAGTAACGTGGACAAAACTGATTTATAACTAAATGTAGGCCTATGACGAATTTAATTGAAAAGTTGATTATTACAAAAAGCATTGAAGTATTTAGGGGTGAAAATTATGTGGGATAAGCAAATTACAGCAGAAACTAAAACCAAAATATTTAAAACACACAGAAACAAAATTAATGACAGCAGAGATGGACTTCTGGAGACGTTCAGCAAGAGTATCCAGACGTAAGATAATTAGAAATTAAGTCATTAAGGACAGAATGAATGTGAAAAATTCAGTTATTGATTTTATCCAAACAAAAAAATTACAATGGTTTGGACTCACGAAAAGAATGACACAAGAAAGATTGCCAAGGAGAGTTATGGAATGGACCCCACCAGGAAGAAGAAAAAGAGGAAGACCATCTATCACCTGGATAGAAGAAATTCAGACTATATTGAGGGGACAAGAAATGAAGATCTTTGGATGGAGAAGCAGCAGTGGAAGACGAGATTGCAATCACTTCTGTAATCTTTGGTTCGGAAAAATGTGTACACATTGTACAGCCGGAATAATAATAAAAAAGCATTAATTTTATGGAAAGAAAGAGAAAATAATAGAAGTCGATTTGTCTTTAGACAACTAAAGAAGAAAACATTTTTCCGATATGAAGCTTACGGCAAATAAAGGCAGATCGGTTTCAGGTAGGTTGCATAAAACAATCATTAAATGGGCCCAGAATTACGGAATGCTCTACCACCCAATTCCGAAAATGTATAAGAATTTTGGATACACACACACGAATGCGCACTCTGCCACTTCTCTCTCTCCTCTCGTCAGTATATTTATGTATATAATATTGCAATGTGCACAGTGAAGTATGGAAAGGGCTATACTAGAAATAACAAGCAGACGACCAAATTAGCTTAGATGATATTATATCTAGAATTAAGAATATTCGATTCTTGACATTCACTTGTGTGAGTGTGAGCGCGCGCGCGCTTTGCGACTGAGTTACCTTTTAATTTTTGAACGATTACACATATACGAGAGAATCCCATAACACGAGTAAACGCGGTAAGTAATACGTGTTCTATTTTGTGATAGGAAATTTAAGCTTTGCAGTGTTAGCATGGTCTTCTAGGGATTAGGTTAACTTAGACCCGTCTCTAATCTCTTAAAATGTGAAAGTCAAACGTTTAGAGAACGGTAATTTTCTACAATTAACATTTAAAATAACTAAGCAAAATGAAATCACCACTTTCTCACGCGTTCTCCTTCTGCAGGTATCTGTCAGAAAATTTGCCCAAGTTTGTCGTATAAACTCAACGAAGAATTATTGGAGAGTCCGTGTAAATAATAAAATTCTTAGAAATTGCAAAAAATCCACGGATTGTAAGCGTTAAGAATCGAAATCGTACATTAAGGACACGTCATTGTCTTCTGAGAAGTGAAGATCAAAGTGTGATTTGTGAAGACTTTGTTTTAATTGGCGAAGAGAAAGTCTTTGTCGAAAAATCTGACAGCGTGATTGAACAACTAAAGTCTAGACGTTGATGTTAACTAAATTGATATTATCTACAGCCAGAAGAAGGCATTCACATGAAAACCAACGCTCTTCTTCAGACAGGTGTTTTTTTTTTCTCAACCTAAAGTAAATATTTACGTTGGTCGACACGATGTGCCAACTCGTAGTAGAGAAATAAAAAAAAACATTCCCGCGGAATCATGACGTTCTGTTCTAGCTACACTTGTTTCATCTTAAATTCAAAATTGTGATTGGGCGTCGTCCCTGCCTTTCCTGTATCACTTCGATAGTACATAAAAATATTATTATTAGTCTACAGCTAAAATATTTGACATGAAACGACTGTCAAAAGATCTCACTGCACATGCGTAGCTTTGACGCGTTGTTTTCGGACCAATTATGTTGTGTTCAGAACAGCGGCATGGCATATAGTTGGTCACCTCACACCCCACATCCTGCGTTGCCTTCCCCCACTACGATTTGCACGAACCGTTTCATGTCTTACTGTTTGATCTGTACAGTTTTCACCACTACAGGTTTGTTTCTCTCGTGGTGAACGGGTTAGTGGAAAACCAAGTTTACTAGAGCTCCTCACCTAATATTTTTCGAACTGTATGAGAGGTGTTGTAGATGACTGATGTCAGAAATTTCTAAATGAGTTCTTTGAGTTTGAATGTTTCGATCACTTTTGTTGTCTTCCTGTGGCAGAAATTACGATTGGATTCACTGTTACAACTTGTTTAACTTTCACATCTATACATAGGCCTACATGTTTTAATTTCTATACCTAAGTCTTGACATTTGTTGATTTTTTCTTGTAATGTACTTTTAAGATTGGGGGAATAGAAACTGAGGTATCAGTGGATTGTACTTCTTTTTTATTTTTACCCAGAGTCGTGATGTCCCATTTGTTTGCTGAAATTATGAGGTCAATATTTTCCTGCTCCAATAAATTTTTATGTTTTCAATTTCTAAAGCAGTTTGAGGTTGGTACTTGTAATAAGGAAGGATGTTATGGAGAAGAAGACTTTTGCTCGTGCGAAATGTAGGTGCAGAATTTTGAAAACATTGTTATGTCTTCTCAGATATTTGTTTTGCAGCAAGCGTAGGGTAGGATCCTATTATGTGTTCTATAGTTTCGGAGTGGTGGTTACATTTTCTACCTCCGTCGTCTGTGATGTCGTTCTTGAGTATTTGGGGTAGTTTTTTTCGGGGTGCATCTGACCTGGATGGGCATAATATAGGTCGGTTGTCTCGCGCTGAACATGTTCTTGAGCCAAATAGTGCTAGGAGGTTTGTCTGTTTCAGTGTTGTTCAGATAATTTGAGTATGTCCCATGCATGTCTCTCCTTTCCCAATTGATAATTTGAGCTTGTTATTATTATTAGTGTTATCGTTGTTGTTGTTGTTATTGTGATATCAAGTTTATATCCGGAGCACAATGCAATGAAAGATTGCACAGCAGCCTAATTATGCAATGAAAGCACAATGTATTACAGTTAAAAAAGCATTCCCCTGTTTACCAGCAGATGTTATATAAAATTCAATCAAATTCACGTTCTTCTGTGTAAGCTGTTGAAGACAAGAGTCGGATGTTATACAAATTGAACCGTATGTAAGGAGGAACAGCGTCGTAGATGTTGCAACCTAACTTCCCATCTCACTTCATAATTTGTAATCTCCAATCTTTCTAAAATGTTATTAATCAGAATCAAGCGAAGCAGTCTTTATCTCGTATGTTCATAGACTAACCGATGTGTTTCTTATTAATAATAAAAAGTAATAATTATTTTAGTAGGAGTACCAACGTACAATACATGATTGGTTATTAGATTGAAGCATTACGTCTGAGCTGTCAGTATTGTTTAGAGCAGACGCGTGGTTGTACTCGAGTACGCGTAATGATTGTATGGAGCGTTTTAAAGTGCCATTACTCTCGGTTGTGAAATCATCCGCGAGCGCCAATAGCGGGGGGAGTGAGTGCAGGAGAGATCATACGGCCTTGTTATCGTTGTAACTTACTTCCGCACTCAGCCGTACGTATTACACCTTTTTTAGGTACTGAATTCGTTTTTACATCAACAGTTTCCATTATCGGACGTAAATCATACAATACTGGAGTGACTCAGTGTAAAAATGTTTGTATCGTTACTGAAGCAGGGAACTGGGATCATTATGTGCGACATAGTTATTGTGATTGTAATACATGAGTGTCTAGAAAATCTGTCGGGTACGATTCTTGCGTACCAATCTAGAGGCCTTGGTATCGTGTTAATATCAGGGTGTCGCTAGAGTTTCTCTTTTCGTATCGATTCACTATAAAGACGAGTACTTGGAATAACATCACGGCTAAACCGTAGCATATTCGACGGCTAAAACTTAGTGGTGGCTGTTATCTTCTGGTAGCCATTGGGCTCTACCCAGATGCACAATACTGCCACAGGTGCAAAGACATCCCGCTCAAACAAAGCACAGCAAAGCAAAGTAAGCGACGGCAAGTGAAAGCCAAAGGACTCACGAAGACAACCTGTCTTGTCTTTCCTACGTTACTTCTGTGGTTGAAAGGAATGAATTTACATTACGTATCATTACGGTCTAAAAACTTTCTGATTCTGCTACTTTATTCGTTTGGACGACGTACTCTCATATCCCATTCTTAGCTTAACGCCTTCCAAAAATACCTTTCCCTCGTCCATTTCTTCCCTAAGATCGTCTCCATAATGTTTGTAATAAAGCCATTATGTCTTTGTGTCACATGTGCCTTAAAATTAATCTCATATGCCTTGTAGAAAACGGAAAATTAATGCTATACTTCACTTCTCTTAATATCTCTTTAAAATTGTTCTCTCCAATTAGTTCTCGTAATTTTCCTCGATATTTATGTTTTTACTGCAACGGCGCAGGTCTTTTCATGAATGACCAGTGTCCCAATTCCAAACTCAATAGGACAATATGTTACATAGTAATGGTTTCATAAAATGTTTCCCTACCAGAGGCATATTTAGGGGGGACGAACGGGACCCCCCCCCATTAAGGGGTCGAAAAAGTTGACGAATTTGTTAGTCTCTTAATTTTTAGGCTATTTTATTTTATTATTTTCTGCTGTGTACGCTACCGTAATTTTAGCTCTTTTTTAAATATACAAATAGGTTTATTACACAGCATTAGGGCATACGTTTGAAATACGAACTATAGGAAAATGAATTCGGTCAATAAGTATCTTCTAATCAATGTTTCAATAACGCGTATTTTTATTGTGTTATTACCGTTTACTTAAATGGGATTGGTTTCAGCCACTTTAAAAATAGTAATGTTGATTAGTCTTAACTGGGGGGGGGGGGTCTTTTGTATGAAGCCGACCCGACGCCAGACCCCCCCCCCCAGGCAAATTCTAGATACACCACCTTACTCCGTGTCGTCGATGTGCTTATTCGTAAAAAACGGCAATTCTTTTTACTTCTGTCGCAAGCACGTTATTAATGTAGAGAATTTTAATTTTAATTTTAAATCGTATCATCACGGTCTTATCACGTGCATATAAAATGTTTAATTAAAGAATTATATGGCAGTTAATTTGATGCTACGTCGGATTATGGTGACAGACAGACCTTTTTCCTTTAATAATGTTTAGGTACTCTTTGAATGGGTTACTCTTTGAACTTTATCAACAGTTCGCGGAGTAATGTAGATCTATTCGTCTTTTGGCCAGTTAGAAAAAATATAAAAAGAAGTCTCCGTTTCAATAAGTGTTGTACTTAACAACCATAACGTTACATCAGCGTACACACACACATTCGTGTTTTGCCATTTAACTGTCCGTCAATCTTGAAGCCCTCAGCTGTTGTTACAGACACTTTTTTATGACGTCCCTTAATATAAAACAGTCAAACAGCAAACCGGGCTGGCTGGCTGCAAATACTTTACTAAAATGAATCGTGCTTTATTAAGCGTCACGCCTTCTCGACAACAACAAAACTGGCGCGCTCGTCGGGGTGAGTGAATATTTGACAGCTGGTCTCTTTTGGCGTGTTAGTTTTATTAAAAGTTTCGGTAGATTAACTTCGGTGTGCGGGAGTAAAACGACCGAGTTTTTCTTTTCGACGCCGGTTTATCGTTTTTGAGCGGTTTCGTTGAATTGTTGTTTTCGTTTTGTTGTGCGAATTCCGTCGCCGTCTCCGTGATTTCTTATGTTTTCTGAAGCACAACCGTGGCCCTGTCGAAGCGTGCGGACGCGACTATACTTAGGGTCGGGAATTACTTTTGGGATTCCTGCGATGTTTACGAGGTGTTAGGTATTATTCTAGGGACTTTTGCTATTTTCCTTCTTGTCATTAATTCCTGATTTCTTTTAAACTTTCTACATCGTTATAACTCTTCGTTTCTAATATCATTTTAATATGTTTCTTGTAAGTTACTTTACGTGTCCAGTTCGTTCAAGAATTGATGTTGGCGCGTTAGACTGATGACAGTCATTGAAACTGATTAACACAATTGAGAGAAGGTTGTTCATAGAATGACGTTCATCTATTTGAATCTAGAGCAACATTTAACACAGCTTAACGATGACGTCTTCTTTAACATAGGAACTTATATCCTATCCTTGAATACACCAGTGAATTAGGTACGGTACGTCTCTTAGAACATGCGTACTGTAGTATCTCCGTGATTTAAACGGTTACCATCGGGCAGTCAGTCGGAATTAATTTCTTTATCTCCACGTTAACATGCACGTAGCGGACAAAGACCACATTGACAGCAGAATAACTACGACAAGACGGGCCGGGCCGCCTTCATTGAAGGTGATGGGGTGCGGGTGATGTATATTAATTGTTGCAACTTCGCGTCAACATGGACTAAACATGAAAATCTCATTTTACTAAGGGTGCAGTCTGATTGGTACATTGGTAGAGAGACACTGTCGGATTGTTAAGAACACATAATGACATCAAACGTTTTCGACTGTCTGTAGTTTCTCTGAGCCGTGTTTCA
This sequence comes from Magicicada septendecula, assembly GCA_034769895.1. Lineage (NCBI taxonomy): Eukaryota > Metazoa > Arthropoda > Insecta > Hemiptera > Cicadidae > Magicicada > Magicicada septendecula. Next base: position 89,923,889 of record CM068371.1, on the reverse strand, counting down.
GCATCGTCAGGTAAGAGCGTAGCTGTGGCGTGCTCAAATCCTGTTAGCGGGGGTTAAAAACTGTCGGATAATGAAGCATAAAAATTCTTACTAAACTTGTATTGCAACCACTAACACGCAATTATACTGTCCATAAGTGCTTTCAAGCCTCTCGGCTTATCTTCAGATGGCACACAACCAAAACTTATATTGGAACCACTCGGTTGTGTTCCATCTGAAGATGAGCCGAGAGGCTTTAAAGCGCTTATGGACAGTATAATTGCGTGTTTGTGGTTGCAATACAAGTTTAGTAAGTATTAGACTTGACCACTAAATTGTGTTTATCTTTTAATTGAAGCAGAAAAGGCTTAAATCGCACCAGCTCGTAAAAACTGTTTCTCACAAATCAAAGGCCATATAAGCTTATTATTATTATTTCTATTTCTGTTTAAGATAATGCTGAACCACTTGTTATTAAAACAAGTATAGCCCATATTGTATTACTTGGTATACCCTAAGTCATGCAGCGGTTCCAAAAAAGCTCTCCTCTTAAGACGCAGATTATTCGATTTAAAAAATAATCACAAGTTTTAAGTATTGTATTGATAAATAAAAGTAGTTGTTGAAAAGGTAAATAAATCAACAAAAATATGTATCCAACCGCGATTGTATGGTTTCACCTCAGTACATTGTATATAGTCATGTTCTCCACATAGAAAGGATATACCTAACTGAATAATTTTGTTTCCATGTGAATTCATTATCAATGGACGCTTGCGATCCGAGTACGTTCGATGATGGTAGTTTTACGCTGTTTTCTAATTATGTTATTTTTTCTGTCTGTTTCAGGTGAGTTATGACACCAGCGTCTTTGTTACGTAAGTTTTATTTAGTTTAGTTTATTAAATATCTTCCAAAATAAACGTGGTATCGTGTATTGCCTTTTTTACAAGTGACAAAATTTATTGCTGAAGAGGATGTGATCACATTGCTAGTTATGTCACATTTTCAATATTACATTTGCATTTCGTGACGGACTGAAAATGCAAGTTACACTTTTAGTCTTATAGGAGGCTACGAGGTTTGATCAGAAAGTTCGCGCAATTTTTGTTTATTTGATAAATTAAACATATGTTCATGTCAATTTACAATGCTATCTTCAACATAGCATTAATCCGTTATAACTCGACTATGCTAACGGTTTTTTCCATCTTAAAAACAGTTCTCGAATGCACTTGTTTAAGTAGTCTCCAGCTCGCTCAGCGATTTTCTTTTTACGCCTTCAACAGTCGCGAAACATTGTCATTTCGTGGTGCTTTTCATTATTTGGAAGAAGAAAGGCCGAATTGGGGCAAATTTGGCGAATACAGCGGTTGCGGCTTCAGTACAATGTTTGTTTTTGCCTAAAATAAACTGCCATTGCATTTCGCCGTTTCCTACGAATAGCTTGACACACGTGTGGCGTAAAATGTCAGAATGTTTTTTTTTATTTATCGTTGTACCTGATGATAAAAATTAATGGAAAACAAAAGTACACTCTTCATATGATTATCATGATCTTGAATTTGTTCACGACAATCTTTGAAGATTTGAACTGCTTGTTCATGCATAGCAGGCTTGCCAGAAGCTTTCTGTAACATTTTCTCCGGGACAGAACAGTTCTTTACACAAAATTTACTCCATATTTTTTAATCTTGCGTTACAGAATGTCAAACAAAAATCACCAAATACTCCAAAACATAATTTACTCAGTTAGTTCCCAAATCTAAACTATTCGTCCAATAGCGTAACAATTTTAGGCAATTGTAACTAAGATGGGTACAAACGTCACATTAAAATAATTTTTTAATTGGACGTTTATAGCGCACGAAATCCAAAAATTGCACGAAATTTTTTATCAAACTCGTATAGCGTTTTAATCCATTTGCATAGTATGCGGGTATTGCTACTACGCACGCGTGTGTAGGGAAGTGTTCGTGAGTACAGAAAGAGAGAGAGAGAGAGAGAGAGAGAGAGAGAGAGGAGGGGAAGAGTTTTTACTTTTGTGTTTCTCAGCTTGGCGACTTGTGTTCCTCTACGAACTTTTTTAATACAAGCGGTTGGTCGTATCTGAACTAGTAGAAGCGAGTCAGTGCTTGTTTTAGTGTAGGCTATGCTGCAATGCAGTATTCGCGCTGCTGCTGCTGCTGCTGCTGCTGTGCAAGACCAGCAAGGGGAAACTTTCATTTAACTTCTCAATAGTATTTGTTGCGGTACACGACTCAATATATGGCTTTCTATATAAAGTTTTGTTTGCTCGATCACTTGGCTTTAGTTATGTACTCAGAAGTTTTATCAAAAGGGTAGTGATATGCATTCCATCAGTGCATACAACGATATTGTATTAAACATAAAAGATGTCACCCCTACACACAGACAGTGTCCTATTCTGAAATCCACCGTTTAACGCTACTATTATTAGATCGGTACACTTTCTCGCTCCTGATTTATTTTATAATTAAACAGTTCGGATTAAGAATGATTTTCTATAAGTGCGGAGTACTGTACTTTTAGTTTTCTGTGAATCTCTCATTGTTTTTGAGATGCCCAGATGAGATGAGATACCACTTTCCATCTGATGGACGATAAGAAAGAAATACAGTGTCAGAAAAAAGTTTCAGACCATCCATAAAAACACAATTTTTTATTTTTAATATTTTTATTTAAGCAGAGAGTTTTACAAAGATTATTTTGTGTTAAATTAGAATGTCTAATAATCAGTTGGACCTCGTATAACTTACCCTTGGAACGTGGCTTAATCCTGTCAGCCATTGAGTGGCTCAGCTTTCTATACACAGCAGATGTGTTGTTGCCGTAAGATACAAACAGTACGTCTCAATTCCCTCCGTTCCTGGGCTTCTGCTTCACCAATCAATAAGTCATTCTGTTCTAAAGATTCGCAACTGGATTGAGGTCTGCGTGGTGGCTAGGAAAGCAGGTCAGTATCTTGGGCAGCGAACCGTTTACTGGTTGCCTTGGATCTGTGGGATGGAACATTGTCCTTTTGGTAGGTGTAACTATTCCAAGGAGCGTCTGAGCAAAAGGAATCAACACTTCCTCCATAATTTCACAGTATTTATCACTTTTCATTCCACCACTAACTACCTCACACTCTCCAGGCACCTCAGGCATGGTGCAACCACAGATCATTGAAACATCGCCACCTTGTTGGACTGCTGGGGCAACACCAGTCTGGCAAAACTTTTCTGTTTTTGTCCTGCAAACTATAGCATTATGTCGAGGAAATAGCTCAAAACGACATTCATTGTGAAAACTACCCTCTTCTAGGCTTCTTTTAGCTACCATAAACGTTCTCTACAAAACTAAAGTCGTTGTTTTATATGATTATTATTTCGTAGACGTTTGTGGATTACAAAATTGGAGCCTTGGCCTGTCTTATTCAATTTGTTTATTCCACTCCCATAAACATGTAAAATAAAATGACTGCCATAACACGATGAAGGTGGAAAATTTTAACCTCCATAATCAAATTTTTTTTCGGATTTTCTGTCGTAATTTCAAAACGTTTAAGCCTCCTGAAAAATGTCATTAAAACGTTTTATTATTTTTTTCATGCCATTTGTTTGAAAGAGATACATAAATTATCCGTGGAAACCAAAAATCATAGCTCTACATGGAGCCATTTTAGAACTAAAATTTTTTGATTCTTAAAAAATATGCTTTTTTAGTAGGTAAGCCTAAATCTTAAAAATAGCCATATGTTTTGAACCCGTTGAGCCTCAGGAATTTTATTTTGACTGAAATCTTTCATTTTCAACGTAGATTATTTTAATATTTTTAGATAGTTAATATAAAAACAAGTTTAAGAGCCGCAGACAATGTAGTTGTTTTCTAGAGGCGGTCTTAAACTTTTTTCTGACACTGTATAAACATAAAAATCACGAGTGTTTACAAGTAAGAAATAGCAAAGTAGACACAATTTAATTATAAACACATGTTTACAGTACTGTACCATTTGTACGGTTCGAGTTCATTAGGTGAAGTAATTACCATGCACATATATATCACGTCATTCAGCTTGCAGTGTAATACTGTTTTTCTCTGCGACGAGCTGTTTTCACAATAAATCACTGTAATAGCTGCAACGTGTATTACGCAGTATGTATGTAATGTAGGCCTAAAGCTTGTTTACAATTGCAAAAGTAGTATTTTTTCTGTATGACTTATTTATATTATGATGAACGACTTGAAGCATTATTAATGAGTCTTTCTTTCATCTTAGTAATAGTGGACAGAAGTGGTTAATGGTAGTGAAGGACACATAAAGCTCCGCGTCCGATCGACTTCTCTGCCGCGATTTGAGTAGGTAGTTGTTTTAGATAGGCTCTTAACCATACCATCTGTAACAAAACTAGTAAGCTCCCTGAGCTGTAGGACTCGCTCAGACTTCCATTGTAGGCCTACACGCGGTCCGTCATTTAGCTCGTGGTGGGCCTAAGGCAGTAGCGTGGCGTTCATGTAACCTAACCGCTGTTGCCGGCAGCAACAGTACTGGAAATAAGAGAAAATAATATTAATATATCACAGAATAAGTACTTCATTTATTGAATAATTTTAAATCCGAACAATATTAGTAGGAAAACTTGAAGAAAAGCGTTAGCATTACTTTCGAACTGCTGAGCATTTGCACCGTCTTGTGTTGCCGGCTCAGACATCGGCAATGTTTTACTGCGTAGGTCATTGCGTTCGTACTAGTTGTCACTGTACAAACGGTTGGGGGGGGGGGCACTCTCCGTCAATATGTTGGCGCTATATAAACTGGCAAAATGCTCAGTTAGCAGCTAAGTTCGTTTTCGGAACTGACGTGCAGCAGTTAGCCTACTCGTACCTATTTGTGTTTTGTTCGTTTATTCATTGTTTCTCTGTTTGTCTTTATTATTTTTGATTCGATTATTTGTGTTCTGATTTATTCTGTGTATGTATAATGAGAGTCAGATCCCGTTAAACTTAATTTTTAGGTTGTTTTAGGCCTATCATAACCGGCAACAGGTGTTATATTCATCCACGCCACGCCACTGCCCTAAGGATACCAATTTTCAAAGCAAACACTACATTCGGTTAACATAATTTCCTTTATTCTGATGTTAAGCATGAAGTTTTATAATTTTTTCAAATGCTTAATATATTCTTGTGTCCTAAAATTTAAACAATTTCAAACCTTAACACTATATTTAGATTGTGGTTAAAAGTATATATTTAATTTGATATCCTACTTGGATTTTGCGGATTTTTTTCAAACTGTTTGGTACATTTTTTGGGCCCTGGTGCCCCGAAATTTTGAGATTTCGAAAACCGAACACTATATTCAGATTGTGGGTAAAATTCTGTTTAATTTGATACCCTACATGGATTTCGTCAAAATTTGACCGCTCACATTTTTGCCTCCTGTTTTTGGGGGGATCAATTTAAAAAACAATAGCGGTCTGTAGGAACACGCATGTCACGTCTGGGATAATGCATTCAAAAGTTATCACGTCTATCCAAATAAATGCAAAGAGACAAATGGCAAAAGGTCGAGTTAAAACCGCCTCCCCTCCACCCTCACGCACTTTATCCTCTCGCCACGTTCAAGACGGTATGGCTGACAAGCACTTTTCCTCTGGCGCGACAGTCCTTTGTGACCCTAAACTGCCAGCCGGTTTTCTTACGGGACAGCCGTAATTCTGAAATTGTCTGCCAGGAGGCGCTGCATATTGCACATATGATCCAAGTTGGAACGGAAACAGTAGTCGATAGGAAAGCATAGTTGGTAAACGATTGAAAAAAATTGGAAGTAACAATTAAAAACCTGTAATTTATATCTTGTTTTATAAATGCAGCTCATAATACAATCAAGTACGGTTATTGCATGTACACGGGCGCCTACGGAGTAACGGTTCAAGAACGGCTCCACCCGGATCACTGTTGGACGGTGATCTGTCCGAGAGATATGTGGTAGGTGGAACAAATACGCATGCGCACCCACACCTTGACATACCCCCCTGTCGAAGTAGATAACGATTTGCATTCTTCGTGTGAAGGACGGTGAAAAGATAAATCCCGAGAGAAATGACACGAACCCCGATTATTAATCTTTCTTTTATTAGCGGTATTGTTTAGCACTTTGTCGCTTATCTGTGTACAGAGCTCGATTGCAACGGAGGAAATGTACGTAGTACGGGCGGCTATCGTAACGCGAACAATGGAACCTGCATACACATTTACACAACAACACATACGTATATACGTAATGAATTATTGCTTGTACCTTGTCACGACATTCATTACATGTGTTGAAATCATTATCGGCTCTGCTGCAGTCGGTTTACCGAGTGACTCAGAAATTTATTTCTGTTCTTCCGGATTTACTAAGTGTTGATATCGTTTCTTACCGCTTCTATATGTTGTTCCACGTAGGCTTCTGCCCCCGGTGCCCGTTATGTTTTTAAAATCTTTTTCCGGTACGGACCGCGTCAAAAATGTCTTGTATGACAACGTTTCACTCATATTACAATGAGTATCCTAAGGTGTAAGTGACCTGAGGGCCTCACTTAGACCTGAGGATACTCAATGTAATATGAGTGAAACGTTGTCATACAAGACATTTTTGACGCGGTCCATACCGGAAACAGATTTTAAAAACATAACGCTTCTATATGTTGTTTGGAAACAGATGCGTCAGAACACTGTAGCAATGCTTTTATGTTATTTTCATCCTGTCTTCCTGGAAGACGTCCACGAGATATGTAAAAGTCCCGAGAGTAGTAAGTGAGGTTCATAGACTCCGACAACAAGGAGTCGAAGGGTTCGGATTTTGTGCTTAATTTGCACCAGCGGCGGATCCAGCAAGCAATTTGGTGGGAGGAAGAAGACTTGACGTTTGGGGGGATATGAAAGGTTGACTTTTGGGGGGATATGAAAAGGTGGATCATTCTTTAATGGTCTACACCAGTCATAGGCAACTTTTAAATTTATTGAGGCGCATATATTACTGATGACCAGTTTGATGGGGGCACCCTCCCCAGCCCGTCAATGGAAAATAGAAAGGTACGGAGTTGGACGTTGGACATCAATGGTCAGTAGCTGGGCGTTACAACCATTAACTGTCGTGAAAAATTACAAAAATTAGCGATGTGGAACATCGAATCAGAAAACGTTTTGCAGTATTTTTTCATATAAATTTGTGAAAATTTTTCACATTAGAGTAGGTCATTAACAATCTGTCATCATGCACACGCACGTTAAAACAACATAACTTTAAACGAAAAAGATGGTTAAACAGGAACACATTTTAATAAAAATAAATTAAAGAACTTACCACAATAACACTATTTATTTTTGTAAAGTGCACAGAAATGTAAAACTTGAAAAAATCACAAAACATGAATAAAGGTTTCAGTTCCTTTTCTTGAAAAAACTAACTTATAGTAATTATTGTATTAGATAAAAGTAAAATTTAAACGGCTTGTACTATTTTATAATACAAGCAAAATAATACAATGCGGATACAAATAATAATCGAAATAGGTACAATGCGGGTGCGTTCCTTCGTTCAAAAGAAAATAAATTACAAATTGGTTCGGGGACGCGTCTAACCTTATCGATGGGCGCAGGGTAGTCGACTGCTGGTCTATAGTATAAATGATAAGACTGAGCGCAGATAATCAACATATGACTGAGCGTTATTATCAACATACAAGTATAAAACCATATGAGTATTTGTCCGTTCAGTGTTCTTTTAATAACATTCACTTACAGTTTACAGTACACACTACTCATTTAATATTTACAATCTCAAAATCATTCTAAAATTACAAAAAAAAACGAAACGAATTTCATCTGATGTGACCATTTGGACGGGGGGAATTTCCCCCATTTCCTTCCCCCGTGGATTCGCACCTGATTTGCACGATAGATCTTCATGGTCTTTGAAAACTGTTCCTGTCTCTCATCAGTGATTTGTTAATTTTTGCGTCTCGATGGATGGAAACGGAGAACGTAATTCTTTGGGTATTGAATTTGACGGTTGAAAGATTTGAACGGGAAAAATTAGCGCCGATGCGCGTGATAACAGTCCCTCTTACATCAAGCTTTTGGTAAACCTTTTGGCAACAAGTATTCGTTTCTGAACGAATTTATGCGAAGAAAATGAAGACCTTCCTTTCTCCTTTGAGGATGATCAGGTGAACATCGCGCAGGATGAGGAAGATCTAAGTTTTATGTTAAGAAGAATGTTAACATAAAAATTAACATCTAAGTTTTATGTTAAGTTTTAATTACAAGAAGGGTATACAAAGAATGTGCTAAAAATTAATTTTGATAAAACTGATGTATGGGGCGACAACAGAAGAAGTACAGACTCTGGAAGCGGCCGATGGTCAGACATGTTAAAAGGTCAGTACTTAGTTTTTATAGACACTTGACCTTCTCTTACTAGCTTCTCCAGCGTACGTACCCCACACACATGTCCGGACACACACACCCTAAACACATGTTCACCATCCTCACTTTCTTAGCTTAGTTGTTTCTATGAGCTCTTTGAGAATAGCTTAATAAGCTGAAAGAGCTGTCAGAGGTAAATAATAAACTGTGAAACTTACCAAGTGTTTGTATGATTTTCAAACCTTTGTATACTCACGTTTATACACATAATGTATTAATGGTTTGTAAAATAATATTTATACGGATACCAGTTAAGTGATATAAATACATATAATACGAATAATATAATTAAACAGTATATTATAAATAACAATTTCTAATTCGTGTATCGCTAAAATTTGAAACAGTTTTGTACTCATAATCAACAAATTTCTTTAAATTTAAGAAAATAAAAAACGTTGTAGGCAGTAATACCATCACCTTTTAAATTGTCAAAACAAGTAAGACTTATTTTTCGATAATAAAGTCGAACATTCGTTAAAAAACGTAATTGTGCAACAATGGTTGTAGTATTCTTTACACGTACAAACCTTGTCAAACATATTATCACATACGTTTAAAAAATACGATAATATATAAGACAGAAAATAGTTAATAAAAGTATTTCACAGTGAACATGCTGTTTGTATGTTTAACGAGTTATGTAATTAAATAACGTTTTGAGTAGGAAGGGAAGGCTAATTAAAAAAAATGTTTAAAATCAGTTAGCAAAACTTTAATTAATAATTTAACTTTATGCTGTGGGACCCCTTAGGGTTCGCGGAATCCCGGTTGACAATCACCGCATTATGCAACTGAATTCCGTGCTGTGGGAGGGACACTATTACAAAACATAAAGAAGCAATGCAATTCAGTACCAAGGCGCATAGTACTCGTATAATGATGTACGGAGCGGAAACCTTGGTCATAAACAGAAATTATAAAGAGAAAGTAATATCAACGGAACTGGACTATTGGAAGAGAAAATGTAGACTCTTAACAATGGACAGGATCACCAATAATGAAATAAGGAGTTGATTGAAGGTGGAAAAAGTTGTGCTCATTGCGAACTGGAGTCCTTTGGAAATACGAGAAGAGAGATGCCTCGAAGGTCGTGGAGAGATGGAAGCGACTGAGGCGACGGGAAGACGAGATCTCGGACGCGGGGAATGGGAAGAGAGAAACGACAGGAGACTGGCTGAGAGATGGAACGCAGCGACAGCTGTAAAAATCCCACACACACACACACACACACACACACACACACACACACACACACACACACACACACACACACACACATATCAAAACAGACTGTCAACGAACATTGGTTGTTGAGAAAAGTAAATAAATTTCAAAAAACAAGAGCCACCTTAGCATGATAACTTCAGCTGGGTAAGAGGTAAACTTCGTTTGCAGCAGCAAAGAACTGAATTAGCCTACTCTCAACCATGTTGCCGCTGATCATTATATGAAAAAAAAATATTGTACAGTATTCTACTCCCCACACCTTACTAAACATTTTGTTTTTACAACAACCCTTCAAACAGAATTTTATATTCTGTCTCCGTAATTTCTAAACGTCGATGTGTTCTAAATTCCATAGCAGCGCACTTTAGAATGAAACGAGTCTAAGAACTGTACGTAGGCGGGGGAACGTGGCATCGCTTGTCTGCGCGGTAGAAAGAATTTACGTGGGGTAGATGTTGGCATCACCATCGTCGATAGGAAAAGACGGGAAGCTAGCTAGCTACTTGAGGGTTTGTTATCTGAGGGATCCGCTTTATAGTAACGAATACGCGAGGCATGTGCGATGCGTGTTTGAAATACCAGAAATGACGGACTGCGCTATGCGGTGTACACGTGTACGCCTGTTTGATGTGCTTGCTTCTGTGCGCATTTATGACATTCACTCTCTCTCTCTCTCTCTCTCTCTCTCTCTCTCTCGTATGTCGGAGGAGGAGAGAGAACAAAGGAAAAAGAGAGTCAAGTATTCGTTCATTTGACGTGTACTATAGAAGCATACCTAAAAATGTTTTGACGTTAGATGTCTGTTGTACTCCCCACCCTATCTGCCGGGTATCGATATCAATATGTTGAATGTTTTCGTCGAAACCATGGCAGATTAAAAAACAGAGAGAGGGCGTTCGGTAGATGGAATAACACAAACAAAAATAAACAATTTTAGATCATTAAACGATACAACAGCGCGTAGATTTTATAAAATACTAGCTGTTACCCGCGGCTTCGCACGCGAATATTTGACTTTTAGTAAGTATTTTGATATAATTTTTATTGCCTATGTCTATATGGCGTTCTGTCAGCTCGTGTAACAATTTTGAACTCAGTAGTCAAATTCTCTCCAAAGCTGTTTTCAACACTTGTACTATTTTAACTTGTCCTAAATTATTATGTTGGTGCAACAATCTTTGGAGATTTAAAAGTACCCGTTTATAAAGCCTTTGGAGATATTTATAAAGTACCTGTTAAATCAAAAACCCTAAATTCTTTATTTTAAGTGTTAGTGTGTTAGAAGCATGTATAACACATTAAACGATATGTTTTCCTCAATCATGTTTTTATTTATTTCACCAGTAAACTAAAAACCAAAAACCGTTGTCACCTAACCTCACAAATGAAAACAATACGTATTTTTGCTTTGCATTAAGTAATAGGAGAATTTACAATTAGTAAACTTTTTTTTCCACATCGTAATATACCGATACAATCGCATATTATATAAAACATTGAAAATGTACTGCAGGAATGGATAAATGTAAAGTTCCGATGCCGCTAAATAGCTTTTGTGTATTTACTTGTTACTATGGTAATTAATTGTGGTCTCCATGGTGTTTTGACATCTTTATACGCGTCAATGAAAAGGCATAATTAAAAGGGCCTAAATCGTGCGAACGGGGCAAAATATTACATTCTAAGTTAGACAGTATTTTGCGCCTTGTGTCAAAGGTTACCTGTGCAAAATTTGGTGGCAATCGGTGTAACGGTGTGGATTTGTATTCAGTACCCATAAATCCTCAGACTTTGAGTTTTATTTATATATATATATATATAGATTTTGCATCACGTATTGCATTAAACGCGAAGTTAGAAAAGTGGTTTTGGTTCCAATCATTTGTACTCATGTTTCTAAATCCAGAGCGTATTGTACGCGAAGTATGTTAACATAGGTCGGAGTTTCCTTTCCTGTGCGGTGTTAGGTAAGTTCTTTTTTTTAACAAAATAGGAATTTCTTTTAACTGAATTGAACTCAGGTTTACTAACCTATCGCTTGAATATTTAAAAGTTTTGTTCCATGGTTACAAATATTTTGTTTTGTGGTAGGTCTATTTTATCCACCAGACTCGCTCCATCTGTTTTACACCATAACCTTATCGTTTGGCCGCGTTGTAATTTGGTCGAATTAGTCCAGCCAAGTGTAGAAAAATAACTGAATAAGTGAATAACTGTTGTTACCGTTTGTTTATGTTGAATATTTTTGGTGACATGATGGTAGATAAAATAGAGGTTATATTTACGCCGGAGGTTAGAAAAAGTAAATTTTCTAATCCGGTGCATTTTGTATGGGAGGGACGGTGTTTTACTGCACACGGGGGGTTAATCAAGACGGTTTTGGGTTTATTTATTTATTTTTGGGCGGGAAGCTTGTTCGAAAACTAAACGAAAATCACTTTTCCTACCTCTGACAAATTTTAATATTTACAGTTTAAAGTGCGTGAGTGTAATATTTACAGTTTCTGATGTAAGTGAGTGTTTATGTAAATTTTCAATTTAAACCCTTTTAAACGATAAATACAATTTAGTGGTTAAGTCTAACTTTTGCTAAACTTGTGTTGCTACCACTAATACTCACTTATGTTTAACCAACCTATGTTTCCACCTGAAGATGAGCCGAGAGGCTTGAAAGCGCTCATGGAAGTGTAAGTGAGTATTAGTGGTAGCAACACAAGTTTAGCAAGAGTTAAACCCTTTTGACTCGATACAGAAATATTTTTATGAATAGTTTTTCAAACGTTAACTATTTCTGCAAGTAAAATTATTATTGTAACAATTTTCACCACTTGTATTATTGTACTTATAAGTTATTTATAAACTTCTGATGATACTGATGTGATCAGTGAAACATGCGTCAGGTGAAAATACAGTAATAATTTTACTTGCAGAAATAGTTAATGTTTGAAGAACTATTCGTAATAGGCCTAGAAACCAGCAAGAAATATGTAAGAGTTACTTACAATCTAAAAACAAAAATATTACTACACAAAGTGCTTATACTGAAGGAATATCGTATATTTGCAAAGTGCAGCTATCTCCATCGAGGACATTTGTTGTGTAAGTGCTTAATTAAAAAATTATATGTAAATATGTATTTAAAATTACTTTTACATAAAAAACTGCAGTTCTCAAATCAAGGAAAACCTAAAAAATAATTTTGTGAACAAAAAAATGTTCAACATTTTTATTTTTTTGGTCATTTTTCACTACAGACTCCGTTTAAATAAATAAGCACCGGCGATTCGTTGTCGCAAACGTGTTGCCGTTGCATGTACGTAACTCCGTACGCAGGATTTATTGTTACGGCAGTCAATTATTACCGGAGGACTAAGCGTATCGTACAACCGGGCGGTATTACACACGTTGTGTTTGTGTGTGTCTACGTTTGGATTAGGCCTAAGTGAATACGTAACAAGCGCGCTCATTACGATGCAGGAGAAACTCCCAATACGTCGCACCGTTCACAAAAATACACGTACAGTACCAACTTCAACGAGGGTTTCGCATGATAGTGCAACATTACTCAGTTTTCGTTTCACCGTCGGATGTAGTAGAAACGGGACGACAGTATCAGCGTATTTATTTATAGCGACGTGAGTTTTAAATAACAGTGAAAGTTGATTATTTTTTACACACGCGCGCGCGCGCGCGCGTACACACACACACACGTTCCCCTAAAGCTTCGTAGTCTCTACTACCTGTCTACCTAATACAGGACTAACAACAAAGATATGAACACAATGCTTGTTAATATTTATTATGACGTTTTTTGCTGGTATAGTTCAAGTAACGATCGCTACAGTTAATTAACGAAACCCTTTAATAATTATAATTATTATTGTAACCTTAATTATAAAATTCACGATACCGCGAGGGAAAGTTTCTCCCCCGTCCATCAACCGAAAAGAAAGAAAAAAATCAGAACGCTTTTTTTTCGAAAAGGTCAAAAACCTTTTCTTTGTTTCTTCATGGATTAAAAAAGGCGATTGTATTTCTGCTTGTCTTTAAAAAGGTGGTTTGAAAAACCTGATTAATCAAGTGGGGCATGTAATAGCTGCCATAATCTCGCGTTCTCATGTTTTTCGTGCAGACGCGTTTAATTTGTAAGTAGCGAAAGATAGTGTGCTGAACAGTGACTAAAGGTGAAAGAAAAGACCGACCGGATCAGACTCAGGTTAACCTAACCTAACCTAACCTAACCTATAACCACATATAATCCCAAATCCAGCCTGACACGTTATGATTAGTATTTGACGTTGGAACACAATCACTGATACATACAGTAACACTCAGCTCGCGGCGCTTCGCACGAAATCTATCAGGAGGAGTATGTCTGCTTTGGTCAGCGCTTTCTGAAGAACAAAACCGTATAAACTCACGATGTGTCCGACATATCGACCGTTCCGACTGGTGGAAATTTCAGTCCAATTTAGGAGGTTTTAAATCTCTTTCTTTTATTTTCCATATGTGATACTTCCAGGTTAGCCGTTTATCTATGTGAAGACCAAGATACCGACCTTCATCTGATCAGAACCCATAGCTTTATTTCTTTTTCTATTTCAGAAGGCGGTTATATTTCTGCTTGTACAATAAAAGTTGGTTTGAAAAACTCCTATAGTCAAATAGGTAGATGTGAGGCATACAAGGAGACGCAAGTCGAAGCATTTATTTAGACGCATGTAATTTGGAAGTCACGAAAGATAATGTGCTAAACAAAAAGTAGAGGAGAAAGAAAAGATCGGCTGTCTTAGCCTTAACCTAACCGAACCTAACGTATGCCTGACATAATCCTAATCTACCCTGACTTGACATGATTTGTCGTTGGATATTTCAACAGAAACGCTGATACATAAATGAGACAGTGCGATTTTGGAAGTTTCAAATTTATTGCTTCTTTCCGTTGCTTTTTGTGGTGCTTCCAGGTTACTCACTATCCGTGTGGTAACAAGATATCGAACGAATGTCATCTCATTCACGTATGAGTATATACGATATTGATATACGGAGTATGGAGTATTATATGTGAGTTGATTGTAACTGCCGGACATTGTAGCCACAGCTGTAGCATGTTTGGTTTTCGATTCACTGACTTTGATCTTCTGTCTGTGTAGCCACCATTCTGTCATGTTGTGATGACTTGTAGGTAGTTTGGGGAGAGTCTTTGTGGCAGGCAAGGATAGCCGTGTTATCCACAAACGTTCCAGCGTTGCGTTGGACATAATGTATGGGTCGACTAAAGAGAAGGTATAAAATTTGTCGCAGTAAATTTCCGTACGGGAAAGTAGCGATAATCGAATGGAGCGAAGACGTTTCATGAAGCGTTTACCTCAAAACAATCTATCAGGGAGATATGATTTGAATAGAAGATAATAGTGGTGTAGGAAGGCGTGGATCCAGTACATGAATTCAGGGGCGTATTTACGGGGGAAGGAACGAATGGGACCGGACCCCCCCCCCCAGAGGGTCGAAAAAGAAAAAGTTTACGAATTTTGTTACTCTCTTAATTTTATGGCTATTAGTTTTTCAGCTGTGAACGCTAATATAGTAGTAACTCTTTTTTAAATATACAAACAGGTTTGTTACACACCATTAGCGTATACGTTTCAAATATATGAAATATGGGCAAATCAATTCAGCTAATAAGTATACTGTAAACAACGTTTCAATAACACTTTTTTATGTGTGTTTATTGAGATATAAACCGTTTACTTTAATAGGATTGATTACAGAATGTTATCACACTTTTGTTTTTCGACCACTTTAAACATAGTAATGCTGATTAGTCTTACCTTGATTTTTCTTTTGTATGAAGCCGACTGGACCAGACCTCCACACCGAAGGCCAGATTCTAGATACGCCACTGTAGGAATTTTGCTTAGACCTGGCGGATGACAATAGTTGTCAATCAACTCCATACTAATGGATTCGCGTATCCATGTCGCGAACATTCCTGTCCATGACCAACATTCTTATACTAGAATTTCTATGGCGTTCCAACAATCGGAATTAAATCCTTTTTTTTATATTTCTGTTCGTATGTTAATAAATGCGAGATATAAGCGCTCATTTTAATGAAACAAATTCGTTATATTTATTTTAGTTTCACCCCTAGTGATATCTATTCTCATCTTTACTACACGGCTTTGAAATATTTACACAAAATCACAAGTTAAAATTATACTTTTTTCACGATTTTGCCTTGTGTAACTACGCGGTACGGAATAATCTCATTCTAAACGATACCCATGTTTAGCAATAATAGGCCAACCTGACGAAATGACTGGGGATCGTATTGACGCCGAGACATTGAAATATGCCATTGACATTTATATTCACGTCTACGCGTATTTATCTTATTACGACGGCAGAGAAGAGTCTGAAGTTCACCTGAGTGTGTGGGTGCGCGTATTTAAGTAATAGTTATAGTTTCGGTACAGTGGGCTACTGCAGGACTGACGGATGCAGGGTTGCTGCAGCATTGAAACCGGGGACGACTCCATCGTCAGGCGGCGTGGATTTTTATTGATCTGCGGCAAGTGTTCCGTTGGGGTGAAGCCACCCCCCTATAATAGAACTACCCTTCGCTTAGGCAAGGTACAGAGAGAGGACAACGTGTAAGTCTGTTCCCAGCACAGCTGCAGAGAGAGAGAGAGAGGGAGAGAGAGAGAGAGAGAGAGTGAGAGAGAGAGTGAGAGAGAGAGATTGTGTGCAATTAACAGCAACAGAACCCAGACCTTGGGTCATGAGTCATAATGTAATTTGTCCGGCAGTGTATACAGTGTGCATCTGACATAGATCTCTCTCTTAGCAACGCTGTGTTTGCGGTTTCAAACGCGATACTAGTGGAAAGGCCACACAGTAAGAGTGTGAATTAGATTTGTAAGGAAACGGGAAGTTAACATACGCACTTATGTGCTTTTATTGTTCATTGTTAATTCATAAATCTATCTAATTGAGACAATAACTCTCAGGTTTGGCAATGTAAAATAACATGCGCAACGGTTTCCCTGCGAAGAATACTACCTATATCTATGTATTAACCTAGTTCTTATGACTAAATGATGTAATCTTATCTGGAATTATACTACTATTATAATAGAACATAAAAACATTATTGATCAAAGCCTCTTTCGGACTGCCTTCATCGTAATATTTTTACACTTGACGTTTCGTTCCCTGGAATGGTGGAGCCCCCTCAGATGCTGGTGGGGGGGGGGGGGTTGAAAAACTAACAGGGTATATAATAGTTTATCACGATACTGACTGAAGATTCGTTGAGCACTTGATGAAACGTACTACTACATAGGATTTAAAAAAACAAACGCTTGGTAGTTTCACAATTTATTCTTAACCTCTCACAGTTGTTTCAGCCTATTACGCTATTCTCTCAGAGAATAGCTCTTGCTCTCGGAGAATAGCCTTATAAGCTAAAACAGTTGTCACAGGTTAAGAATAAATTGTGAAACTACCAAGTGTTTGTGTTCTTTAAAAACCTTTGGTGTTATAACAGTTTATTTACGATGGAGGCTGACCGTGTTTACGTGATAGAAATCGCCCATCGCTTAGGCGTTTTCGAGAGATAAAAATTATTGTAACAGAACTTTTGAGACAGCGACACTAGGATTGATTGAATCTACTTTGTAGCTTAGACGGTTTGAATCTCTTCAGCCTACGCATTTCACTGATGTCCACTGTTAGTTTGTTAAAAAGAACTTGGTGTATTTTGCAAGACTGTATTTTAAATGTAACAATATGATTCACGCAATATTTAGTTGAAAAATAGAATGTGACAATGATTATATATTATATTTATATTATAATTAATATACTTCTTCTTCTATGGCGTCACAGTTCGAAGTCGAACCATAGCCTCCATAATCATCCGCCTCCATTTTTCTCTGTCCTTGGCGATCGATGTCCATCGTTTTATTTTAAGTAAATTATCAACATCCCTCACCACTGCGTCAATCGAGCGTGTCTTGGGTCTTCCGAAAGGCCTTCTACCGTCGATCTGACTAAACAGTACCTTCCTAGGTATTCGGTTGTCTTCCATCCTTATGATGTGTCCTTCCCATTGGAATCTATGGAGTCGGATGGTGGTGGGCAGATCATTGTCTTTATACAGCTTGTATAGCTCCTCATTGTGACTCATTCTCCATATCCCGTTTACTTGGATCGGTCCATATATTCTCAAAATTCTCCTTTCAAAAGTATTGACTATGTTAGCGGCTTGTTTGTTCAGACTCCAAGTCTCGCTGCCATATGTTATCTCCGGTCTAATCATAACTTTATATAATGTGACCTTGGACTGATAGTGGATATTCATTGTCTTGAATATAGATGTCAACGAAGCATATGTTCTATTTGCGGCCTGTATCCTTTTTTCCTTATTTCATTTATTTCTTCATTATTTTCTGCCATCCGACATCCCAAATATTTAAACTGATTCACTATTTCCAGGTTTAGTGGTTCAATTTCAAACTGTTCATGTTTCCTGGTTTTCTTCCGAGTGGTGATCATAACTTATAATTAATATAAACAGTATAATAATTAAGGTTTTCACAAATTATAAAATAGCTAAATAACTAAATGGAATTCTATAGACGCAGTAACTAAACAGACTGCTTTTTCGTATCGTCTGTTTCGTTACATGGTAGTGCGAGGTGTACGGGAGTGAGCTGGCCACCATAGTGCAGTATATGAAGTTGTCACTTCAAAAGTCAGTAATAATAGTAGTAGTAGTAGTAGTAGTTGGTAATAATAATAATAATAATAATAATAATGCTTGATGCTATGCTGAAAATAATAATGTTTGTTTCCGTATGCGGCTCGTCACGTATTTTTGTTTACGTCTTTGTCTGCGTGGAACGTTTCATTTCTAAAACGTAAACACTAAATAAATATCGATTACAAAAATAGTCGGATTACCAGCTTTCTTTTCGGCGCCGTACGGTGTTATCAACGCTTTCACGCCGCTTCAGGAGATTAACGTTATCAGAGACGAGCGTCGGTGATAAGATTATTAATTAGGTCGTGCGTGACGATCAAACGTTTCCCGAACAACACAGAGCGCGGTGGGATGCCGCCGACAGGTTTTAAAATAGTTCCAAGATTAGTTGCAGTAAATTGTAGGTCAACACGGATAACTGATATCAAAGTTTATTGAATCCTTGGCGGGAAGGGAGTTGGTATTCGAAGAAGAAGGTTTACGAGGGGCAATCATAAAGTTACACTAGTATTAAAAAAAGTCTCGAATATTTATAAATTTTTTGTTATTTTTCTGAAAGTACAATTGAAAACCTACTTTCTACAAAATCGCCAAGTTTATTTAAAAATTCATCGTAGAGCGACACGAGTTTATCGATGCCATTGCTGAAAAATTCCCGTCCAACGTACAATAACCATTCCTGCACTGGATATTCGACTTCATCGCCGCTTAGTAAGGGCCTTTTGCACAGGACCGAACACGTGGCGCAAGGTCAGTTCTGTAAGGAGGGCGTTTTCACTCAAATTTTTCAAGGAGTCCCTTCGTGACGCAAAATTTTCAACATTGCAGTTACCAGAGATCAGGTAGTGCACACGTACATGTGAAATAGCCGATTTAGCCCAGTTTCGTCCGCTGTGAATCGTCTGTTTGCAAGCAACAGTTGGTATCGCGTTCGACCTTGTCATAGTTGTGGAAGTTGATGCCCTTCTCTGCCACGGGTAATCATCCTCGATAACCGTGGGGCCATTTTCGTACCATTCTCACCACCATGTTGCACAGGTCTAGCTAGAAAATGTTTTCACCATACAGTTCCCTCAACTGGCGATACACTTCAGAAGGGTTACGCACCTCATCCACAAGTCACTATTTTTTATTTTAATTATTTATTTTTTACGCCCTCTAAAATAGTAATCTGATGAAACGTAAAGGTAAATATCCAGTGAGGACTAAGACAGTAATAAACAACAGCACTTTAGAACAAGTGAGCCGTTCCAAAAATCTCGGTTGTGTAGTAAGCTATGAATCTGAATCTATATATATATAACACTCAAAGTCCGAGGATTTATGGGTACTGAATACAAATCCACACCGGTACATTGATTGCCACCAAATTTTGCACAGGTAACGTTTGACATAAGGCGCAAAATACTGTCTAACTTGGAATTTGATATTTTGCCCTGTTCGCACGATTTAGGTCCTTTTAATTGTGCCTTTTCGTTGACGCGTATCAAGATGTCAACAACACCATGGAAACCAGAATTAATTACCTAGTAACAAGTAAATAAACAAATGATATTTAGCGCCATCGGAACTGTACATTTATCCATTCCTGCAGTACATTTTCAATGTTTTACATAAAATCCGATTGTATCGATATATTACGATGTGGAAAAGAAGACGTGTACTAATTGTAAATTGTCCTATTACTTAATGTAAAGCGAAAATCATGTTGTTTTCATTTGTGAGGTTAGGTGACAACGGTTTTTGGTGTTTAGTTTACTGCTGAAATAAATAAAAGCTATGATTGAGGAAAACATAACCTTTAATGTGTTATACAATGCTTCTAACAGAGTAACACTTAAAATAAAGAATTTAGGGGTTTTGATTTAACAGGTACTTTATAAATATCTCCAAAAACTTTAAAAACGGGTAATTTTAATCTCCAAAGGTTGTTGCACCAACATAATAATTTAGTACAAGTTAAAACAGTACAAGCTTTGAAAACAGCTTTGGAGAGAATTTGACTAATGAGTACAAAGTTGTTATACGAGCTGACAGAACGCCCATATAGACACAGACAATATAAATTATATCAAAATACTTACTAAAAGTCAAATATTCGCGTGCGAAGCCGCGGGTAACAGCTAGTGTGTTATAAGAGAGAAGCTAAATAAATTAAGGAATATTTGTGGTACGATTCATAGAAATCTTAGAAATAAAACAAGACACAGCACAAGACAATTGCCGTACCCACATTGATTTATGCGAGTGAGGCGTGGGTCGTGACAAAAAGGAATGCGGCAAGATTCATAGTGCTGAAATGCAGTTACTTGGAAATAGGCTACTTTAAACTATATATTGCAAGATAGAATAAGGAATGAGGATATCAGAGCAGAACTCGAACCAAAGGAAAGAAATGAAATTATTTCAATTTACAGAAGACAATGGTGGGATCATCTGCGATGGATGACAAGAAGATCGATTGCCGAAAGCGGCACTGAACTATAAAGCCATTGGTAGAAGAAACGTGGGTCGTCCGAGGATGAGATGGGTGCCGGACCAAAACAGGTTTATATAAGAGGAGAAGATTATGAAACGTTCTTCTACGTAAGCGTACTTTTCAACATGACTTTTTGCCATTGTTAAATGATTGATCTAATCTACATTAAAGTAGTTGTCATTGACCATCACAATTTTCATTTTGATTTTGATTCTCATTTTTTAATTTAATTTTTGTTCTTTAACTACGGTAGATATTTAGACCTAACTCGTGTACAGCGTACATGTGTAACACGTTTAATTTATAAACCAAGTGAGTGACGTGAATCTCATATTTATGTATCCACACTATCCAGTTTTTAAATGTTTAACGGTATTCTTTAATAGTTTTAAGCTCGTTTACTTAGATTACGCGTGTCTGTCAGCAGTTTTGTACGTTGCAGGGAAGAAGGTGACGTCGGAGGAATATTAATGGTGAAGGGAAGGGAACGGACAGGGGTCATGTCATCAGCCGGAGAAAGGATTACTACACGGTACGGTGTCTTAATCCACGTTTGTGTTGCACTATCATTCCCCCGTCGGGGCACGTGGCTTCTTTGGTGATGCTCCCCCCTCCCTCCAGAGGTTATTATACCAGACTAAACATCTCAACTCACACTGACACCACCATGAATACACATTATTCTAGTTTTTTATTCGTCCGTCGTTTAGTTGGCTCGTAACGTGCACTATAATCCTCTACGATAGTGTTGGACGGATTATTGACACTCTTCAATGACGCTTAAGGTCGATAGTATTATGTGGTGGGCCGAAAAAAAGAATGTAGTATGTCAGCCGAGTGGAAACACTATTCGTCGAACCGAGATCGGATTTTTTATTAAAAGTTTGTGGTTAAATGGTCCTTTTAACTTCAGTAAAGTCGATTGCTTGGCCTGTATGAACTGACGTCAGCATTTATACACTCGGCGTTCAAAATGTTAAGTAAGATCTTGATTAAATGTTAACCACGTTATTAACGATGTAGAAGAGCTAAAATTAATAAAAGTAATGGCAAATTACGTTTGACTTATCACGTAAAACTCGACTTATGAACGTCATCTTTTGTCAAGGTAGGTAATAATATATTCCACTTTCGATGACATACTATAGTCAGTGGTCAGTTTTTGCAATAAGAAAGTTTTCCATCAAATACGGTGAAAGTTTATTGCCACAAATCCAAATTTGGTGGATAGGAACAGTGCCGGATTTAAGATTTTTGAGGCCCTAGGCCACGTTTTCTGAGCCCCCCCCCCAGGCTGTGACTTTGAAGTAATATGTGTACTGCAGAAGTAATTCTGTGTTCATAAAGTTTTCACACTAATAAATATCATCCGAACAGCACGCTGCCCACCACAAAAAGCTAAAAACCTTCTTTAGATTCAAAACAAAATAAAAACATAACCTCAAATCGCAAACCGTTCAGTCACAACGCAGATAAAGTATGGTAAGAAACAAGGGTGGTAACACGGTCGTGTAAATTCGGGGCAATATTTAAATAAGAACTGTCTTCCATTTGTATTATTAACAAAAATTGATCATTTAATTTCAAAAAATCATACTTAAATAAATCAAAGTGCCTCCTACTTTTATAAAAATACTTCTGTTAAAAAAATATCAGTAGCTTGCGGCCCCCTCTGAGCCCGCGGCCCTAGACCGAGGCCTAGGCGGCCTAGTGGTAAATCCGGCACTGGATAGGAGTACTTATTCTAAGCACTGTAGGCCTATGCTTGGTTTGTCTAAAAAGTAACGAGAATGGAATTTTTCCGCGAAATGGCAATCTTGTGAGACCAATATCTGATACCTAGACGATTTTTTACATTCATAACAATTTTCAGTTTCTCAATCTTACGAGATTCGCCTATGTCGAAGTTTTTTAAGTGTTTGTTTAGTCTCAGGTCATATAAACGTAGAGCTTTATAATACTGTGGCAAAGTCTAAGATGGTGGAACAGAAAACAGAAAATTTAACAAACTAACACAAGCTTAAAGTCTTGTAGCTGAAGTCAAAACCCAAAGCTTATGTGTGACTTCTTCTTCTCCATTTGAGCATTAGGTCTGTGGCCTGTTGCGCCCTCTGGCGGTGGTACAACCCACGTTCGGCACCGCTGGAGAGAAATCAGCCATCAACTTATCACGTGCGATGGCGAGACGCACCTTGATGTGTGTGCCTTTGTTATTTATCTAGTCCAGGCATGCCAGAAAGAAAAGTCAGCTGTATTATTTGTTCACAGCGATAGAGGTGGCCAAGGACACTGATTCGTGACTCGAACCCACGACCGCAGCACAACGATTGAGATTATGAGTCTCCATCGTTACCACTGTGCCGACCCTCGACGCTTACAGGTGATACAAAGCGTGAAAAATGGGTGAAGGACCGCTACGTACTGTATATGACCAAGTACGGTACGAACTGACGAAAATGTACCGAGAGGAAATGATCTCAAGTTTTATCTCAATCCAAGAGGTGAATCGGATAAGGTAATTAAACCGTCTCGCATGTGCGATTTAGAAGGTTTAAAACACAAACTGTCCTTACGCGGGATGTTATTTATTCCTTGTCTAAACTTTATCCCTTGTGTATTACTAAGTAAGTACATGACGTTTGTTATTGAAATTTCATAGAAGAAAGACATAAATAAACTTATGTATCAGATTTTAATTGTCTTCTGTTGCTAATCAAATAAATCAACCTACGAACAACTTTTTACGTCTAGATAATTGTGGTTGTCAATCTGTAGAATGTAGAACATCGTAGACAAAACCAGTTTAAGGTCACTGTTTATCAGTAATCGGCTTTAGTTGAAATTACATGTTCTTTTCTGTATGAAACATTAACCGAGTCATGTAGATGGTTATAGATGATTGACTTTCAAGATCGATTTGTGTATAAGTATAAATATTGTTAACTAAATGGATACTTACTGTAAATAAATTAATTGAATTTAATAGTTTGTGTACATGGCGGTGAAAGGGTTTCAGTACATGGCGGTCCATGACATTCGATACGCGTGAACACACATGCAGTGATAACATCTACCGACTGTATACGTATCTTATATGTGTGTTTTACACGGTGGCAGTCTGTGATACAGGTTGACACACGTGTAAAACATCCAATGAACCAGGTTACTCGGTTATGACCGAAGATCTTGACTGTAACTGAAACAATTCTTCCTGATGGTTTACGTATAAAGAGCTGTAGCCTTCTATGCCCTACGGTGTAAGGTTAATTTACGTTTATAGAAAACCTTTCAGTCACTATGTATTACGCAAATACAGCTGATAACATAGCACACACAACAGTCTGTTTTCATGATTTAATATGACGCGCATTTACCCGTTTCTGAAATTAGTTTTTCTGTCATTAGTTCACGTTCTTCAGTCCGCCTTGTTTATTTAAGTCCGTGTTCGTATTGCTTATTTAACTCATTTTAGTATTTCACGTTTGTTCTTCAGTTCGTCTGGCTTATTTAAGTCATGTTCGTATTTCACGTTTATGTTCTTCAGTCCGACTTGCTTATTTAACTCATATTCGTATCTCACGTTTATTTTCTTCAGTCCGACTTGCTTATTTAACTCATATTCGTATCTCACGTTTATTTTCTTCAGTTCGTCGTACTTATTTAACTCGTGTACGTATTTCACGTTTATGTCTTCAGTCCGACTTGCTTACTTAACTCTTGTTCATTTGTTTAAAATTCGCTGTAGAAGCTACTACATCTTCTTTACTTAAGCATATTTTAATTTTGTCTCTCGGTGTCACGGCAGACCGGGTATCGGTAACCGAGACGAAAATACACACAGTGAAATTCACAGAAGAAAAACTCTAGGCTATGTGAAATGCTATTCAACCCACAACATGGCTACAAAACACAGCGACCCCTGTACCATCAAAACGTTCGGCTGTTTCCTCCCTTCCCACAAATATGATTAAAAATTAAAGTCGTTTTTTTTACCAACAACAATTTCCTTCTGTGTATGTAAGAAAACGTATCCCCGACGTAGGCAGATGTCTAAAAACCAACGAATCACAGCTGTCATTCGTTCTCGTTTATTCCCCGGTGGTTACACATGACTAGGGTAGAAGCGAACACTTTTCAATCTTATTTCGGCTATGCTTTCACTTATTCATACGGCACTCGGTTTCGCTGTAGGCCTACTGACAGAAACCTCTGAGAACTAGAAAGAAAAAAAACGAATCCGGCGCTGTCATACAGAACAACAGTCAGCATATTTGAATAATTATCTCTGGTAGCTAATTCGTAATTACTAGAACAACATAATTATCAATACTACAGGCATATGGTAAGGGAGTGGATTTGGCATCTAACTATTAATCTGGAAGTCCAGGGGTCGGTTCTCGGACGTATCGTCATGTCACGGCGCGTTTTCAGTTCGCAGGTCGGCTCAGGCTGTTGAAGCGGATGATATCCTAGAACAGACAATAACGGGTGGCTGGAGTTTAGTACTATCAGCAGTTCACCTTTGATACCGAACAAGGAATGTGATAACGTATGGCATTTCACTGCACGCTTGTAATACTACACATTTAAAAACGTTTAACAGTTTCGGTGTGAATTGACTGTCTCTCATAAGGTATTTCTTGTAGCGAATAAAAAAACACACTTTAACAAAATATTCAATAAATTACACTTACATATAATGTACGAATGTTCAATCTAATACGCACACAAAATTACAACTAAATACGTCTGAACAATGTTTACGGAACCAGTAAACACAAGCACGCACTATTATTCAGAAGACCCCGCGCTCCTCAGGCGTCTCGTCAGCAAAACTGGTGTGTGTGCGTACAGTACTAGTCACACTTTCTTCCTTGTATATGCCGAACGGTTCGATAAGGCAGCATATTGAGTCTGCCTAATCCCTAAACTACTTCGATGGTACAAAAGAGAGCTATGTAATTACAATTGTAATACTGATTACTGTTATTATTATTATTGTTGTTGTTGTTATTGTACTTATACATTTGTATAAGTAGCTGTTCGCCAGCCAGCTGCATGAGACTACATGAGGTACGTAGGCAACTGTGAAGGCGTTACGTAGGCTATTAGCCGGGCCGTTAGGCCGTCGTCGACTGTTATTAAAGACAGACGTTTTGGTCCCACCAGTGTCGGAGGGCAACTTCAGTGTCGGCAAAACGATTGGCAAGGCGACCGCCAATTCACCCCAGTATTGAGGTAGAGACTACCCCCTGAAGATGGCCTCCGACGGGGGCTCGAAACGTCTGTCTTTAATAGCAGTCGACCACGGCGTATGAGCCCGGCTAAATTCTAACAATGCTGACGCCGGTCGTGATAGCTTGAGAAATTGCATAGGGTATTTTCATTTAAGAACGTTAGTTAATTTCTTGCTGAACAAAAATTTTCGTTTCCAATTTTTACGTTTTATAAATTTACGAAAAAAAAAATAAAGCCGACAAGAAATTTGATAATTTGTTTTACAAGGTATGGCGGAAGAAACTGGGAAGAAGGGCATAATGTGGGACGATATAGAGGAAGATTGACGAGTGTAGAGAAAAGTAAAAAAAGAAGTGCAAGTAGGAGAAAAACTAAGATGTATCTAGGGGCTTTCGAGATATGATTTGCTTATAGTTTAGACGAATTAACAGTCTTTCCTTATAAGGGAAGTATAGACGATCGTAAATAAAAATAAAATAAAAATTTACATAATTAAAATTGAATATTGTTACGTACGTATCTCACGGATTTTATAATAGTGAAATAAATAATTTAATACCAGAGGAAAACTTTAATAACAGTTTCTGTACATAAAGACATTCTTATAAAATAGTATTCCAACCCAATGCACGCTATCTCAACAATTAATAAAGCTAATTACAAATCTACGACTCGTATTGTCTAATTATTGAGGTAGCAATATTTGTTTACAGTTCCTACAACACGCTGATGTAGTGGACAATCCTGAGTTCAACCACGTTTCTGATTCCATTTAGTAAATTAGTCAAGGCAAGCTAATGAAACTTTATATTTTAAGCCTCCAAATACTGGTCATCCTCCTATAACAATAGGATTCAAAGGAAACTAACAATTCTTCTCCTGTTCACTGAAATTCAATTAAGTATTAACTTTCTTTCCTTGTTGCTTCCCTCGATTTCGCCGACCTCTCTTTTTGTTTTTTGAATGTACTCATAATTTACACGTTATAGTTTCTTACAGCCGTGATTTGTTAAAGAAAGCTAGTTCTGGAGCCGAATTCAAAATCTTGAAACACGTAATTTTCTTGTTATTTTTAAAATATCAGAGTGGGAACAGACCACTCCATCCCTCCCTCACGGGCGTTCTCATAA
Source organism: Magicicada septendecula (assembly GCA_034769895.1). Classification (NCBI taxonomy): domain Eukaryota; kingdom Metazoa; phylum Arthropoda; class Insecta; order Hemiptera; family Cicadidae; genus Magicicada; species Magicicada septendecula. Next base: position 89,896,582 of record CM068371.1, on the reverse strand, counting down.
ACAGACACGCTCCACAGGACTATTACGTACGTTTCATTTAGCTCAATTAAAACTAGACCAAGTTACACTGACGCAGCCCAAATTAGACATTCAAACGGCAGTGTTGTTGATTAGTGTAGTTCGAGTGGCCTTGTTGGCGTCAGACATGAGTCCTGTCGCCATTCGCCGATGGTCCTAGATTCTATTTGTATTCTACAAGGTGTAATTCAAATGCTGATTTGTCATTTCAGGTGACAAGAGAGGAAAGACGGCCGTATTTTGTTGTTATATACTGTATTTCTTTTCTATATGTGTGTCAGTAGTTGTGTAACTGGTCATGGTTCACGTTTTCGATTTCTACTACAGTCGAGAGAGAAATGGCAGCAGTCTGCTTGTTACTTTGTTATGTTTACTAACTATTCAATCGTGTGTTTGTTTCTCGCGTACCGATCACTGGGAAACAGGTCACCAGTTGTGTGAATTATTCAAAAGAAGGTTGGGCGCCTAGGTAGATGTTAGGGCGAGCAACGCTTGAAAGGGAGAGAGATCACTCGAGCGGTAAATTGCCCAGTTGTGTTGAATCGCGCCGGCTTCCAGCGAAATCCTGACCTGTCCGCCGAATCAGTAACATTTTAACACTTTACTGAATCGCGATTGAGTCTTAGAAGTCTTAACATACGAGTGTCGGCAATTTTTAACTAAAAAATAGAAAAGAAACAATTATTGTATACCATCGTCACATCGTCACGCCTTACAAGCACAACTAATTTTGTATCAGCTAATATTTTTACTTATGTAGTGACATGAGATCTGCGAAAATTTTTAACAAAACATATAAACTAACAAACGTCATAGACATCTCAGCGTAAACGTTTTGAGATTTGTATGTGAATGATTACGGCCGATTCTTCTCCGTCGTCGTCGTCGTCGTCGTCGTCGTCGTCGTCGTCGTCGTCTTCTTCTTCTTCTTCTTCTTCTTCTTCTTCTTCTTCTTCTTCTTCTTCTTCTTCTTCTTCTTCTTCTTCTTCAAAAGGGCTCCACGTTTGTGCGCCAAATATAAATACCTCTTGATTACCCCTTTTGTTCGGAGTGCTAAATTAAACAATTTTGAAGACAGCACTTCGTTTGGGCAATAATTATAATGATTTATAATATTTATGAATTAGATTTTAATATCTGTGTTACTAAATACATCCACTCATTATTATATCAATCATTAATTCGGTTGGACGCCAGAGCAGAGTATCTCAGGGTTTATTAATAAATAATAACTCATTCCGTTCAGATACTTACTTACTTACTTACTAGCCAACGCCCACCCTTGGCTGTTGGGCCATTAGGCGGCGCGCTGACCAGTAGAGACGTGAGAGCCTTGCCGTACCATCTTCGTCTTGGACTTGCGTGTCTGAGATCAAGGCTGGACATGTAATTAGGTGATCCGCATTCATGGAAGCGTATCCACAGAGAACACATTCATGAGACGACAACACGCCAATGCGGTGCAGGTGGGAGGCCAGGTAGTCATGACCGGTTGTAGTTCTAAAAAGAGCAACACTAGTTGCTCGGGGTAGAGTTCTGTTGATGGGGCCGTCCGTAACCAATGTTGCCCATATTTTTCCCACACAGGCTCTTAATTGTTTTTCTTTTAGCCATAGGCTTATTGAGGAGTTTATTCTTGCTTTCGCAGATGCATATGAGCTGGGGGTCTCCGGCTGAGGTAGTGCTGCGCCCATTTTGGCGAGGATGTCGGCTTTTTCATTTCCCATGATGTTGACATGGCTGGATACCCATTGCAGTTCAATCTGCCAGCCCAATTGTACAAGGTTCTGCAGTTCTCGCCTACACTCAATTGTCAGGGAGCAGTTTGTGTCACCATTTGAGGTCACGTTTTGAATCGCTGCAGTCGAATCTATGAGGAAGACGGCTTTGTTAGGTGGTGAGATCTTGGCAAGCTCAATAGATGCTGCCTTTATGGCTGCTACCTCTCCGTCATAGTTGCTTAGGCGGCCTCCTACAGCGAGGTGGCCTTCAAATAGAGAGCTGTAGAAACCAGCCCCTGTTGCCCCTGTAGATGGTATAGAGGATCCGTCTGTGTAGATTCGTATCCACTGCTCAGCGGGAAAACGTTTTTGTACAGTGTGTAAGGCTGCTTGACGAAGCTCGGCTTCATTCGACTCTGTTTTTGTCTTATTATGGTCGAGGAGTTTCAGGTTAGCATTTGGGAGTTGGCCAAAGAATTCACGGTGATGTATAAATGGTGCTGCCTCATTTGGTTCAATGTCATATTTGCGTTGGAGTTCTTCATAGATCGCAATCGGGCATTTCTGAGTTTTCAGCCTTTCTGCCGCTGTTTTACAGTTATTCCACCGTTGTTGGTAGGCTCTTTTACATCTCTCCCAGGATATGAGGCACAGCTTTTCCCGTCTTACTTGGATAGGCTCGATTTGCAGTTGTGACTCCATGGCAAGTATAGGAGTTGATTTCGGCGCACCAGTTATCGTTCTAAGGGCTGCATTTTGGACCAAGTGAAGTTTCTGGCATGCTGCATTGGAGGCAGTAATAGTTGCTTCTGCGCCATATTCCAGTAGCGGCCAAATGTAGCTCTTATATGTAGTTGTCAGAACATCTTGATTTGCTCCCCATGTAGTCGCAGTGAGTCGTTTAAGTAGCCGGCAGCGCCTAGACGCACTGTTCGCGGACTGTTCTATATGGTGCTTCCACGTCATTCTGGTGTCTATATTAACACCCAGGTATTTAGATATGTTCACTTCTTCGAGTTCTGATCCACAGTAGCGCAGATTGACCGTAGGCCGCCTTGTTGATAGAGAGAAAAGTTGGTATGTCGTCTTGGTGGTATTTACCGTCATGGCATTTAGTTTGGCCCACTCTTCTAGTTTAACAAGTGCACTATTAATAGTTGCTTCAAGACCCATGATATGGCTGCTAGTTGCCCAGATGATAAGGTCATCGGCATACAGGAGCGCTTGTACTCCCGGCACACACCGAACAGCCACCAGAATGTCATTGACCATAAGGTTAAATAGGCTGCAGCTGATAACGGCACCTTGGGGTAGCCCTTGGCGTTGAATTCGGTACTTTGAAAGGCAATTATTATAGCGGACACGAATTTGTCTTTGACTCAGGAAGGACGCTATCCAGTTAAAAAGGTTACCTGCGACGCCACTCAAAGCAAGTTTGTGAAGCAACATGGGTCTCCAGACTGTGTCGTAGGCGTTTTTTAGGTCAACCATTACTGCCAGGGAGGACATTTTCTTGTGGTACCCATCCTTAACACTTTGTGCAAAGTAGACGACTTGGTCCATGGTGCATCGGTGTGCTTGGCATTCATCAATAACCGCATTCATTTCAAAGAACTGGTTCAGACGCCGCACGACCATTCTTTCGGCAACCTTGCAGCAAGCACTTGTTAATGTGATGAGGCGGTAGCCCTCAGGTGTATCACTTGGGTTTCCTTTCTTGGTAATAGGTATAATCTCCCCTTTCCTCCATTGCTGGGGGACGCGTGTTTTCCACGTTAGATTAATGAGATTGAGCAAGGCTAGTTTCGCTGTGTTACCAAGATTTTTTAGGAGCTCTGGGTAGATTGCGTCGGCTCCTGCTGCCTTCTTGCCCTTTGTGTTTGATAGTGCAAATTCAAGTTCGGAGAGGCTAAAATCGCTTAGGCAAATTTTTTGTTCGGTTTTGTTGAGGCATTGCATTAGAGGTTTTTTATTCAGGTGTCTCTGTTCGTTTCTTGTCTTTCGGGTTCGGCTTATATTTGCGTAGTACTTGCAAAAGGTGTTAGCTATTTTTTTGGGATCTGTGATAAGATTGAGTCCGTTTTTGAAAGGTTTTTGTCCTCTGGGCTTCAGTGTCATTATTTAGCCTTGAGACAAAACGGTGTGCTTTTGCTCCATCGCGCCGGAAATCCAGCTCCGATAGAAAGGTTTTGAAGGCCGATTTTTTAGATTGCTTAATTTCTTTACGTAGTATGGCCTGGGATTTTCGGAGTTGGATACAGTCAGATAGTTCTTTAGATTTCTCTGCTTTCCTTCTCAGAGAGTCTCTTGTTTTCTTGAGGGATGAAAGTCTTTTATTCCAGAACGGTCGAAAACCCTTTACTTGACCCCTTGGTACACATAATAGAGCAGATTTCAGTATAGCATCGTTCAGGGACTCTATAGCTGTTTCAGGTGATTTCCAATTTATTTCGTGTGGTATAATATCATTTGTTATCTTGCCGTATTCGCTCCAGTCGGCTTTTCTAAAGTTCCACCGGGGGGCACGTTTGTTAATGTATGTGGCTTTTCCTGTCGCACATTTGATGAGAATGGAGCGGTGTCCACAGCCTCCTGCTTCATCCATCAAGTGAACTTTTGTCTTCTGTGCGATGTTAGGGTGCGTAAGGACGAGATCTGGTCGGGAAGTCTGTCCAGCAAATGACAGGAAGGTTGGTGGCGTGTCTTTCAGGTCAAGAAAATTTTCGTCGATGAAAAGTTCTATGCGTCTTCCTGCGGGTGTTAACCTGTCATATCCCCATCTCGGTGATTGGCTGTTAAAATCACCTATGATTATGCTATTTGCTTGGATCGTTGATTCAATTGCATCAAGGGATGGAATATTGCCAGGAGGGTTGTATAATCCTATGACTGTGAAATGTTTGTTATTTTTCCATATATGGGCTAGAATTATTTCCACTTTGTCATCGTCTTGCATCTCATGGATTATCTCAAATTTAGAGCAGAGTTTATTTTTAATTCCATCAATTATCCCCGAGGCGACTTGTCGTGATCGAGGTAAAATATGGCTGCAGTATCCGGTAGTTTGGTAAAATTCAGAGAATTCAGTCGCAGCGCCTGCTTCTACTATAACATATAGATCCACATCAATTTGGCAGATGATTCGTTTAAATTGTAAAAATTTATCGTTGCTAAGACCTCCGGCATTCCAATACAGGATACTTAGGTCCATGTCAAGGCCCTGAAAAGGGCCGTTGGTGTTTTTGGCAAGGTTCTTTTGTATCATTTTGGTCAGCGTGCTTTAGGCGAACCTTTGTTGATCGTTTAGTTTATGCAGGGGGCACCACGTGCAGGCGATCAACTTCACCCCCCTTCCGTTCAGATACTAATATTCTATATTGTTTCATTCTTATTACAAACCTGGCATCTGAAATTTGATCATAAACATTATGGGGTCTAATATAATATCATTGAGATGCTTGATACAAAAATTTTACAACTAATTTCACAGTATTAATATTCACTTGATTACTATTCTTCAAGATTACCATTATTTAAGTATTCTTCAGTTTAGCGAGTCGCAATATTATATTTTATTCACCCGACACCTATATATATTCAATACTCTAATTAACATATATAGCATAATATTTTCTTAACTAATATGAATTTTCTTAATAATTATTATATGCAAGTATTCGACTCGTACTAGAATGCTATTCTTATTATATTTTGTTTCATTCACTTGATTATACAATAGTTCTACTAAATACCCTTTCTAGCATGTCATATCACATAAACTGAATTGTTAGTACCTGAACAAGTGTGGGTTTTTTGAGAATGAGATGAGTTATACTTATGGTAGACATTAATTTCTATGTTTTGTATATTAGAGTTGTGAATTGTTAAGATAGTATACTGTTACTTGTTTGCCGGATTCCAAGACTCTGATTAGTCGTTCTACGTTGCTCATTTCACTTCACTTTCACCAAAAATAATTGATTACCACTTCTTAACTTTGTATCACACGCTCGCGTTGTACTTAACGTCAAGCACATAAAATAAATATACTTTCTTGATTCAACTTTACGCGCACATATGAAATATCTTCATAATACGTACTTTACGCGCACCAATAAAATATTCTTCTTTATACCTTAACTTGTTCCTTCTCGACTTTTTTTTACCGAACTAATCTATACATTTTAAACAAAGCTAGTATAACGTTCCGTTATAATTATATTATTGAATACTTGTACAGAGTAACTCAGATTTCCCGTGCTTGTCTTGAAATTTAAACTTAAAAAAAAACTACTCTTTTTCACTTGCTTCTCTCTTTTAATGGTTTGTCTACTGATTCCCTCACCACCGTCCTGGTTGATGACACTTTCATTGGCCAGGGTTTGAAATATTCCCCGGTGAATTTGAAATTCTCCATTCCTGTATCTTTATTTTCTCGCGCGCTGGACTGACGCTATCCGCCATTGGCTTAAACACTGCGGGTGAATAATTTAGGCGCGTAGCCGTTATGCTGTTAAAAAACGACGCTACTTTCTAAATTTGCAATAAATATTGGGGTGTCATCTTTTGTCTTCTGAAGGACACCGACCTGCTTTCTTAACGGTACTTGCTCGTTTTTGGCTGTTTCTTATACACAAAACATTTTATGTGTTTATGACATACTAGGTACCTTGGGTATATTATTCACTATTTCGGCCGAGGCCGGATTGTCGCGGCAAGCCGAACCTTGTAGCCTACTATTCAAATGGATATCTTGCATATTACTTACATATATGTATATTACAAATACTTATACTACCATATCTCTATAATTACTATTAATAATTGAGTTTTTATTTATACTGTACACATATTGAATTAATTTATGTGTTCCACAGTAACGTTCTTCTTCTTCTTCTTCTTCTTCTTCTTCTTCTTCTTCTTCTTCTTCTTCTTCTTCTTCTTCTTCTTCTTCTTCTTCTCCTTCTCCTTCTCCTTCTCCTTCTCCTTCTCCTTCTCCTCCTCCTCCTCCTCCTCCTCCTCCTCCTCCTCCTCCTCCTCCTCCTCCTCCTCCTCCTCCTCCTCCTCCTCCTCCTCCTCGAATTGCTCCGTTTGAAGGATTAGGCATAACGCCTATTCCAGCCTATTTCTACATTTTACTCAGTGCTCCCAGAAGTCTTTTGTCCATAGGTTAGTAACTTTACATCTCTAACTTTAGTGGTACATACTGTACATACTAGTAATATGTGAGCTACTTAGTAATCCGAATTGATATGTCTCATAAAAATTCCTGTAATACATGTACAGAACAATGAGGAGTGGTCTAATTATAGATAATGCCAGGAAGGAGACCATAAAAAATTCTCATGTGGTCTGTTTCACTTTTAGTAAAATGTTATATCTGTGTGGCACGAACTTTTTAGGATGTAGGCACTTCTTTTTCCTGGAAGTTCCTTTTTTTCTGTTTAAAAATTGGGAAGATGTTATGCGACTGGTAGTATTGTATCCGTAAAGTCACAAGTTTCGTATAATCGCAAGTTTAAATGTAAAAACGTTGAATGGATATAAAGCGTTTTCATTTCAAACAAACTTTCTTTCCTAACAAAATCTTTTAAAATTAAAACTAATAAAACAAATTATTTCACCAGTTCGGTTTAGTTTTGTGTAATGATTTTACACAACGAACGAGGCAGTATTTGGCTGTTTAGAAATCTACAATAAAGGGCACAATAGACTTTTGGGACGCATGTAATCGATAAAGAATATTTAAAGAAATATAGTAGCTTGTAACGTAACACTACCGGTTACAGCTAGTTGTATAGTAAAACACAATTATATCAATTACATATTTTGATGTCAAACCTCCGCTCAACAGTCCCTGAAAGGACCAAGGCGTACCGCGCGGCTGTTGTGTGCAATGTGACGGTTGCATGGCTAGTACAACGCCATATTTCGATGTAGACTATTAATATTAATTTTAGTAATGTTAGTAAGTAGATATACAGATGAGCATTGTACCGCGTAGTTATTATATAGGCCTAAGTAAGAGGTGTGTTAGCGAGGCGACACGTCGGCGCCTAGCTAGTGTAAAATTGTATTGTAAGTAAAACTTTCTAAGTCGTAAAGATATAAAACGCTTTGTTTGCTAAAAACAGCAAAAAATATGCAGTACCGTTAGATTTAGGGTGTTTTCGGCCTTCAAAATACAAAGAGTGATACGTCATAAACGAGGGTGGTGGAGAAAGCAGATTTCTCTTTTTAACGAGAAAACGGTTTCGCGGCAAAAAGTGCGCGTCTATAAGATTTCACCAATCATAGAAAGCGTCACATCTGCGCGCTAAGTTATTTCGAGTGTTTACTGGACAATTTCAAACTTACCGGCAACACGCTCGAATTTCAGCCAATGATGGTAATCTTAAGAGTAGCGGCAGTAAGGGAAGTTTAGGTGAAACTATAAAAGTAACTGATGCAGGAACTTAGAAAGTCAGTAAAATCAGTCAAGTCAGTCAGTCAGTTACGCAGTCGCTCAGTAAACTAGTCAATCGTCAATCGGCAGTCAGAAATCAAGAGTCGGAAAATCAGTCAGTCCGTGGAAGTTTGTTAGTGGCAATTTTGCTAGTTGTTATTAAAGAAAGATAGAAGTTATATCTTGAACACCATTAGGGAAGCTAAGACAGACTATAACAGATTCATTCAGTCAAGTAGTATTATTTATCCTGTGCACGGCATCAAGACTGAAGAAGTATTATTTATTATGTGCGGGACCGTATGAAAAGTCAAAGTTTCGGAGGACGTGGAGATGAATGGTTATCGCGATAGTGGTGAATAAAACAAAAGCAGAGTAATATCAATTGTGTTGATCAAATTCAAGTAACCGTATCAAATTAAATGTTGTAATCAAATAATTGCATGTAGCATATTTGTCTACCTAAGTTTAACCCGTTTCATTCTAAAAGAACCTACGAATTGTTCAGATGCTGAAGAGTATTTTATATCTTACGACATAGAATAAGAGCACAAAGTATAAATATTTAATATAAATTTTGAATGATAGTTTGATATTTATGAAATCTTAAGTCATGTCATTGATCAAAGTTAATTTATGTTGAGAAAGAAGGAGATTTCTAGTTTCAAGAGTAACTTATTAATGATAAATAATATTTCATGTGTTCATTAATCTCTTATTAATGATGAATAATATTCAATGTGTAATTAATCTCATAAATTTTAGAGCATAGTCAATGGACTAATTAAGCTTTCATAAATGGTAAAGGATATTAAATTATTCAAGAATTTCTTGTAATGATTAAATAGGGATAAGAAGTTAGTAGTAATTGAGAAGTAATTAATCTGTAAAATTGAAATGATGATAATATTATATGTTATATATTTAAATGTATTCAAATGGTAAATATAGTATCGTTTAAGTAGCATCTGAAGATAAGAGTTGTTATTAACAACACCCTGAGATTCCTAATTATCTCTGGCGCCCAGCATTTTATACTTAAAATTTAAATAATAGTTACAATTGACACCCGAACACGACGGGCATCCAGAAAAAAGGTTATATTTGGCGCACCAAAACGTGGAGCTATAAACCCGAATTGTTTAAAGCTCTATGTGAGGTACTACCACTATTGCTGTATAATCTACATGTGTCTGTCAGAACTAATTAAACAATTTAAGTAATTTGTACGATAATCAACGTGGGTCGAACTAGACTGCGCTAACTGTAATTTAGCAATTGAAGTCCATGTAAGTGTTTCCTTAATTGGTTTTTGTTAAACTTTATTATTTAAAAAACGAACGATTCAAGTCAAGAAACGTTGTTCAGTTTGCAGCAGCGTACGAGTGAACTATTCTGTACATCAATCTTTGTTTAGTTATTTCCATTGCCCTCCTGCCTTCAATTGTTTATTCTCATTGTTCGAATTTATTTCAATTGTTTGTTAATTTGTTTGAAATAACCTACTTATTGCCATTGTCTGCATGTAGGCACGAGGTTAGGCGTATGAAACCGTGTCACTTTTCTACGTTGTTTTATATGATTCAAAACCGCGAGTACTAAGACACGTGTAAAAATCACGCCTCTTCGGGCACTTGAAAAGAGAGGCGTATTGCAAAGTAACGTGATGGTCTGGTTAGAAATTACAAATCATGAGCAGAGCAATAAGGATTACACACGCGTTCGGCTGGTTCGAGTGCATAATGTTGTTGCGTAACTTGCGATTTCTAGTGCGGCTGAATTAAATTGCCACAGTTATAGACACGACGATAGATTCTGAACGCTAACTTATGGATGTGCAGTAGAGAGACACCTCGTTGCGAGGCTAACAAAATTTTCATTCATTTTGCACAAGAGTCATGTAGAGCGTCTCCGTTGTATGTACATCGGGGAGGGGGGCATATCAGAAACATGCAAGTGTCGTTGTGAAGCGACAGTATGTGACAGAGAGAGACAGTGTGTGAACGAAATAGCAAAAGGTTACCGCGTAGTCTCCTCTCTATGCTATACATTTAAGTTGGGGTAATTCTTTCCTTGACCAGTTTTGTTGGTATTCCAAACCCGAGCATTATATCATATAATTTGTCTCTCGATAACCTACTGTCATGTGCCTGACGGAAATCCACGTACAACTGATATACATCCCTATCAAACTCGCAGCTCTTATTCAGGGTTTGTTTGACTGTGAATAGCTGCTCCGTTGTTGATCTTCCTGTTCTAAAACCTGACTGGTATTCTCCAATATTTTTTGTGCAGCGGCATTAATCTTTTTTGGAGTATGGTCGTGAATACTTTGTATGTGGTACAGAGGAGGGATAGTTCTTGCATATCACTTTGTCTCCCTTTTTGTATATCGGACAGATAATTGACTTATGCCAATCTTTCGGCGCTTTCTCCTCTTTCCATATATCTGCAATCAGGCAACTTGTTATCTCTCGCTTTTAGTAGTTCTCCTGGTAAGTTATCTATGCCTGGAGCCTTATTATATATCAATGCACTGATAGTTTCTAGGACTTCTTCCACTGTAGGTGGCTCTTTTTGTTCTTCATTTCTTGGTATTTCTCTTGGAGTTTCTTCGTTGGAATTTTGTAGCGCCAAGAATTGGATCGAGTGGTTGTCAGCGGCCAGTAAAGTCACATCAGGCATAAATGAGGAACAAATAAGAATCGACTGGATTCTCTCATCTCGGAATTCATAAGGTTTCATCGCAACTAATACAGTGATTTATTCCAACAAATTTATGCAGATATTCATCAGCTGGCCAGTTATTCAACGTTTGAACTGAATAGCTGTTGACCGTACAGATGAAACAGTAATACATGAAATGGTTCGCGCAGATCGTAGCGGTGAGCAAGGAAGGCAGTGCTGGAAGTTGAGTGAGGACACACCAACCACGCAGCTGTTCTGAACACAAAATAACTGTTCCGAAAACCACGCGACAGAGCTACGCATGAACAAAGAGGTGTTTCACACTGCGCAACAGACACCCGTTTCACGTACGAGTATATTTTAGCTGTAACCTATCTTATATAATATTAGCGTTAAGTATATGTGATTAAGTTTTGGTGATTAACAGATCTACATATAGGTTTCATGCCACATAGTGTTAACAGATAGTTCCGTGTGCTGAGACACGAAATGTTTAAATAAGTATTCAGAATAATTTTTTAATCTTTGGTCTGTAGACAGTTTTATAGACTACATCCAGTTTGAGGTAACGTGAACACAATGCGGGATTTAACTACCAAAGACCCAATGGTGTCTTGTCTTTTCCGCTCGCAGAATTCCACTTTTAGCGAATTACCTGAAATGCTTTGAAATAAAAATATGGCGCCGAAACAAAGAATTCGGTGTAACGAATAAAATACAAATTTCAAAATATTCACACCAGCGATCACGAATCGAGAAAATAATGTGTGAACGTGAAGACAGCTTTGCGGGTATTCGTTACTTAATTAAAATGTATTTATCTTTAACCGTGTCCAATAATTTATTCTCTTAAAAATACGTTTGCGTGATTTGTGCCGTGTAGCGGTACCGTTCTGAGGGCGGGGTAGGGGGGGATCAAAGTGCCGCCTAGCCAGTGTCAAATTCGTGAGACAGAAGAATAGCCAATAGTAAATTTTAAGCAGTATCCGCAATCGGTATGCGAGTAGAAAGTAAATAATAATGACAGAGCGCGGATACGGAATTGGCGAACACGATCGGGCCGTCTGGCGTGAGGGGTGTTTATCGCTGGTGCAGTATAAAACAGATTATACACTGGCGCGCGTTATATTCTTTCTTTTGATAAAACTATTTCGTCATTTTTCTTTAATTTAACCATAAGCGTTTCTACCGTAGGTTGTAAGGTAAAAATTGTAAAATTATTACGTATTATAAATATAAAATCAATGTTAGTAATATCAAATAAAACTTAAGGAAAATATAATGTCTTTTAGTATACTATTATTTTGCAGCAAATAATTTATAATTCTTTGACTAGTTCTTTGTTTTTGCCTTTCTTCTACTCGACTTTCCCTTCACGGCTTCAAAAAATGTCTGTTCACTTTGGGTCAAATTTTGATGGCCCTGTCATTAGAATGGATTTCAAGTGTTCGTCTGACAAGTTAACCCTCTGCTTGGATTTTATACTTATTTCTTGTTTAGTTATTTAGTCAAATGTTATAATATTTGAAGTATTTTGACGATCAATTTAAACACTGCACGCAGCATCGGCCGGGTTGCCGCGGGCCGTAGTTTGGAGATCCCTGCGCTATACGGTACCGCCTTGAACAAGCAACCGCTCAGTGCTCGGCAAAACGTGCATAGTTGCGCACCTACTGACGCCTACACTGCAAACGTGCATATTATTATTGTCATTATTAAACGGAACATGAAGGAGAAGCTGATGGATGAGGTTGCTCAGCTGTAGCATTGAGGGAGGTGTTTTAGTGGGTTAGAGTCCCATACTGCTAGGAACTACGGGGTTCCTAGTGTCTATAGAGATTTTCACTTACCATCGTAAAAAAAAAATTATTAAACCGGGCTGCTTCAACAAATGGCTAAAATCTGTAACGATATAATTAGTGCTTAAAAAACATGTTCGAAAATTACTTTTTATTAATGAATTCTGATTGCTGTATGTTACCTTGATCAGTGGCTCACAAACAATTTTAAATATTTAATAGGTAGACGTTTATAAATAATATCAAGTTTTAAAGAACTTGTGTTAATGATTAATACAAGTCTGTGTGATGACATCGACTGTTCATCCGTAACACAGACAATCGCCTCCTGTGATGTCGTTTAATGGTTTTCACTTCTCTTCACATGCTAGCACCTGGATTTCCAGTCCACTGCTGAAAAAGCTACAATTTGTTCTGTGGCTAAGGTTATAACAGAATCCACTGAATAATGTAACTTACATTTTTTTTTTCTTGATGTGGTCTTTTAACTGTGGCCCAAACCATTTCTGTTGGGTTCAAATTTAATTGAATGTATGAGATGAAGAAGGAAAACATTCCACAGATCATTGTCAGAAAACGATGGAAAACTGATTTCTGGCTAAGTGAGTGACTGTATGCAATAATTTCCAATTATAAAGTTACTGAATAAAAATATAATTAAAGATCCCAAGTTACAAGTTATTTTAGCTGTACTGTATGTGTGTGTGTGTGTGCGCGCGCGCGCGCGTGTGTGATCAGACAATTTTAGAATTTTGCTGTAGTAAAAGTAGCGCTATCAGCTCGTAAAGTGCAGTCTATTTGTTATCGTATGTTTTAAAAACGATTATAACGTTTTTATCGGCTGCAATGAAAGTGGTGTTAAAAAAAGGGTCGCTTGATATCTTGTGTAAATACAATTATGTTGTGTTAATGCCAAGGTGGAATGACATTTTTAAATTCTTTACAGTGTCTATACTTACTGTTATTTATAGTTTTCCTGTACGTACGTACAGTATACATATCTTGGCTTAACGTTATTAAACACGCGCGCGCGCGCGCGCGAGAGAGAGAGAGAGAGAGAGAGTTTGTCAACGAACGAACGATCGGAATACCGAGATGCGCTGTATAACATGGATGTAAGCGGTAGCTGTTAAAAGGAAGACGCTCGAGGCCTTTGCCTCACGTACGTAAAATTTACGTGGCAGGCGTTCGTCGAAGGATCTAACGCAAAATTCGGCAACAAGCGAGAAAGCAAGCGACGTGGAATTTGGCCGCCAGTGAACATTGCGTCAGAGCAGAGATTTTCGTCTGACGTCGATAGCAACATTGGGCACTTACTCGAAAGAGTTGTCTAACAATGAGAGAAACCCCAATTAAAGTTCAGCTGTATACTTAAATTGTGTACTTAGTTAATGTTATATAAGAGTTGGTTTAGTTTCCGCTTAATCAACATTTTTGTTTGTCGGTAGAATTACAGATGAAATAGTTAGACATGAAACGGTTCTCGCAGATCGTAGGTGGGGGAGGCAAGGCAGTGCAGGAAGTGGGGTGTGAGGTGACCAACCACGACACACAACCGTATGACGCACGATCCATATCGCTGTTCTGAACACAAAATAATTGGCCCCGTCAAATCTACACATGTGGAGTGAGATGTTTTGACACAGCGCAACTAGACACACGTTTCTTGTCTAATTATTTTAGCTGTAACTATCAGTACTTGAATCAAAGTTGATTGTCAGCGATTCCGTTGATTTTCAATGCAGACTGCCAGTAACGAAGAAGACAGATCATGAATATTTCAAAAACGCAGCGCTACAATTGGGGAAACAGGTAGAGAGCAGACCATTGTGTGAAGCAGGATGTGTGGGCAGGATGTCACCGTCTTTGATATCACCGCAGCATTCGTGTTGCAGGTATATTGAGAAACCACCATCCGGTTTGAAGTTCGTAATAAAATGTATTTTAAATGCAAATTGTATTGTATTTAAAATACTTTTCGAAAGGTTTGCGTGTAAACACCATTGCGCCTAAGGAAACGAGAATAGAATCTATTTATAGGACCGAATTTTTATATTGGATAAACGTACGTAAAGAATGTATCAATGTTGGTTGTAAGTGTTTGACAAATAGGCTACACCACGCGAATATGAATGTACAACAGTGAAGTGGATGAAACGACTGTTTAGACAGGAAGACCATTAAATATTTTCAAACCATTAAAGTTGTGACTTCTGTTTGAAAGAAACAAACAAATTACTGTAATTGGTGAGAATTCTTACGTACCTACTGTTCTGTTTCTTGAACATGACGCGTCTTAGATTCGTTTCAGAATTTTATCAACTCCTTTTGTTTATAATCCAGTCACATAAATTTCAACAAGTACATGTGAAACCCCCCATTTTATTTTATAAAGTGTTTTATGAAATTTTTTTTTTATTTTATTTTATTTTATTTTATTTTTTCTAAAGGGGAGATACATAACATTTAAAACTAGGTATTGAACCTAGAGGAAGCATAAACTGTGCAAAGACCCAAGCTACAATTTCAGACATGTCCACTGGATGGATGACAGGACTTGCAAATGAAAAACTCTATTAACAATAACAAGTGCAAAATTTAATTGGCGTCCAGTCACATACATGATATAACAAGGTATAATTGAATAATAGCCACTGAGTAAAATTGAAATACATTTACATCTCTATGCTATACATCACTGCATTGCCGACTGATAAATAATTGACAGTAATCAACTAAGTGGTATCCATAATACCCTTAATTCAAAAAAATTGACTGGCATACATCATTACATACATATCTTTATTATACAATGGCATAATATTATGAGTGACTGCTTGATCAGTGGCTTGTAAAAAAAAAAAGGATGCAACTCCAAAAATGACCGTGATATCTGATGCAACACTATGTCAAAGATAAACACTATAGTATCTAATATTTGATATTTAAAGTTTAAAGTTGAATTTGCTAGCTCTTTCTACAATTTTTACAGCACATGTGCTATAACATCATTAATATTCTCACATTCCCCCTTTTGAAAATTCCACATAAACACATACATAATACATATAACACACACCCAATTCCTGCACTAACCCTCTCGCAATAACCCTTCGCCTTATATATATATATTTTTTACAAACAAAACCAAGCTTAGAAATTCACACAGTTAATATCACCTCTAAGGTGAGAATTCATATAATCACAAGAAACTGATTTGCCCCCAACAGAACAAGATGACTTGAAATTTACAAGTTAATACATCCTCAACAATTTTGAATCAAAAAACTCCGAGAATTAAGTCAATAATTATTAAAACCACAATACATGAACGAAAGTCAGACACCCCCAGTCCTGAATTATGCCCACACGGCAGGACGTGATTAAGCCGGACATAACCAATGCACAGATACATAGAATACCAAAAAAATTGGGAAAACATAGAGCTGTTCATCTAGGTACATGTGTATGTGCAATTCCCTTACATAGTATAAAAATGTTGTATAATGTTACATAAGGTGCTTAGTGGTATACAATGTCCGAACATGCAGGCACAAAACTTAACATGTGTTTTTGCAGATCTTGTGCAAGTTAAAGGTGGGGTATTAAGTCTGTTTCCGAGAGCGTCTGCCGATACACAGTATAGTGGTAGATGATATTGTTAAATGTAAATATAGAAAGATCACACCTGGATAGTCCAATGCAACTAGGTGGCACTATGGCTAGGATGTAACTTGTAGCTTGAACTGGTAACTCCTGGGGGCAGAATTTCTCCAAGTGTGTGTCTGTGTCCCAACTGACGGCATCTCACGGCTCATGTAACTTCTCTGCACGAGGGGTTGACAGATGTTCGGCCAACCCCGACACCCATCTCGCCATTGGTCGAGCACCTGGAGCTTGCTTTAGTCGATCTTGTTGGAGTACTTCAACAAGGCAGAACAGATCGGATGCCGTCAACTGAGGCCAGAGAAATTTCCTCGGTGAGGGTTGGAACAGAAATGAGGCCGATTACATCGAAATTTCCAGCCACGAAGGTTTACTTCTATGCAGGTTAGTGCGTACAACAGTTCGGCCGGCCAACCGAATATCGTCACTGCTTCTAACAAGCGGTTTACGTACACACAGCGACGACGCGCGATACCTGAGCATTGCATGACATCGAGAACGCGCCAGTTTTTAAAAGAAAGATACACGCCCAAGCAACCGAGCGCCGGAAAACGTACGGCACACCCTCACCCCAAAAGGGCAACATGGTTGCCCCAAAACTAAACATGGTCACTACCACGACTGCCGTGGGATTCCCGGGAAACCTCAGACCTCTATGCGCTCTTGGTGGGTTCAGTGTCTCAGGGAAACGAAAGAAGCAGAAGGAAGGAGTGTAAGTTATGCCAGTGCGTGTGTCTGAAAGAGAAAGTGTAAGTGTGCGTTCTGCATGCTCGCCGGGCCCTGGTCCGCCTGCAGAGATAAGGAACAGAAAAGAAAAGGAGAAAGACAAGAATCGCAGACGCCAGCTCTGAGTACTGACCACCAAGGCCTCCTAAACTCAACAACTGAGACCGAGGAACCAAACAACATCTTCAACGGAACAAACCCCTTTGCCACCAGGACCATTGACTTCTATCCCCCCCCTTCCCAAGACTGAAAATCTCCACCACACTGCGACCATCCCCACGCGAGTCCCCTCCGCCATGCCAAACTCACGGGACCGCCCCAACACATCACCCTCTCCGGTGACCACCACCTACCTTTACTGTTACTCACATATTCATGCCCGAAGGCCAACAAGGTGCTACTGACCTTGATATGTGAGTACCACTTCTACAACCGTCCACCTCGTGGACCGACCAGCCATTTGCAGCAAAACAAGGCATCATTAATCCTTGACATATGACTGGCCCACCTCCCCACACTAGGGTGGACGGACCCGATTAACACGGCAGAGAAGACCGCGCAGAGGGCACGCGAACATCAATCCCATCATTTACTCTTACCTCATCTTGCTTACACACAGTAACTAGCAGGGGGAGTTACTTCTCCACGGCACCGTCTAAACAACACGCTCTCAACCCAACAAAAAAACACCAGGGAAATCAACCGGGGAATGCGGCATGGCTCGGACCCTACAATGATCAACATCAAAATCAACAACTATGAACCACGAAACAACACCACCTAACTTCTCCATCGTAACTTTTCAGAACAGGGGAACTGACGATCTCCAAGACCACGATCCAAGTGCACTTTCGGCAAGCTCTCTAACTTTCTAACTCCTTTTTTTCTCTCTAAGGGGAGGGGTAGGAATATCGGGAAGATGCAAAGGGCAAGGATCATTGAAAGGTCAATAGCCAGGACTAAGGGTAAGGACATGGCTCCCTCCGGAAATAAGGATGAATGGAGGAAACCAAGGCTCGCGTGGGCAGGGGCGCAACCCTGAAGTAGACGAGCACCACTGGGACTGTGGGGAACATCTACCCGCTACCCGTTACCCGCTTCTTCTCACCTTTCTATGACGAACTTTAGGTACTCGTTCTTTTCGGACACCCCTCTCTGAGAAACTATCTCGTGTTGAGCTGTACGGATTTGTTTCTTCTGAATCAGAATCAAGGCAACTTACATCACTACTTTCACTCCGCTTGGGATTATCCTCATCATCTAAATACTCTGCTTCTGCCTCCCCTGGTTCTCTTTCTTCTACCTCTTCCTTTTCTTCCTCTACATAATCCAAATCAACATCATGACACTGCACCTCCTCACCGTCTTGCAGTTGCTCATCTGATCCATCTTCAACCGCATCTTCACCCAGCTCCTCACCAATTTCTTCCTCACCCTCGTCACCAGCTCCTTCACAAACTTCTTCACTAACCTCTTCTCCAATCTTATTTTCATCAACACATTCATCATCAACATCATCGCCAACATGTGTCATCATACCACCATCCGAACACTGCACATCCTCGTCCTCCTCTAGTTGCTCACCTGGTCCACCTGAAACTTCTTTCCGTTCTTCGGAATCCTCAACACTACTTACAGAAGGCGTCTGCACATCTTCACACACTACATCATTCTCACTCGCACACTCCACAACGCTGCCACCAAATTTCTCCTCAACTTCTACCTCATCTCCTTCAACCACACTTGCAGCATGGACATCCCCTTGTCCACCCGCAACCTCAGAAACTTTTGCAGCCTGGACATCCCCGTGTCCATCCGCAAACTCAGACTCTTCAGTCTCCCTAACACTTACAACTATACTCCCCTGTGCAGCATCTGCAGACCGCTCTTCTACCTCTTCCTTCGATTCCTCTCCTTCACCACCCTCAGCAACTACAACGTCCTCAACATTTCTCACCCTGGAATCCATCTGTCCAGGTCCATGTGCAATGTCAATAAATTAAATACTACTGGCGATGGTAAAGCTCCGTAGCGATGTCCCTGCGTAGGCGATGATGATATTATTTGGATCTGGATCCACCACGAACCGAGATGGAGATACCGGAACAAATTCTGCGGCATCTGGATTCAACCATGACGTCCTCTCTGAGTCCTGTAATTCCGTTTTAACAGACGTGTTCCTGTCCTCTTGTATTGATCCACAGAAGTGATTCCTCTTTCCTTCGTTCTCTTCACTTTCTTCATCCACAACTCTATTAGGCACTTGTAATTCCTCTGGAACCTTTAAAGTTTCCTTTCTCTCCAAATAGGAATAAACACTTGCTACAGGATCCCTACTTGCCGATGTTTGTTCCCTAATATAACTTCTTCTTCCCCTGTTAATTTCATACTTATTTGTTTTCTGTGCTGTAGCTATTGTTACCGTCTTTCCACTTGCCACCCCCTTGTAGCCTCCATTACTTCCGGAATACTCAGTTTTCCTTACAGGTTCTTGTGTTCTCCACCAACCACCATGTTTGTCTTCTTTAGCTCTTCCTAATGAACCACTGGAGTATTGGACATCTTTAGCAGCTCTTCCCCGGGACTCGTCCTTCTCCTGGACCCTTCTGGCATGCGCACACCACCGGTCCAGGTCCGCAAAACAACGTGGAGGATCTGCGAAGACCAGCCGGGATCTTTCTTGGGAAGTCAGCCCTTCTAGAATTGCTTGTATTACTTCCGTCTCGGGTAACCCCAACCTTAATACCCGGGCAGCTTTCCTTACATCGTGCACGAAGTCCCCCAAATGTACGTAAATTTCAATCGGTGAGTACAGTCTGCAGTCTGTTTTGTCTAGGAAGATAAAACGTAAGAGCTGCCAAAAAAGGACGCAGGCAGTCCGGGCACAAATCAAATGTCCAACAAAACAAATGAAATGTGGTGGAAATAAAAGAAAAGAAAATGACTAATAACCCGCTGATTCCCTCCTCATAAATCAATAGAGTAACTTCAAGAGCCATTACAATACAGTGAAATGAAATGCATTTGGAACATACATCACACAAAATCAAATAAACCAAAAGACGGAAATAAAATACGTCAACCACAAAAAGAAATTCTCACGTGACCGAATTTTAAAGATTCCTGTTGAAAAAAAAAGCGAGGAGACAATAAAACGAACCTCATAATAAACCACTAAATCTCGTCGTTTCAAAACATCTGTCTGTAAATGAACGTCATTTAAACACAAACATTGTACAGGGCGGTAGATATTTAATTACCTAACTTAATGGGCATAATCTGACAAACGAAGTCAGTGAAACTCTTTGTAACACTTCCTACTGAGCATCGCTCACACAGCTCGTGTCGCGAAATCAAAGACAGCGAAAGAATGTACGTTTACGTTGTCGTAAATTATTACAATTCTCTTCGCCTTTCTCTGACGACGACGCCGGTATTTTCCTCTTGTTTAAAGTTTAATAAAATAACTTGAATGTAATTCCACCGTCATCACGAATGAGAGAGACAGTGGGAGAGGGAGAGTTCTGATTGTAGAAGGAACGAATGATAAATAAATCAGCGCCACGTTGTATTCAAGAAATTCCTCTTACTGTCATTAATTATAAATCTTTCAAAGCGTTGGCGTTGTTCGCGCGGGCGCGCGACTCATTAATTCTCTCTAACAAGCGTTTACACGCGGTAATCGCTCGTTTCACACCGACGACGCTTACTTATATCGATTAATTTCTCTTATTAAGTATACGAGTTAGCCAGCCGAACGCAGCGGGACCCGAGTCGTGTGTGTAGGCCGACTAATTGTCGCGGGCGCGAATCTTGCCCAATTCTCAAATCGATTTGGGTCGCCGACGTCAAATCGATTGTGTTTGGTTGTAATGTTAATCGTTTCTGGACACATCAACAGGTTTCACGCTCGTTTAGAACGATGCCGTCAGCTCAAGTAGCCATGAAATTTTTTTTTTTGTAAATCTCTTTAATGTGTAATATTCATAAATCAGCTTCTTGAATGTCATCTCTCGTGTACCTTTCACGCCTCGTGGAATGTTGTATTTTGTTTTCAATTTTTAGTGGCCTTGTATGTTAACAATTGTATTGTTAGCATCCATTTTTACCTTAATCGTGTACTGTCAATATAAACTTTCCTTGGGAACCTATGATGCGATATACGTTTAACACACGACCTTTAAACGAGAACATTAACAGAAGGGTTAGGTCGGACAATTACTATCATTATAATATATCACACCGTAAATACGATAAATGTGTGATAAATTATAACGATGGTACTTGTCCGACTTAATCCTTCTGTGACGTGTTACATTGTAACATACTCAATGTATTCGTACCAGAGGCGTATTTACCCGGGGGGGGGGGGAACGGGACCGGACGCCCCACCCCGACAGGGTGGAAAAAAGTTGACGAATTTGTTAATCTCTTAATTTTTAAGTTTTTAAATAATTTTCCAGCTGTATTTTTCAGCTAGTACGGTAACTTTTTTTTTTTTTTTTTTTTTTTTTTTTTTTTTTTTTTTTTTTTTTTTAATACAAAACACGTTTATTACACATCATGTACGTTTGAAATAAAATATATGAAAATTCATTCAGTCGGTAAGTATCTTCTAAACAATGTTTCAGTAACGCATATATTTATTGTGTTATTACCGTTTACTTTAATGGGACTGCTTTCAGAATGTTGTCACACATTTTTCAGCCACTTAGAAGACAGTAGCCTATTGTTGATTAGTTTTAACTTGTTTTTTTCTTTTGTATGAACCCCCCCCCCCGACCAAATTCTAGATACGCCATTGATTTGTAGGGACAACTCCATCGTAACTTTACATATCAAAATCAAAAGAACAAATTCTTTACATATTGCACAAGTCATCTATTGAGATTATGGATTTCTGTATCATTCAAGCAAATGACACTTGTACGAAGTAAAGAATCCAAATAACTTGAAGAGACGCTGAAAGTTAATATAAACTCAGAATGCCCAACGATGCGATAGGATGAAGATAAATGTAAAATAAAAAGATGAATGTTGCAAATTTCATGCGCTTGTTTGGTATGTTGGTATGAGGGGGAGATGATTTCCCTCGCCTGTATATTACGTAAAGGGCAAGTACGCTAGTACGTAAAACATCATCTACTTCAGTGGGTTTCCAACTTAGAAGCGCCCGAGGGCCAGAGTTAAACTGAGAAACCTACCGGCGGGCCACATCGTAAGCGATAAATTTTCAACAAGTAACGTAGAAATTAAAAAGGCGCCATTTTATTGTAAATATATAAAAAGAGGTAATTTACACGTTTTCATATCTTACTTCATATCTATTGTATAAATACGAAAGTTTATACCATACGGGGTGACTCGATCACTAAACGATGAGAAACGGACTATACTGTTTATAAATACAACACTTCATTAAACAAACCATTATATTTAAGGAATACTTGTACACATCCAAGTACGTCGTGGACGGAGATGATTACTGCTCAATACAATACAAGCAACTGTACTTGAGCTTACTAGTGCACACAACACATACTAAATGTCCAACTTTCCTACGTCATAACATCTATAACGATACAGTCTTTATTATGTCAGTATAACAATGAAGATATAAAATATAGATTAAACCTTTTAGGTTTACATAAGATCTTCACTGTGAAAACTGAGGTCGCTCTGCTGTAACCACCATAAACGTAGATCTTTGTGTGTCGAGTTGTGGTTCGAAAACGTTCAATCGTAGGCTAACTTTGAATAACAGATTCGACTGATTACGAATCAAAGATGTAACACCGGTCATGCGCGTGTGTTCTGACTAGCCGAGGAATGGAAGCAAATGGACTATGTCTTGTAACGTGATGAAAGTAAAAGAGGACTGGAGCAAATATAGATTCAACTAAACAAATAAAGTGAAATCTACTATACATTTACTAGTGACTGAGTGAAGCATTTTTTCCATAGGTATCTCTCGTGCCAGATCGTTCTCAGTATATGCTATTATTCTGTTTCTTAAGCTTTAACGGGGGGTGTCATAATAAATCATTCAAATATAATTCTCATGCCGATCGATATTATAATCAGCAGTTTCGGTCTCACCTCTGGAGGTCATCTTCAGTGAACGGTTTTTGAAACGACTGACAAGGTGTGCGTCAGTAAAACCACAGAACTGTGGCATCACCACGAGAATTATAGTCTAACCACGGCCTTCCAGCCCGGATAGTAATGAGTCTAATATTCATTTACTTATTACAGTAAGTAGAGTAATTATTAAACAGGTTGTCCAAGATAAGGTCGCGGGCCGCCATGAGTTGGAAATCGCTGATCTAGTACTACGAATGCAACGGGCTCCACGACTGTCTCAACGTCAAACGCGCACAAGATTGACTGCCGCCACGCCCTTTAATTCTGAACCAAGCGCAGCCAGCTGCAAGTGAAGAACAGTCATTTGTGTTCTTCAACCTCAACTGAAGAGCAAACGGTCGGTCATTAGTCAGTGTAAAAATCGAAAAACCTCATCCTCTAACCGGTAAGCCGTGTGTAAGGTCAGTCGATCGATCGACTGACAAGTGGTGCAGTATCGATTCGATCCGCTCGCTCGCCAGCCTGCATAAGCGAAACGCATAAATCACACTCAAAACCTGCGACGACAAAAAAAATAAATTAACGCTGTCTTTAAGCTTGTGGGGCCGGCCGGGAACAGAAAATAAATTGAAAGACACAGTTATCACAAGCGATATACTCAAGCTCGGTAAGGAAGTGACTGGTTTCGAAGAAAGCCGATTGACAACCGGACTATTAATATTACAGAGCCAGTATTACGATTGCATTAACGAATACAGTTACATCTAAACAAAACAAATAATATCGCGTTTAGCGGACTGTACTGCGTCTTCCAATTAGCAGCGAATGAATGAATGACGCAGCGTTTCTTGCCACATTTATATGTAGCGATCGTGTCCGAGGTAAACGAACTGAACGCATATAAACTGTACTTTGATGTTATCATCTTCTTCTTTACCGTGGTTTTTGCGTCTGGTTTAGCGTTTTACTGTCTGTAGCAATAATATGTTCCGACATAATGCAGTAATATTATTTGCTCTCGGACTTCAAATGTGCCTAATTAGACGCTAGAAGAAACAGCGGTACACTTAATTGATATTTATACATAACACTGAAAAAATATCAGTAAGTATTTCTTCTTAGATGCCAGGAAGTATCGATGGGAAATGTGTATAAAGAGCTGGCGAGAATTTTCGTGGAGCTAGATATTGTTAGGTTACTGAGATCAAAAGAAATAGAATTAGGTGGGCAGGTCATGTACTGTGGATGATGGACAATAGAGCTGTGAAGAAAGTATTAATTGGGGATGCAGGTGGGAGAAAAAGAAGATGCAGACCCCGGAAAAGATGGGTGGAAGATGTGAAAAAAGCCCCCCCCCCCCCCCGGAGTAGAACAGTGGGACAGAACAGAGGCGAGAGGTGTTCAAGGCCCGGTATCTACAATGACTGTAGCGCCGGTCGAAGTCATCATATCTTCTTAAATAAACCTCTGTTTGCTTGAGTAAAACCATTTATACATCCTACCTGTCTCTTCCGTCTTTTGTGATGTTGGTCCATACGCCTAAGCAGCTCGTTACTGCCATCATATGGTGGATGGGTGATCACAAACAGTGTACACCAATGGTTCTCGACGTTTTTAAGTCCGGGCCCCACCTTGAAGGATATTACACTTCATGGGACCAATAAGCATGGACGCCGACAGAATTTCTCAGTAGGAAGTGTTACAAAGAGTTTCACTGACTTCGTTTGTCAGATTATGCCCATTAAGTTAGGTAATTAAACATCTACCGCCCTGTACAATGTTTGTGTTTAAATGACGTTCATTTACAGACAGATGTTTTGAAACGACGAGATTTAGTGGTTTATTATGAGGTTCGTTTTATTGTCTCCTCGCTTTTTTTTTTCAACAGGAATCTTTAAAATTCGGTCACGTGAGAATTTCTTTTTGTGGTTGACGTATTTTATTTCCGTCTTTTGGTTTATTTGATTTTGTGTGATGTGTGTTCCAAATGCATTTCATTTCACTGTATTGTAATGGCTCTTGAAGTTACTGTATTGATTTATGAGGAGGGAATCAGCGGGTTATTAATCATTTTCTTTTCTTTTATTTCCACCACATTTCATTTGTTTTGTTGGACATTTGATTTGTGCCCGGACTGCCTGCCCTTTTTGGCAGCTCTTACGTTTTATCGTCCTAGACAAAACAGACTGCAGACTGTACTCACCGATTGAAATTTATGTACATTATGGACATTTACTGCATTTCACGTTTTACTGTTCCAAATGCCGATTTGAAGATGACTCGTCCTGTCCTCCATATCACAGCAGCCATTTTATTTCGTCTCATTATACTGAATAGACCTCTCAAGGGACTCGAAAGCGCGATCCTTAAGTATAATAGGCGAGCTACTACATCACTGAAGGAGGGGGAAGAACGGGGCCGGAGTCCCCCAGAGGATCGAAAAAGTTGACGAATTTTGTTAATCTCTTAATTTTTAGGCTTTTATTTTTTTCAGCTGTGTAGCCTAATACAGTATTAGCTCTTTTTTAATATACAAACAGATCTATTACACAGCATTAGGGTACACGTTTGAAATATGAAATATAGGAAAATCAATTCAGTCATAAGTATTTTTTTTAGCAATGTTTCAATAACGTGTATTTTTATTGTGTTATTACCATTTACTTTAATGGAACTGATTTCAGGATGTTATCACGCGTTTTTCAGCCAGTTTAGAGATAGTAATATTGATTACTCTTAACTTGTTTTTTCTTTTGTATGAAACCGACCCGACCTCGGAACCCCGCCCTCCAAAGCTAGATTCTAGATACGCCACTGGAGGAGGTGTTACGCTTTAGAAGACTATGCAAACAACTCTCGTGGATCTGCCTAAAAGTGTAATCAGGTATTTTGATGATGAATAATAAGTGGTTTTCTTTTCTTCGTAGTGTGTGACAAGAGAGACTGAAGATGTGCCGTTTCCGTAAGTATTGTATAAAATGTCTGTCATGAACGTGGTCGGCCGCCGGCAACGCTTCAGTCGTATCACCGCGTGTTGTTTGTTTCCATACCGAGATACACCGTTATGCGAATCCACCCGACGCTGATTCAGTCACTGTCACTGTCACTGTCACTGTTTTATGACAGCAGCGTTACTTAATTCAAGTAAGACAACGAACGAGCACTCCAAGCAGAACGAACCGATTCGGACACGGTTCATAAAAAATTTATAAGTTCCTGTAAAAGGAAATGGGATGACTGACTGAGTGGTTTGTGTTGAGGCGTTCGTTTCTGCTGTACGTTATTTACTGTAGGTTCTTCCCCGTCTTCCTTGCAACTTACATTCTTCTCGTCACGTAGACGTTTAACTTAGTCCTTAGTCAAGAACTGGCTTCGTTTATGTTGTGCCGACATGAACAGTCTACCAATGATGGTAATAATGTCATACGACGTATACTAACGTGAGTTATACATTATTATATTATAAAGTATCATTTATATGAAAATCTCCACTATAAAAACAAAGTCAATGGCATTTCGAGGCAAGGAACCAATAAGAACAAAAATACTGCTTAATTATCAGATTCTAGAACAGGTGAGCCATTTTAATTATTTGTGAAATGATATTGGTGATGATAGGAATTATGACACTTATGTTAAGTTAGATATGTTCCAGACGATCTGTGTCGCAATCAACCGTATTTTTAGAATCAAGTTATGTGAAGATACAAAATTAAAGTTTTACAAAGTTATGGCAGTCCCTGTGCTGTTCTGTGAGTGTGAATTATGGATATCAACCAAGAAACAAGACAGTTAAACACAGGCCTCGGAAGTGGGGTTCTTAAGAGGAGTTAAAAAGTGTTCTAAACTTGATCGTATAAGAATGAGGCTATAAGACAATAAGAATGTCAGATTCCTGACTAGCCAAACAAGACTGGAAATACAAACCTATAGGACACAGGTGTGTGGGTAGATCCATGAAGGGATGGCTGGAGGATCCCTGAAGGCGGAACAGGCAGCACCTTGCCTGTGCCGTGCCGTGTTGTGAAGAAGATGATGATGAAGTATCATTTATTTAGTTTCTATCATATATAGAACATAAGTAACGTATTCAATTTTGTACGTTTTATGAATCGCGGGTGTTCACTGTTCACGTACTTCGTCGATAAGCAAAGAGCAAAGAAGTAAAACTGGTACAGTACACGGGCGCTTCTTGAGTTGCTCCATCCCGAGATTTATCAGGTGACAGCCTGTTTTAAATCAGATTACAATGTACAATGCTTATAACCGGATCACACTCCAGTTAAGACTTTCGAGCAGCGATGTGGAGATAAATTTATATAGATTGTGATGAAGATCCTCGGCACCACGGCCTTTCCAGAGCCCGGGACTCCAACACCACTCGGATCTACTCGTCTCTGCCCTACTCCCAGGCGGTGCGGTCTTCTTCAACATCTCCGACCCATCTTTTACGGGGCCTCTCTTCTTATTCTTCTCTCACCTGGATCCACGTTGAATACTTTTTTGACAGCTCTATTGTCCATCATATTTATATAACGACTGTTATGGAACGCTCTCGGAAAGGCGAGTCCACTCACGTAGCACTCAAGTACCTTCTAAAGTATTCAAGAGCACTTGAAATACAGATTAAGCTGGCACGCCGCAGTAAGGATGGAAAGTTGCCCTCGAACACCTGTGCTACCTATGAAAGCGACAGGGTCTGACTTTGTCAGTCAGTTTACGTTGAGCGATTTCTCTAGTGTGGATCGAGTAGTGGTCGAAGATTAGCAGAAAGTGTTTACTATGTTATAATTAGTGTGGAACTCGAATCACTTAACATTATTATTGCGTGTGGACAAATTTACTTTGAATTATTGACGAGAGTCACTTGTTGATTACAAACTGTTATTTGTGATTAACTAAAGCTGGTAATTAGTGACTTCATTGGTGTCTGTATTTTGTTTTCCACTGTACCATACGACGTTCTGTGAGATCATAGTAACTATATATATATATATAATAGGCCTACTCTATGGAATGTTGATTTCCAATCGGAGGGACTTCGACTAAAACACGCCATCAATTTTTGGTAGCGACGATGGGACCTACTGGAAACACCGTTATCTCGGAAAACAAACCTGTAGCCTCTTTTTATCAGTCGTATCTTTTATGTATTTCCCAAGGAACTTAGCATTCCTTTCGTCGTTTTTCACCATGATGTGGGTTTTCTTTTGACTCGTATGTCGTAACTTTAGCAAAGATCCTTCACAGGGTATTCCCCGAGCCAGTCGGAACAGAGTGACGTGTTTGACGTGTTACTCCGACTCCTTTTCTTTTCTCAATCGTGTTTAGATCGCCAAAATATCCGTATGAAGGTCTACAATCGTGAACGCACCGTGTGAAGACGAAAGGT
This sequence comes from Magicicada septendecula, assembly GCA_034769895.1. Lineage (NCBI taxonomy): Eukaryota > Metazoa > Arthropoda > Insecta > Hemiptera > Cicadidae > Magicicada > Magicicada septendecula. The sequence goes on along the minus strand of CM068371.1, from coordinate 89,868,043 downwards.
TCTCAGTATTGGAAGTTTATCGAGGACAGGAGAAGACAGACAATAAATTGTGTTTTTCGTTTTTATGATCTTACCGAGTCATTACTTTGCTGATCGGTATTACAAATTGACGACGGAAACGCGGAATTAACGGACCCATTAATTAGCTTTTGATCAGTCAGCGACGCCGCACGTCAGTCGGTTCGGGCAATCGGCGTGATCGGTGTCTTCGTTGATTCTCTCCGTCGCGTCGGTTGTCAGCTTTACTGTCGTTGCCTCCTACTCCTCCTCCTCCAACGTCGTGATGCAGTCGTCCACTTTCTTTTTAGACTCGTGTTTTTTGTTTTCCACTTTCTTCACGATTTGTTCAACTGTCTAGGAACATTGTTAATTTTTGATCGCGTCTGTTGTTATTATTTTCTCTCTAGCAATCAGTTCGCGCGCGTTTTTGTTTATAAGCGTTGAAAGTGGGTGGTCTTGTTTATCAAGAACAGTGTCGGCCTCGTTAAAAACCCAAAAAAACAAGAAGACAAATGAACTAAATAGAGCCAAAAATTGGACGAGTATTTTTTATAACGTTTGGTCGACGTCGTCTGTTACGTGACCAGTACAGTAACCAATGTTTTCTCACGAACAGACGTGGTAACAACGACGTTTAAATAAAAACAATTACTTAGTATTCACAAGAAAATAATAATAACTTTTTTGTTACAGGTAAGTTGCTGCTGTTCTGTAAATTTTACTGCGTTCTTTTGGACACAATTCAGTAAGTACAGAAGAATGTGGATCTTTCAATTTCTCGTTTAGACGTTATCAATAAGAATGGTGTGCTAAAGGATTTCTTTTACTCTGTTAATGCCTTCATTTTGGCGTGTGTCTGTCTGTGTGTAAAGCGTAGAGATAATTTCGATAGGATTAGAGTAGAGTTGGGCTTGTAAGGGGTTTTAATAAAGATGTCTAGGAGACGACGTCTTGGTGTTTAATTTGACGAAAACCGTAGGAATCGTCTGTCAACTACACGGAACTGTTCAGATTTGGTGTATGTTGTGAACGACCAGAGCGGATCAGAAGTCAGGTGGGTCACGAATTTGTTGTAATGTGCAGAACAGGACGTTTACAGTGGCGCCAACTCAGGGCCCTTTTGTGCATCCCATTTATATCGTACGATTATTATTGGGTCCTTCAGTCTCTCGACTGGTTTGTATCCTCCCCGCATATACCCGTGGTGCGTGTGTTACCGAGTCTCTCACAGGTATATGGGACCTACAGTTTAACGCCGGATGCGAACGGCATAGTTGGGGAGGGTTTATACTAGGCAGGATACCTCTCGCTGGTTTACCATCGCCTTGCGAGGGGGAACAATCGTATCTAAACCAGATTGCCCCGGCGGGAATCGAACTCGAGCCGACGGCGTAGCAGCGACACATGCTAGCCACTACGCCACGAGCGCTCCTATCGTACGATAACCTATGATAAAAAAATAGTACGCCATGTAGAACTACAGATACAAGTGGGCCGTTTTATGCACTGTCGTATGATAAATTTATCTTTGCGAACTCAAAAACATCGTCGTGTCCTAGGAAACGCATCAGATAAAAAAAATCGGACGAGTTATTACAATGTGATTATTAGTACACTATAACACGGAGTGTTATTAGCTTAATCAAATGATTAACTTTTATGAACAACTTAGTTGACGAGTCCATAAAGTTCGAGGTTGATGGCAATTCGTCCACTTCCAAACGAGCGTCTCCAGATCTTCATAAAGACGTTTTTTTGCTACACTGCCTGTAAGGAAACGTTTTAGAAAACGGTTAAATGAAAAAATGGAATGAAATTCGACTCAGTCCCGTCCGCGTGTACACCAGTAACAAATGATGTACAATCGATTAACGTCATTTCTCCAGTGGCGTTTGTCCAGTGTTACACGACCTTTTCATTTAATATTCAAAACTAAAAGTGACAGCTGCTGGACTAATTGTTACTAGCAATTACTTGATTACATATAAGTGCGTATTTGTGTACATATAATTGAAAAATAGCTTGTGTAATTACTACATATAGTGAAGTGAAAAATTGCGAATGTAATTACTCGACAATTACATTTTTTGGACAATACTAATTCTGGGAGAATAATTTCACGCGTTCCACTTCAAAGGACTACGCGTCTGAGGGAATCACAGCCAGAGTTCGTCTCCTTCACATTATGAGATCAATAAATTAGATTGGCTAAAATCGATTACAGTAACATATCCAATATAGAGGCCTAATGGCTACAGATAGAGAACGGAGTTTTTATAATGTGAACATAACATTACTAGCGGCGAGAATGTACGCAAATCGTTTCTTTTATGACTAGAACTTAGTATGATTACATCTGTTCTGGCCAGTCATAATGCCGATCGTGTTCGGTCTTCACTTAACGAGTGACCAGGATATGGTGGAGAATATTGTTACGACGGCGTCACGGATCGTCGTGTTGTGCAGTGAAAACAAAATACAGACACCAATGAAGTCACTAAATACCAGCTTTAATTAGTCACAAATAACAATGTGTAATCAACAAAGTACTCTCGTACAATAATTCAAGTTAAATTTGTCCACAGATAATAATAATGTCAACTAATAGAGTTATGCATTAATTATAACGCAATAATCGCTTTCCACTAACCGCAACAACCACTTGATCCGCACTAAAGAAATCACCTACTGTAAATAACTGACTAAGCCGGCCGCTGTTGCTTATATATAGTCTGCAGAAGTTAATTATATATATAGGAATGTTAATTATCGACCGTATTATTATACTGTTAATGATTTCGAGGTTCGGTCATTAATCATGAAAACTCAGTTTTGCGACGTTTCGAGATTTATTCTTCTCATAATCATGCCTACAACATTAAAATATAGTCTTACTACAATTATATTATTTGTAAGTGTGTATAGGTGTGTGTAAAGTCATACATTACTATAACTATTTACTTACATTAACTGTGAGATGAGCTACAGCAACCACATTACACTAAACACTTATCACTGTTCCATACTTATACACATATAACACATTACATTTGTATAGTGTTAGCGTTATGTAGTTATCTGAGGTACTATTAAAATTTTATATCGCTGGCAGTCTGTCAGATAACTACATAACGCTAACACTATACAAATGTAATGTGTTATATGTGTATAAGTATGGAACAGTGATAAGTATTTAGTGTAATGTGGTTGCTGTAGCTCATCTCACAGTTAATGTAAGTAAATAGTTATAGTAATGTATGACTTTACACACACCTATACACACTTACAAATAATATAATTGTAGTAAGACTATATTTTAATGTTGTAGGCATGATTATGAGAAGAATAAATCTCGAAACGTCGCAAAACTGAGTTTTCATGATTAATGACCGAACCTCGAAATCATTAACAGTATATATATATACCCCGCCAGAATAATTTTTAATTCTTTTGGCGGCTTGCCAGCATAATTTGGGTAGTTACAAGTATTCTCGAATAGTCCGGATTGCTACGTGTGTTGACGGCCTTGACACAGACACCGCACGCTATGCTAGTCGAGAAACGTGTAGAACTTTTACGTAACTGCACCTGCCGACTTTTCGAGAGCGGTAGGTAATTGTCGTAGCAATACGTTGATGGTTACACCGCGGGGCTTTTGTATAGACTGCAGTAGCGGCTAGTGAGCGTATAGGCTTGTGACGTCACGTACACGCAGTTTATTACACACATCTTAAACTATAATATTTCACATGGTTTATAGTAAAAATTAACCCAAATGTTCTAGCTAACAGTGTAGTTGAATGCCCAGCAAGTATTAAACTTATTAAAAATCACATTTTAATTAATTGTTGACAGTCACTTCAGAAACCATATTTAATACGCATAGTTACACATTCAGGATATTGTTAATACGCACATACGCAAAATAATGAAATACAGGGTGAATAATATACGGGGTCACTTCAAAATTGTAACAAAAAAGAGACCAGAAACACTAAGAAGTTTAGAGAGAAACATTGTAAGACGTGTTTATGGCCCGGTTGGTTAAAGAAGATGATGAAAGGAGAGTAAGAAGTAACCAGTAGATAAATGAGCTATTGAAGCATGAGTACATTGTAAGATTCGTAAAGGCTCAACGAATTCAGTGGCTAGGTCACCTAGAGCGAATGGATGATCAGCGTATGCCAGAGAAGATCATGAGTGTGCAAGTCTATAAAAGCGGAAAGAGGGGCCGGCGTAGGATAAGATGGTTGGATGAGGTGCTGGAAGATCCAAGAAGAATGGGTGTGAGGGGTTACATTGAGATGGGAATGGATAGGAGACACTGGAGAAGATTGGTGTTGGAAGCCAGAGCTCACGTTGGGCTGTAGTGCTAAAGAAGAGAAGAAGCTTGTACAAAGACTGAGTACCATACTGAAAACTATTTCTTTTGACTTTGAACCGATGTCATTTTTAAAGCCAATAAACTCAATGTCAGCAGCGATTATTTCTGTCTTGATGCGTTTACATATCAAATTTCTAGACTGTGGGGAATCGAAAGTGGGGAAGCGTTACATTTTTCGATGACGATTTTTGTGGAATGACCCCCAGCCTAAAAACATTATCATGTTAAAATGTAGTATGAAAAGACTCTGGAAACACAACTGACGCCCGAAAAAAAAAATAATAGTCCGCACGCGTAAAGGCAAATATCTGCACGGTGCATAGTACGAGGCGTGCTACCGATCTCGTATTCTAGACAAGGCTACTACGTGTTGTGTTAGAAATACGTTTAGACAGCGGACAGTTGTTGAACATACATCATTTAAATCCTGAAGAGACTCCGCATCGCATGTGTTAATACAGCAAAGGTAAACATTACCAGTGTTTACGATTTTTGGAACAACTGTGAAGTTCTTATAACTGTATCTCTCTGTACTGTATAATAGTGGCAGGCCTGCGGTAAGGCTACAGTTTGGCTCATCTAATCGGAACCAGTCAGACGTGACTCCATAAACGTCGGACTGGACATCAAAACGAACGCAGTTATTCTAGAGACTCCGACAGCTTCTGTTTGGGTTTCGCGTCTCCCGGCCCTTTTCGTAGACTAATCATCATGGAGAGAGAGAGAAAGGGAATACCATGTAGTGGTCTGCTGTGTTCTTGTTCCGTAACAAACCACTCTTCCTGCTTCTCCTTAATCCTTCTGCCTGATTTGGTAATACCGGCTTCACGTTCGACAAACCTACATCGCTGTGTCGGAATCGTGCTGTTGTTGGATTTGCCTAACTAATACGGGCAGACTAACGTAGCTCGGACTGTGTACGTACACTGCTAATTTCACACAGGCCTTTTTATTAAATAAAATCTTAATTTATTTAATACATTTTTTCTAATTTCTTATTTTTTCAACGTTATAAAATATAGAATAATACATAAACAGAATGTAGATTTTACAAAGACAAAATTGAAACTGTCATTGGCTCACACATAATTAAAAATTCCCTTTTTTTTACTATCTGTACCTAGGGTGCCAAAATCATACTAGCATAAAAATAAATTAAATTTATAGAATTTAAAATAAATGAAATTAATTATTTTAAAACATTAAAATATAAAACAAGTTTTAAACAATTATATAGAGTAATAAATGTATACAAATTTGACGACTCTACTAATACAATATTCCTTTGTAAGTAACTCGTTGAGTTTCCTGCAAGTCTCCCGTGTATTATCTTCAAATAAATATACTACAAGTAGGTTTATTTTTACCTGACGCACGTTTCACAGAAATTATTCTGTATCTTCAGGCGTTTGTTTGAATTGTAATTGAATGTTTCGCTTAATACACACAAGCTCGTTAAAAACAGTACAACAGTTACATTGTAAGCGAAACGTTCAATTAGAATTCAAACAGACCTCTGAAGATACAGAATAATTTCTGTGAAACGTGCGTCAGGTGAAAATAAACCTACTTGCAGTGTATTTATTTGAAGATATTACATAATATAATATTGAATGAAATAAAAAATAAATTAAATAAAATTCATAAGAAAATTAACATCAACCAGCTCTAGTCGATTCTTCGAATATTTTGACAGAATGAAACGAAAAGGTGCATATTGGGGGGTTGTGTGTGTGTGTGTGTGTGTGTGTGTGTGTGTGTGTGTGTGTGTGTGTGTGTGTGTGTGTGTGTGTGTGTGTGTGTGTGTGTGTGTGTGTGTGTGTGTGTGTGTGTGTGTGTGTGTGTGTGTGTGTGTGAAGGGAGCGTTATTATTATGAGGATGATTTTAAAAACTGCAAAAGCGTAAGTAGTTTTCTAGACGAAATTATTTAATGTACAAGGGCTGATGCGTAGATCTATCTGATTGAACAGAACAGATGACCTTTCCATAAAGTTCAACATTTGATCAGAGATTTACAGTGTGTTGTCAAAGGACATTCTTTGTACTTTGGCAATCGTTATCGTACCGCTGGTAGTAGACCGCAAAGAACGAATTTTTCTGTAAATGAGACAACTTAATTAATCAAAAGGATTTGTTTCCACTGTGTAGTCCGGTAGTCGCATTGTTTAAAGGTATTTATTTGACAGATGACCTTTGTTGCGTTTCCTCTCGCTGGGTGGGATTGTGTGCCAAAAATCGCAGACAAAATCAACTCGTCGCAGTTTTTTTTTGTATTTATGTTTCATAAAACGTGTTTGTGAAGGCGTAAAACTGGCCCGTTTGCCTTCAGACCCGTTATGCGAGAAGACAATTTCCAACAACTACATTACAGTCTGACAAGTGAATTTTTTAAAAACAAAGTTATTATATAGATAAATTCAATAACCTTATAATATATTGTATATCGTTCTACAAATCGTATCTAGTTCTCGCGGTGTAATAATAGGGTTAGTATTGTTTTTTTATTATTTTGGCAAAAAGCTAATACAGTTAACTAATATAGTTAATGTAAGGTATAGCAAACTTGCATCCCAGTATCCTAACGCGCTTGATTTTTTAGATATTTATATATTACCCCGTATGGATGACCGCAGATTATTAATCTGTTCTATTATTCCGGCTGTACAATGTTTACACGTTTTCCGGAACCAAAGATTGCAGAAGTGATTGAATTCTCATCTTCCACTGCTGCTTGTCCATCCAAAGATCATCTTCAGTTTCTCGCTCCCTCAATATAGTTTCAATTTCTTCTATCCAGGTGATAGGTGGTCTTCCTCTTTTCCTTCTTCCTGGTGGTGTCCATTCCATAACTCTCTTTGGCAATCTTTCCTGTGCCATTCTTTTCATGTGTCCATACCATTGTAATTTTTTTGTTTGGATAAAAGCAACAATTTAATTTTTCACATTCATTCTGTCCTAAACGACTTCACTTCTAATTTTCTCATGTCTAGATACTCTTGCCGAACGTCTCCAAAAGTCCATCTCTGCTGTCATTAATTTTGTTCTTGTGTGTTTATTAGTACTCCAAACGTCTTTGCAGTAAGTCATGATACTTCTAACAATGGGTTTAAATATTTTCGTTTTAGTTTCTGCTGTAGTTTATTAAGCATATCCTAATCTTACCTAATCATAGGAAATATTACAAGGAAGGTAATTAAAATGATTTATTTTTTGTACGATTTTGTTGATTTTTAATACACTCTGCGTTATGATTGGTTCCTTGTATAAAACGGACAGTTGTGTTTCGTTTTCTGAAGTCTCCGGTGCCTCGTGTAGCCGGTAAACACACTTTCAAGTCATATTCATCCAGCGCCAACAGGATCTCCGGTGCCTCGTGTAGCCGGTAAACACACTTTCAAGTCATATTCATCCAGCGCCAACAGGATCTCCGGTGCCTCGTGTAGCCGGTAAACACACTTTCAAGTCATATTCATCCAGCGCCAACAGGATCTCCGGTGCCTCGTGTAGCCGGTAAACACACTTTCAAGTCATATTCATCCAGCGCCAACAGGAAATAGGTCTGCGTTTAACACGTTTTCGGTGTATATTCATTATTCAAATTGCAAACTAAATATTAGGCAACAGTTAAAGCGATACACATATTTCTGTCGAAACACTTGTGATATGTTATTAACCAAACGGCAGCACAACAGGTTCGGCGTGCGGCTCGCAACTAAAGAAAGTCATCGTGTGTGCAAAATAAAAACCATTTCACAACGATTTGAGTGAACGATTGCCATATACGGGCAAACACACAACAGGTTAATGCCACCCCGTGGCTCGCAACCAGGTCAGACGCGGCCGGCGCCCGCTATACGCTAATTGTTGCATTATTATACTCATAACTGTGCCCATCCAGTCGTGATACTGTGTGCTCTTTAGCCGCAGATGTTCGTGGCGTTATGTAATATTGTTGTACTCTTTAACGAGCCCGTGTATATTAAGACATCAGAAAGTGTGTGAATGTTAACGAGTGATGCGATTCTTCAAGCTTCTTTCAGACATTCTAAAGTTGTGTGTACGAACCGTTTCTGGTATGCACACGTGACTTTGAAACGACCTTCAAGTGTTCCGTCTTCTGTTGGGTAATATTGTCATAGGCCAGTCAAACGATCGATTTGAGTGCAAGAGTGCAATTTTCCACACTGGATTAAAACGATTCTGACTTGTTGTCATCAGGTTTGTCGTTATCAGATATAAACATCAGGAAAAATTTGATAAAAGTATCCAAGGTGTAGCCCGGCCGCAGTCCTATTATTATTTTTACTTCAGGCTTGTCGGCTGCGTTGTGTCAATCATTCTTAGATAGCTCGGTGCGGATACGGCAGCGTGTACATAGAGACTTTACAGACACCCGCGTCATAACGCTTGGAGCAAGAAGAATTGGACCTACAGACCGGACACTTTAAGTTTTATTCAATGTGAACCGACCGTGAAAGCGTTGTTATTAAAACAAATTACGAAAAAAGAACCTTAATGACGATTTTATGGCATTAAAAGAATTTAGGGCAGTGCTAACTGAGGCGTGAAATACTTTATGGTGTACATTCAACAGACGACATATCGGCAAAAATCAAATTTCGACGGCGGATCTAGGATTCTTGTGAGGAGCGAAGAGTGGTATCTATCATTGTCGTACTCGACCTGACATTGTCGTAGCGTTTTTTCGATATCAGTAAACGAGGTTTAAGAAGTGACTTAATTCCCTCGAAAATATTTCAAAATAAAAACACTACATTTCGAATCAGATGAGGTGTGACAAATTTACACATGTTGATTACGGTAGAACAGTTATTCTTTTTATTTAGAATATTTCGCCGGTTTTATATCAATTGTTATGGAAGGCAATATTAACACTTATCAGTTCAGTGCTGACATGTGCTTCAGAAAGCTGTACAATGACAAAAAATAGCGAGAGACTTCTAGTTTGCTGTGAAAGACGGATTCTAAGAACAATATTTAGAGAGTACAAGAAAATGGAATGTGGCGCTGGCGCTATAATTATGAACTATACCGTCTTTACAAAGAGTCGGACATTGTCAGGATAATCAAAATATACAGGCTAAGGTGGGTTTGGACACATAGAGAGAATGGAGGAAGGACAGCCTGCGAAACATATTTTCTACCACAAACCAATGGGTAGTAGAAAAAGGGGAAAACCCCGAAGTAGATTCAAAGACCAGATAGAGGAGAACCTCAGGAAGCTGAACATAAGAAACTGGAAAGCCAGGGCACGCATGAGGGAAGAATGGAATCGACTCTTGGAATAGGCCATGACCCACCAAAGGATGTAGAGCTACGGCGGATGATGTTGGAAGCCATATGAACCATTATATTTTTAATGTTTTTAGCCTTAATTTTGAAAATTTGAAACACAAAACCTCTCAAAGCTCTTTAAAAAATGAACTCCGTGACTCACGATTAGAGGGCGAGTTTTGAGAACCGAAACCATAGTATCCATTTTTCTGAAAACGCTGAACCCAAAAGTGAATGATAGTACTTTTTAGCAAATCACTATTACGTTAGTTTAGTGGGAAATAATTTTGTTTCACAATCATCAGTTGAATTGCCCTACCGTAATTGATTTGGGAGATCTTATTCGATTCATCCTGTATGTGATTCAGTCTAAGGCAGTTAGAGTTGTGATTTTTTAAAATGGTGTTTTACAAACAACGGTGGAAAGAACGCTTAGAAAGAATGTCAGATTCCAGACTGGCCAAACAAGTCTGGAAATACAAACCTATAGGATACAGGTTTGTGGGTAGATCCAGGAAGAGGTGGCTGGAGGATTTTTGAAGGCGTAACAGGTAGCACCTTGCCTATGTCGTATTGTGAAGAAGATGATGAAAATTGTGTTTGTTTTTATTTTGTTTTGCTTCCACAATAAAACTTCTTGATTATATATTACAAACTAATTATAAGAAATTTTTTAAATGCAAATTCTAGGCTTCTTTTGAATTTCATAAATTTTGTTTTATTTGGATTATTTATTTTATAAATTTTCATTACATTTTCTTGATTATCGGTTCATAGGTCTACTTATTTCCTCACCGTCAGCTGCGTCCCATTCTTAATGTATGTTAATGACAAGTTGTTTATAGTTGTGTGATTGTGATTTACCGATCGATCGCTGTCAATGTCGCTGACGCTGACATCGCTGTCGTCATTACAGTAAATGTGTAACGATCGATTGTCACAGATGGCTGTAGTTGACCTTGTTCGGTGACCCTCGGTCATTACATAGTTTGCCTTCTCCTCTACAACAGAGTTGCATTCTTATGACGGTAATTAGAGCCGCGGACGTATTTACTGTCAGTGTCACGAAACGAGAGTTTTATTGCTTCCTTCCGCGTCTGTGTACACTCGTAAGAGACAATTTTAGCAGTTCAACTCCTGTCGTTGGCAACTGGAAATAGATTTCTCACGGATATTGTCGCTTCTTGTGGCTGATTTGTCGTTACTTAAAATGCGATTCAAAGTATTTCTCTCTGATCTGCAGAAATCGCTTGCTATTTTGTACGAAGTTATTATTTTAATAAACGCTAGTATTATCGGATAAATTTTAATATTTTATAATTTTTCAGTCCCTTTTTTTAGTAAAGTAAAATTTGTAGAGCGTACTCATTCAATTTACACTAAAAATTCCAAACACTCCGATCTGTGTTAAACTTCCCCTTAATTTGACACGCCGCTGGATTTTTACGTTTTCAAATTTGTGATTCCATTTTTGGGCCCCGGGGGTCAAAAAACTTTGGAAATTCCAAAACCGTACAAAACATTCAGATTTTGGGTAAAATTCTATAACCGCTTGCACGGTCGGTGTCAAATTATTAAGTTTATGTAAATCCGGGCTGTTAATTTGCGACATTAGTAATAAACAAATTGCGACATTAGTCGGCTTACGTTTCGATCCCAGCCCAAAACGCGAGTCTTTCCGGGGCAAGTTGCTTATACCCGGGAAAGATTCGGGTATTGTCCAGGTAACATATGCTGTACGTGTTCTCTCTCGCTTCGTAGCGGCTCTGAAGACGATTCCCGGTGACTGGGATCGAAACGTAAGCCGACTAATAGCAACCGACCACGGCCTAACAGCCCGGTTTTACATAAACTTAATAATGTTTGGGTAAAATTCTCTTTAATTAGAATCCCACGTAGAATATGCAATTTTATGAAAAGTTTTCTACGTATACTTTTTGGCTCGCGGCTCCAAAACTTTTGGTATTTTCAAAAATGAACGCTAAGTTCATATTTTAGTTATAATTTCATTTAATTTGATATCCCACATGGTCTTTTGTGATTTTTTCCAAAATTTTGCCCCTCACATTTTTGCCTCCAGCCCCCCTATTTTTGAGGGAATCAGTATAAAAAACAGTAAAGTTCTGTAGGGTAAAAAACTTTTACGAAAATCGATTGATGCGTTCAAAAGTTATCTTGGGGCATACTCCAAATAGATAGACAGACAGAGACAGACAAATGGCAAACCGTCGAGTTAAAACTGAGTTCTCGCTTCCCTCGTTCAAAAATGTTATTTTATCTGCAATATTTCTCTGTTGTCGGGAACATAATATTAAAAGCTTAGGACGTTAATATTATTAATGGGTTCACTTTTCGTGCAATTTTAATAAGTTATGTTTTAAACGAACTCAGTACATAGCCATATACATTATATTTTTTTTCAGGCGGACACCGCTTTCTCTCGAAGGCGTCTGTGATCTGCAATGAACCTTCGACGTTCTTGAAACTAGCCTAATCATAAGCATTTGAAACCTGATATTTGCGTGTTTAAATTTATTGATGTAACATAAAAGTAACGAACTGACAGTGACGTGTAGATCAGGAAAGACTAATATGGTGAGCTACTGCACTCTGCAAGTGTACAAAAGCAGTGTGTATTTTGACCGTGAAGTTCGAGCAGTATTACTACTTGCTCGTTGGCAAGTGTGTTACATCTAACTGTTCAAAATAAGAGTGAAAGAAAACGATTGCCAGACATGTTTCAGTTGGTAGGATTTATAATTTCGTGATCAATGTATTATAATCCTGCGTTCTGACTGGATTACTCTTAGTAAGCCTGTTGATTATCTTTATGAGGACAGCTGTGTTCTGCGACAGACACTGTACACATGATCATAAAAGTAACAAACGATACTATCATAAGTTACATTAAGTAGTAACAGTATAAATAAGTCAGTCAGTTTCAGCTGAACCTACAAAGCAGTCAGTTGTAAGGTGATGTCATACGCAAGCTCTGGACGTTTTTGGATTTATAAACGTCGTGGGTAAAGTAGGCTTACCTACTGTTTATATTCAGTTTCCAGAGCACTTCGTGATAGCGAGTGCGTTTCTGTATCGTGTATCTGATAACATGTAGCTGCGTGTTTCTTGTATCGTAGTGAACTGGAGAGTCGCTAATCGGAAATAATTGGAACCGGGTACAGTACTGAACATCGATTTGTTTCTATTATCTAACGTTAATAAGAAAAGAAGAGGCCAAATGTTATTGATTACTTTGTTAATGTATTTTTTAATACCCAGCAGATTACAGGAGGCTTCTTATATTTGACTACAGTGAAATAAATACTGTGCGTGTAAACTGAACATCATGGGCGATTCATTTTTTCTGTTTTAATAAATAAAACATCTTCGTCTTGAACTTCCTTGTTAGGACTCTATCCTGTTCTATAACAACGTCCTACATGCTGAGACTCCACCTCTTCCTCGGCCGATCAATGGTGTTTGGCTGGCTATCTCTTCACTTTTTCACTAGCCTTGTGTCATCCATACTTGATATGTGTTCATTCCATATCCTTCTTCTTTCCGCAACCCATGAATTAATATCTGTTGCATTACACATTTCTCTTACACTATCGTTTGGCAACCTATCGTACCTTGTATTTCATAGTACCTACCGTATTATAGTGATTTCTATAGTTTGTCGTTTTCTTTGAGTTGTTGCTGTATCTGACTTGGTCTCTGATTCGTAGGATATTACTGGGCATATTGTGCTTTTGTAAACCCTAGTTTTTGCTTCTTGTGTGAGGTATTTATTATTCCATATAAGGTTTTAATATGGAATTTTAATATAAGGTTTTAATATCTTAATAAAAGATGATAAAACATAATGAGGTTCTGATTAACCTTATAATTCACTATATTATCTGTAGTTTAAAATGTAGTTTCCTTTCTAGTTACTCCAGCCACCTGTTGTCTGACAAAACAAAAACAATCCAGGACAGTCTGTGTGTGTGTGTAAATCACGTGTGATGCAGTAGGTATAGTTTTACTTGTGTGTCATTACCATTGTGCCGTGCAGCCTTCGCTGTTACGTAATCTCTGCATTCTCTTCGTATAAATATCGGAGCGGTGTTGCGTCACTCGGGTCGGACTATTGTGCCCCAAGTGTGCCACTAACGTCTGCAACTTTCATAATTTTTTACTTATCGTGCTAGCGTGCTCTGTATGTAGGCCTAATTACTTTGTGTTTTACTCTTTAGGAAGGTCTGTCGAAGTGGAGTTAAATGTTCGTTTGCAGAAGGGAGTAGAAGCCTAGCCATACAGATCCATTGTAGAAATACATTGGAATACATTGTACAAAAACTTTGTAGAAATTCATGTATAGAAAAATACAGAACATCCTAAAAATAAAAATAAATACGACGGTACGATATAAGTGGCTGGCAATAAAGAGGTGTCTGATACTTAATTGGTGACAAGTTTTGAAAAAACGCGTTTTAGCAACACGTGCAGAGGATACATTTACCAGATGTTTTGCAAGGATAGACTGTGTTTACGTTCACAATTAGGCTATCTGAATATGGATTCCTGCACATCTCCGTTTTGGTTTCCTAATTTTATAAATGATTCCGTCTGTTATAGCTAGGTTACGGACCCGTGGAATTTAATTGTTCTAGTGCTTTCACAATAACGGTATTTACACTCATTTTCGATATTTCGATTATGCGATTATTGGCATCGGTATGTAGTGAATTTTAGTTACATAATAGAAATCGTGAAATGTATTTGTGTTTGTTATAAAATAGCTTGTTCACGATTGCAATTGCTTATCATTGTCGAAAAAAGTATGAAGAAAAATGTTTCTAGCAATAATGTAGCTCTGATGTGTGCCTCCCACGCTAAAAGTGGATGTTCTTAGGTTAACATACAGACTAAAAGTACACATGGAAACCAATATGCCTTTAAAACAATACTCGCTTTTGTGAAAAGAAAACCAAGACGAAGTAAAGCGAAGTGCTATACATGTCTCGCTTTTTTTTTGTGTTTCGCAAAAATTCGCTTGCAGTGAAATTTCCGAGATTTTACGGAATAACATAAAAGAATATACGCCGCTTACCGCATAACAAATCTTGTTTTAATATATTAAAACGTTTTTTTTTGTTTTAATCTTACTATTCAGAAATAATTGTATTTTACACTTTAGATTTTCTGCCGTTGTTTTGTTAAAAGCCGTTTATTTTAAATGTTGCTCTGTTATAAGCAATGCATAGGCCTATACACATAAAGCACTAGGAATTAAGCAACACATATATACATCAAACAATGTGTGACGATTTTAAAAACATCGAAAATCGCACAAATAAAATTTTTTAATTTTTAATAAGTAAGAGTATTATCCACCCTTACCTATACCCAGATTCCTGAATCAACTTGAAATTGTCCAGTACCAACACGCCAAGAAAGGTATTAAGTAAAGAATAATAATAATAATTACTTTAATTATTAAAAATGCGACTATATAAATAAAGAAATCTCTAAGTCGTAATAAAGTTAACATAAAGTATTTACATTCTAATTAATGAATAATTAATAATGTATAAAAGTACGAACTATTTTCTTAGTGCGTAAATACGCACCAGCTTACTGAGCCATCGCCCCTAAACTATACGCGCAGTCGCCAGTAGAACTTCGACATGAAAAGATGTGAGTTTTGTGTTGTCTACATACACGTAAGTGTATGCCGTTAAACGAATATCCAGTGTAAGATGATTTTATTTTGAAAAATGTAGTGTGTGTAGAGTTAGAAAGAATATACAGAAAGGAAAAATTAGCCAACACATCTCTTTTAAAAATATAAAACTGTAAGTTGTAAGATATGTAACTACCAGATTTTAGTACTGCAAAGTAAGAACTATAATTAAGGTGTAAAATGTGAACTACAAAATCCGGACGAAGAAAACTCAAACTACAACAGTATGAACTTCAAGAAAAAAACCGATCGTCGAGAGCAGATATAATCAACCCGATGTAGCTTCAAGAGGAACCACATACTCCACCCTAGAAGACGACAGGAGATGACCCCCAAGGACCCAACAACAACCTCATATTGAATTCAGGTGATATCCAAACACAACATTTGTAAATTTTCGTTTCAATAAGAGAAGTAACAAAAGAACACTAAAGAACTTTAATAATGTAAAGAAGAAATTATCAGATCTGTAATTTTTGTAATGAAGTAGTAGTAACAGCACTATATATAAATGTAAGATAATAATGTAGATTACCACCAATATTAGTCTTCCAATAATTTGGTTGAAGTTTGTGATAAATTAATTATTTTGAGAAAGTTCAGACCCGGATCCGAGGTATTTAAAACAAACATCTAGATGAGTTATTTTTGAGATAAAAGGAATAATAAACTTAATATCTTCAAATCATTAAAAGCAGTATTTACTAAAGTAATTTTTCTTTAAAAAGAAACAAAGTCAAACATAATATTTGAATAGTAATAAAGAGATGTTTTCGCTAACACCAAGTGAGTGAATAAATTTGTGCAAACCTTGTCAATTTCCTATGTCATAATTGTGTTGTAATTTGTTGGTAAGGATGTTTTACTAACAACGGCAGCTAGTTTAATTAACTGGTAAAGAATTGAACTAGTTCCCGACTTTTGTGTTGTCTTAACAAGGGAGACGTCACAAATGTATATATACATTTTACCTAAACATGGCTTTCATTTCTTTAAACAGTAAATTAAAAACCAAAAAATATTCTTACCTAACCGCACAAATTGAAAATACTACGTATTTCCACTTTACATTAAGAAATAGATTAATTTATAATTAATACACTTCTTCTTCTTCTTCATCATGTCGTGGTATATCGATACTATCGCATATTCAAGACATCGAAAATGTAGTGTGGGTACGTATATTGGGAAAGTACTATTATTTTTATGTTTCTCTTCATTTTTCTTTGTCTAGTCTTTACTCTGGTTCTCTTGTGTAGCAAACAATCCATTAGCTTTTGTATTAGGCCTATTCTCGTTTTCATTATCCATGTTTTTGGCCACTGATGATAAACTTGAGACCCTTTTGTTATAATAGGCCTGTTGCTCTTTTCATTGTCTTAAAACTCTAATATCAAAAATCAGTCTGTTGCTGTCCACTAGTCGACTTTGATGGCTTTCAGTCCTATCTGATGATGATTGAATCGTTCGTCAGCGCGCTTTTCTGGTGTCACCGGTGTAAGGAATACAAGAAACATGACAACTCGTAAAGCTTTAGTTTATCCCTAGCCTTCAATACCAAAATAAACCTGGGCGCCTGTTTTTTTTAATGTTAATTTTGTTCTTTACATCGACGTTTATACAGTAATTGTGGAATCGTTCCTAGCAACTCTGAGGAGAAAGTGGGGATATAAACTACGAACAGGTAGTGTACTTGGTACATAACCCAAGATGCATCCGAAGGCTTGGTTTGACCTTCAGCTGTCGTGAAATGATATTTAGGGGCGTGGTGGATGGGTGGGAGCGGTTCTATCTAAACATAGGCACTGCTCACTAAGTTATACATAGACTTTGCGTTCAGCGATGTTGTAATGTTTTGGCTTAGAGAAAACTTGCTTATGATCATATTTCACGTGATGTTGTTAAGCCAAATGACATCGTGGAACGTTGCATACTGTCAGCCGCATTAATTACTTGTGTTTTCTGAAAACACATATCGTCGTACAAGTATTAAACAAACTATCACATACAGTTTCCTCTGAAAATCGAAAAGTATTATTTTTAGTAATAAATATTCGTTACGTGTCATTTTTATAACATGTCTTACTTAACACTAATCTGATGGAGTTAATACCGTATTCATGAAACGTTAAGAAACCCGTTGCCACTTACCGTGTTGAGTCTTGTGTCTTCTTGTAGTCTTAGTATAAGTAATATTTTAATTAACCAAATAATCTAAATTTCAAGTATGTTAGCGCCGTATTTAATTGAACAAGCGATGCGAGTCTCGGATTTAATTCGACCGTTCGGCATTTGCCTATCTGTTTGGGGTTAGTCTCACGATAACTTTTGAACAGATCAACCTATTTTCATAAGAGTTGGGCATGCGTGTTATACTTTTACCCTACAGAACCCTGTTGTTTCTGAGCCTGATAAGAGGGGGGAGGAAAAATTGTGAGGGGATTGAAATTGTGTAAAAAATCGCGAAAGCCTATGTGGAATACCAAATTAAAGGCAATTATACACCCGATCTGAGTGAAGTGTTGATTTTTGAAAATTGGAAAAGTTTGGACGTAGGTAAGGGTCCAAACAGTGGGTGAAAATGTTGATAAAATCGCAAAAACTCATGTGGATATCGAGTAAAAGAGAATTTTTAATTAACATCTGAGTGCAGTGTTAGGTTTAGGAAATTTCAAAATTTTTGAACCCCTAAGCCCAAGAAAGACATAATTTGAAAAAAAAACTGTGAAAATCTAGCAGGGTGTCAGATTAAATAAAAGGAATTGTAATCCAAATCCGAATGTTTCAAATTTGTAGTACTATTTATTGTACGATGTGTGCACCACAATTGCTATATTACTGAAGAAACAGCACAGTAATCGCGATTTTTGTAATTTTTCTTATTATTGAAAAACGATCAAAATTTATCTAGTAATAAATGTACTTCGATCAAAATAGTAAGCGAGTTCTGTAGCTCAGGAAGCATACAAGTAATACATTGTGTGTCTAAATAGTAAGCGAGTTCTGTAGCTCAGGAAGCATACAAGTAATACATTGTGTGTCTAAATAGTAAGCGAGTTCTGTAGCTCAGGAAGCATACAAGTAATACATTGTGTGTCAAAATAGTAAGCGAGTTCTGTAGCTCAGGAAGCATACAAGTAATACATTGGTGTGTCTAAATAGTAAGCGAGTTCTGTAGCTCAGGAAGCATACAAGTAATACATTGTGTGTCTAAATAGTAAGCGAGTTCTGTAGCTCAGGAAGCATACAAGTAATACATTGTGTGTCAAAATAGTAAGCGAGTTCTGTAGCTCAGGAAGCATACAAGTAATACATTGGTGTGTCTAAATAGTAAGCGAGTTCTGTAGCTCAGGAAGCATACAAGTAATACATTGTGTGTCTAAATAGTAAGCGAGTTCTGTAGCTCAGGAAGCATACAAGTAATACATTGTGTGTCTAAATAGTAAGCGAGTTCTGTAGCTCAGGAAGCATACAAGTAATACATTGTGTGTCTAAATAGTAAGCGAGTTCTGTAGCTCAGGAAGCATACAAGTAATACATTGTGTGTCTAAATAGTAAGCGAGTTCTGTAGCTCAGGAAGCATACAAGTAATACATTGTGTGTCTAAATAGTAAGCGAGTTCTGTAGCTCAGGAAGCATACAAGTAATACATTGTGTGTCTAAATAGTAAGCGAGTTCTGTAGCTCAGGAAGCATACAAGTAATACATTGTGTGTCTAAATAGTAAGCGAGTTCTGTAGCTCAGGAAGCATACAAGTAATACATTGTGTGTCTAAATAGTAAGCGAGTTCTGTAGCTCAGGAAGCATACAAGTAATACATTGTGTGTCTAAATAGTAAGCGAGTTCTGTAGCTCAGGAAGCATACAAGTAATACATTGTGTGTCTAAATAGTAAGCGAGTTCTGTAGCTCAGGAAGCATACAAGTAATACATTGTGTGTCTAAATAGTAAGCGAGTTCTGTAGCTCAGGAAGCATACAAGTAATACATTGTGTGTCTAAATAGTAAGCGAGTTCTGTAGCTCAGGAAGCATACAAGTAATACATTGTGTGTCTAAATAGTAAGCGAGTTCTGTAGCTCAGGAAGCATACAAGTAATACATTGTGTGTCTAAATAGTAAGCGAGTTCTGTAGCTCAGGAAGCATACAAGTAATACATTGTGTGTCTAAATAGTAAGCGAGTTCTGTAGCTCAGGAAGCATACAAGTAATACATTGTGTGTCTAAATAGTAAGCGAGTTCTGTAGCTCAGGAAGCATACAAGTAATACATTGTGTGTCTAAATAGTAAGCGAGTTCTGTAGCTCAGGAAGCATACAAGTAATACATTGTGTGTCTAAATAGTAAGCGAGTTCTGTAGCTCAGGAAGCATACAAGTAATACATTGTGTGTCTAAATAGTAAGCGAGTTCTGTAGCTCAGGAAGCATACAAGTAATACATTGTGTGTCTAAATAGTAAGCGAGTTCTGTAGCTCAGGAAGCATACAAGTAATACATTGTGTGTCTAAATAGTAAGCGAGTTCTGTAGCTCAGGAAGCATACAAGTAATACATTGTGTGTCTAAATAGTAAGCGAGTTCTGTAGCTCAGGAAGCATACAAGTAATACATTGTGTGTCTAAATAGTAAGCGAGTTCTGTAGCTCAGGAAGCATACAAGTAATACATTGTGTGTCTAAATAGTAAGCGAGTTCTGTAGCTCAGGAAGCATACAAGTAATACATTGTGTGTCTAAATAGTAAGCGAGTTCTGTAGCTCAGGAAGCATACAAGTAATACATTGTGTGTCTAAATAGTAAGCGAGTTCTGTAGCTCAGGAAGCATACAAGTAATACATTGGTGTGTCTAAATAGTAAGCGAGTTCTGTAGCTCAGGAAGCATACAAGTAATACATTGTGTGTCTAAATAGTAAGCGAGTTCTGTAGCTCAGGAAGCATACAAGTAATACATTGTGTGTCAAAATAGTAAGCGAGTTCTGTAGCTCAGGAAGCATACAAGTAATACATTTGTGTGTCTAAATAGTAAGCGAGTTCTGTAGCTCAGGAAGCATACAAGTAATACATTGTGTGTCTAAATAGTAAGCGAGTTCTGTAGCTCAGGAAGCATACAAGTAATACATTGTGTGTCTAAATAGTAAGCGAGTTCTGTAGCTCAGGAAGCATACAAGTAATACATTGGTGTGTCTAAATAGTAAGCGAGTTCTGTAGCTCAGGAAGCATACAAGTAATACATTGTGTGTCTAAATAGTAAGCGAGTTCTGTAGCTCAGGAAGCATACAAGTAATACATTGTGTGTCTAAATAGTAAGCGAGTTCTGTAGCTCAGGAAGCATACAAGTAATACATTGTGTGTCTAAATAGCAATGGGATAAAGTCGGTTATCGATCCATTGTCTATAAAACAATTTCATCTCCTTCAGAGTAGTGTAGAAAGCCAAACTAAAGGAGTTTCGTCTCCTTTAGAAATCCAAACAAATTAGTACAACATTGTTGGAAAACTTAAACTGTAAACCCCTTCAGTTGGTCCGTCTCAACCATTCGGGTGTTCTCTTCTACTCTTTCAACATAGTGGGCCGGAGTTGGGTTTTGATTTTTTTTTATCAGAAAATAATCACATGTACAAGATGAAGGCTGAGGTGGCGGAAATTGACCGTTTTGGCCAAATAGCCAGATACGTATACTTGTTGACAGAAAGTAAGACGTGTCGTTGGGGATTACTGTGATGATGCATCCAATAGCCAACGATCTATAGGTGGTGTCAAATAATGCATAAGAATTCCATGCATTTATTTCAACGTACTTCACGTATTATACGAGGTATTTTTGCATATTTATACGTGTAACGTGTGAACACAATTTTAGGCCTACGTGAAGATGAGCACAGACCATCCAGTGCTACTCTGGCACGATACTGCATGCCCTATCGAATTTACGTTACCAAAATGTTAAAAAAAATCGCTGTTAACAGAAAATTAACAAGCGATGTTACATTGTTTTGATAAACTAAACAAACAGATTCCAGTAGCAGCAGAGCGTGTGCAACGAGTAAGTATATTTCCGTCTGTTCGTTTAATCGGGTCACCGACTCCACCTCCTCCCATCAGAATACAAAAATTCTGTTTCGTGTCACCGTGACGTGCTCGCACATATTTAGCGTTTAACTGCTGTTAGTTAATCTTGGTTACATTAACAATAGTTGTAAAACGGAAGAACAGTGTTTCTAAATAGTAGCTCGCTGTTTTGTCTGTATGTCTATGTATACGCTCAGCGATCTGTGGGAAACGTTTGAGCAATTATCCTTGTGCTGTGTTTTGTTTATACTGAACACTACACAGTGTGAATCATTGCTCTGTTCGACCGGCCGTTAACACCGCCCGTGACTTAACCAGCCAGCGATGTTTGAAAATACTAGTCTAAATATTTGCGGTCATGTGCGCCGCTGTATAATCTCAAAATATCAATTAAGAAAACTAAGACAATGTATCTCTGTCTGTCTGTCTCTCTCTCTCTCTCTCTAGCTA
Source organism: Magicicada septendecula (assembly GCA_034769895.1). Lineage (NCBI taxonomy): Eukaryota > Metazoa > Arthropoda > Insecta > Hemiptera > Cicadidae > Magicicada > Magicicada septendecula. Next base: position 89,846,126 of record CM068371.1, on the reverse strand, counting down.
TCCGTCTACGTACGTATCTCTCACTTTCACGCTCTATCCTTCTCTTTTACCCCTCTCTTTTCTTCAGTTTAATATGACTAATCGGTGGCTCTCAATCTGTTTTTTTACAAGCCAGACTCCACATTTCTGAATGCCTTGTTACTCCTGTGTCATTCGTAATTATCTGGCCCGGACTCTCCGTATTGATTTTGCGCCCTGCACTATGTCTTCTACGTTCACCGTTCACTTCGCAGGATTTACGTGTGGATATCCCTCTCAGGCACGCACACTCATGCCCGGCTAGCGAATTGTCGTTAGTGAGTGACCGAAAATAGTTATCGGGTATCGTTCGGCCAATATGTGCCGTAACTGTTTCTTAACACTCTGTCACTTTTGGAGCACGAAACGTTGCCGAAGATGTCGAGATTATACAGCAACCGGCCACCGCCTAACAGCCCGGTATTTAATAATTTTGAGTATGTTGACACCGGCAGTGTAAGTTTAAGACAATAATATAATAATAATAATAGTGAATGCTGACTGTAACCTTAATTCTTGGTGCCGAGATTTCGGACGCATACAGTAGACTGAGTATCGCCAACACTTTATACAATATCATCTGTGTTTCTCAGATAGAAACATTGGAGATGAAATTTCCTTGGTCCTTCAATGGATGTAGGTCTACTAGGGATATAAACGAGACTGTACGGGTGTGAAACCAATGATCAAAATTGGAAGAGCTAATACATGGAAGAATGGAAAATTCATGTTCAAAGAAGGATAGCCTCCTACATATTTCCGAAGCTGGCTATTAATTAATGGCCAGGACGAGATGGTGAGGCCGGAACAGGCCAGAACACCGAAGACCGAAACACAAGACTTAACCACAAAACAAATCGATTGCTGTAATACTTTGGGACTTGTGTTTCATTGTATGAGAATTTTACACAACAGTGTACGTTGTCTTTTCAAATGCTGCTGTCTATATTTTGCGAATTGTCAAGTATTTTTGTGCCGTGTAAATGTAGTATTGGTTTTGGATGTGTTAAATAAGCCTCCTTTCAGTTTCGTGTCCTCAGTTTGCCGTGCGAGAAAATATACTGGGGGTCGAGAAATGAGGGTCGAGGTGATTTTTAAATACTCGCGAGAGAAGTATACTATCTGTTTTTATTATTTGTTTTGATCACTCTTTCAATCAGTTTCCGTTTAGAAACCTTTAGTAACATTCAGGAACATTCTTTATTTCACGTTTAGTAAAAGAGTACACCTTTGTATTCTGAAATGGAATACGTTAAGGAAGCGAATTTTTTTTATCACCCATAGTTCCGCTGGTCATTAGTTCCAAACAAATCTTTAATCTTGGAGCCTTCTCTCACCTCCTAGCTGAGGTCTTGGATTAGGTAAAAGTAAAAAATAAAAATCAATACTAAAACTGAACTCAATTGTAATCAGACTCTATATCATCAGGTTATAGTACGTTAGTGTTCGATGAATATATGAAAAATGATTTAAATATACAAAACTGTTTTGTTTTGATTATTCTTTCGCGTAAGAATATGTAATTTGTGTTTTCCCATGTGACTAAGTATTTGCAACTCTTACATGGTAACATAGGCTATTTTACTTTCACACATTTTGGTGCAAGAAAACGCAGAGACGTAACCTCTGAAATCTATAGGAACCAGTGGCGGATTATTCATAACGCTAGAGCATGCTGCAGCACTTGCCACCAGGGCCATATCTGTCAGACGGGGCACCATCCAGCCCTAAATCACTAAACCTTTTTGAAGATAATCGATGTGAAAAAAAACAAAAAAATCAAATCTCCTCAATCAAAAATCATAAAAAGATGTGTACACACTTTTCGACGAGTTCGCCGTTATGTTTTTAAACATATAGAAGTTTACTCAAAGTAAACACAATTACATAGAAGCTCTTATAGAAATTTACTCGAAAGATTTAAATAACTATCTTCTAATAGAATTGAAGCACTTTTTGCCACGAGTAAAATTGCAAGAAAGAGGTTTTTTCAAATCGTTCGAATGAAGAGATAGGTTCCATGTTAGTACAGTTTGTCTGCTCAAAGTATGAAACTGGATTATTGAATGTAAAATGATTGATGTATTTCCAAATAGGCCTATATACAGTGCTTACCGTGTGCTTTTGACGATTTCAGTAGCTGAGAATGTGAAAGATCATTTTCTGTATTAAAACGCATTGAAGGTAGGCCTATGTTGGGTTCAACTATGGCAGATGAGAGATTATCTTCGTTACCAAGGTTGAATATTGGAAGAGATGTACGTGAATCGCTCAGTTTAAAAGAAATTATGCAAAACTTCGTTAAGGTAAAATCAAGAAAAAATGGAAAAAATGAAGTTTAAGTACTACTATGCTCATTGTGAGCAATATTCAGATAAACATTTTTTGTAATTTGAGAGTTAATCAAATATTTGTTAACTTTTGAAATTGTGTATGCCATTTATCAGTATAATAATGGGTAAAAGGTTGAACTTTGAATCTGGGGGGGGGGGCACCAGTCTTATGGTAACATAGGGCACCACACGTTTCTAATCCGCCCCTGATAGGTAAACTCATTTAATTCACGGAACAGTAAAGGTGTTATCTAAACACAAATTACTTCCACATTCTTCCAGTCTGTGTGTGTATGTGTGTTTGAGTATTCTCGTGTTACACGAACTACTTAACGTGTTATTGACGTCGTAAAACATGTGGTTAAACAAGCCTCAGATCGCTTCTTCGAAACGTTAGTCCCTCCCGTAAGGTATGCGATAAAATTGATGCATTGTGTGTTCGCCAGTTGACAAATGCGAAATATTTTCTTATCACTAAATGTATTTACAACAACTGGCAGTAAACACAGTATCCACTTGATTTGAGTCCTACCCATCTGTTTGCGCATTCTTCGTCTTATGCATTAGTCAGGAATTTCCTGCATGGAGTATGCATTTTTATGTAAGCATGACGTTCTTTCTTATCTTCCGATTATTACTGAATACGCGTTTAAAAAGTAATAACTTTTTATACTGAGAATCTCAATTAACGGGTCGGTTTTTTTCTGTAATCGCGTTTGTTCCAACTTTTGCTAGAAAAAAACTGTTGAAAATGTATCTATAAAACTGATGATGTACTCTACACAGTACGTGCTCGTGTCGACCGGTGACTTTTTTTTCATAATAAATAAAAGAAAGTTATTTGAAAGGTCGAGAAAACTGTTTAAATACGTCTAATTACAGTAGATTTCTGGTCAGAAAGAGACTTTCCCCATCAACGATCGAGGCTGGCCGTAGACTTTACTGCTTCCCAAGGTTTGACCGAATATGCGTCCCAATCTTCATTGGTCTCTTCCTCCCAAATTTTCGTTTGGAATTGGAAAAAAATTGTATTTTTTGAGTAGCATAGATGTTGTAAAGATTCACTTTTCTCAGTAACTTCTAACTAGAAACTTGACATTTTCCCACATATTCCTTCATATATTCTATACATCTGGTAGCAGAATTATTGTTGTACTTGGTTTTAGCCTAGTAATATTAAAAATTATTTATTTTATAAAACATGGGATTTTTAAATTGTTTGTAATAGAAAATTCTCATAGCTCCCCTTTTTGCTTAAACTTACTAATTTTGCAACCAGATTTTAAATAGGACTTGTGTATAATGTACAAAAAAAAGTTTGGTGTATGTTGCTTTGAAGGCTTCTTAGAAAGGTGTACCTAAACGTGGCTAATTTATCCATGAACGGGATACGGCCTTCCCGCTCCCCTTAAGGAACAAAACGTGAAGCAGGGAGATACGACAGGGTGTTGTGAAGTTATGGTTATGGAATCGTGAGAGAGACTGGTAGGAAAAACGAGACAGGCGAGATTGCATCCATGACAGACGAAAAACTAATTGGTGTCCACACTTCTCAAAGTCTGTCTTTGCAGAAATGGTATCATTGCGGTTCACGTTATTAGTTTTATAAAAGATATCAAACTGCTCTTGTACGATATCGTAGCACCGGTGTTACCGATGTTGTGGTCATCAACGATTATTCAGACACATACACACATATCTCGATTATTTTTAAAAAGAGTAACTTTGGTCAAATCGAAATTACAAATACAGAAGACAAGCAAAGCTTAATTAAATTGTTTATTGTGTGTGTGTGTGTGTGTTTTATATAGATTAGAACTAAGATTAAGGTCGGAAGATCGGGTATAAAAACTGTAAGAATTAACTGTGACAACAGACTGAATTTCTGCAAGGTACCCTAGGTTAACAGCGAAAAAGTACTGGGAACGCTCGTGCAGACTTCCATTGAGATAGGCCTATAGTTAAAACGAATATCAGTTGTCACGTACGTAGTTGATTCATCATCCTCTGTTTTATTAGTGATGCATAATGACCAATACAGGCTCAATAAAATAAGATATTAACAAAACTGAATAGACGAACAGCTGAAGAAACGTATGAATCGGGTTCTGCCACCAAGGAACAGAAGAAGTAGACCTTCAGTAACCTTAAAAAATGTATCGTAGAATCGCGTAAATGGAAACGAACAAACATAAAAATTAACTGGATGCGATGAAGGGCCTCAGTACTTCACGACAAATAAAGGGAAGTAATTTGTGCTTCAGAGATACATCAGTATGAATAAATTAAACTTTCGAAGACCATATACGTGGTAGAAAGAGAAACTGAGGACGTAAGGCGTAACACGTCGTAAAAAGTGTCACGCTATTTTGAGATACAGTTATGAAGAATGAAGCGAACGAGATTCATGACGGGACGGAATGACGACGTCTGGATTTTAGGAGCGAAATGGAATTGATGGATTGTTTCTGCAGTCGACTTTCCCTGTTTTTCGGACCGTCTGCAAACCAAACAACGGTGGGTACGTTTTAAAAGAACAGGATTTGATTATCTGTTGCTGGGACTACTTTTTGTTTCCACAGTGATGTCAGCATACCGCAGCGTAAAGACAGAGCCGTATTGGTGAAAGTGACAGCAGTTTGTAGAAAAATCAATCAAATTATACTTGGGTTGTGTCAGTTAACGAGAGCCTTCAACTTGTCTGTTGTATTATCAAAGTAGACAGAGAGACCACCAAACTAAGATAAAAATTCACACATTGTAAGAGCAATGTGCACTGTTCTCAGTATACTGTTCTATAATTTTATGTATATATGTATGTTACAATACAGTTCTCAGGAGCAATGATCGTTGCACCAGCGTGATACTCAGCCCTACACTGTTTGTCTTCGTCCCATCAAGACGTATCAGCATCCCCATCCTGTTAACAGCTGACTCTGCCCGTCTGAAACGTTACAGAATTACTGAACGGTGAGCCCTCCGATTAATTTACCTCCGACCTCTTTAGACCAAAACCAGTAATACCGCCCTGAATGTCCTCAATAAACTCTTCCCCGCCCTAGAATTTTTCCTTTATAAATCACGTTGGAAATATGCCCAAACTGCCAAACAACGTGACTCCCTCCAATCCATCGCAGCCTTCATTATTAACCGCATTCTGGCTATCACCGATGAGCCTCCAGTTAGAAATGCACGCAGACACAGAAACACCTATTTAACACATTACAACACATACTCCACCTCGAACCAACTTGAACCGCTAATTCCATAATTCTCCCTCACTTCACACGTAATACTATGCCCTCTTCTTTGAGTCCCCCACCTATCCATTGACGCTTCCCTCCATCTTTAGGACTAGCCTGCGCTACTCGACCCCGATGTAGCTGTTTTATAGTTTGGCACTCCCACATTAATACCATCCAATCCTCATTTAGTTGTCCACATTACATTCACACACAGCCATACATTTTCTCTTCTGGATGCCTCCACTTTCTCCCCCCCCTACCTTCGCTGACGTGCGTCTCCACATTCCTAATACAATACGCCTGAAGGGGGCTAGTTCCCAAATCACTCTGAGACTTGTTCTTGTGGACAAGCCTCAAACGACTCGAAAAAATATGTATGTTGTGTATAGATGTGTACTTATTAATAGTAAATTATCAGTTGAACTCAAAAGCATAGAGAACAAATGAGAATGATTTGAGCAGACAGGACATGCAGTAAGTGGGCAGAATAAATAATTCGTTCGTACGTGAATACCTGCCAGATAGCCAGGCGCTTTTGAAAAACCTGGTTCTTGAGTTTTGAAGTTTTGTCAACTGAATAAAAGTTTTGTCTGCTGCGTCAACGTTTCTCTGCAACTTCCAAATCCTGATAAAAGGCCTTAAAAAAGGCTGATAAAACGTAGACTGTGGGATGCGAAAAATAATGTAATAACAATAAACAAAACAGTATGAATTCTGACGAAACGCAAAAAACGTATGCCAAATAATAGTTTATATTATTGGATTTGAAACTCGAGATTTAGTATAATAGGAATTAATCAACAATAAATAGATTAGTGTATACTTGTTGCTGTAGAATCGAATTGGTCCGGTCGCCATTCGATACGTCGGTCGGTATTTATTCGAGAAACAAACGTCGTCTTGATTGAGCTGTCAGCAGCAGCGCGGCCTCAGGTCCGTTGCGGTTAAGGAGGAAGGCGCCGCACCGCAAAGATGGCGCCCAGTTGCTGTCCCAGATCTGTCCAACGTTACGTTCCAGATTCCGTTCTTCAGACGTCAAATTGAATTACATTTTTTTGCAGAAATTTATGGAAAATTATCAGCGCTACATTACTTAATGGCTTCTTAATGTCGATTTGAAACCTGCGTTTTAATGGATTTGAATACATTTATGGACGAGGTGTTGTTTTTTAATTATTAATAAGAAAAAAAAGATTTTTCGAAAAGAAAACCTTTCCAATTTGTGTGCATGTGTAAATTTTATTTGTTATTATGTAATAATTTGTTATTATATAGTTGGTTCAAAGACAACATTGTATTTACTATTGGTTGTGGACTCAGTTCTAACTTGTAAACGTCACTGATAAGTGATTTCATTTTACTTTCAATTGAGCTTCAAAAATTAGTCGTTTACTTAACAGTAACTGGCATATTGTTGTCGCTTATCTAATGCAGCGGTTCCAGAACTTCATCGACATCGGACCCGCCGACAACTTTGAAATTTTTTCGCTATCTATAGGTCTATTAGTCTATAGTCTAGTTTTTTTTAGACGATTTAATTACGGCTGGCGCCGTCTCTCGCGTCCTAGCTCCACTGACGCCGGTCTGAACAGTCCTGTTCTGTAAGTCCTCTTCCATTCATTGCATCTTCGACGTCCATTTTCCATGAATGTTTAGGTCTTCCTTTTTTTCTTTTAGAGGGTGGAGTCCATTCCCATACCTTCCTTGGCCATCTCTCATCCGACATTCTTTTTAGGTGTCCGAACCAATTCAGTCTTCTTGCTTCTATTGTTTCTATAATGTCAAGGTCGATTCTCACCGCTTGTCTTATCTCTACATTTCTCACTCTATCTAGTCTTGTTAGTCTACAACACCTCCGCCAGTAATCTATCTCCATAGCTCTTGTTATGTATTTATTTCTTTTACTAATTTCCCACAGTTCTGCTCCATATAGGCCTATACTTTCGACTACTGTTTTATGTATTCTGATTTTATTGTTTTTTGTTATTCGTGGATTCCAAAGCAGACTGTTTAATTGTTTTGTTGCTGTCTTAGCTTGTCCTATTCTAGTTTATTTATATAAAAATTATTACTTACGAGTGTGGAAATAATTTATAACGTAATGCTTCTAGAATAACGAAATAATATAATGTGTATCCAAATAAACTTTTTTTTATTAATGGAACTAAAAATGAGACTAAAAACGGACTCCAAATAAGTCACTTGAATGTGTTGCCTTCACAGACAATGAAGAGTTCTTCGCCAAGAATTTAGAGATTGCAACCAAACAGACAGAAGTCCTGAAACAGCAGGGAAGGTAGCTTTACAAATATCTTTAGAAAAGACAAAGTAGGTGAACCTAGACAACACAGATCCGGCCTTGACAATGACGGCCAAATATGGTGGTATCAGAAAAGGCCAGATGTTCAGGTACTTTGGTGAGCTTATGACCCCGAACGCCAATGAGAAGGCATTGATCGAAGAAAGGGCGAGAAAGATGGAAATACCGTTCAGACTGTGCCAGAAGACTTACGTCTACAAATCCAAATCACTAACATACCAGGCCAGATCAGACACCACAGTGCGCTAATCAAACCGGAACGCTTGTATGCGGCAGAGACAAGGACTCTCGGAAATAAAAACTCGTAAGGAAAGCCAGACAGGTCTCAGTAAACGAGTTGACATTTTAATTCAGAACAAACCCAGAGTTGTGTGAAAAGGCTGAGAAAATCTCGTCCACGATTAAAAAGAGACGGCTGGCTTTCTGTGGACATGTTAGAAGAATGGAACCGGAAAGAATATCAAACAAGATCCTCACCTTCCTAGAGAACAGAAAGACACAAGTGCCATCAGGATCTAGAAAAATGTGGAATAAGGGAAGAAGATATACGGAACAGAGAAGATAAGTGATTTTTCCGATGAGAAACCAAGGAGAACCAATAGAGTGTTGTCGGGAGAAGAAGAAGAGACAAACCACAATTGTGAGCGAAAGAATAAACGAATACTGACGACGGACGAAAGAACTTCAGAAAGTGAAGGACGTTGTGTCACCTCAAGCCACAGATGACTGGAACAAAGAAAGTCGAGTTTATTTTATTTATATTGTAATATAATATTCATGACTTTGTTAAATTTTAGATATCCGTTAATGTAACCCTTATGTTCAGAGCCTGATTTACCATTAGGCTGAGGACGCTGTTGCCTAGGGCCCAAGCTTTTGAGGGTGCAAAATTTTAAGAAAACAAAACAGTAAGAATGTTGCTAATGTAAAAAAATGGAAAATTCCGTTGTAGAAGAAAACGCTAGTAACTTGTGAAAAATGTATATTTCTGACTTAGATCAATCGTTTCTGTAGAGTGTGTTATTTAAAAACATTTTTCAAAGAAAGTAAATTTTATGGTATGGAAGAAACCGAAACTAAGAAACCAAAGCAAAAGAAAAAGAAGCAGTCTGATCCATTTAGACTCTTAAAGTTCTTAGTGTGGAATCAACCTTAGCTCATGTAGTCATGCAATCATGTAGTGTGGAATCAATATTCCTCCAATGTCGAAGTAGCCTTGCGCTTTTTTTTTTTTTTTTTGACCCTGGCGGTCACAAATTGTAGCAGAGAAAGATAGTTTTCAGCCCTGAGCTGGGTGAAAAATTATTTAAAGTCTACTTGGGCCAAGAAAAATTGTAATCGTGTCACTTTTATTCATTGAAAATGATTTTCAGCATAGTATTTGTTTTAATGAAATAGTTCGATTTGCACCCGCAAAAGTCAGAAAAATGAGTAAACAAAACTTTTAGCAATTAATAATGGACATAATCATTATTTGAAAAATCTTTTGTTCTTAGCGTTTTGACTTACTTTGTGAAAAGTTTAAGTAAAGTATGGAACTTTCGTAGTATTCTCGTTACTTATAATTTGTCAATGTGCTCATGCTATTGTAGTAAATAAAGTTACGTGAATAAAATGGAGACAAGACGGATTTTTGTTTTTACAAACCACATGTTCCTAAATAATAAGTAGCCTTTAATATATGAGTAAATCGTGTGTACTACTCGTTGTTTGAGATGTAGCGTTTAAGAAGACCGGGGGGGGGGGGCAAAAATGCATTAGCCTAGGTCACTAAAGTCTTTAAGTCAGGCCCTGTTGATGTTCCTACTATTAAATATAAAAATTTACCCCCTCACCAACAGGCCGGAAGAAATCTTGGTTGTGCCACTGATTGGCCTGTTTTGTAGCCAACAGTTTAGGAATCACTCACTGTTCGTACACAATTTACCGTGTTACGTGAATAGTACCGTGTACTATTCTTTACAAGAATAGTCGTGTGATAAAGTACTAACAATTGAACAGCAATCAAGACGTGCTAATTGTGTTACTGTAGAGTATCTCTGTTTAAGCTTGTCGTGTAACTAATTTATTTATAATCTGTACACAGTTTCATCATTTTTTTTTCCTCCGCTCAACAGTCCGTTAAAAACCAAGGCGTAACGCGCGGCTTTTTGTTTAGTGTGACGGTGTATGGCTAGTACTACGCGCCACCAGCCGCTAGTTGTATTCACAGCCAGGAGGCGGCGCTGTTATCTCAGCGCCTACTCAGTTTGCCTCACGACGCTGAGTGCACGCCGTACGGAACCTCCGTCGGGAATTGAACCCGGGACCACGAGCGCATCAATCGCCCGCGTTAGCCACTAGACCACCTGGAGGCTCTGTTTAAGCTTGTCGTGTAACTAATTTATTTATAATCTGTACACAGTTTCATCATTACGGTAAAAAATAAGAAACATTTGTATTCACCGTCAGTAGTGAACGTACATTTTCGTTCTATTTTATTTTGACCTTTACTCTATTATTCTATTACATTCTACTTATTTTTCAACTGAAAAATTCTTACATGGAATTTGTCAGTTTCCATGTTCACATGCCAGTGTGAGTTTTCGTCTCGTACGGTTTCCGCTAATCTTATTCACAGTTACTCCAACCGGTCACTAATCTCTCTCTACATCTACTCAATTCTTAGTGAAAAGAATACAGTGAGATTCATAGTAGGCCTACCTTGTGAGAGGGTGGTGGTGACAAACGCAGAACACAACACAAAATCCAAACGGCTGAGTGAGTTGTCTTTACTATACAAAGCTCAGGTGTTGCGGTTTGGATCGATTACTTCCTCCTTGGTTTGATGTCAACCGCACACAGGCTTGTCGTAAAATTTATAATTAAATTAAAACGTGCCGTTGCCCGTATGCCGTAACATTATGCGGGCATTATTCGTACCGGTGACCAAGTCATATTTAGGGACGGATTACGATCTCCTCTGGTTCAGTGCATGGCGAGAAACATTGTTTACAGTATATGACGATAAATGAAACAGAAAGTTTACTGACGTGTTTCAATCTCCGTTCGAACTTTTTGTAATAGTTAGTAGTAATAATAGCATTACTGATCTTGCTAGAATAACAAGTGTTTTGAATGAAGTGGGCGAAGTCGCAACCACTATACTAAACTCTTGGTTAGAGTTGCTTAAAATTGAATAATTCTATTTAAACACAGTAAGTGCCGAATTCTTCGTCACCTTCTTCTTGTTGTTGTTCTTCTTCAAGGACTAGATTATATAAACCTGTCTCGGCAACCATCTCATCCTCGGACAACCCATGTCTGTCTTCTACCTGCACCCATGTCACTCATTCCTGCGACTCACGTCTTAAGCTGGGTTTACACATTGCGTTTTTCGACGGCCGTTGCTGCGGTAGGGCCAACGGCCGTTGATTTTTCTCCTTGTTCCCACATACTGCGGTACCGCAGTCCGGTGGGAGAAACCTCTCCCTACCTAGTCTCGTCTTACAATCAGTCAGTCTGTACATTCCTGTGCTTTCGCTTGAATGCAGTTATGAACGCGTATAGAAAATGCTTATTAGTAGTGTGCATAGCAGAGACATCAGGTTTCCTAGATGAACCACGGCCAGTAAGAAGAATGCAGGCAATTCTTTCCATTTTTCCACAAGTCCTCCAGCTACTTCCAACCAGCACTTTTAAAAAGGTTGCGGATTTTGTCCCAAAGCGGAGGTTGGTCTTGCACTAATGCTATTAGGTTGTCACAAACCATGGCGAACAAACGTTTAAAGTGCGTAGGAAGTGTGTCACCGACGGCCGTCGATGGCCGGTACTGTGGGACCCGGCTCCGTCAAAATCTTTGTGTTCTGCCCTTCCGTTCAACGGTGCCGCAGTAATAGAGTTCCGCACTAAATGTAATACAGTAATCACTTTCCACAACACTTCGACAACCACCTTGACGCCGCAACAACTCTCCCTTGGAAATTTCCAACGGCCGGTGAAAACAGCGCACCGGTGCATGTGGGAACCGCCACTCTACAATAAACGTGTTGACTCTTCTGCTCCGTTACCGCACCGCAGCAACGGCCGTCGAAAAACGCAATGTGTAAACCCAGCCTTATATTTCAGCGCCGCTCTTGGCAATCGATCCTCCATCATTCTTTGCAAATGATCACACAATTGTCATCTGTAAGCTGAAATAATTACATTTACATCATTCAGTTCTAGTTATGCTCGTATATCATCGTTCCTTCTTTTGCCTTGCAATGTATACGTATAGTATAAAGTATTTCGAAGAAACTATTTCAGCACTTTGAATCTTGCCGCATTCCTTTTTCTTAATGACCCGCACCTCAGTCGCATAAAATTCTCTCTCGCATAAGATCCTCACTGTGTTTCAACTTGTCTTGTGTGGGATCCTTTTCTTTAATCTTACCTGTCTAGTCCCTCTCGACTGACACTTGTTCTTTCCGGATTCCGACGCTTTTAGAGTATCCGAGGGCTATCATTCTAATTTCCTAATTTTGTGTAACTTAAGATCTTTGAGTGCACACTGGTGTCGACAGGTGAGCGCTGCAAATACAAAGAAACGTCGGTATCAGAAGCCACCAAATCCTATCTCAGAAAGAGTTTGGCGAGGGCGAGCCTTCTGCTAAGGTATAGTTACGACGGTCTCACTGATCCTCGTGTGATACAGTGAAACATATACAGACACCAATTACCAGCTTTAATGAGTCACACATGACAATTTGTGATAAACGTGGTAGTCTCGTACAGCAATTCAAGTTAAATTTGTCCACACACAATAATAATGTCAAGTAATAGAGTTCCGCACTAAATGTAATACAGTAATCACTTTCCACAACACTTCGACAACCACTCGATCTGCACAAACCGCTCACTGTAGACTGCCTGACAAAGCCAGCTGCTGTAGGTTATATAGGTAGCGAAGATGTTCCAGAATACTTTCCATACTTACTGCAGCGTGCCAGAGTAATGCATATTTCAAGTGCTCTTCAGAACAATCTGGAACGTACTTGGACTGAGGCTACACCTGCTCGATTAGCGGAGAAACGGGTGGAAGGACGCTCTCGGCTGTTCGAGAGGGTTCTATCGTTACAGTATGATAACTAACAGAAGAGTGTCTAGTCCCCCTTGGTAGGGGGCTGTCCAACAGACCAGTAACCTATTCATGTAAAAATATCACATAGGGATCTACAGTACCCAAAATACCCTCGGAATCAGGTTTTAGTTTTCTAAATTATCATTTTAAATATCTTTCTGTAAAACAACTGGTTCATATTAAACTGTATTAATTTAGTCGGTAATTATGTTTTTGAAGTATTTACATTCCGTCTTCTTAATTGTTTAGCAGAGAATATACAGGGGTGACTTGTCTTGGATGTGACTTGTCTTATGTTGGTGAAATAGATGTGGACAAAAAAGTAGAGAAGTTTAATCACACGTGTGGAACGAAAGAAGAACACTGAATGGAAAGGTCAGAAGCATACTCTTTTAAAATTGTATAAAGTGATGGCAGTGCCGTGCGACCTTTACGGCAGTGAGACTTGGACATGAACGCAAAGACCCAAAGCCGAGGATACAGGCTAGTGAAATGAGATTTTTACGATCAGTACTAGGTGTATCACGGAGGTACCTGCTAAGAAATGATGATATAAGGAACATCCTTGGAATATACAATCTAAACGAAAGGATAAAGCAGTACAGACAGGATTGGACAGACCGTATTGAAAGGATGCAAAAGAACAGGATACCAAAACAAATTTTGATTTATAATTCGAAAGGGCGGCGGAATATTGGAAGACCAAAGAAAAGATGGTCGGACCAAGGAGTGCGCAACAGTCGTAAGGTCCACAGCCTGAAGAAGAAGAATATACAGGTGTAGTATGTACGCATAACGCATGGTACTTTAGCCCAGTCCGTATGTATCTAAAACGCATAAAACGAAGCCGACATAACGCGACTTGCCTGTTTATCCCGGACAATTAATTTTCTATCTACACCCTCACTTCACCGGTGTATAAGAAAATTCTCTAAATACGAGGTCCGGTGGTAAATGATCACTTAATCTGTTGTATAGGTACGCGACCTGTCATGAACGCGTATTGACAGTAATTCTCTGACACGTGTATTTATCATATTTATATAGGTACAGTGAGCGATATGCGGGTGCGCGCGCATGCGGTTTGCCAGGAACCGGTTGTTTGCGCCTGATTTATTGCCGTGCAACAGAAGCCGTCCGTGCACTCACTAGTCACTCACTCACTCACTCACTCACTCGGTCTATAAGCTTGATTTATACGACTTTAATTATTTATTATATACAACTATAATAGACCGTACTTGTTGTCGGTCTGCTCTGCTGCGAAATAGGTTAGTTGGCGTCAATGAGCCGTGTCACGATGACCTTTAGTCACGTCGGGTTGACTTTTTATATTATAAACTGGGAAAACGGGAAACGTTGGTTACAGTTGTGAACGGAATCCGTGTAATTCTGTGCTGGTCGTGTGAGACATAACGGATTGAATTGCAGTAGGCGTCTGCTGCACTACGATGTTGCAAAACTCGTGCTCCGCTTGGAAATTGTTAAGCCGGAGTTACGTTTCCTTATGTGTGGATGTTGTCTCTAACATGTAGTATAATCAAGTTGTTAACACAGCCCTGTAATGAGGAGTGGCGAAGGGTAGTGGACCCGGGTGGAAACTCAGAAGTACCATGTACATGATGTTATTGAAAATATTGCTCCCACATGACGTAGTACGAAAATTGCACTATATATGACGACGCTCTGTTCCCAGAAAAATTCTAGAATGAAGACAAGTAGGTAGGAGATCGAGAGTAAGGTCACTGAAGAGATGGATCGAGGATGTTGAGGAATATGTGGATAAGAAGATGGGAAAGATTATAAGGAGAGGGCTGGATGAAGAAAAATCGTTGAAGAGGCTAAAACCCATATTGGATGATCGTCTGAGGCTAAAACGCCAGTAGAAGAAGAAGAAGATGACGACGCTTCATATATAACTCCCTCATTCAAACCGTTAAAGTCGGTTAATAAAAGCAACTGTTATCATTCGTAATTAATTTTTTATTTCCACCAATCCAGTTACGTTGTTGGCACATATTTATGCACGTCATTTAAAAACCGGTTACACCGAGAGCAGAATGACGACAACACGTCAGGCCTGCTTCATTGATAGGCTGAAGTTGATGAATATTAATTGTGACAACGGTGAGTCCACGTGGACTAGACACGATAATGTGATTTTTACTTACCCGACAGTCTGATTGGTGCGCAGAGACTGTCGGGCCAGTGACGCAGTTTTAAGAACACATTATTACATCAGAGGCTTCCGACTGTCATAGTTTTGGCGGAGGTTTTTTTTCTTTTTCTTTATTAACAAGCGAGTAACATATACGTTCTAATTATAGCCGGGGTAATCCAGAAATTGTGGCTGGGGTTCTAATAATAGCCAGGAGAACGGATTGCGGAAGGTATTGGTTCCGAGAATGGGTATTTCGTACTTGTGTACACGGCACAGTAGGCCTAAGTGTTGTGTTGTGTTGTTACAGAGTAATACGTTTCTTAAAATTCAGTCGATTTGCTGATGCCTGGAAAAGTATTCCGGAAAACACTCTAAAATCTGCCTGGAATAAGTTACGGCTATCTGAATTACAACGACCATCGTCTACAGAACCAGGTCTTGGCCCCACACCGGTATTGTTAGATATCTGCCAATCCCTACCAGCATTTAACAATTGAATGAAGTCAAAAATTGGTGTGAAAAAGTCTTACTGGATGTTTAGCTACGAAATGTTTAGTGACGATGAAATTGTCACATACGTATCCACAGACCGTACAGAAACTAATGCGGAAGAAGATAATCAGCCAACAAAACCTGCAATCTCTCACAAGGAGGCCATTCAATCACTGACTACAGCAATCAAGTGGTACGAAGGCCAAGATGAAGCACAACTGCCTAAAATAATTTCACTGCACCAAATACATAATTTGGCTCTTGAAAAGTACGATCGAAAGGAAAAAAACAGAAGAAAATTACAGATTTTTTCACAATCATTAAACATTTTTTTGCAATAACTGTGCTTAACTTGTTTGAGTTTGAAAATTTCCAGCAGTAAATATGTTCGAGCATAACATTAGTACTTTCAGATTGCTAGTGTCGTAATAAAAAAATTGTATATTGTCTTTAATGGGTTTGTCTCTTACTCCCTCACTAATTCGTCTATTTCACTAATTCGTCGCCCCTTCGGTCCCATAGGTGACGGATTAAGTGAGGTTCTACTGTAATACATATTCGTAGTGGGACGGCGTGTCGCGCCGTCATATGAACTATGCTAACCGAAACACATAGGTCTACATTCTTGGTCTCGGGCGGAGGATTAACTTCAAGAAAAATAATTAAGCTGAAATGAAGCCGGGCTGTGGCGGTTGCTAGTAACTAACGTTTAATGTTTCAACGCTTCAATCCCGACTATGTCGCTATGATTTCAAGACGACTGTGTCACTAGTTATCAGCAACCGCCCACGGCTTGACAGTCCGGCTTCATTTTACCTTAATAATGTTGCCACCAGCCGTGTAAGCGTAAAGTATAAAAAAGTAATTATGAAAAATTCTCCCATACTTTTTATAACTTTTATGAAATAGACTATTTGTATATAATGGTCTATTCATTCACCGTTTTCATTTGATAACGATTTATTCGGAAGTATTCTATAATATTTTCTTTTTAATATACCTGTAACACGTGTCTAAGAAAAACAGCTTCAGTGACGTTAATGTGGTTCAAAACTATTTAAGATCATCAATAAGTTAGAAAAGACTTAGCAATGTATATTTCTTAGTCAGCCACTCGCCGAGACTTGTGTGCTTTCTAAAAAGTAATGTCTCTGCTTGACTTTTACCGGTCTCTCTGATTAGGACATGAAAAGACAAAGGTGATTCACGACAGTGTTGAAGGAAAAAATAATGTAAGGGGGTGGTGAGATAAGAATGGTAAGGGTATTTGTCAGCAATTTATCAGCTGAGTTGACAAGAAATGATGACCGAGTGATTAGTTTTCTGACTTGTGGAATTCTTTTGTGTAAATCCACCAGGATTAGCATCGTTTGTCAGTGTCAGTTGTTATCAAGTCAGCGTTTGGCTCCAATTGATAGTGCCCCAAACTGCTAACTTACTGGTTAATAAAATTGACCGAGATTTTATGTTTTGTATTTTAGTTTTTATCAGATAACACGAATGAAATAAACTGTTTCCCCCTAAAAGTCTACCTATACTCAGGAAATTTTAAACTTCTGGTTTGCTGCCATCAGGTTTGCGGGAGAAAGTTGCCGACCAGTGACCGCAAGCATGTGTTAGTTTTTACGGGGATTCTGATTGGAGATTGTACCCGCAGAATTATACAAGTGGTACTAATTAAAACTTCTGGGTTGTTAATCGGCCGTGATTCTGTGACAAGTATGCCGAAGCAGGATTAATAAACCACTGAAGATGATGACCGCGATTATGATGAGACGTCAGGTGAATGTAAATCGCATCACGGCTTTACAGTCTCGTGTATACCGCTTTCAAGTTCTCAAGCTTTCACAGCAGGCGTCAACCTTGTTAAAATTATTGTTATTACTAGGGGGGCTGTTAGGCCGTGGTCGACTGTTATTGTGTGTGACAGACAGGAGGCCATCTTCAGTGTCAGAAAATGTTTGGCAAGGTGACGTCAGTCTATGGCTCAGTACTGGGGTGAATTGGCGGACACCTTGCCAAACGTTTTCTGACACTGAAGATGGCCTCGACGGTGGGGCCGAAACGTCTGCCACACACAACAACAGTACACCACGGCCTAACAGCCCCCCTACTAATAACAATAATTTTAACAATATACCGCTTCCATTCGGCACTTTGTACAGAGCGTTTCACGATGTAGTGGGAATGCTTTGTTGTCATGTTAGCTTTCATGGAATTTTCTACAAATGAAAATAAGAAAAAAAGGGACATTTTATTTAAGTCACAGGATACAAAAGATTTAGGCCAAATGCTATCGTAAAACGAAATTGATGGTTCAAATTTTGGTCGGTATATTACGGTATATTATTATAACAAAATTTGTAATATTGAGTTTTATTTAGTTTACTTCTAATGATTAATATTTCGCCAACTGCTTACAATTTTTGAGTGAATAGCAGTGCATGATTTATTATTATCGTGCATTGTATTAGCAGTGCATATAAGTATGATTTATATAAATGTAAGATGATGTGCTATAAGGGTATGTGAAGATTACGTAAGTATTAGCCATGGTGTAAATAATCATAAAAATCTTTGATCGGTCTTCGTCACTAGTATCTTTCTTTCAAATACGATTGTTCGATTTGTATCAAATACAAATTGAATTTTTGGACCTAAGAAATTGAATTCTTACATAAACGAGTTTGAGCATTAACTTTTATTGGTGTTTAGTAGGAGGTAAATTAATTTCGGGAATGAATGAATGAATTCATGGATGCGAGAAGGCGTTCACCTTTAAGAATTTGTTATTGATATTGTAATGACGGCGTCCGTACACGATGCTATTAAATACATCGATCAGCGAGGAACATATTATGTAAGACAAGCCAAAGTTCATACGCTGAAATGTTGTGACAATAGCCAAATCAAGACAGCTGAATACAAGGAGCTGAATAAAAAATCCACTGGAATGGGACTGAATGTCAGTATCAGCAAAAGTAAATACATGCTAATTTCTGCGTCAGAAAGAAGAAATCTATATAATTTATGCGTAGAGGATAATTCATTTGATGCGGTTAATAAGTTCAGACACCTGGGTAACATGATAGATTATGAAAGTTACCTATCATAAACACGACAATACAAGACAGGATACAAATAGGAAGTACGGCATATTATGCCAATAGTAGACTATTGAGAAGCAAACTCAATAGTCGTAATACAAAAATAAGATATATAGGTATAAGACACTTATCAGACCGGTCGTTACTTATGGCGGCGAGGCATGGACATTTACAAAAAAGGAACAAGAAACTCTAAGAAGGTTTGAAAGAAAGATTGTAAGACGTGTTTATGGCCCGATTAAAGAAGGTGATGAATGGAGGATAAGAAGTAACCAGCAGATAGATGTACTATTAAAGCGTGATGACATTGTAAGATTCGTAAAGGCTCAACGAATACA
The DNA here is from genome assembly GCA_034769895.1 of Magicicada septendecula. NCBI lineage: Eukaryota > Metazoa > Arthropoda > Insecta > Hemiptera > Cicadidae > Magicicada > Magicicada septendecula. The sequence goes on along the minus strand of CM068371.1, from coordinate 89,827,011 downwards.
ATGGTTAGGTCACCTAGAGCGGATGGATGATCAGCGTATGCCAAAGCAAATCGTGAGGGCGCAAGTCTGTAAAAGTAGAAAGAGCTAGGTTAAGATGGTTGGATGATGTGCTGGAAGATAGAAGAATTCATGTCAAGGGTTATTGGTGAATTGGCAATGGATAGAGAAGACATTGGAGAAGATTAGTGTTGGAAGCCAGGGTTCACGTTGGACTGTAATGCTAAAGAAGAAGAAGGAGAATGAAGACATCCAACACCACATACGGGGTTTAGAACCTCGTTTGGTTACTTATTTAGTAAGATGTGTCTGTCTGATGCTAAGAAAGATGCAGGTGTGCGAGCATATGTTTAGAATGGATTTTGTCTACTGTAGGGTAAAAAATTGCGGTACTTGCGAGGAAGAATTTCGAAAGTACAAACAGAGCGGTGAATTAAGTACATGGAAGAAACAATTAGCGACAAATCACTGCTGCTGTGAGGCTATTAATTATGTAAATTTGTAGAAACGGTCCGAAAGTAACCGCAGAATCTTGCAAAATATTGCGTTTGGGTAACGCCAGATAAATGTGTTATGTAACGAAATCGTGAGGCGTGTAAGCGAAAAATATTTACTCAATATGGTAAAATAGGAATGCGAGTGGCAAAATTAAGTATACCAGAGCGGTCAATAACATCTGGCCAGTCGGGAAAGTCGCGGTGTAGTACATTCAAGCGTGCGGAAGAAGAAAAGCAATACGAAAATACACGGCAGTGAGCACGGAGTCAACAGGACATCGCTCAACGTCCCTAGTAGTCTTGTATGTAAGTCTTTGCGTTAACGTTAATTTTATTAAAAAAAAGAACACACCGTTTCCAACCATTTACATTGTTTCCTGCTTACAAGAACTTGTTTTGTTTAGCGTTTTTTATGACTTGCCTTCAGTGACGTATCCAGAAATTGGCTTTGCGGGGGGGGGGGGGGTCGGCTTCATACCAAAGAAAAAACAAGTTAAGACAAATCAACATTATTATCTTTAAAGTGGTTGAAAAACATGTGATAACATCCTGAAATCAGTCATATTAAAGTAAACGGGAATAACACAATAAAAATACGCGCTACGAGGGTCAGTTGAATAGTTCGCGGAGCGACATCAATAACAGTGGTAGAACCAAAACTTTTAGTGTATCGTAAGATTCGTATTTCGTTTGAACACCTGTTAATTTATAAATATATTTGACAATTTATTCATTGTTTACTGGCTGTTTGAAATTTACGTGCCATACGTGTTTTGAAAAATGGACAAAATCACGAATTCTTTGATAAAAAGGGTCTAACACCAGCGGAACATCACAACGAAATGACAGATGTGTTAGTAAATGCTGCAAAAGCAATAATTCGTGTGTGGACATTCGAGTTAAATATGGTCGTACGAGTACTTAAGATGATCCCCGCGTGGTCAACTCAAAAGTGCAACAAATGCGGTACCCAGGTTGAACAAAAATTTTTCACACCAAGTTCTCGAGTGATATACATTTAAAAAAATGATATCTGGGGTTGTTTCAAATTTTGGTTGGCCACTGTGGGGATCAACGCTCGTACGATCATGTTTAACCCGAGAACCCACTTAGAAACTATTGTTTTTAAAGATGCAGCATCTCCGTACCTTCTCGATTGTGAATTTCAATTTATGCTAGACCGTTTTTAACGAAGAATTCAATCACAGCACGATGTTTGATTCTGTCTGTTTTTGAAACATGCGTGACACGTAAATTTCGGAAATTTGATAGACCATTTAGAAAATGGAAAACGATTTGGAAATTAATATGTCTATAAGAAATATGAACCTTGTAACACACGAAAAATTTTAGTTCTACCGCTAAACTATATATATATATATATATATATTACATTTAATATTTATTATTTATTATTATATTATATTATATAATATTATATATATTTATATATATATTTATAAATACAAAAACAGATACCACAACCACACACAATAATGCAACTTTAAAAGACCAAAGACCCACAAACTACCTTAATAACATCCAGAAGCCAACACACAAATACTTCACCAGAAACAAGATAGCGAAGGCTGAAGATGAGAGAACAGAAACTCTCGAAACATGTTCCTAATAGGAAAAATGTATATCTTGAGGTAAATTTAGTTATAAATATTAAAGTAATATATATATATATATATATATATATATATATCGCTCCGAGAACTTTTCAACTCACCCTCGTATTGAAACATTGTTAAAAGAAACGTATTGATTGAACTGATTTTCCCATATTTCAAACGTAGGCTACACTCTAATGCTGTGTAATAAAACTGTTTGTAGGCCTATATTTAAAAAAGAGCTACTAGTATATTAGCCTACACAGCTGAAAAAAATACCCTAAAATTTAAGAGATAACAAAATTCGTTAACTTTTTCGACCCCCCCCCCCCCGTTAATACGCTTCTGCTGATTACTCACTTAGAAGGATGACAGACGGCATCAAAGCAACATCTGTTATCGTGGGAATTAATTTCTTATCTCGTATCAGGGTAGTTACGTTGTTGTATCTGCACATTAACGGGTCGGTTGAAGGTGATAAGCAGCGGTTAATGATGAACACCAATTGGGTGGCAACACAGCGGCTACGTGGACCCAAAACAGTGATCTCAACGTACGAACTGAGCAATGGTGTACGGTGCCATGTGATTGGTGCACAGAAACAGTCTCGGGAAGTGGGACGCAATAACACACTATTACATCAAAGGCTTTCGAATGTTAATCTTCTGGCTGTTTTATTAATAAATGACTTCATAAGGCAGTCGAACGGTTGCCGAGGACGCGACCCGTATTTTACACGATGCAAAGTTAAAAGTGTAAAGTTGAAATATTTAGTGAAACACACACACACAAACACATTATATTATCCGTCGATACGTTTTTGTTATTAGTTCTTGATGTTTTGAGTGTCTTCCAGTAATTGTATGTTACATAGTATAATCTATCAATTAGATGATTAATTATTAGTTATTAATAATTATTTATTAGTATAGCTATTTATTATATTACTAAATAACAAATAACTTTGCAAGTCTGTTTTTTTATATTTTGTCTCACTTTATTTGCATCTAACCTGGGTTTCACAGGCTTAACCTGTAACTTTAAAGGTTTTAATATATTTTTTCAAATATAAACTTATAAAAACAATAAAATAAAGTGACAAAAATGTATTCATAATTGATTACAAACAAAAACATGTCCAAACGTAATGTACATTTACTTACATAATGTAGGCCTATAATGTGTTATTACTAATAATAAAATTATATACTTGGTCTTCCAAAATCTTCATGCTGATAGATGTTATTCGCGTCATCAGACGTTTCGGCCTCACCTCTGGAGGCCATCTTCAGTGAAAGGACTTCAAAAAACCTGACAAGATGTACGTCAGTCAACCACAGTATTGTGGAAAAGGCTTCACAGTTAATATAATATAGATGATATAATATAATTAACTTAATAATTATAGGAATAATTATTTATTTCGCAAGTAATAGAATTGTGGCGACCGACTGTAAGTACCCTAAGGGGTGGTACTGGCTTTTCAGAAGCTCTATACACACACGCGCACCCGCCACAAACTTACATCTGTATGTGTGTCTGTTTATGGCACACACAAAACTGGAGTAGCAAGGACAATAGTAAGAATGACTCTCGATGTTTGAAGTTGTTAATACGTGTCACAATGTTGCATATGTGCATTAAAGTATTACCTTTGAAGGTATGGTGGATAGTGTAAATCAGGTGTGTGCACAGTTGTTGGGTTTGACCTAATTGTATGGCTGTACCGGTACACGGTTGTAGCGCCCCACTGTAGAGAGCACAGTGAACGGACGTTGTACGTATGTAATTAAATAATGTTGTTTACCAACTGTCAGCAGTCTGTGTGTGTGAGCGCGCGCCCGCTGGGAACCTGCATTTACTGCACCAGTGTTTCATACGTCTCTAAACTAGGTCGCTATTATTGAACTGGGTACAAATGTAAAATTACCATTTAACAAATTGTACCTATCACAACCGTCCTTTAATTACTGAAGGTATCTTTGTACACACTATATCGCTGATGTTTCGTCATATCTGTCAGCAATATTAGATTGTACGTGAGTCCTCGAATCTTATCAGCACTGTTGATAAGGGTTGCTGGTGTTATCATTTTTGGTTGTTAAACATTATTTGTGAGTGTTTTCTGCGTGATGGAAAACGGTTAACTGTTTGCTCCCGTTATGGTCACCATGCTACATATTCTTACGTATGGAAGGACCCATACACCACCATCGATTCTAATCACATACGCTCGGACCACCATCATATCGTGGGGTTATTGATAAATCTATACAAGTTCACTCATATGAATTCACAGAAAACTGAAATTCAAGGTTTTTTTCGAGTGGAATATCATGATTTTCAAGGTTAATTTGTATTATCAATAGAGTATATTTTATTGATTACAGACATGTTAAAAAATACAAAGAAAAGGGAAATGCATAAAAATGTCGTTTTCGACATTAAAACTTGGACCTGAGTAGTTTCTTGTGTAGTTTTACCTCGCCATGTTACTCAGAAGTTTCAAGTGTGTGCCCGTTCTCTCTCTCTTCACCCCTCTCTCTGTCTGTGCCTGTGTCTGTCTGTCTGTCTCTCTCTCTCTCTCTCTCTCTCTCTCTCTCTCTCTCTCTCTCTCTCTCGCTATTCTTTCCTTCTACTGTTTCTTGAGAAATTGTTGTTAATAATCCGTTCGTCCTCTGGATATGTTTAATTCAATTTCTCTTCCTCCTCTATATAACTTACAGAAATTGTCTACCCTCCTTGAGCTTCTCTCATCGCTGAACGAGCGCATTGGCATTGGTCCATCTGTTTATGTAATTGTCTACTTGGGGTGTGTCTCGCAATAACTTTTGAACGCAACAACCGATTTTCGTAAAAATTGGTTCCATTCATTTACCCTTATAGGACCCTATTGTTTTTTAGATTGTTGAGCCCCTCCCCCAAAATTGGAACCAGGAGGCACGATTTTGAGCTGGTCAAAATTTGGAAACATCTGAAAATTCTATTTGAGGTATCTAATTAAACGGAATTTTAACCACAATCTGAATTTAATGTTCACTTTTGTAAATTGTAAAATTTGTGTACGCCAAGGCCGAAAAGTGGATGAAAAAAAGTTTCTTGTAAACGCCCAAATCTATGTGGAGTATCAAATTAAAGGGAATTTTAAATAAAATCTGAATGTAGTGTTAAGTTTTGGAAATTTCAAAATTTTTGGAAACGGATCCCAAGGAAAAAATTTTTTTTTAAATTGTGTTATTAAAAAACATTTAATTAATTTCTTTTTAATTATGTGAGTCCGTATTGCCTAAAAGTGATTACAGTTTTATCAAAAAATGCTTAAAACCTAGTTTTCCTTATCTAAAGATATTGAGTCCAGAATGACACTCATCGTAGAAGGAAGCGCTAATTAAAAAGAAAATCTGGCCATACACAATGAGAAAGCTGTCGTCACTATCTAAAGTAAACACAATAAAGGCATTTCATGTGGGCGAGTCCCAGTAAATGCCTTTGTGCATCACGTCACCGGCAGACAAAGGCTTTGTTGTCGAGATTAAGCGAAGGTAATGCGGTCGCAGTTTGTGTGCGGAAAATTGTTTTCTTTCATGCGCTACAAAGAAGAGAGACTCCAACAACTTTTTAATATTTCAATATTTTATTTTGCTCTTGAATGTTGAACAGAAATTACAGCCTGTTAAAATTAATTTATTTATGTGAAGAATAGCTGTGTAAGCAGTTTCCTTTTTTTCCTGTATCCATAGAGGTTTTGCAAGTGTGTCACTTCAGTCATATCCTGTTGTTGCTGACTTGTATTGTGAACCAAGCATGGCAAACCGTGAGCTCGCTAGTAGCAACCGTGAGCTTAATATGGCTCACGACAGTTACGTAAAGATTTCGGAAAGTCGGTAGGTGCAGTTACGTAAAACTTCTACACGTTTCTCGGCTAGCCCAGCAGGTGCAGCGTCTCTGTGAAAGCCGTGCGCACAAGTAGGCTCCAGACCGTTCGAGTACTCTTAACTATGGAAATTTGGAAAATGAATATTTAGTGGACGTAAAGAATGCAAAATAATTCTGGAACTTCTACGGGGCCTATATAAATGGTCTGCGGCCGGCTTGGAAGTTAAGAATGCGGGCCTGGCGAGATCAAGAGTGCGGATCAAGTGATTGCTGCTGAATAGTGGAAAGTTATTATTGTGTTTATAATTAGTGCGGAACTCTAGTAGTTGATATTATTATTGCGTGTGGACAAATTTAACTTGAATTACTGTATGAGAGTATCTTGTTGATTTCAAATTGTTATTTGTGGCTCATTGAAGCCGGTAATTAGTGATTTCATTGTTGTCTGTATTTTGTTTCCACTGTACAATACGTCGGTCCGTGAGACCGTCGTCACAATAGTAGGCCTATATCGTAATCGACTGGGAAGTCTGTCTGCTTCCTGAACTTTCTTCACAATTTCCCTTGTAGAGATATGAATGTAGCCATCAGACTTTACTGGTCAGCGTAGGAGATAAGGATTGCGGCTCCGTAAAAACTACAATTGTTTATGTTTAATCTCGACGTATTATAACTGTAACTGTGTTTAATCCCATCTCCTCCTGTACATCCATACCGGCTGGATTCTGGTAGCTATTTAGTGAAAATTGGCGGCTATTCCCATAGACTGTTTCATTATATGAGCCGTCCGATATATAAGGAAAGTACTTCAGCCGCCCAACGTTGTCCCACTGGCGCAGTCGATATGGGGTTGTAAAACTCACCTAGATTTTATAGTGCGCCTGGGAAACGTATCCGGCACCTATGGATAAGTAGCCATGCGTGATACTGGTCTAAATAAATCCCAAACTGGAATAGTATGGGCGGAATGGCCCAAAATGGATTAGACACATTGAAAACCATGTTAGGCGTGGTAAGACATAGACAACGTATGAGACGTAGACGAACGATGGCTACAAGAAATTGGTGAAAAGCGAAGGAAAACACTGAGGAATTTGGGGGAACTTACAGGAGGAAATAGATACTACGATCGAATTAGCTGGAAAACCAACAACTAGTTGGTGGGTATCAGAAAATGATTGCGCCCTATTTCAGAACTGCAAAGGTGAGTTGTGACATACCTTCATTTAAATTGTTTTAAAATATTTTTATGTTTATTGGACATTAATAGATATAGATTAATCCCTCTAGCGATTTCCGTACAGGAATTAACTACGACAGTTGTTTTTATGTTTAATACCAATGAATTATAGTTAATACACTTTTCCCATTATGTCCATACCTGCGAGTAATTCGGAAAAACAATATTTGAAGTTATGACGGCGAAACCCCTACCTCAATGAATGAATACTACAGTTGTATGTAACTGCCGTTTCCAGTAAAAAGTGTGTCGCAATCGAAATGTTCCACTAACGAAATGCAGCACTTTTGTTCCTCTCTCTCTCTCTCTCTCTCTCTCTCTCTCTCTCTCTCTCTCTCTCTCTCTCTCTCTCTCTCTCTCCCTCTCCCTCTCCCTCTCCCTCTTCCTCCTTTTTCGCACGCGTGTTGGCGATGCATATACTTTAGTTGTAAGTGATCCGAGTGTTCAGGATTGTAGTAAAAAAGTGATGCACACAAAAGTGCAGAATACGTAAGTAGTCACGACTATTGGGAATGCAAGTTAAATAGAAGTAGGCTACAGTGGGTGACGGAGAAATGGAGCAGACGTTTTCTGATAAAAGGTTTGTGCGTTCCATGTCGCCGTACCGTACAAGCCGGTACCGACAAGTGGCGCATGCCATTTAGCGATACGATATTTAAATGTACCGGCAGCTTGTCATCGCGTCTCCATTCCTTTAATATCTATCGATTTTTTTTCAGCAGTTCGCTATCCGTTATACTGACGACTCCTTGGAAATTCGTTGAAGTGGCTGAATAGATAAAGCGAATACACTGAACCATACGGAGATGTAAATGACTTCAGAAGGGTGGAAACGGTTTAAATAATTAAAATTATGAAGTGAAAATTTCGAAAGGTTTAATTTGGATTTTACGGTCTAAAGGATTGCTTTTATTTTGATTAATTTTTTTCTAATTAGTGGGAAAAAACTGATAAATGAATCATTGTAGCGTTGTGGATATCGCATCGGACTGTAAGTTTTGAACACGCGAGTTTTGTTCCGCTGAAGGTTACCTTCATGTGCCGTGGTATAATATTCTGAACATGTATCGTAATCGATATACTTGTGGTTACTACAGTCAATCTATCTATTAAACCTTAGTATTATTACTTAGATTCATCGTCATCATGCCTTCATCGTTATCGTCATCGTAGTCGTCTTGTCGCCGCCGCCACCAACTTCCAGTGGTTAAACAAGTGAAATTTGGTCCGAACCCATGCGTTACGAACTGATGACTGGATCGCCTCCTGAGGCGACCGAGAGTTATTTTTTCTCTTGGCCTGTATTTGGGAGGAGACACGTCTGAAGTTTTGCATCACTTTACTTTTGTACGGCTTCGAGAATTGGATTTTGACAAATCTACAGACTAAGCGGATCTACGCCTCTGAGATGCGCTTCCTAAAGACTGCTAATGAATGAACTACTAGAGACCTCGGGACAAACGGAGACATTCGCCAGTAAGTACAAATGATTTATATTTTACGAGTAGATTACTACTGATGATGATGATGACGATGGTGATGATTAGTGTGCTCCCTGAGTTGCAGGACTCGCTTAGTATTTTGAACGAAGTTCATTTATTACTACATAAATTTCGATATTACATAATTTTTCAATTATGAGAAATTTTTGTAATTTTTATAAAATTACAAAAATTTTGATTTCTCTACTATTTCTTAAGTAAGCCTAATAACCAATCGTGGAGCACACAATTATACAATAAACTGTAAAAACTGGAAATATTCCGATTTGGGTTACAATTCCTTTTAGTCTTGAGGAACCCTGCTGGATTTTGGCAATTTTTTCAAATTTTTGGGGGACTTAGGGTTCCAACATTTTGAAATTTCCAAAACTTAACACTGACCTCAGATCTTAGTTAAAATACCCTTTAATTTGATACTCCACATGAATTTTTGCGATTTTATCAACATTTTTACCGACGTTTTGAGTTTGACGTCCAAAAATTTTTAATTTTCAAAAATGAACACTGTATTCAGATTATGGTTTAATTTGATCGCTGTAATGTGATATGCCACACCGGCTTTTGCGATTTTATCACAATTTTTGCCTCCCACCCCCTATTTTTGGGGGAATCAACCTCAAAAACAATAGGGTTCTATAGGGTAAAAGTATAGGCACGTGATATAGTTTATCTCTAACCCCTTTTAAAATCTACTTAGACGCATCACTGGAATACTGGCAGGAATCATGCCGGGGCATGGGGTTTACAATTTTCGATGAGACAACACTACAGGCCTACACATTATATTTCGCGGACTGCCAGTTAGCCGTAGCTCGAGGGGAAGGAGATTTTAATTTACGGCAAACAGATTAACAACTGAATGTGGGGCCCTAGTTGTGAACTTGAATAAAACAAAGTGTGTTTTGGAGGAGAAAGTCAGGATATGTGATATTAAAAAATGACAAAAAGTCTATGCATGCGCCAAACATGAGCGCCTAGGAGAATAAATTAATAACAATGGATGAACATACGAAGAGATTGAAAACAGCAAAAGGGAAAGAATAATAAGAACTTTCAGGTCCATACAACAGTCATTAAACACTATCCAGGGAAAGGAAACATGATAGTTATACTGTCGAATTTAAGGATTTTGTTTATACAGTTGATAGTTGGCAACTCTTTAAAGCCTCAAAGGAAACAGACTACTCTGGAATAAGATTTAGAAATGAAAGATCGGATAAGATCTCGAAAGTAAGAGCTACGCCAGTACAGGGTGGTCAACGTAGACACCTGTACGAACAACTACAAAGAATTCCAAAAGAACGAATTTCCAAACAGGCGTCAGAGTGGGGTATCCATGGAACGTAAAGAGATAGTCAGGACGTATGTAACGTGGGCGAAATGAATTCATTGAATCTGATAGAAACAAGGTGTGTCAAGGTGCGTTAAGAGGTTAAAAGGTGTTCTAAACTTGATCGTATAAAGAACGAGGCCGTAATTGAATAATTACAAATTTTTAACTTGAATGAAAGAGTGGAAGATTACGAACAACGGTGGACAGAACACTTAGAAAGAATATTAGATTCAAGACTGGCCAAACAAGTCTGGAAATATGAACCTATAGAACACAGGTATGTGGATAGGCCCAGGAAGATATGGCTGGAGGATCTTTGAAGGGGGAACAGGCAGCACCTTACCTATGTCGTGATATGAAGACGATGCTGACGAGTGAGATTTGAGACCAGGAGAGAAGGGAGACAGGACTGGAAACCGGAAGGCATATGACACTATGACGCTGGCACTGTGTATATACCTATGACGTTATGAAACAAGTCTGCAGCATAACTTTTCTTTGCTTTGCTTCCTGCCTTGAGATAGCAGGGCGTCTTTGAAGCGTCCGGGACGTGGCCGATGACTGCCAAATGAAAACAGTGCTGGTCTTTCTGAAAGGGTACCTAAAATGGAAGGGGGCACGCCAACGCGGTTATTCGCTAGGTGGCGTCGGAATTTTGAAGAATCAGGTTTTATTGCTTTTGTAGCACTCCCTCTGGTGGACAACAGATACCGCACGTCTCGAACACAGCAGGCAGACGCCTTGAGACATGAGTTGTTCTCCGCGAGGCCACAGAAACGTGGACATGAAACAACTGGACTGGCTATAGTTCTGAAGAGACTCCGTGAACAAACGTAATGTCGCAGTGGCCGGTTTACGTGAGAAGTATAAGAAACACTGCTTTTGTTTCAATGCTGTTTCTTGAAGTTTATTTTTGTTTCTGTTGTTCCCTGCTAATGTTTTCCGTATGTAAGAATTAACTTTATCTTGACGTGGTCTAAACAGACATGTTGTTAACAACGTTAACTTGGAATGTTTGTCGATTAACTCCATCAGTACGCGGTACGCATTCGTTGAGAGTCGTGTAAATGTGAGACTACACGCAGATTGTCTCCACGCCAGTTTGTATTCAAGAAACGTTAATTTAAAGCCTTTCGATTCTCACACATTCTCGAAGTCAGCGGGACGAGGAGAGAAAAAATACTAAAGAAAAATACGATCGTTCGGGTTGAACAACCGGCACTTGACATTCATCGGGAGGTTGGCTTTCGCTTCCGGCCGGTTGTTATGCTATTTCTGGACAGAGAGAAGCTCATCAGAAGGTGAACAGTTTGCGTGTTCCTGTCCAGTTAGTTCCAGACCGCCACACTATACTCACGGGCGAAATTAATGGCCAGCAAGTGTTGGCGAGTGTTGGTGTCGCGTACTGTGTGCGATTGCGATTACGGCAGCGAACCGCTCGACCGTTACCGCGATGTTTGTGATCGGTACTCGCTACTACTCTGTTTGTGAGCACAGTTAGTGTTAGGACTGATTACGGCTACGCCACAGAAAGGTATTTGTGAAGAAAGTAAAAGATATCACACATTTACCGCGCGGTTCAACACGATCCCCCCCCCCCATACTGTTTGGCATTTAGAGTAGGAACGTCTAAATGGTGTTATGTTAATGTTGTGAGGATGCTAACATTACGCATTTTCAATTTTGTGTAGCTTATGAAGAAAGATTTTTAATACGTATAGGAGTGTTGTAAATAATAAATAGTACACAAGCACACTAGTACTAAAAAAATGTAATATTCAGTATTGTCTGTTTGTTCACACCGTTTGTGTATTGTTTTCTCCTCGGTCACTTTACATCATTGAGTACTTCTAATTACTACCTTTCAGTACCACTTCATTAATTAATACTTTCGAATGTTGTTAATTTCTTACTTTTGATGTACGTTACAAGATAATTATAACATCAACTTTAACTAAATTTTATTAGTTTACAATTAATGTGTATAATTAAATTTTGTTTATTACTTTAATTATCTATGTCCCGCGTGTTGGGACGCCAAATTTAACTATAATTAAATACGCCCCGCGTTCTGGAGCGCCAAATTTAACAATATTTGGTGTTTATTGCTCTTTTAATTTAATTAATTTATTAATTAATGAACCTATTTAGTTAATTCCCACCTTGTTGTGGTGCCAAATTGAACAATTATAGTGTGTGCGCCAAATGTGTGGGCGTCAAATATAACTAATTTGATGTTAATTAATTGGTTTGTTAACTACTACACAATTTATTGAGTATGTAGCTGTAATTTAAAATCTTCTTAAGCTTCCTAGGTGAAGCGTCAAATAGAATAATAAATTGTTGTTATTGTTATTGATTACGTATACCTATGTAATATTAAATTCTTGTTTTAGAAGTCGTTGTTCAATTTCTTTGATGTCATATACTAATTTTTAATCTTTAGGTTTTTTCAAATAATTGACAACATACACAAGGCTTTACAAGGTTAACTTAATTTATTATACTTAATAGCATTGATGTCACTTACTTAATTTATTACAATTAATAGCATTGACGTCACTTACTTAATCTCCTGAAAAGAAATACAACATATATCTTGGAATTTTACTGGCTACATCAATCTATCATTTATTATTTTGTTAACACTTGCTTAATTTCCTATACTCTTCATCTAGATACTTATTATACTTTAACCATCATTATTATACATTTTATTCTATATTGAACAATTCTTAATAAATGGATTCATGAAGATTGGATATCAATTACTATCATCTGTAACAGTTGTCTTATGAATTTACCCTTGCTAGCTACTAGTTATTACTTTCTTTAAATATTATTACTTATGAGTTATTTCAGATGAACAGACAGTGTTATACTTAATTAGTAGTGCATGAATATAAAATTTACTTGTGGTATGTTAATCCGTTCTATGGCGAAAAGTCCTCTGCGCTGTCATCCTGTTTCCTTGTCTCTCCAGGTTTCTGGAAGTCCTTGCGGCTGGCATTACCACCTCATAGAATGCACTCGCACTTATCACTTCTCTTCTCGCACTCCGACACACACACACACACACACATATATATATATAATTTTTGGTTTAGTTCTGGTGACTGGACTTTCGAATTTTAGTACCTGTTATTTGATAATTCTAAATTTTGCTGAATTGTTTCTACTCAAGTGTCATTACATTATTCTGAGTATGATAAGGATTTCTTGAAATATACTAAGTGTTGTAGGCTCTGTGATTTTTATTCGCACTGTTTTTTCCGCGGATCTACTTTGTTAACACGCCATTTGTTTATATTTAATGGTGTTAATAATTATTGTTGTCCATAATTTCATGACCGTACTTAGTTCTCTACCGGTTCTCTTTTGCTATCACTGTTTAGGCATTTTGTCTTCTCTTCCACATTTACCGCACTTCTGCTCCGATTAACGTCTTTGATAATAATATTAACTCAACGCGACCAACTTAGTCGATTATAGTTATACTTCGTCATGTCTTTTAAAAAACACTAAGTTCCATTACCGGCTTCCGATTCTCGACTGGTCGTACTTATAAACTCACACCGATTCTTCAACCGATACGACTTTTCTCCGTTACGGCATCCGCACTCCCGTCAGTTCCGATATATAAATTATACGACTCTTGATATCTGACTCTCGACTTCGGCTATTAGATATAAGATATAACACTTCCGATATACAACTCCAGCGATCATACTCTCTGATCTATGACTAATAACTTAAGACCCCCAGAGAACATATTCGCCGGTATAAGAATAACAACTTAAGCCTCCCGCTCGCGGTCAACAATCTAGTTTATACCCCAAAAATCCCACTACCTACTCTTCTTCCCACTCGACTTCTCAACTTCTTCGTTTCTATTGCTTTTCGCTTGTTTTCTGGTGGAAACTCCGCCTTAACACTCTAGATTTTCTTCTGGCTTCGTTTTTTATTCGTTCCCCCAGCTCGTTTCCTTGGCAACCATTTCTTGTAGGAACGTTCTCCTCAATTCTCGACTCTGATAGGCTTCCTTATTCCCTACCCTTACAAGTTCCTGGTTGGCTCCACCCATCCTTTGAGTCGGATGACCAATTTGACGCCTGTCTATCACCCTTGTATTTTGGCGTCTTGTCCTTTTTAGACAAAGTGCTTTTAATTGCTGTGTGGTCCTCTCATCTGCCTTTTTGTTCAACACGTGTACTGCTTCTTACCCGTGACCAATGCTCGTATTGTCTACTAGTTTCTCCTAGTCGTTCCCACGACGAGTGTGGTCAATTCCGAGTATCCCAGACAGCTGCTACATCTGCTCTCCAAGCCTTCCTTCACCGCGTACCCTTCTGGTAAAGCTGGACGTCCCGCCGTTCGTTCATTGTGCAAACGTATTGTCGTCACTCAAGCCGGGCTTTTCCTGTCTATTGTAGCAATGTAACACTGCGTTTGGTGTGCAGCTCAACGCATGTGGCTAATTGTCTTTTGGATAGCGTCGCTATGTCGCCTTGTCAGCGATCTTTTGTCTCTTCTTAGCGATACATTTCGCCTTTGTCTCTCTTGGGTCCGGCGCGTCACCCGCAATTCGCTTAACCGAACAGCTGCTGCGACAGAGGCATTGTTCTCCTACACCCTGTCTTCCTTTGTCTTGGACAACACATGTTACCGAGCCATCGTATATCTTTGTATAGCTGTCAGCAACCCTAGTTACAACGTTCACTTACAAAAAAAATTTTATTTAGAAATTTTATCGTTATACAACATCATCATCTTCACAACACGGCATAGGCAAGGTGCTGCCTGTTCCGCCTTCAAAAATCCTCCAGCCACATCTTCCTGGGTCTACCCACACACCTGTATCCTATAGGTTTCTATTTCCAGACTTGTTTGGTGAGTGTGGAATCTGACATTCTTTCTAAGTGTTGCTTCCATTGTTGTTTGTAATCTTTTAATTTTTTTATTAAAGTTAAAAACTTGTGACTCTTCTCTTATGGCCTCATTCTTTATACGGTCAAGTTTAGAACATCTTTTAATTTCTCTTAAGAATGCTGCTTCCGAGGCCTGTATTTTACTGTCTTGTTTCTTGGTTGTTGCCCATAATTCACACCCATAGGACAGTACAGGAACTGCCATAACTGTGTACAACTTTAATTTTGTATTTCGACGTACCTTGTTTCTAAAAATACAGTTCATTGCACACAGATCGTCTGGAACTTACCTAACTTAACATCAACACCATAATTCCTGTCACAACCAATATCATTTCCCAAATAATTAAAGTGGCTCGCCTGTTCTAGAATTAGCTCACTAATCATTACTTTTGTTCTTGTTGGCTCCTTACCTTTATTATAATCTAATAATATAATCTAATTATTATTGATTATATGTATTCTTACGTACATTTATCTTACACGTTATTTGTTTTTTATGTAGGCCTATTACTTTACATGTTACAGTATATTAATTACATATTATGTAAACAATTGCTGAGCTTTTGACTCGACATTTGAATTAATAGCGCCAGACTGTGGAATAATGTTAACATTAGTACCGATAGCGTTATTACGGTCTGTACGTGAGTTTAAATTTAATATAGTCTTATTTTAATTAGGAACTACCGGGCTGTTGGTCCGTGGTCGATTGCGTACAACGTGGTTCATATCTAGACGTTTCGGCCAGCCACCGCATGCCTTCTTCAGTAGAAATGCGTTCAAATAGATGATGGTAGTCCGAACGCAGTTAACAGCAGAAGTATAAGCTGTGAGGTGTGTTCGTCCTACCGCCCTTTTGAATACGTTTGTGTAGTATTATCACATATATAATATAATATAACAATAACAATAATGTAATATTATTTATAATACTTCAAACATTGCCTTATCTTTTATACCAGACTACTCTTGAAAGCGTTTTCACGATTTCACATACGTCCTGTATTTCCTTTCAACGAAACTCTTCGCGTGTACTATAACGGTTCGTCAACGGTGCAGTGGCCTTGTAGTGTGGGCGAAACGTTTGGTTTAAACAAACATAAAACGACGTGCGAAAAAGTTTTTCTATTATTAATTAAAACCAGAAAAAGCTTACGAGTGAGATTTTCTAACGTTGTCTGTTTTTCGTTTGAGTTGAGACACAGGTTTTTGATTCATAGTTTAACGAGATTGAAAATAGATGTTGTTTGCTTGATGATAACTGAACATGAATAACTTCTGAGTATTTCATAATCCGAAGGAGGAGAATTTTGTAGCAGTAAAATGTACAGTGGAACGTTTTCTGTAGTAATTGCACAGTATGGAACAAAAACAATGAGGAACAGTCTCCACGTTAGTAACAAACTCCACCGTGTGTGCAGCGTCCGGCAGGATTTCCCGCTCAGTCGGATGATGCTGCTGTTTGTCGTTCGGCTCTAATTAACAACACTTGTAAGGGACCGGACTGGGGATTAGTAACGAGTAAACAAGACTAGGGGGCCCTCGGTAAGCCGATTACCTACACACCCGTTACACCGTACCGGGTAATTGCTTGTGTACATGGGAGCATGGTAGACCTGAAACTGGATGTTACGTGGAAAGAAATGCGTTGGCGATATTAACGTAGACTTTTCTCGACTTGAAACGAGAAACGATTTTTTTATGTTCTGTGTGTGTTTGTGCGTGATATGTTTTCACCAGTTGTCTCGACCATATGGCACCGTTTGTTATATACCCTACTATACGTACAAACACACATTTCCACTATCCGGATCAACGGGCCGGTTTGACGCGATTAACTAAACTGTTCGCTAAAAATAACAGTGTAAATAACCACAAATACTGTGATTCACTGCAGTGTGTATAGTCTTTAACATAAATATTCTATATAGAGTCCTTCCTCAATGTTTCTCATCATTTAAACTTTTTGTACGTCCACTTGAATGTTTGTTTTCCTGTCAACAATAAGCCATGGGCTAGTCCACACCTGTGTATCCAACTACAGATGAAATAGTAAGGTATGAAACGGTTCACGCAGATCGTAGTGGTGGCCGGGAAGGCAGTGCAGGAAATTGGGTGTGAGATGACCAACCATGACACACAACCATGTGATACATCAATCATGCTGCTGTTTTTAACACAAAATGTGTCTCAAAATAGCGCGTCAAAGCTACGGATTCTCAATGAAAACTTTCGTCACAGCGCAATTAGACAGTCGTTTCATGTCTAATTATGTTAGCTGTACATTGATCGTTCTTCTCCTCCATATTTGATCCCATCTGTACCAGATCCAAACATTGTCCAATAGCTCCACCGTTCTCTACCTTGATCGTTGTCTCTGTATTCCGCAATACATCTTCCCTACATCATATTCATAGGTTTCTCTTCTCCTCGTCCATTCTTTTTACTTGTACCTTAATAACCGTAATCTCTAAATACGAGGGTAAGTCAAAAAGTAAAGGCAAATTTTTAAAAAGGAACTTTTTATTGTGAAAACAAGATGACAAGTAACATCATTTCTCTACATAATCTTCCTCAAATTGTATGCACTTGGTCCATCTCTTGACAAGCTTCGTAATTCCGTCCTGGAAGAAGATCTGTGGCATCGTGCACAGCCACTCGCGCACCGCCTCCACAACCTCGTCATCCGACGAAAACGTGGATTCACGCAGGTGCTCCTTCATCGGACCAAAAAGGTGAAAATCACTTGGAGCTAGGTCAGGACTGTACGGAGGATGCTCCAGCAGCTCAAAACCAAGATCTTGTATGCACTGGATCGTTTTCCCCGCAGTATGAGGACGGGCATTGTCCTGAAGCAAAAGCACACCTTTTGAAAGTTTTCCTCGCCTCTTTGTTTTGATTTTGGGTTTCAGATCTCGCAGTAGCTCACAGTAGCTGTCACTATTCACTGTTTGACCTTTAGGAGTGTAATGAATTAGAAGTGGACCTTTCATATCCCAAAACACTGTCATCATCAACTTTCCTGCAGAAACTTGTCTTTTGAACTTTTTTCCTGTAGGCGTGGATGGATGTTTCCACACCATACTCTGCCGCTTACTCTGTGGTTCGAAGTGACGGACCCACGTCTCATCAACGGTTACTATGAGACTGAGAAACTCTTCTTCCTCTTCTAAACGCCTTAAATGTGATTTCAAAATTTCCAAACGTTTCTGTTTGTGCTGGTCTGTCAGTCGATGTGGTACCCAACGAGCAAACACTTTGCGATAATTTAGTGATTCGTGTATGATTGCAACTGCTGAACCGTGGATAATGTTCAACGCATGCGCAATATCATGTTTTGACACGACGATCATCATGAATCATTCGCTCAACTGTCTCGATGTTCTTGTCCGTCTTCGAAGTGGATGGTCTACCTGAACGCTCTTCATCGCAGATAGATACACGACCATTTTTAAAGCGATTTATCCACTCATAAATTTTGCGTTCACTAAGACAGCTCTCACCGTACTGCTGCTGCATTCTGCGAATAATCTCCGCAGGTTTAGTCCCTTCAGAGTGCAGAAAACCTACCACTCCCCTCATTTCTTCCTTGGTGCACACGGACAACGGGGCACTCATAATAAAATGCCCTGAAATCACTACGAATGGAGCTGAGCACTGAAACAACACAGCTAAAGAACAAAAAATCTTTGAGGTTATGATATGTCATTGGTCAGTCAGTGCTGCCATCCATTGCAGCAGGGAAAATAAAATTTGCCTTTACTTTTTGACTTACCCTGTACGTTTAAATTTGTTGATTACATTTTCTGTATCAGATTTTTCATATTTTGAATTGACTTATATTCTCTCCTTTTCAGGTCTGTGTTTATTTCTTAGGCACTTAATATCACGTGTTGTCATCCTCCACATCTCTGATCCGCGTGTAAACAGAAGTCGTACTAGCGGATTATTTGAGTTTGGTGGTTATGCCAGGGGTGTCCACCGGGGGGGGGGGGTCGTGACAGACTGCGTCATGAAATTTTGGTGGAGTTTTGGCAAAAAACTTTGGGAAAGCATGAAAAATTATAACTACGTTTCAATAAAAAATTGAATGTTATTTTTTCCATTGCTCTTAAATATTGTCTTACACACATTAATTTCATTAGATTATTTATTTAATTTCAAGTGAGAATTTATTTGCAAACTGTACTATTTTTAGCTTTCACTTGTTTGTAATAAAACGCTTATTACAATGACATTTTCTTTTAATTTTAAATACTTTTCCTTGGAGAGGGGGGTTATTCATCAAGCTTGAAGAGGGCACCCCTGGCTGTGCTGAATTTACTCAACAACTTTCTTACCCTCGTCAGTTTACTTGACGGCAATAGTCACTCACTTTTACTACAGTTGTCTACATGATAGTTTTAATCAGCATGTAGAACATCTACAGTTTCAAGTTCTCGGTTCTGTGCACTTGACGCTTTAGGCCGCCCGTTCCTATTTCATTACATATATTCACGCGCATCGTAAAGTGAAGAAAGAGCACATCCAGGACTGTTACTGCAATGTGACCTGTATGGAACGCTGCATCTTATCTAAATGGAAAGAGGTACCGGTACAGATGGAAACGAATAGTCCTGAGGCATTTAAATGATGGGTTAATGTTAACACATAAATCTCAAGACAGAAACTAGTTTCATATTCTGCAATAGGAAAACGTGTTGAGTCTTGAACAAATACATTTGTGTATAACCAAAACAAGTTACATCATATGTAGCGAAAATGCGACTGTGCAGTGTCTGTATTTAGTTAATCGTATTTACCCAATCGTTTGTATGTTAGTGAATTAACTTTCATTTGAAAAATAGTTTTTTTTTTGTTCTGGGGCCATAATCAGAAGCAATGTTTCTGCTTTTGATCAGCCACAACAAAACGCGTCGATAAACTAATCGTTTAACATTTTATTAGGCTCCATATATGTGTGTAAAATCGTAGAGCTGGTCGTACTGATGCTTCCTAAGCTTTCTGCTTTTCACTCTCGTGCAGTTTTTAATGCGTTTTTCTCTCTTATTTTATCTTTATTAAAGATCAGTAACAAATAAGTAAGTCTATGACACTTTCCGTTGCTTTCTCAGTTGGATTTTTTTGTTTATATTAATTTAATTCGCAGCCTTTGGAAAATATTCACTTCCTTCCGGTTTGATTACGTGTGAATTCTGCTGAAACCACACTCGGTTTTTTCGTTTTAGAAAGATTTCTTTTATGTCGTTTGAATATTAGTGTAACAATACGTAAAACCACGAGTTTTATTTGTGTGTGTTTGTTATTGTTATACTATTTTTTGTGTTTGTGTTAGTGTAAAGTAACACTTGTAAGCATACAATAAACGCTAAAAATTCCAAACAATCGGATTTATGTTAAAAGTCCTTTTAGTCTGACACACGGGTATATTTTTAGAATTTTTCAATTTTTTGATCCCATTTTTGGGTTCTGGGGCCAAAGAATTTTTAAAATTCCAAAACTGTACACCATATTCAGATTTTGGTTAAAAATCTTTTTAATTCGATATCCAACATGGAATTTGCAATTTTATCAATCTGTTCCCCACTTTTTAAGCCCCGGCGTCCAAAACTTTCTAAATTTAAAAAAATTATAAATATATTCAGATATTAGTTAATTATTCCTTTTAATTTGATACACCACATGAAATTTTGCGATTTTATCAAACTTTTTACTCATTTTTTCGCCTCCGACGTCCCAACGTTTTAAAATTATCCAAAAAGGATCACTAAATTCATATTTTCGTTAAAATCTCTTTTAATTCGGTATCCCACATGGATTTAGGTGAATTTTTCAAAATGTGGACTGCCTCACATTTTTGTCTCCCGTCCCCGTGTTTGTAGGGGGATCAGTGTCAAAAACAATAGCGTTCAGTAGGGTAAAAGTATAGACGAGCATGCCAAGTTTAACGAAAATAGGTTGCTGCTTCAAAAAGTTGTTGTGAGACACGTGCTACACACATAAAAGTATTGTGTTATTGTGTCGTAGTGGATAGCCTAGATAGAGGGAGACACATGCCAAACGATCGAGTCAAAACTGAGAACTCGCTTCGCTCGTTCAATATTAAGGCGAGAGAGGAGAACAATAAATGGATGCACAAACAAATTAGAATAAATAATATTATTTACAGGATTATGAAATCAATCGGAAGTATACTGGCGAGGCAAATGGTCACGAAGATTTCTAGACCGGAGGGCAAGAGACTTCAAGAAACCACGTCGAGGCCCTTTCCGATTTGGAACCATAAGTTAATTAATTAGTGTGGAATGAACATAATTTCCTGTGAAGAGAAACCGCTGCAGGATAACGGAGGAGGCATTCGCTCAGCAGTGGAGAGACAAGTGATCGTTCCATAGCTCGTCGTTGTAGAACTGTTTAGGAAGTCCTTTACTTAATGGTGATGATTGTTCAGGTAATAATGTGATGTCGTGTAGCAGACTATAAACCATACAGAACATACCGTAATGTCGTGGAATAAACACGTGTATTATATGGGCATCAAGATTAATTAAGTCATGGTGGTTAAACTTTGTACTGTAAAATCCGCATTGCGGTCCGTGCAGTGACGTCATTTTCTCCCCCCCCCCGCTAATCTGCTGCCGGCTTGTATCCAAGCGCGCAGCAGTCAAATTTAGTTAGTAAATTGCAAGACTCCGGACGGGCAACTCGCCTCAGTTCGCCAGCCGCGGCTACATAAAGTTCTCAATATTTCAAAATTTTAGCATGATCATCATGCGATAATTACTTAGGCGATCTCGGCCTCTACGTACGATTATGGCTTTCAATATTTAATTCTATCTTAATTCTCAGGCATTTATGCCGCGCTAAACTGCACGCGCCAGCAACTATTTTCTAATAATTTTCAATAAATGGTTAACTCCAAAAAACATATACAGTCCACTTAGTTATTTCATTTCTCACCAGCTAACTCAACAACTAGCGTTCTAAGACTAACTTAAGATTGCTTCGAGAGCGTCTAAGACGCAACACATGGATTCCCTTGAGTGCGATCTACTGTAGGCTATAAAGCAAAGACGGCGGCGACAGTCACACAGAGACTTGTTTTACAGCGATAAAGCTGTGCGTTATTATTATATCAACTTTTGTTATAATTTGCGAAGAAAAAACAAATTAACGTAATTTTATTTTGTAATACCGTATACAAAAAAAAAATCAGTAATCTTTCGGTAAGTTACAAAACAACGTTGTTTTACAAGATGGAACAGAAACATCGTTCAACCCCTTAAAAACATTGTTTTTTTCGCTGTAACTTTAAAGATTTGTTGCTTTCTTCAATGTGTGTCAGTCCCTTTGCCCAAATTTCAATCAATCTTTTACTTTTTCCTTTTATTTCCTATTTTCCTGCACTATGTGTAATGATAACAGATGGGTCAGTTTTGTGAATTAATGGAGTTGATACGACCATTTACGTTTATACGTTAACAGAAAACGATTTTTTCTATATTCACTCTTGTAATTAATCGTGTATGAAAGCACATTATTTTGAATGTAAATAGTGACACGTATACAAAATCATTGGACGCTAAAATAATAATCAGACATGAACGGGTGTCTGGTTGCACAGTGTGAAAAGATCTCGTTGTGCATGCGTAGCTTTGACGCGTTGTTTTCGGAGCAATAATTAAATAGTACTTTCAGTTGTACTTATTTGAAACAATATTTAGTTGCAATATTTATATATTTGTTTCAACTTTCTCATATACTGTTTCTTTAAGCTAATGTCTCTGTTTTCTTTTGCAGGTGAGTCCGTCTTTCATTTCTCTCCCGTATATGCCACTGGTCTGTTGTTAGTATTGTACGCTTAGAAAAATACATATTTGGTCTATTTTGGCCCACGTGTTTTTGATACCAGGTAAGCTATATATATTTAGTATGAGCATGTCACTTTTTCTGTTATTTTCACTTTGATGATATTTTAATTATTGGATATCCAATAATTATGGAAGTGGAGTAATTTAATTATACTCAAGTTTGCTTTGCTAAGACATTTACGTTCCGCATAGCTTCACGTAGATAAGATTATTCTAATGTTGTCGTTATACCGGCGGATAAAGTATTACTAATTAATCGTGTAAAGAATCGTGTACGGCTCTAATGCGACATCGTGTTGAGAGTCTAAATCAAACGGACAGACCGTGTAGCGTAGCGTCTCCCTTAATGAGCAACACACCGGTTTAATTTATGAACGGAATCGTCAGCTCGCTAATACATTATGTGTGCAAGATAACTATCCGCTGATAGAAAAAGTACAACACAACACGTTAGTTGTGAATTAGTTGTAATTAACTGTATCATTCCTTATGTGGCGCAACAAATTGGTACCAACAGTCACGGCATACAAAGCATGTGGGCAGGCGTCCGTCCGGCCGGCCGTACAGGAAATGTTGATCGCTGATTCACCGGTCCAGTAATGTCTGCAGACTGTATGTAAACCCTGAAGAACTGTTCTCACACAGTGGATACTTGTATGACAAACCTTGTATTAGAAACTATAATGTGCAATTATGCTAATTTATGGAATTTAATTATGTAATTATCCAATTAGGTCAATTTATGTCAAATTAATTGAATTTACGTGATATATTAATTACTTTGATGTTAGTGGCTGTGTTCATTAACGATTAGCGTAATTACTGCACTGAGACTCTGATAGTTGTATAATAAATGATATCGAAAATTTTACTACAAATCATTCAATTGACGTTAATGTCTGTTAAAAGGTTAAATTAACAATAATGAACGCATAAATACTTAGTAAATAAACACTTATTTATTTAACATTATTCAAATAAAGAAACTTCCGATATATGGATATAAATTATGTCCTGTAAATACATTCATAAAAGAAAACACATATATATATATATGAATCAAATTACAATATGAATTCATTACGTCGTTCGCTGAAAACATACATACACACACACATATATATATATATATATATAAAACACAATGAACATACATAAACATAGACAATCAACATATTAATCTTACACTAATGCGTTCATTTTGCCTCAGATGAGTAGCTTTATTTTAAAATTACCATAATAATCAATCTAAATTCTCAAAGGGTGATTTCTTTGAAAAGAGTCAGGACAGTAGAGTTATTATAACAGTAATAACATAAAGATTTACTTGTGAAATCGATTATCCAAAAACTCCATCGGCGAAACTCCTTTCCATTGATGATCCAAATACGTAAGGTTGCGTAGATCCAATGCTTATCATTACTTAACACTCGCGGATAAGATTCACTCGCGGTGTGTGTGTGTGTGTGTCCTCTGGTGTCAGCCGTTAATATGAAAGTTTATAAAGTTTTGTGTTGCATGAGTGCATTCATTGTGAATGATTGTGTATATATATAACTGTCTATCGTCAAACTTCTTCGTGCGTCTGTATACGTTAATGTATTGTGTTTGGATTACGTGATGTATTGTTCCATTCGGTATTATAACACTTCACACTTCGCTACGATACATTTCCGTAACTCGGTAAAATATTGACGTAAAGTTTTACGAGTCTGTTATTAAATGAAGACTGCGAATAATTAACTTAGTTCTTAACAAGCGGTAGCTGAGTAAAACTGAGTAACTGAAAGTTTTTAACAACTGAAGTATACTGCATGATTGAGTCACTGCGAATACACTATGACTGAATAACTTGTGAATAACTGAAAGTACTATGTTAACTGATTAAAGCACTGCGTAACTGAGTTTCAGAGTAAAACTGAGATATATATTGACTGAAAAATGTATTAAGACTGAGAATTATATTAAGACTGCGATATGTATTAAGACTGAGATATGTATTAAGACTGAGGCTCCGCGTGCCCTGTAAACAGTTTTTATTAAGCTTCATTTACCATAATGCAATGTCCTGGCAAATACGCCTTTGGTCAATCACGGTAGGTCAGATGAATTCCTACCACTATGTAGAGCTATGGTTCTCGACCCCTGATTCGCTGTTCGCGTTGCTATCATGACAACAGTCCTCTCCACTTGCGTCGTGGGAAGATGCTGGACTCTGGTTGGTTATCGGGCACCCCCACAAGTACACGACGAAAGGGCTCCGTACCATTTCCTAGAATGTAGAGCAATTCCGCGCCTGTCTATCAAGCTTTTGTCTAAGTATGCTCCGGAGGTCTGCAGTTATTCTCACGCGAACAATACGTCGCATTTCGTTATTGTTTGACTTCCCACGACCCCTTTTCGTCAATTAGCAGCTCCATGCGTGTCGTCATTTCCAAGATGCCACTCCGGTCTCCCGTCATAAATACTAGTTTCACCAGTAAGATGTTGTCACGCTGTGCGCACATCCTGGCTCCATTCACTCGATATACGCTGTTTTGTTTTCATACGGGGTGAGACTCTTCTAAACCCTTTGTGTGAGTATCCCTTTTTTATTGCTGGCACGCTCCAAATTAACCTTACAGCGTGTGTTCGCTACAATTTCTCCGTATCTGGGCCACCGTACTGCATCTTTTGTTTAGTTTGTTGTGAGGCTGTAAATCTCAGTTGAGCCGAGTCTGTCACAGGCGATCCTTACTTCCTATTGTAGTGTTGTGTCAGGCATTCTCTCATTGTTGTTAGCAAGCGTCCAGTTGACACGTTGTTAAGTTGTCTCTGTATTTATTACTTCTGGCTCGGGTTGGGGTGACTTGACTGGTGTAACGTTCTTCTTGATCAAAATTTAAAAATTTAAAATTTTTGGTCATCACAAAACACGTCTCTCTACAGTTTTGCGTCCTTACTATTCAGCCCATCCCAAGATGCTGACTGAGGAAGACGTGGCTTTCGCTTGTGCTTTATGTTTTGTTGTGAACTACATGGCTCACTTACCAAGCAGAAGGCGGTGGTGGACCCGTACCGTTCTTCGTGAAGGCTATTATTATCAACACAATTTACTCTCAGATGAGGATGGTCCTGGTTTCCGAAATTGTACTAGATTGACTCCACGAGATTTTGAGGTTCTTTTGCAAATGATAGGCCCTATTGTTTCTAGACAGTGCACACGGTTCAGAATCGTCTTGCTGTAATTTCACCTACAATACGTCTTGCTGCAACCTTGAGATATCTTGTTAGCGATGATGCATTTACAAGTCTACAGTTCATCTTAAAAATCTCCAAGCAGATCATTTCACGGATAACACCAGAAGTGTGTGAAGTCATCGTTTCTGCATTACATATTTGATACAGATTTCAGATACTCTGTATCGTGTTTTCCATTTTAACGGGAAAAAAGGTACATTGTATTTTGTCTCCAGAAACATCAATTTTGTATCGAAACTGTATGAAGACTGTATGTAGATTATCAGCAGACCGAATATGAAGACTGTTTGCAAACTGTCTGCAGACAATCTCAAAACACTTCCACATACTAATGAGATACAACAGGGTACAGCATGCATACAATGTTTCCGGATACAAATATGCAAGTGTGGACGAGGCTTAAAATTCGGATTCAGTTTTATAGATTTACACACACTCCAGTCCGTTGTGGAGCAGCATGTCGCCTTTGTACTAAAAGTGATTAGTTTTGTATTGAGAGTATTATTAAACTCCACCCTTGGTGATCGTCCAGTTGATCGAACCAAGTGAGTCACTGCCATAGACGGATATAAGGGATTGGAAAGGGTGTTCTGAGTCTCCCAAGGGTTTTGTTGGCCTGATTTTAATGAAAATAATATAGATTGTCAACGTTGAAGAACTACCAGTAATTTGGAACTGAAGCATGTGATAGGTTTTGTTTTAGTCTAATTTTTAAAGACGTTTCTGGACCGAACCGCTAACCACATGCAAATGGTGGCGAATTTCAAGTGGAACCCCAGGAGAGGTAACAATAAACCCCAGGGGTGGAACAATAAAAGGCAATGGTTCAAATACGAAACGTAATTGGCCACTTGCGTAAGCTGCCATATGACAAAAGCAAACCGATGTCAGGCTGAACGCGTAACGTTATCTTCAGCAATAAACATGTAATTTTAAAGATTAAAACGAGAAGAAATATTAAAAGAGTATATAAATGTACACT
Organism: Magicicada septendecula; assembly: GCA_034769895.1. NCBI lineage: Eukaryota > Metazoa > Arthropoda > Insecta > Hemiptera > Cicadidae > Magicicada > Magicicada septendecula. The sequence continues at coordinate 89,799,926 of CM068371.1, read as the reverse complement.
GAAACCTATACTGACCTATTAAGCAGATAAAAGGAGAGACACTTTAAGAACAGAAGACGCACACAGGAGAACTCCACGAGCCACCTGATGGAAAAAACGTGCTAAACAACAGATACGGTGGACTTCATAAAGGAAACGTTTCAGTCTCTAGAATGACTACGTTGACAGAAAGGGATAATTGCAGATAAGTCAACAGTTGTCCAAAAGGTAAAAGAAGAGTGGAACAACCAGAAATGAGTAGTAGCAGTAGGAAGCTATGATTAACGCAACTTCACATTGAGTTACATATCGTAAATGGACTTATATTACGTAGTTTTTTTTACGATAATGACGGTTAGGCAAACATCTTGACTTATTATTAACGTACATTTATCCTGAATACCACATAATTCCCCTCGTATAAACAGACAGCAAGTTGCATTAATAATGGTGTGTTCTCCTCACCAACCCACCAAAAACTAAGACTCTAGACCCATCCTTACTGTCAGCAATGAAATTGTGAGTTCTACTTATGTATCAGAAAACAAGACCATAAGACAAATTATAACCAGAGAAGAAATCGTAATAAACAGTAGTTAAAAACATAGGCTGTTTACAAATATATTTGAGTGTAAACAACTAAAACCAATTATAAGTATTCTAAGTGCAACCAAGTAAAACAGGTATTAACTGAATACAATAATACTTATAAATACTGTTATAGTACGGGACTTACCATAATAAGCTTCGAGGTTACGTAATAGTAACAGCTCTTCCCCCCCTCCCAGTGTTGTCGCACGTTACATTTGGTTATGTGTATGCAAAGGCGGGGAGGGGAGGTCTGTTGCAAACACTGGCAATACAGCGGTGGCCTCGAAGCTTATTATGATAAGTCTCACATAATAGTGAATGTAATTTACGTATTTGGCTTCTATTCTAAGGGAAGGAGTTAGTAGCGTCGGTTTCGTGTAGCTTAATACTTACGCCACGATACGTTTTTGTATGAGTGAGTATAGGCCTACGTTCTGTATTAATTAAAAATATCAAATTAATGTAAATAATGAAAATACAGGCAGAGGATGACGAACGGAGGGTCCTGAGTAGTGCAAAAATACAAACTAGAAGAGATATGCAAAGAGAACAGAGCTGAATTTAAGAACGCGTTGTGTACCTGACTGATTTTGGGTGTCAGGTGCAATGAAATCCCAAATTATATGGTCAGTAATGAAAGTTTTTCTGAAGGGAGGACAAGAAAGAGAATTGGATTAGAATGCAAGGGCGTATTTACGGGGGGGCGAACGTGACCGGACCCCCCCCCAGAGGGTCAAAAAGTTGACAAATTTTGTTAATCTCTTACTTTTTAGGCGTTTTATTTTATTTTTTAAGCTGTGTACGGTAATGCAGTAGCTCTTTTTTTAAATATATAAACAGGTTTATTACACAGGATTAGGGTAACGTTTGAAATATGAATTATAGGAAAATCAATTTAGTCAATAAGTAGGCCCATCCTTTATCATTGTTTCAATAACGCGTATTTTTATTATCTTATTACCGTTTACTTTAATGGAACTGATTTCAGGATGTTATCACGTTTTTTTCAGCCAATTTAATGATAGTAATGTTGATTAATGTTAACTTGTTTTATCTTTGTTTGAAGCTGAAACGATCCCGGACCTCCCCTAAGCCAAATCCTAAATACGCCACTGTTAGAATGTCTCGTTATGTTTCGATAGTAAACTTGGAACAGGTAATCCAAGTGTTGTAGAAACGCTCGCTTGCACGTTTAGGCCTACTCCGTACACGCTGGACTGATTGGACGGCATGATCGAGAAAGTAAATTCAGAATTAAAAGATATTAGTTACAACATTCATTCTGCTGGTTCACACTACGGTTGAAGAACTAATAATTGTTGTAGGAGAGAAAAATATCATCTCCACCTGTAGGCCTACTGACAGCATCTCCTCACTCGGAATTATAGGCGCTCGGTTGAGCTCTTCTGACCCATATACGTTTTTTTGGCGGTGGTGAGTCATTCTACATCCAAGTGCAAGTCATTTATTATTAAATTTCGAGATAATACGGACAGGAATGAATTGCGGATTGTGGAGAAGAATGTGAACTCGCTATCAGCGTTAAAAACGCAACAAACATGTTGTACGTGGTAACAGCGGTCACAGCGGTTAAGTTGATTCTAATTAAAAGAACCAGATTTGTTGGATTTGACTAGTTATCTGTCTTTGTCCTGTTTCAGTCACAGTTAATTAAAAGTGTTTATGACAGCAGAGTCGACCGGACGTTTAGTAGTAGTCCATAAAAACATTCTATTACGCGGCCGTATTATGTAAGGTCGTTGTGTGTGTGTGTGTGTGTGTGTGTGTGTGTGTGTGTGTGTGTGTGTGTGTGTTTCAGCGCCCACGTACGTGAATGAAACAGGTGTCGGTCCCCTCGTTGAATATGGCCATGTGTCCTGTTTTGACTCAAGACAGGTCTGTTACTCCCCGTCCGTCCTTCCCTTCCTTCGACCTTTGTGCAACATAAAAGAGAAAGATTAAATAAAACTCGACTGTTGCGTAATCGTTTTGTTTCTATTTGGAACACGTGGGTAGGTGAGCGGTCTCGATAAACTTGTTTCCCTAGTGAATGAACTGTGCGAAACAACGCTTCACAGGTAAATTATTTGATTTCATAGTTAAAATGCACTCATTATATGTAACGCAGTGCCTTTTAAACTACGTTCAGCTTTTTATGTATATCTGAAGAACCCATTTCTACGGTCGGATGCTACGGTTCATGGTCCCATTTCTACGGTCGGATGCTCAGAGTATAATATAAATAATTTTCATCTGGTCTAGGGGGGGAGGCGTATTTACGTGGGGGACGAACGGGACCGGACCCCCTCAGAAAGTCGAAAAAGTTGACGAATTTTGTTATTTCTTGATTTTTAAGCTGTTTTATTATTTTTTCAGCTGTGTACACTAATGTAGTAGAAACTTGTTTTAAATATACAAACAGGTTTATTACACAGTATTAGCGTAGGGCATATACGTTTGAAAATTAAAATATAGGAAAATCAATTCAGTCAATAATCTTGTAAACAATGTTTCAATAATGCGTATTTTTACTGTGTTATTACCATTTACTTTAATGGGACTGATTTCAGCCACTGTAAAGATAATAATGTCGATTAGTCTTAACTTGTTTTTTTCTTTTATATGAAGCCGACCCGACCCCGGACCTCCTCCCCAAGACCAAATTCTAGATACGCCACTGAGCTACGTACCGGTTTTGTTATCAGTAACCTGATATACGGTTGTGTGAAGTGAATATACCACTGCGGTTGTGTTTTTGGTATTCCACTGCTGTTGTTTAAAAAAGCATCTTCTACTCACTCTTTTTTGTCGGTAGTTTTCTCGTTGTGAAATTTTCACACAGGCTGTAGATAGTCGAATGTCACGTGAGTCAGTGACGGGTGGTGGTGTCAAGAAGAGGGGGGTTTCAAGTTTTCGTGAACTTAGGATAACTGTCACTTTTTTATATTCCTCATTATATTGACATAATTATAAGCGTAAAACTCAGAATATTGGTTAAGACAACATATTTTCAGCTGACACAATTTTTGTAAAAATACCAAAACATACCAGTTAAATAAATTTCATTAACGTTAAATGTTGTTGAAGGCGTACCTAACTTTTTTATTTGTAGTTTTTCGTGTAGAGACCGTAAGCGAAACGGTTTTCCAACAAACCATCTACAGAATTCATTTTTAAATAGTAATTTTTTATACTGTGAACACTAAAGATTCACAGAATTTACACTCGTAAAAAGAAGACAGTAGTCTCTAATCTTTCGTAAACACTACTCCACGTGGGCGTAACCAAAGACAGACGAGAGGAATTCAAACATTATGCTGCACGTGTCACTGGTAAACGATCATATACAGCGCACCTACCGGAATGTTGCAGAACTACTACAAACCGAGAAAAGATTTTCGTTGCATGTTAATGTCCTATGCCGTGACAGTTGAAAGGACACATCTATTTCTCAATTTAAAAGGTCCGTAAGTAAGGTACACATCTGATTGCCTGGAGTTTCCAAGCGTCGCCAGCAGCGCGTAGCTTACGGTGAACAAATGGGTTACAAAACCTGTAGGCCTATAATTTTTTTTCTCAGAATGCAATAGTTTGAAAAGTTTTAAACGTTATGTATTTTATAAATAGTACGTATTATTAAGAAGCCAGTTTTTCGTGGGGATTGTGCAACCTTAGAACCTAAGCCAGCCGCCACTGGCGTGACCGGTTAAAAAAAAAATCCAATAATGAAGTGTTTTTAAAAAGTGAAGATAAAAAATTGAAACTAATTTCATTATTAAGTAAAGTTACAGACCGTTGTAGGCGATGTAGCCGTCTTCATGGAGAGACGAAACAACGGGTAGATCTGAAGGTGCAGACATTGGAAAGTAAGGATTTAAAGATAAACAGAGGTATAGGCCTGACAGTGATTCCTGAACAGTAAGCTGCGCCGACCCAATGCATGAATTACCCCCACTTACAAGTATAGCCAAGTTATCTAGAGAAAAGAGAGAGGAGATGACACGATAACAGCTCTCTGTCTCACTTCCATATTATCTCCGTCTCTGTCATACACATGCTTCCATTGCTCTCGCCAGTCTTGTTGCAGCTGATGTTCACGATATGAAACTCTGTTGTGCACGTGAGCGGAAAAAATGAAAATTTTGTTAGCCTCGCAACGAGGTGTTTGTACACCGGGCATCTCTAAGCCACTGTTTAATTTCTATCGTCAGGTTTCTAAAACAATATATAGAGTATGAAAGGCAGTAGGGTGCGGCTTTGTAGATAAGAAATAATGATTTAATAAAGTTGGTTTGTTGAGATTTTTGTAGCAGCCCTTCAGCAGTATGGAAAATGTGCAAAGCAATCCAGATGTAGAAAAAAGTGGGCATAATCAGTGTGATATGACTGTTACAGTAGTTGCTTTAAAAAGACAAAACAGTATACAAGTTGCTCGCTTGACGTAGTACGTAGTTTCATTTTGACTGCTGGACTACACGTATATGGAAGCAGACGAGTTTTTCATACGTGGCGAGATATACATTTGAGACGATCTTCAGATCTAATAGAAAGACATGTTTGAAATGGTATCCAAGTCGCTTATTGACAAAATATGTATAATATTTACCTTATTTCTTCCGTCGTGTGACTTCGTTTTGCGTTTTGATTTGATTTCAAAACGCAAAACGAAGTCACACGACGGAAGAAATAAGGTAAATATTATACAGATCTAATAGGCCGGAAACCGTAGAGATTGGTTGCGGTAATAAGAAAGAAGTAAGAGATATAAGAAGTCATCATCATCTTCTTCACAACACGGCGTAGGCAAGGTGCTGCCTGTTTCACCTTCAAAGATCCTCCAGCCGTCGCGTCCTGGCTGTACCCACACACCGGTCTCCTATAGGTTTGTACTTCCAGACATGTTTGGCCAGTCTGGAATCTGACATTCTTTCTAAGTGTCCTTTCCACTGATGTTTGTAATCTTTTAATTTTTCATTCAAGTTAACAACTTGTAACTCTTCTCTTATGGCCTCATTCTTTATACGGTCAAGTTTAGAACACCTTTACGCTCCTCGTAAGAACGCCATTTCCGAGGCATTTTTTTTCTGTCTTGTTTCTTGGTTGTTGTCCATAATTCACACCCATAGGATACTACAGGGACTCCCATAACTTTGTAGAACTTTATTTTTGTATCCTAACGTACCTTGTTTCTAAAAATACCCTTGATTGTCCCGCAGATCTTTTGGAACTTTCCTAACTTAACATCAATATCATAATTCATGTCTTTGCTAATATCATTTCCCAAATAATTAATAAAATGCCTCACCTGTTCTAGAATTCGATCATTAATCATTATTTATGTTCTTATTGGCGCCTTGCCTCGAAATGCCATTACCTATAATATATAAGCTAAGATATATAAGAAATAAGGACGAAAATGTAATCACAAGAATTTTGTACACCTAGGGGCCAGACATATATTAAAGAGAGTAAAGGGGGTTAAAGCGGAAAGTCGAGGGAAGAAGATAGGCCCATTTGGACGGTAACGATTTTACGTCAAAATGCCCCCAGTAAAAGTGTCGCCGTTAATGACAGTAGGCCTATATTGACCCTGTCCAAGTTTGTTTTTTATTCACATTTTTGTACAATAAACACTTTTTTTGACGCGATAACATTTTCAACCGCTAAGTTTTTTCAAGGGGGCGTTTCATTTTTGGAACATTTTTGACAGCGGCATTTTGACATATTACCGACAAACCCGGACTGAACCCGGGAGTACGCATTCGAGAGGAGAAAGTGGCAGCTCAGCCAGTAGCATATCTAGAATTTGGCTTTGGGGGGGGGGCCGGGTTCTGGTCGGTTCATACAAAAAAAAAAGTTAAGACTACTCACCATTACTATCTTAAAATGGCTGAAAAACACGAAGTAACGTCATAAAATCGGTACCATTAAAGTAAACGGTAATAACACAATAATAATACGCGTTATTGAAACATTGTTAAAAAATACTTACTGACTGAACTGATTTTCCTATATTTCATATTTCAAGCGTATACCCTAAGACTGTGTAATAAACCTGTTTGTATATTAAAAAGAGCTGCTACTATATTAGCGTACACAGCTGACAAAAATAAAATAAAACACCCTAAAAATTAAGTGATTAAACAAAATTTGTCAAGTTTTTCGACCGTCTGAGGGGGGGTTCTGTTTCCGTTCGTCCCCCCTCCGTAAACACGCCCCTGAGCTCAGCTTCCATCCGTCTCTGACGACGTTTGTACAAGGGCAAGTAAGTATGGTATTTAATTCGATAATGTTATGTTGTGTTTGGGCGTCATCACGTGACAAGAAGTCTGGCCTACAAAGCGTGGTTTTTAAACAGTCTGTACCGCACAATCTGAACTGTTTTACTCGGACGTTTGTCACACCCGCGACTATGGAATGACCAAATTATCGCTGTAAACACTCCTTTAGTCGGCCGCGTTGGCTCCGACTTGACTACAACTCCGAGAGAGCGCCTATATTTTAAAAGCGGTAATAGCTTTCTCAGATAGCGAATAAGTGGGGGGGGGGATGATGATTCTATGCGCGGCACATATTTTAGCTCTGTGGACCAGTAATAAACACCTGATATACGAGCCAGCATTGGTTGTGTGCGCGTCTTTGTTTACAACCAACCCTTCGATTGTCTAAAACCAAAGTGGTGTTTGTCGGCTGCTTAGTATGCGTGGGAGGGTTGCGGCGCGTTTGGTTCTTTATACTTCCTTCTTTGTTCTCTCTAAACCTCTTTCTCCCGTCTCCGTCTCCGCCCCCACTCACCACCCACCAACGGTCGTCAGCAGCATCTAGTTAATAGCGTCTGCAGTGTATAGTGCTGTAAACAGTGAATTTCAATAAACCAAACCGCTGCTCTGTTGCGGCGGGTTTTCAATTAACTGCTTGTGCGCTGTCAAAGCCTTTTGGCGGTGGCACACTCAGCTCAGCGTTTATTACACCAGTTAGTTACTCTGACCTTATCTCATAGGCCAGAACGCGGTCGCGTCAGTTAACGTGACGACGTTTTACCGACTTTAATATTAAACTGTTTTCGTGGAGATAATATTTAAAACTCGTTGGGCCTTTATTATTTCGTTTTCCTTTAACGTTTTAGCGTCCATTTAGCCCGAAGTAGTATTCATTATCTCAGTGGTGCGCAGTCGTGAACTGATTTCTTTTATATTGTAATGCCGTTACAGAACACGCTACGTGTTTGTCGGCTATTCTAGCGGAGTCACCTGTAATGCGTGTGTGCGTACTTATTGCTGCTGCTTTGAGATGAAAGACAATTACGTGACACTTGTCACGCGTCCGCAACGAGACTTTTCCAGATCATACCCGTCCGCGCGCGCTGTATTCAAGGCCGCAATCAATTACGTTCTAGTGTTTCCTAGTACACGCATATTATGGAATATGCTGGAATCTCAGCGGGGTATAAATACAAGACTTCAGCGGCGTTTAGTTCAGTTTGAGTTGCGATTTATACCAGTGCGTTTCGAAGTATTGTGGCGAAGTGCTAGGCGTTTTATAATTGTGCGAGACTCGTCGACATTATAATCAGTTGACATTATTATTGCGTGTGAACAATTTTTATTTGATTTGTTGTAACAGACTATCTTGTTGATTACAAACTGTTTAATTGTGATAATTAAAGCTGGTGGTTAGTGACGTAACTGCTGTCTTGTATTTTGTTTTCCACTGTACCATACGACGTGAAAAACAACGTGGAAAACAAAATACAAGGCACCAATGAAATCACTAATAACTAGCTTTAATTATCACAATTAATAATTTGTAATCAACAAGATAATGTCTCACAACAATTCAAGTAAAAATTGTCTACACGCTATAATAATGTCAACTATAAAGAATTCCGGAATGATTATAACACAACAACTCTTCGCTACAATACTTCTACAAACACTCGATCCGCGCTAAAGAAATCGCTCAACACCACTGAACTGACAAACCGGCTGCTATTGCTTTTTATAGATAGCGCACGCCTTCTAGAAATTATCCATCCTCACTTCACGCCACTTGATGCGTACCTCAAGTGTTCTTAAATACACTGGAACCTACTTGTGAGCGGCCTTGACTGAGGCAACACCTGCCACACTGGACGGGGTGGAGAATGTTCAGGGCTGTTCGATAGGACTCTTGTTATAATATCTAACTAGTAACTAGCACTAGTTACTGTTACAATATGCACTGTAACTAGTTACAAACTATCTAGGAATTTTATTCTAATACATAAGTTAACAGTGTGTAGTATAAGATTCCGCTCGAGCATTCCTTAGTACAGTTACACTTAGGCCTAGTTCATGTGCTGAGAATTACTTTTACATATTTAGTTCACTACTTCACATGGTTTCTGTCTCTGCAATCGCGAACGAGTCCAGCATTATCAAGCAGTTGTAGCACTTCAATGTTTACGTGTTCATGAAGTCTTCTTTCATATTTTGTCCGCATCCCGATTTATCTCGTCAGCAACCGTACGCATTTTCAGGTCTCGATGGCTGTCATCATTTCTTACGTACCATGGTGCGTTAACAATACTGCGAAAAACCTTATTTTGAAAAGTCTGAATTATTTTAATATTAGATTTCTTAGTACACCATACATCCAAACTGGTTTCAACACGTGTTTGTATAACAACAACTTGTTATGCACCGACAGCTGAGAGTGTCCTCCAAGCAGCCACCACATTTTCTTCAATTTTAATCCAAGTTCTTCCCGTTTCTTCTTAATATGCTCTTTACACTTAAGTTTAGCATCCAGCATCCACAGTCATGACCAAATACTTCACTGAGCTTGCATGTGGAATTCTTTGCTGATCGATTACGATCGGTAAATAATCTGTTTTCCTTTGTGAACTCATTAAAAACATTTTTGTCAGCTGGTGAAATTCAAAGTCAGCGTCGAAGTCAAAATGCTAAGAGAGCGTACAAAATTTGTACAGATTGGTACAAACCAACTTGTGTTGTGACTCTTAGATGTTTCGTAGATAGGAAGGAACGACACATTTCTAGTGATGAATGCAACGGTTTTTACAGAGCGTTGTATATCAACTGTACAAACAGTGTTCTCTGTATAAACATTTTCCCTGTCGCTCACTGCTGTACACGCCAAAATCGATTTGGTTTGTGTGCCTGCAGACAGCCCTACTCATTTACAGGTTGTTTCGGAGTTGTCAATCATGATCTGATCATCAACAACTAATATCTTGTCAACTATTTGATTATAAACAATTATGTATACTATGTATAACTAACTGAATAAAGGGAAACAATGAGATAAAACGCTGTGATTTGACTGAATAAAATAGTTGATTCAGCTATCCAGTGATTGAAATAAGTGACACTCGTAAAAATATGATGGTTGATTTTGTAAAAGGAATCCCAATTTATAGATAAATTTATTTATCTGCTTGATAGAATTGTTTATTTGATAATACAATTTTGAATGAACATTCTCTGACGTCATTATCAATATAAATATTTTCACGGCGACGCAGAAAAGAAATCGAACTACAGGATTAAGTCGCGAAGCGTGCTGTTGTTGATTCCATAATGGAAAGGACAGGCCTACTCAACAAGTAACAGTGCGATGTCTAGAAGCTATAAATTGAACGTTCCAGTATGTTCTTCAAGTTTCTACACGAATCAAGTAAATTTTTTGCGCACTTGCGGCGTTGACAATCTTTCTTTCGTTCGTCATAGGTAACCTTGGTTATAACCTACATAATATAGATAAATGTGTTTGGAGCGTAGGGCAGTTTTAGTTGATTCTTTTTAGGGTACAGATATGCGTTGGAATTAGTGAGATGTGTATTAAGTGTTGACATGTTTTTAACTGCGGTTTAGTAAAGCTAATAGTAAAATATCGTATTTTTTGCTTCTTAGCCTTTTACCGGCAGGCGTCATAATTATTCAAATTATTGTCCTGGCTGTAAGGGCGTGATCTACTAAAATGCTCATCCTGTTCGATGATGTTATATTCAGACTTTTCGTCCTCATCTCTGGTAGGCTTACTGGCGCGCATCTTGTCAGTCGTTTCAGAAACTTTTCGCTGAAGATGGCCTCCAGAAGTGAGGCCGAAACGTCTGATTTTACATCAGCATTGATCAGCATGAGAATTTTAGTAGATCGCCGCCTTACAGCCCGGATAATAATTTGAATAATTATTGTACTTTTTGTTGTGAGTAGTGTGTCATGGACTATTATGTTTATGTAGAAGCATTGTTGGCTTAATTATGAGTTGGATACAAGTCGTAAATGAATAATTGTGATGTTTTAGTGTCTCTTGTGTTGTTTCACCGGTGCCATAGAAGGTCGATATCTACAGTACGTTAAAGACCGGCTGACGGTCACATTCCACAGTCGATGTACTCTTAACTTTATTTATTTATTTTAGTTAGTGAATTTATTAAAGCGTTCGTATTTAGTTTTACATTAAGGGAAAGATCAGCGGTTTAGTCGGAGAACTTGTGTGTCGCCAGCGTGCAGTGTCGCTTGATCAGCGTTGATGGATGCGTCTGTAACTGGTGACTCCCACTTATAGACACGACGACTAGTCGTGAGCGGCCGCGCGCACGCGCACGCCAACGCGTCTGTTAATTAGAATAGTTGTAGGACAGTCGTTTGTTAACGGCGGGGTGCATATAAACTGTTTCCAATCTGTCGAAACGGAAGTCGCCAGTTAACAACAAATGATAATATACAAACGATCTGATGATTCGATATACACGGGTCACACATCGTGTAATCGTAAATATTGTCGTCGACGTTTATTGTGAGCGGTCTGTCTGTCGATCGGTAATTGGACGATTTGTAAGCGTGTAATTAATTAATTATTTATTAGAAAGTAGTTTTGCGTTTCGTTCTAATACGAACTGTGCATCTAATTAGACGTGGAACTTTAACTTATTTTCAAGTCTGTAATCCGTTGTTGTGGTTGAGGAGAGACCTCGGTTCTTGAACCCAACCTACCTGCCCTTGCTTACTCATGAAGACGCCTTGTTCTTTGTCAGTCTACGTCTTCGCAGCATCACAGTACTAACCCGAACTCTTTTATTAAACGGTTACAACAGCTAGAAATTCTCTTCTTTTTTTTTACTTCTTTGCAGTCGTTAGCTCATTACGACTGATTTAAGGTATGAAAACTGTTCTACAAAAGAAGAAACTCCCCAGATCATCGCGGCGATATCAGTTAATGAGATGAAAGTGTTTAGATTTATACGCTGTTTAGACATTACCTGAAAAGAAGAATTGGTAGGTTTTCGTTAGAAGTCTACAAAAGTGAAGAACCTTATTAACTTTACCACATAAGGTGCAAATATTATAATTTATAGAACCACCATCTGGGGCCGTTGCTTCGGACAATACAATACGGAAAGCACAGTACGTGCAGTAATATCCTGTGCATCAGAGACCAAGCCAGATACAGCAACAACTCAAAGAAAACGATAAACTGTAGAAACGACTATATTACGGAGGGTACTAGGGAAGACAAGGTACGATAGGTTGCCAAACAATAGTATACGAGAAACGTGTTATGTAGCAGATATTAATTCTTGGATTGCGGAAAGAAGAAGGATATGGAATGAACACATATCAAGAATGGATGACACAAGGCTAGTGAAAAAGGCAAATGATAGCCAACCAAACACCAAGAGGAGCATTGGTCGGCCAAGGAAGAGGTGGAGTGACGGAATGTAGGACTGTTGTTATAGAGCAGGACAGAGTCCTAACAAGGAAGTTAAAGAAGACGAAGAAGATCAACTTGGGTAAACATTATGTTATATCGAGTGAAAATAATAACTTATGGAATATTTTAAAGGAGAGTCGAGTAAATTGGAGAAATGAAAACCATGTTTAAAACATTTGCAAAACTTAATGATAAGGGAATGGAATGTGAAGGAAGCTTAGATACTTATAGTCTTGATACTTACAAAAACTGACAGACAGGCTGACTTGATGTTGAGGGGTGCGGTTATATTAAAAAAAATCATTAAGCCGGTTGCGGGAAACCTATTCAACAGCTACACTCTAATAATCACTTCGACCACTGTTTAGTCACTTTCTCTCTACCAATGGGTCTGAAGCATTTTTGAACGATTATAATTTAAATCTAACGCATTAAAATTTTCTATAGTCTATGCAAACCTTAGGAAAAAACTAGTGTTGAGAAAATTAAGACCATTATTGTACTGTGGTCGAGACTCACAGACAGTCCCCCTTTTCTTTTTTAAGCGCGCGAAGAAATGAGCGGTATTTTCAGTTACTTAAACGCCCGCGCACGTGTATCATTTAACCATCGATGTATACTATATGGATCGCGTGCTGCATTCACTGAATTCGATCCGACCGCTGCACTAGTGGTGGGCAAGAACACTTGCGTATGCTATATACTGTACCTGTACAAAGTCTGACTTTTCTGCTTTGTTATAGCTTTTGTTGCTTTAGCGGAGCATATTTTGCGTTAAGTGGTATAGCTATGTCATTTTAATAATTAATGACTCCAAAGTGGGAAGTTTTTAATAAGCTCTTTTCCAAAATAAACGTATTTGTTTCCTGTAAGATTTCAGTGTTCTGACACATTATTTCAGCTTATCGCTAAGTTCTGTTGCGTTCATAAATACTTATTTATGAACATTTAATGTTGAAGCCAGACGAATAAAGATAAGAATAGGGGAACAAAGAATAAAAGACGTGAACAGTAAACTTTAAAATGTTTATTGGGTACCTAAAAGAAGTTGGCGTATACGCTCGCCATGGTCCTTAGAGTGTTCAATTAGCAATGCTAATTTACATTATTTTTTTTTTCATTTAATTAGCTACGTATTAATTGTATAAAAATTGTTTACATTAAACATTACTAAATAATACAAAATTATTTAACTTTTGGCAGACACCAAGCTTAGGGAAGGTAGGTGCAGCGGTTCTTTCCTTTGCAATATCATAGCACAAGATTTTATAAAATAATGTCCCTATTAATTTGGTAAGTTTCACTTCATGACTGTCTTCAGAAAAATCATTGTTTGAAATATGTTTTCTAAACACTGTGCCGGAAAAGTTTTTGCAAGCTGATATAATCATTTTTTTGGTATTAAGTTTACTGTCAGACATAATCAATAAATTATACATACATTTTGCAATCTTTAAAACGTCTGATGACGCTCTAATTAATTTTCCGCTTGACACAAAGTCAGTAAAATGAGTGTAAACGCTCAAGTTATTGTCGTCTGTTATCAGTCAGGCAAAAGGAAAACAAATTGTTATAATAATAAAATCTTCATAACCACAAATTTTCAGTAGAACCGTCCCAAATGTAATAATTGTAAGGTGTCAAAACAAGTGCATTACTGACTGAATGATTCGTTTAATACATGTGTTAACTTAGCGCCAAACGCTTTATTGCCCACCATTGTGTGGGAAGCTGTACGTGCTTCGGACCGTTTTCTGCCATTCACTTTGCTTGTCAGCACGCGATCCATATAGTATACATCGATACATTTAACAACGAGACGGACGTCTCTTTATTTTAAATCGCTGAAACAGTTAACGTTAGCTATCAAAGCAAGTTTTATCAACTTTAATGACTCTTTATCTTCGCCTATGTAGGCTGCGTTGTTGACACGGTATTGTATTACTTAAACAAAGGCCTGCACTGATACCAACATGCCGACGACACGACACGTGTCGGTTTCATTGAAGGTGATAGACTGCAGTTACTGAATAACACACTGTCACCCTACCGCATGCACAACTAGGTCATGTATTATGCTGAATTGATATTATTCATTAGGCATAAATTATTATTAAAGTACGACGTGGCCACAACGCTTATAAGAAACACCATTGCCATTAGACCCAATGCTTTTTTCTAAGGTTTGCACAGACTGTAGTTATAAATTTATTATTCTGGTACGGTTTATTTCCAAAGTAGACAACTAGGGGACGGAAAAGCTTTGGCGTAATGGTCCATGTCTCTAGTTGGCTCTCACCAAGAGGACTGGGAGAGCCACATATTGTTTGTGACAAACAAGATCGGCGATGACCGGTAATGATGTACGGTCGCGGAATTCTCAGGCCTGTCAGATGACAGAAATGTTCAACGCGACTGTATCAAACGCTACAGATATAATAGCAGGCGATGACGGTGCGAGTTACAGGATAGAAGCCGTTGAATAGGGATTAAATAATACGAAGTGATGAAGCGATACGTGACGACACGTCAGGAGTTCAGTAATCAACGATTCATTCTCTTGTAGTCGCAGGCGTCAGTGTTCGGATTCTCTGAATTTCACCGAGCCAAGGCGTCTGACAGTCGAATGAGATGAGCTAGAGTGGGAACGAACTACAGAGGAAGGACTTACGTAAGTTTGTAAACAAATTTATAAACAAAATAAATATTACAAGTGTGATGAGACTTGCACGACACAGCAGGACGTGTTTACTGTTTATAGATTTCAAATGAAAGTATGAAGATTTATAAGTAAAGATATTAAGTTAATGTGTATCGAAATACCTTATTGTTCCCAGAGGTGAACAACAATGAAATATTCTTAGAATCGAAATACGCGGTGTAGAACCAAATCAGATGTGCATCATAATGCAGCTGCATTCAGATTTTAGATAATTAACATTTTCACGTGATTCGAATAAGAATGTTCTTTACCATTGTGATTTTTGTCTAGCCTTTAAGCGAGGAATTTTCCTGAATAGATACTCGACTCCATAATGTCCGGAGGTGTCTGGAATTAATAATAATGTAAAGACTTTTTTTTTATACCGAGTAAATGTTTGACTGAATATTGATTGAGACGCTTATGTTAGATACTAGAAATATTGAAACGTAAAGAAGTGGAGCTGGTCGATGACTGCCATTCTAAAGTAGAAACTATAACCCTTGATAATCAAATGTCGGATTGTTCTCAAGTAGGGAGGCTTCAAAATAAACGTTTTCGTTTCCTCTGTAATCCCTTGTAGATTTTATTTAAGGTGACCAAGCTCCTGAAAATTCGAGATTCGTGTACGATTGTAAACGCTTGTCCCAGTCTCTCGGGGATGGACTGCCGGAGAATTTATGTATCCCGGATTTAACATATGTATGAGTTTTTGTTTTGATGGTGAAGACGAAAAAGAAGAGTAGAAAGAAAAATTAGTCACAAAAAGTGGGTACACTTCTTGTTGAATTGTGATGATAAAGAACGGAGTGCTCTGAACTTCGAAAGCCGTGAACTGCTTATTCATAACATCTTCTCAGAATGCCAACATAGAAATAATGTTCTCGTTTATAAAAATGCAGTGGTCTGGCGACAAAATGAGGTCAAAAAATTAATCCATTGCTTTGGATTCTTCAAGTTCTCTGCAATTTGCTTAGAATTGTATAACTATGTTTTGAAAGTAAGAAGATTCTAAAAAAAAAACGCCGTACACGTGACAATATACGGTTGAAGCCTTTAAAATTGATAAATGTTGTGTGTGTGTGTTTTATTTAACATCTGTCGTCTGCCACATCCATCATCTTCGTTTCCTCACAGTCGTGTTTTGGAGGCCCCTGCAGTTTTTACGTCGTAAATCCAGGAACGTTTACGTCTGTGCCTTTTTCTTCTTGTTTGTGTGTGATTCTATATTTTCTTACACCGTCGTGTCACAGGCACTCTATTTAGGTGGCTAAGCCATTTAAATATATTTTACTTCGATGATTTCTGTGATAGCGGTATCCTTCGCAACTCGCCTTCTTATTTCATCATTTCTAACCATGTCTCATATGACTAAGTTGCTGTTCCTTCAGAACTCTGTTCCACATTTTTTATCCGTAAACGACTGTCGCCACTACTAAGCTCAATACTGTCTTTTAACTCTTGACTGGTTCCAAATGACTTGTGATGCAATTTCTGTAGAACAGTTCTTCCATGTCCCAGTTGTTTTCTATCGATATTCATTACAGTCAGCTGCATCTCTTGTTATATACTACAGATATTTTACTTTTTGTCGAATCCGTATATATTCATTCAGTAGGTCTATGGCTCAAAGAGAAAACAAATCTGTGCTACTATAAACTCTATTTTACCTTCCAATACCTTATAGTCCAATTTTCCATTTCTGCCCTGCTTCAGGTTATTTGTGTAGGTTAGGTTTATTTTGTTAATCTGATTTAATAACCTATTTTCCATGTGCAGTTCATGTAACATGTTGGGTTTAGTTCTGCGTTCTGCCCATGTGATTGTGTGAGAATACGTATGCTAACCTACAGTTCGAAAGCTTAGATCTAATTTTGCGATCGGTCTGTCTCAACACGCAAGTGTTCTAAAAATATTGCAACTGCTGACAGTTTTAAAACCGTAAGAATTAAAAAGTCGGCAGAGAAGATACTCAACAAAAAGCACGATGCAAATTCATAGCTGCAGGTACAATAGACCATATCGATAGATGTTCGCGGTTAGTTAACGATCGTCGATTTATTGCCACGCCGCGTTCTTAATACATTTAATTGTGTACTCAGTATCTGATTCATTTCAAACGAAACGCCAAGTATGGATTCGCTGCAACGCGGATAAAAATGAAAAAGGAAGCTCACGAAGCTCTCGGCACTTAAGACAAAACCGATAATACGATAAATACCGTCTTGCAGCGATGTACAGGGGAGCCGTGTGTAGTATTTATCGATCGTTTCTATTTGATGAGCTGGAGCTAGATCTGCGGCTCGAGATTTCAGACCGACGGCGCACGGTTCGGTACTGATTTGCATCATCGCCGACGCGGCATCGATTCCGCTACTAATTATGTTTATCATCATCGCGCGCTTGTACTTCATCTTCTTACTCATTTAACGCGTCGCCGGTAATATCGACTCTCGGCTCTCGGTACTGACCTTACCCGTCGTCACTAGGTCGACTCCTCCTTCGGAGGCTTACTAAACATGGCATGCTGGTAGCAGTAATTCAATATGAGCCAAGTGCGAGGCATTACGTCAGATCACAGGTTAACTTCCCACGGCCGGTCGGCTCTTGCTGTATTGGCAACATTATCTGCTGCCGTCGGCTCTGCGATGCACGTCACGTGACACATAGGACGAGTATCTCCCGACCGTTATTTCGCCGTGATTCTCCAAAGGAGATTAAAACATCTGGAGTACGTTTTGTCTATTATTTCCACACGATGAGACTAGCTTTATCGTCACATTTTGCATCGTTATTCGGAATTACAGACTCGCGTACAGTTTATCGTTGTTGATTCTTTTACTTATTAAACAAAATTTTTTCTTTCCTTCCTACAGTCTGTCCATCCAAAACGTTCGTGATAACAGGGGCGATAACAGGCGTTCATACTACATTTGAAGTATGAAATATAGGAAAATCAATCAGCCAATAAGTATCTTCTGAACAATGTTTCAGTAACGCTAATTTTTATTGTGTTGTTACTGTTTACTAAAACGCGACAGATTTCAGGCGTTTTAAAGATAGTTATATTCATTGGTCTTGACTTATTTTTTTCATTTCTATGAAGTCAACCCGACTCCTGATTCCCCTCCCCCCAAAGCCAAATTCTATATACGCCACGGCGTGATAAAGTCATTAATATGTGCATTGATATTGACCGTACGTTTTTCTTTTTGTATCTGATAACTTTCTTTTCTAATTCACTTTTCTTAATAGGTCTAAATGTATTTTCCTTCCGGTTCAACTAATTATTGTAACTTTACTTCGTATCCACATTACTGCTGCTTCGACACGGGTCTCCTTTTGAGTTCTCATTGTCCAACCGTCAATATTGGCGAAGCTAGAGGCTCAGGATCCCCTGGCAGAGTATCAGATTGGGCCCCCTTTGAGTTCTATAGATTATAACACTATTTTAACGCGTACTGCCTTGCTCGTTTATTGTTTAACTTAGATGAAACATAGCCTAATACTCTTAGACTGCCGGTGTAGATAAGAGTTCAAAGTTTTGACACAGCCGTCACTTCGTGCCGATTGAAGATCGAATTCTTGATTCTGTTTGTATTGAATAGTGCAAGGCACGTAGAAATAAGTACGCTCAGGGACGTATTAAGGGGGGGGGGCAAAGTTGACGAATTTTGATAATCTCTTAATTTTTAGGCTGTTTTATTATTATTATTTTTGTTTTAATCTGTGTACGCTAATATAGTAGTAGCTCTTTTTTAAATATACAAACAGGTTTATTACACAGCATTAGCGTATACGTTTGAAATATGAAATGTAGGAAAAAAGTTCAGTCAATAAGTATATTTTTTTACAGTGTTTCCATAACGCATATTTTTATTGTGTTATTACTGTTTACTTTAATGGGACTGATTTCAGGATGTTGTCACGCGTTTCTCAGCCACTTTAAAGATAGCAATGTTGATTAGCCTTAACTTCTTTTTTCTTTTGTATGAAGACGACTCGACCCCCCCTCCCAAGCCAAATTCTAGATAAGCCACTGAGTACCCTAGTGTAGATACTTACTGTACTCTTAACATAGCAATATTAGTAAATAATTAAATGTATAAATTTGAAAATTACTGATACAAATTGTCTAATAAAAATTAACAAGTCGTTTTGCAATAGAGACACAAGAAGTCGAACCCGTGAGGTTAATTAAAAGGCACTCGTATAAATTACCCCAAGTCAACCTATAAAAAAATTTTAAACTTCTTGGAAATGGCATCAATTCTCCAAATGTCACTAGGTGAATACGTAATTGTTTCTGAGTTAGCCAAATACAATTTACGCAAACCCTTTTAATTACCCCTTGCAATAAGTTCGCCTTTTTGTCTCTCTGTTGCAAAATAACTTAGTAATTTTCACTAGAATATTTTTCTTAGCGTGAGAAAGAAAGTTGATGGGGGGGGCTCTGTTTACCTTATGGGCCCCTGGACATTTCCCAATCTAGCCAACCGATAGTTACGCCCCTGACTCTCAGTCCTTTAAACAATGCTCTAATAGTGACATATACTAGTGAATTTGACAATCTTTCGTGGGCCCATTATATTCGTGTGCTGATGATAAGCACCATGCTTAATATTACCTACTTTAGTTTTATTTTGCCAAATTATGATCGTTGTACTTATGTAATGTGATCATATCCCTGTATCCACCCATTCGATCGTACAGATCCGCGGTCATCTAGCCCCGTGTGGTCATATGTATAGGTTTCTGTAGTCTTTGTAGTTAACAAAATCAATTATATTCAATATTTTAATGTTAAATGACAGACTTATGAAGGCAGATTTAATGATTTGTACACAAATTGAAAAGTAGGCGGCGATATGTATGTGAACGTTAATATTACATTCGGGCCTATTACGTTTAGTATTAATAATTTTAATATTAATGTTGTATAACGTTACTAAATAATATGTTTTGTATTGCAGTTACGTAAAATTTACACAACTGTCAAATCGAATCGGGCACAATAAGTGTAATAGGTGGAAAACAACAGAAAAATGAAAGTTTAAAGCAGATCATTAAGAATGAGTCACCGTTTATTTTTATTTATCATTGTTAAAATTACGGTTCTGGATTTGTATTTATGTAGAGGGTGATAACGTACTCCACTTGAGACTTGATATTAACACTTGAGACGAGTAGCGTCTAATCGATTACTCATACTTTGTTCGGTAGTGAAGGAGGTCGCGGATTCGTGTTATCTGGCACCATACACAAATTGGTCACAGTTCTGGAGACCGCATGTATGTAGTTTATAACGTGCGTAGAAAGTCAGTCGGCGATTTAAATTGTTAATTAATTACTCTTCTTGAATACAAATGCTGCTGAAATAGGTTGAAATACCCGCGAGTTTTTTAGTTTTTGCGTGCTACGTACTGAACTTTTTTTTTCCTTTTTCGTCTGTCCAGGTTTAGGCAAGTCGCTTATTGCGACTCCATAATAATTATTGTCTTATCAGACTCTCCTGTTTGTAATCTTCATGGATTAGGAATATGTTGCTCCAGACAATGATTAAAACATACACTTGTGCGTGTATTGTGTGTTCATTCACGTCTCATAGTTCGCTCTCCAATTCTTTTCTTTGTAACAGAGAAATATTCATCTTGCGTACAATTGTAATTGCTTATTTACAATAATAAATAAAATTTATAATATATCTATTAATGAAACAAAAGTAATGGCTTTCCAAGGCATACATCTCATAAGATCAAAAATTACGATCAATGATAAAGTGCTGGAGCAAATGTCCCACTTTCAATACATAGGATGTAACATATCATAGGATGATTACATAGGATCCTATGTACATAGGATGATTACATATCAATTTGACGAGAACATCGAGAGAAAGATAAAGATAAAGAGAGATCGATCAGGCGCTATTAAAAGGACTTTAGGGGGAAAACAAGGAAGGAAACTCAAATGAAGTTCTATAAGGTTATGGCAGTAATCGTACTCTTTTATACTGTTCCGAAATATGGGTATTATCTAAACCAAGATACAAGTCATATAGAAGCTGCAGAGATGAATTTCTTGAAATGCGTAAAAGGATGTACACGAAACGATGTGATAAGACATGATTTGGGTAGGCCTATATTCGCTGCAAATGCAAGAATCGAGGAATGTAAGCTGAGGTTGATAGAACATATAGGTAGAATGGAAGCTAAAAGGCTGCCTCAACACGTTTTACAATATGCGTCTAAAGGTGAAAGAGATGTGGGAAGACCACGCAAAAGATGGCTTGAAAATAGAGACCGGAACAGTTATGTCTCCTATCCCTGGAATGAAGAAGAAGAAGGAGGAGGAGGAGAAAAAGAAGATGAAGAAGAAAATTTATAAATCTAATATATGTTATCTTCTTAAGAACATAAATGTGTTAGAGCTCCTTAGATTTGTGTGTATCATGTGAGAGAAACAACACTCTTGAATGTTGCACAATTATCCTTGGAAACGTCCTAAGCTACGAACCATACAGAAATATCTCCAGCCAAGCATCTGTCCCTTTCACGATGCGCGACATTGATTAACAATTGACAAAATTTTCAGGAACGGTTTTTCAGGAAATTCAGGACCGATTTCTTATTTTTTAAAATAACAAAAAGCTTTTCTCGTAACACCTTAGGGTGTGAAGGAATGAATCAGATATATAATAGCATACACTCCGTTCCCTGTGAACTTGCGTGCGGCAGACACACGTGTCTCCACCACGTGACTGTATTGTTTGTAAACACGAACATGTGCAATCAATATAACATATCTGACGGTCCGGCGTGGTCTGTGCGGTCCCGCATACAAATGGCTTTTCTCACTTTAGATTTATGTGCCTTGATAACAGCTGCAGAAGAACAATACCCGTCTGTGTATCCAATACCATACTGATAACGCGTCGTTAAATACGGTAAGGCCGTCAGGGTTTCGGCAAGGTCTCGTCCGCGCGCTTGTGATTCAACAGAAATATTTATTGCAAAACCGATTTCGAAAAAATATTTTACTTTCTATTAACAAACTTCTTAAGGTCGGTGAAAGTGTTTTGAACCGTTGACATGAAACTGTAGTGAATGTACAGTAGTGAGTATACTGGGATCTCTCAGCCGGGAATTCCGCAGAACCCATAACACGCAAGAGATTCCGCGAAATGTCGTAGACGGGAGAAAACAAGCGTCAGTGCTTGAGCTTTCTCCAGACACCTCGGGAAAAAATTACTCAAATTTTGCCTGCTACCTTTAATGACTTGTATTCGATTGCAACGTTAGAAGGTGAAACAAAAGATTATAACGTACAAACTTTGCCAATGAATCACTGGAGAATAAAAACTTTTCTGGCACTTAAATACAGAACATAAGGTTTTTGTTCGATTTATAGATATACGGTTAGCTTCACTTACTATTAGAAATCGCAATATTTGTGTTAATTTTCTTTTTTTTTAAGTGAAGGATTTGGAATAAGGTTAGAAATCTGGTGGTGTGTATGATTTAGCTTTGGCGGGATGTAGTTAGAACGACTTCAGTGTGCTGTACCGAAATAAATTACTATAGCCTACTGCAACTTACATCGAGATGGGACTTGACGAATTTTAAGAACAAAATTTGTCTGCTCTTAAGAATTAGTAAATTTTCAAATTGCGTAAAGTCTGTCTATGTAATGGTTTCTAGGATACGTATTTTGTTGATTACTATTGACGATAGTGGGCAGTCACCACGTTTTGATTAAAATAAAACTCATTGTGCCAAATTAGTACTGTGTAACGTGTTTATGAAGAATGGAATCGGACTAATTTTTACCCGAATTTTGCGGGGTAAAGACCACAACTTAAAATTAAATCTGTGCTTGAAGTAGGTAGTCAATGTGGTAGAATATTGTCATTCAGTCGGAGGTATATGTTAATCTGTTTTAGATCATAGTATGCCTGTGGTAGGCTATATTGAATACATGATTAATTAAACCGATTGATTAGACTGATTTTAATGTTTGTCCTCTGTCTACATTCACTAGTGTAGAGATCTTCACACTACGCATAGTCTAATTCGTCCTGGTCTGCGTTCAGGCATGTGACGCTTTAGTGGAATTGGAAGCACGGTATTGATAATAAACGTAAATGTTAATGTATAGGAGCCATAAAAATTGTGCGTCTTGCGGCCTCCCAGGCGCTGCTGAGTCATCAGATAGCAATTCGTAAACTGGCGGATACAATATTTCATTACTTTCTAGTAGTGACGAAAAGCGCGCGCACATTCAAGAACCCCTCCCCCCATCCTGATTAATGTAGAAACATCTGAAAGTTCGAGTCTTTACTACACTATGATCTTGTGCGTTATTGGAATTGTAAAGACAGGCAACAGCAACAGCAACAAAATGCTCAGTTGAGATCTACGAATTGTTTTACAGCTGTAGTTGCCGTCAGTTTAGCAAATATTTTTATTTAGCGGCAGAGTGCTCAATAGTGTTTGTTACCTGTGTTGACTAGAAAATTATTTATCTCAGCAATTATTAATATTTGCTGGGTGTGTGGTGGGTGCATACAGGATGTATACAACTTGTGTGTGTGTGTGTGTGTGTGTGTGTGTGCGTGTTGATTTCTATGGTGTTTAATATTTTATTCCACTGTTCTAAACGTCAATGCGAATCTCGTAACAACACAGGCAACAAATAATTTTTGTTGTTGTTAGAACTTGCTGAACATACCGGTACACCGCAAGCTACAGATTTTCTTTTAGTTTATTTACCCAATCTGTTAATGTGGTACATATTAATAAGCATAATTGTATACAGAATACATGGCAATGAGAGAAATAGTCCAATGACTAATTCTCTGTATGAGTATTTAAAAGTGACATATAATGTACAATGTATTTGGAGTCTAAGTAAGTCCAGCGGAAATTTTATTTAATCGTCTTATCTGCACGCTGTTAGCTAGCAGATTTAGCTAGCTGTTAGCTAGGGGATTTGTGTGCTCGTCAACCCGTTTCACATATGGTTCACTGAACATGGCAGTGGTTTCACTGACTGTAGGGAGGTCTAGGTCGCTATAGATATCGTTGTTACTGACGAACCACGGTGCATTGGTTATGGCACGCGGCACCTTGGTCCGAAACCTTTCCATTATATGTTGGATTTGAAAGCAGTTCCCCAAAGCTGTAAGGCGTAGGTCTTCACAGGCTTGAACACAGCATTGTAAACTAACAGGTTACTTGTTATTGACATTAATGATTTTCTGCTGAGGAGCTAATAATTCTTGCGAAACTTTGTGTCCACAAGCTACAGATGTTGTAACTTATATCCACGGATTCCCAGAAACTAGCCAGTTACGGTGTTGGAAGAGGTAGCACGAGGGAAACGGATCGAGCTGTACAGACAGTAGCCCAACACAGAATAGGTACGTGGCAAGAAGTATATTATATCTATTACGCAGTCAATCTTTCCCTCGTGTGCACAATTTGCGACCATTTTTGAACGGCGTTTCCTTTGCTAGACTGCGTCATGAACCCTGCGAGCGACTGTCGCGGAAACATACCGGAACCGTAGAACGTAAGTCATAGAAGGGTTACGTATCAGTTTGCCGCTGGCCTGGTGAGTACTCTAGCAGTGTACATTATCAGAAAACTCGGTCAGCTCGTAGGGTGTTGTGGAAAGTTGGCATAATTAAGTATGCGCGCTGAGTAGCTTGTTGTTTAATGCGCGTCACAGGACGGAGCTGCACGCACGTCTTTCATTATCACTTAGCGATCAGCGACTTGGCGTTTGTAGGTTGGCGTCACCGGCAGGTAAACAATGGACCTGCGTGTCAAAGGTCGTCCCGTGATGTAACTTATAGATATTAATTTGTTTAACATTTGCCGCGTTCAGGCAGTTTTTGAGTGATTGAAATTTGAAACGAAATTAGTGGTTATGCAGAGCCTATGTATAAATCGTTACAGGTGTTCCTTTTTCAATTCCTCCTCCTATTCCCCTCCCCCTTCTTCTTCTTCTTCTTCTTCTTCTTCTTCTTCTTCTTCTTCTTCTTCTTCTTCTTCTTCTTCTTCTTCTTCTTCTTCTTCTTCTTCTTCTCATTCACTTGTCTTCCGTTCGTTGATTAGAGTAACATACTGTTCCGTCATCCATCTTGACCTCAGTCTACCAACAAACATTTGATCATCATCGTCTCTTCAATTCTTGAATCTGTTAATCACTCAGCGTATTAGAATTCACTGACAAAATGTTTCTGCCCTGGCCTTCCTTGGACTAGTGGTAATACTTTAGAATTCGGCGAATACTGACGCGTCTAGTACACATGTCACGCGTCCCACTTGTCACGACTATGTTTTGATCCCGTTATTATGCTGTGTATGCTCTGTTGAATAGAGAATTTCTGTCGTACAGAGTCCATTTGAACAATTCATCAAAACAACTGTAGCTGGTGTTGTTAATTCCTTGCTGCTGCCAAAAAATATGGTAATTTCATACATATTACGTACAGGTGTGCTTACGGAGAATAAATGGCACCGTTTTAAAGCTATTCCATGCAGTGGTCTATCTAGAATTTGGCCTGGGATGGGGGGGGGGTCCGGGGGAGGGTCGGCTTCATACACAAGATAAAAACAATTTTCAACTAATCAACATTACTATCTTTAAAGTGGCTGAAATCAGTTCCAGTAAAGTAAACGGCAATAACATAATAAAAATACGCTTTATTGAAACATTGTTTACAAGACACACTGAATTGATTTTCCTGTATTTCATGTTTCAAACGTATGCCCTAATGCTGTGTAATAAACCTATTTGTATATTTAAAGAAGAGTTACTACTCTGTTAACGTACACAGTGAAAAAAAACAGCCTAAAAATTAAGAGATTAACAAAAATTCGTCAGCTTTTTTGACCCTATGGGGGTGTTGGGGGGGTCCGGTCCCGTTCGCTCTCCCCTCTGTAAATACGGCTCTGATCCCATGGCTTTACACGGAAATGCAGTAAATAGGTTACGTATTTTAACAAAGTGAACAATAACTCTTTAAACCGCATTTAAAATTGTGTGAAAAATGTATATTTTTGTTGCATAAATTTGATTATTTGTACGTTGAAAAATGAACATTCTAAATTATTGTCCACAGTTTACGAAAGGAAACATTTTAAATAGTGTACTAGTGTTGTCACTGTCCTAATGATGTAACTACATATAGTCAACAATAACAATAACAGCATACAAATAGACTAATACAAAATTAAACGAATGCTGTTTGGTTCGTATTGAGTGATATAAATATCATGTTTGTTCTTCTGTCTCCTACCGCACAAATTTACAGTTAAAAAAGAAACAACACAGGAACTCAAGGTATGACCTTGACCCGTAAAGAAATTACGGTGTGCGGGTCTCCTGCAATGATTAGTCTCTCTCTCTTCCTGCCCCCTTCTTCATCTCTTTCTCCTCATCTCCACTTCCCTTTGTTCACTCTCAAGTTCAACGGCCCCGTGCTGTACAGTTAATTCACTTTCTACAAGTTCCGTTGTGCAAATAATCGATCGATCTCATGAGCAGCGAAAGTCAACCAGTATCGGTTGTCGCTATATTTTTGCAAGCTGTAAAATTTCGTTCGCTTTCTAAGTCAACTAGATTTATTGTAGAACGATTTTTGTTAATTATTAGTTTCGATTTCAAAAACCTTTCTAAGGATTTCTTCTTATTTTGGCAACTTGCCCGTTACCTGATTTGTTTCTCTTTTACTGTCAATAAATCACATTACCTTCGTCTCATCTTCTGGTGATTGTGCTAATCACTAATCGAAATCTTGGTTATGTAAGAGAGGAAAATTTCGAGAAATCACGCAAAATCATTTGCGGAAAAGCCACCCATACAGAGATGTAATATTTTGTTCTGATTCACTCTTCTTTAGACACTTTCTAAAGGGGTGAGTATTCTTTTACTACTAGGAATCATTGAATACTGTTTAGAAATACTTTGTACTTAAAATGTCCCTAAGTGTTAGTGTTATAGTGAAGAAACGTACAGTTTTAAAGAAAATACGCTATTGCTTATACTACAGACACAAGAATAATATAGCAAAAGCAATCTTTGAAAGTTAAACAAACTCTAATAACGATTTGCTAATAAGGAAAGGAAAGAACAGTGTACTTAAGTAACTTTTCAACTTCATGTTGAAGTCCTTTCTCGAGGAAAAACGTTATTTACGTTGGAAAGCAGCTTTTCGTAAAAAACACAGTAGAAAATGAAAATCACAACTTAGCTATAACATTACACTCCCTCGGGGTAGATAATATGCGTCGCCTGTATTTTTCCTTTTTAATAACTTTCCATGCTAGTGAGACATGAACTCTTGGTAAAAAGGACGTGCAGAGGATTCAGGCAGCCGAAATGAAATTTCTAAGAGGGACGCAAGGTTGCTGTCTCTTGGATCGGAGGAGGAACGAGGTTATTAGACGCGATTTAAACGTTGTATCATTGCACCAGAAGATTGTAGACCACAGAAGGAGATGGTGTGAACACTTGAATCGCATGGGTGATATCCGTCTACTCGTGGCTGCTTTGGGTTATCACCCTACTGGCAAGAGTGATGTAGACCGAGGAGAAGGTGGGTCTAAGGCCTACCTTAGAGTGGTCATGATGATGGTGATAACTTTCTCAGAACACTCTTTTTTAAATTTATTCGTACACTTCTTGCTACATTTCAATCGTACGTTCTAAAGATAACATAGTGCTCGTATATTCTCAGTAAACTGTACACCTGGCAACCTGTTCGTCCCAAAGTGGTAACGACAGCCGCCTGTTTTGTCGTTCTCGTGCCAAGGTGAGCGTGTTAACTACTGCGGTAAGGTACTCCTAAACCGTCACGTGGACAGTGCCCCGCTGTGTAGTATGAAGGAACCGATCGAATTCTGAGTGTAGTGAATAAAGCCGAACGAATTTAGAGACCGCCGTTGTGTATTCGTCGCAGGAGTAAATCGACGTTTTTAATTTCACTTCTCCCAACTGTTCAGGTCAGACTGAACCGGGTTCGAGCAGAAAAACGTCCCAGTATAGGCCTATAGCAGCATGAGCGCGGTAAATAGCGTTAATAAAATTTGTTATTAGGAAATATTTTAAAATCTGTAGAGATTGCAATTTGTTTTACTTTGTAATATGCAAATTACTTCATTGAAACGAATTATTCAGTAAGATTGTTTCCAAATCCGTTTTTTCACAGGCAATTTTTCAATTCCCTCACAAGTGTTTTAAAAATTAAAAAATCTATTCCAGATCGATTAAAAAACTGTTTTTGTGTGATGTTGGTACACATGTTAATGACAATCGTCTAAAATTTTATCCCTATTTGATGCACAGCTTAGATTTCACAGCTAATTGAGTAAGTCGTCTTTAGGTGTATTAGGCGATTTTTTGTTATTCTCTAATCCAAGACACTACAAGTATTTCAACCATGGCCTTTAGAGGTAAATATCCAGTGAGGGCGAAGATAGTTAGAAACATCAGCACTTTAGAACAAGCGAGCCGTTTCAGATATCTCGGCTGTGCAGTAAGCCAAGAGTCTGAATATGATATAAGAGAGAAGATAACTAAATTTGAGAATATTTGTGGTAGGCCTACGATTCATATAAATCTTAGAAATAAAACTAGACACAGCGGAAGGATTAAATTTTATGACAATTGCAATACCCACGTTGATTTATGCAAGTGAGGCGTGGGTCATGGACAAGAAAAGAAAACCGGCAAAATTCAGATTGCTGAAATGTAGTTTCTTCGAAATACTTTAAATTGAACATAGCAAGATAGAATAAGGAATGAAGATATCAGAACAGAACTCGAAGTAAAGGACATAAATGAAATTTTTTTAATTTACAAAAGACAATGGTGTGACTACTGAAACTGGAACAGATGTCTACACCTATTTCAGGATGGAAGAAGAAGATAAAGAAGAAGAAACGTAATGTAAAATTGCAGTACCTATATACATGATGATACAAATTAAGGAGTAACATGAAATGACAAGTGTGAAGGGAGGAAATGCAACTTGAGTGTGAGCGGAGAGCAGACTGCATGGAGGAGGGTCATGGCTTCGGTCGTCCATTGTGAGAAATCACGTAATTCTCACACATATGAAGGCACGTACCAGCCGCTGGTTACGTGATCGCAGCGCCGCAATTTCCGTATTCCCCGCGACTGCGGACAATAGACGTTTATTTCCAGTCCGCGAAACGAGAAAAAAGAATAAGATTTGATTTCATTAGATTAAATTTTGCGGCGAGAGGACGCGGACTCGACGACGACGGTGCGGTGAAACTGTTGTGGAAAAAAATTACAGCCTTCGCGATCGTACGGGTAACGTTTAGCGAAATTGTTGTTGTTGTCGCTTTTAATGGCTGAAAAACAAAACCGTGGAACGGAATGACATGTGAAGTAATTATACCCCCCACGTACACCGCTGAGCTTATGGGCAGAAATTATAGGTGCTGAACACGAGTGCGGACAGTATGGGCGCGCGCTTGTGTGTGTATGTGTGAAATTGTAGATAGAACGTTTGTCGGAGATGGGACCGGTGGGATTGTACGGAAACGTTACGAGTCAGTGCTGTTTGCTGGTCAAAACAAACATTGGATGTTATTGGGAAAAGTAGGTTTATGTTTTGGTTACAGAATCGCGTGTTAGTATATTCTGAGTGCTATACGATCGAGAAAATCAACTCTCTCTCTCTCTCTCTCTCTCTCTCTCTCTCTCTCTCTCTCTCTCTCTCTCTCTCTCTCTCTCTCTCTCTCTCTCTCTCTCTCTCTCTCTCTCTCTCTCTGTGTGTGTGTGTGTGTGTGTGTGTGTGTGTGTGTGTGTGTGTGTGTGTGTGTGTGTGTGTGTGTGTGTGTGTGTGTGTGTGTGTGTGTGTGTGTGTGTGTGTGTAGCTATCTAGCTGTGTGTTTTTCTATGTACTGCCTCTGCCTATTTGTGTTTCCCCTCATTCTACTTTACACTTCTTACGCGTGTCTGTTTAATTCTTTTCATATTGTACAATTTTTAAAAGACTAATGACCCCTTTCTCTAACGTTTCTTAATTTTCATCCTAACGGACCGTTTGTTAACTGACGATGTAATTTTTAACCGGCCGTTATTTTACCCGTTTCACTAACGCCCATTTGGACCCCGTTAGTAAAACTCGTTAACGCTACTATGCTACATGATAATTGTCGATTTTGCTTAAGATAGGCTGAAGAATTAAAATAATTTGCAAACTATATGGAGGTTGGCGTTCCTGTTTCATGATTTTGTATTTGTCAAGTGTATTTGTATATTTTATGTCTCATTGTAGAGTTTGTTGTAGTCCTGTTATTGAGGATATTCCCGTGTAACCTAACTTCTTCAAGATTTTGAGAGTGTAACTTTTTTGCAACCCTATTATTATTGAGTCCTTCAGTCTTTCGACTGGTTTGTAACCTGCCCGCATATAGGCCAACCCGTGGTGCGTGTGTTACGGAGTCTCTCACAGGTATATGGGACGTTTAACGCCGGATCCGAACGGCTTAGTTGGGGAGAGGGTTTATACTAGGCAGGATACCTCTCGCTGGTTTGCCATCGCCTTGCGAGGGCGAACGGTCGTATCTAAACCAGATGGCCCCGGCGGGAATCGAACCCGCGCCGACAGCGTAGCAGCGCCATACGCAACCCTATTAGCGTTCTATAAATTTTGCCTCTCTCAAATGATCAAAATCGTTAGCCCCGGTGACATTAGTTTACCTTCTAATTAGGTGAATGATCAACTTTTATCACCGGTGACATTTGTTTTTTTGTCTTCGTTTGGATAATTCTGTAATACCAACATTGTTTAAGCATACAAATTTTCTCTCTCACCCACTTTTGTTTGCAACAATAGCTAATATTATATACGTATACGCAACAATTGAAAATAAAATGCATAGTTTAATGAAAAGACAGAAAAGAGATTAAACAAATTTTCTGATCATAGGAACCAAACAAATATGCGCATGTATATTTTATTTATATTACACGGCCGACTACTTCACAGAAAACAACGTAGGCCTACTTAAATGGCACCAAACGTAATTTTAAGCTTAGCTCTCTTCGTTTTAACGGCCTAGGGATTGTCAAGAAGACACATACCTAATACGTTATGTCATGCACTAAGTTATTTCGGTAATATCACTGCACATGGAAGTACAAAATGTAACGTTAAAGTTTACAGCATACCCATCTACAACAGGATTTATAAATTCGAAGACTAAAAGAACTTGTTGACATCATATCTAAGAAAATAAAATATTTATGATTTAAAACGCATGAAGAGTCATTAAAAAATTAATGGTTATAAAATGGTCAAATATAAAAGTAGCCAAATATCTCCATTTAAGTTAACCAACGATTTTAACGGCCGAATCTTTAACTGAGCTTCGTGAAACGGGTTATCTACCGTTAAATCCTTAACGTTTGATTTACCGACCGTTAAATTCTTAACAGAGGTCGTGAAGCGGGGCATAAAGTTCTAAGGTAACCAGTCCAAAAACCTTATTGATTGTACCTTCATAAAATATGTACAAAACTTCACATTATATACAATCAATAGGTAAAATAATACAAATGAATACTCACTATTAAAATGTACTTACTATCAGTAATTACAAACTACTTCATTTGTATTATTTTATCTTTTGATTTTATAAATTATGTGATGTGAAGTTTTGTTATTATTATTTTTGTTGACTCTTTATCGCTGTTCGATGGAGAATTATTTATTTCTTTACATGTATTAGTGCATAATTAGCGTGAAGATGGCTGTCGATTGTTTGGTGACCGAAACGTTGCATTTATATTTTTTCTGTGATGGAAAAAACCCGTCAGTTGAATTCTGTTGAGAATACACTGGAAAACTCTACATTCATTTTTAAGTAAGTATACCTGTCATTGTAGAAGTGAAAGTTTGTATTGTGCGGTGGGAGGTCCAGCTGCCTGGGCGGGGCCTCAACCCGCACACATGCGCGTTTACTGTGAGAGTCTAGAAAAGTAATGTTCTCGAAGTTTTAAATAAAAGGAAAGATCTGGAAGCTGTTTTCCTATATAAATAGAGATGCCCTCGACAAGTACAGTTCAGTTTTAAATGTGCTCTTGTAATGTGTCTTTCGTGTGTCCGTTTTATGTATACTTGCTACTAAACTGTTCCTTCAATGAAGCGTGTGTTTGCTCCTGTACTTAAATTATTCATTATTTTTACCCATACCTTAACAGGTTATGGGCCCAGTGGCATTTTAAAATCGGAGTGCAGTGTGTAATTGGAGTGCAAGTATAAAATATTTGTGCAAAAATGGAACCGAATATAAAAATTGAAAAACTTCGAGACAAAGATAATTGGCATCAATGGCGCTTCGTAGTACGCACATTGATGGAAGAGGATGATGATGTGCTGGATGTTTGCGAAGGAAGATTAGCCGAGCCAGCTGCCGGTGCAGAAGATCGTGACGCGTTGTTGGAAAAGTTCAAGAAGGCGGACAAAATTGCCAGCCTTTAACAAGTTAATTGTTACAACAGTGGAGAGAAAGCCTCTCGAACCTATAATGGGTTGTTCTGCTGCCAAGGAGATGTGGGACAAATTGAATACAGCATATGATCTAAAATCTGATGAAAATCTGTCGATGATTCAAAAACAATTTTTTGAGTTTAAGTGGACAGAGAGTTTTTACGTATAATATTTCAAAAATAGAACAGTTGGCTAGAAAAATGAAAAATCTCGGGGGAAAAATTGAAAAACTATGGTGATGACTCGTGTTTCAACATCTTTGCCACAAAAGTTTAATCATTTTCACAGTGCTTGGGATTCGGTATCTGACGATAAGAAGAATCTCGAAAATTTGACTGAGCGCTTGATGGCAGAAGAATTTAGATTACAAGAGCAAAAGGAAGTACACGAAGAGACGACAGCGTTGCTAGCTAATCTGAAAATCGGTCATAAGGAACAGAAGAATGACTCTTATAAATATGAGAAGAATGATTTGAAACAAGAGCAGTGTTATAATTGTGGAAGACAAGGCCATTTAAAAAGGGACTGGTTCAGGTGTTATACGTGCAAAAGAAAAGGTCATAAAAGTAACAATTGCTTCATGAATAAGAATAATGGACAGCGAAGATGGTCGAATAATCAAGAAAGAAGTAACTCGTCTTCTGGACAGAAGAAATCAACATCGAGGATAGCATTAATAGGTGACAAAGGCAGCTGTGGCAATCGGGATGATCTCTGGATTGTGGATTCGGGTGCGACGGATCATATGTCGAAGCATCGAGAATGGTTTTCAACGTTCGAAGAATATACAACACCAGTCAGTGTAAGAATGGGCAACGGTATGACAATGTCTGCATATGGTAAAGGTAATATTGACTTTGAAACTTATAAAAATAGTGAACGAGTAGAAGGTACTATCTATAATGTATTATATGTTCCTGATTCAATGTATAATCTGTTTTCTGTTAAATATGCGGGTAAAAGGGGTATAGATTATGAAATAACACATAATGCTACGAGATGTACTTTAAAGCATGGTAATGAAATTCTTGTAACTGGTTCCGAATATGAGCCTGGTAGTTTGCTAAAATTAGACATTCAAACTTTAATTCCAAAAGTATGTAACGTGGTAGAACAAAAGAGTAGATCCAGCATTGCCAACGGTAATGTTTTACAATTATAGCACGAAAGACTTTGCCATCAAAATGTAAAGCATGTGAAGAATTTTTGAAAAATCTAAATATAAAATTTACGGATGAAAATTTCTTTTGTGAAGGTTGCGCTTATGGCAAAAATCATAGATTGCCTTTTCACAAAAATATCGATCGTGCCACTAAAACTCGCGAAATAATTTATACTGACGTTTGTGGTCCTATGGAAGTAGAGTCTCTCGGTAGAAAGTTATAGTTTGTTTCTTTTAAAGACGATTTTTCAAATTATAGAGAAATTCATTTTATTCGAGAAAAATCTGAAGTAATAGAAAAACTAAAATCATTTTGTATGGGGTTTGAGAATCAATTTGCAACAAATATTAAAGAAATTCATTTTGATGGTGATAAATAATACGATAATAAAGCTGTGATCTCTTTTTAAATAGTAAAGGTATAAAATATTCGATTAATGTTCCAAATACGCCCGAACAAAATTCAATTGCAGAGCGCGATAACCGAATCATTGTAGAGGCTGCTCAATCAATGTTATATTCAAATTCAAACTTACCTCTATTCTTATGGGCAGAAGCAATGAATACTGCTGTACATGTAATTAATAGAACAGGCCCAACAAAACAAAATAATAAAACTCCTTATGAGTTATGGAATGGAAAAACAGCTACTGTTGATAGATTTAAAATATTTGGAACCATGTGTTGTGTACATATATCAAAAGAAAAGCGTAAGAAACTTGATAAAAAATCGATGAGGGGTTATCTGGTCGGATATCATGAGGATTGTAAAGGTTATCGTGTATATGTTCCGGAAGTGCGAGATGTCATTATAAGTAGAGATGTACTTTTTAAACCTGAAAGAGTATTAGCTGATTCAATTATTTTGAATTCTTTGAACAATAATAATAAAGAAGCTGAAGAAAATGAAATTATAACTCCTAAAAATAATGAACTTTTACTTAAAAATGAATCAAATGAGTTTGAAGAAAGAGAACCTTTACAATCTTCAAATAGCGATAACAATCAAACTGGACGACAATTGCGCGATAGAACAAAATTAAAACCTACAGAATATTATGGATGTCCGATCACGTTTATTGCTGAAAAGTTACCATCTAATTATAACGAAGCAATTACAAGTAAAGAAAAAGATAGTTGGCAAGGTGCAATGCAGGACGAAATGAACTCTTTGTATGAAAATAAGACATGGGTATTAGTGGAAAAGCCAAAAGATAAAAAGGTGATTAACAATCGTTGGGTTTTTGTGAAGAAGCTCAATCCAGATGGTACAGAACGTTATAAAGCGCGGTTGGTTATTAAATGTTATTCGCAACAGAAAGATATAGATTATAAAGAAACTTTTAGTCCGGTTGTTCGCTTTGATACAATAAGATTGATACTTAGTATTTCTGCTCGTGAAAATTTACATATCGGTAAATTTGATATAGAAACGGCTTTTTTATACGGTGACTTAAAGGAAGATATATATATATATATATATATATATATATATATATATATATATATATATGAAACAACCTGAAGGTTTTGATGATGGAAGCTCACGCGTATGTAAATTAATGAAAAGTTTATACGGCTTAAAACAAGCACCAAGATGCTGGACTGACCACTTCACTAATTTTCTTGTAAATTTAGATTTTTTATCAAAGTACGGGTGACCCATGTTTATACATATATAACAATAATAATAATAAGATCTTGTTAGCAATGTATGTTGATGATGGACTTATTGCAGCTTCAAATGAAAGTTTGATTGATAAATTGTTGAATGATTTGAGTAAAAAATTTAAAATTACTAGTACTAAAGAAGTTACTAATTATCTTGGAATGGAAATTTGTAGATTGAATGATGGGTCTGTTTTCATTCATCAAAGTACTTATATTAACAAAATCTTAGAAAAGTTTAATATGTCAGAAGCTAATATTGTATATTGTAGCGTGACAGAAAATCCACTACATTTTAAGCCATGTGAAATCATAAAGTTTAATTACACCAACAAATGTTATAATAATATTGAATGACATTTAAATAAATCAAAGGAATGAACCACAATAAAATAAAAATCCTCATTACATTATATATAAAAACCACTGTTTAAAAAACCAGAGAAAGTATCGAAGCAACTCATAGTATAATATCAGTAAGTTACCCAGGAAGCTCAGAGCAGTAAACCAATTATATAAGACCATATCAAGAAAAAGGAGACTCAATTAAAGAGTGGTGAATACCAAAATACCCCAAAAACAAGAAGAGGGAAGAATAAAGTTTGTGATCAGGAAGAAAACAATACCCTGAAACCTGTAGAGAAGAATAAAGTCAGTATCAGAGAATAAATTAAATGCTCCAAACTAAACCTCAGTCGAGATAACACCAAGTACCTTGGTTTACCCAAGAATGAAGAAGGAAGACAAGAAGACCAGAAGAATGAAGACTAGAAGAGGGACAAGAATGAAGACTAGAAGAAGGACAAGAAGGAAGACCAGAAGGAAGATACGAAGAAGGACAAGAAGGAAGACAGGAGGAGAGGAAGAAATCGTATGAAAGAAACACCGTAGTAAAACCTATTATTATATAAACTACTATCAACCCCAAACCCACAAAAACTATACAAAAGAAAGTATAACATACCCAAAATCCTATAAAATGTAATTATTGAGAAAACTAAAGTGCTGTATAGCGTTATAAGAAGTGAACCGACTAAAGCTATTGTGTAATAAAGAAAATAAACTAGTCTTAACAGTCCATGATTACTAAAGGTCTGGTCTGAGATAATAAGACTCAAAATATCAGAACCAACAGTGAAAGTGAATTTGTGTAAGTGTTTTTTAAAAATGCAATAAACTTAAAGTTGGTGATACTATAACTTATCAGTATGCTATATCACAACTTTAATATAAATAATAAACAGCATAATAAAATAATAAAATGGAAGATTTCCAGTATTTTATTATTTTAATGTAAATCTTTATTTACAAGACATTTGTAAAAAATGATAATAAATAGAGTATGGGAGTTTATGTTTACTGATGTAGGGATCACAAATAGTAATGGTTTAGACCAGAAAGGACTGGCATTAATATAGTATTAATAAGTGTAAAATGTTTAAATAGACTGTTTATTCACAGTCCTAAAATCAATGTGTTAGTAAAATGTATTTGTAAGGGTTATTAGAAAATAAGATTTATGTTATGTGTTTTAAAAAGAATTATGTTTGATAAATAATAGCCTACATACCATTAATAATGTTCTAATAGGTATGCTATGTTAGCTCAAGAATAGTTAAAAGATGTATGTTCAAACCATGTCTGCAATATGTTCAATTGTGCAGATTGCTAAACAATGTTCATAATTATTTACTTTAACAACAGTAGTGTTAATTAACTACTACACCACACAATAAGTTGTAAACCATGTTATTTTCATATAATTGTAATTATGTAAAGTCAGAGGAGGAGTTAAGTTTAAATTTATTTGAGAAAGAAAGAAATATAAAATTCTAAAATCTAGGCCATTTGGTGAATTCACAGAACCAATATAAACTAGTATAATTCACTTATAAATCCTGTAAACTACCAAGATTTAGATAAGATAACACAGTTAAACACTACTGGGAATGATCCTATGAGTTAAAATGATAATAAGGAAATATGCCTTAAAACATTGTAAATTTTCAAAATATATAAATTAATTAATTTTAAAGAGCAATGTCAAATTTACAGATTAACACAAAAAACCAGTTCAAAGGTGTAATTTATATGTATTTAAGGAAAGGAAGAGGAATATGACTAATTAAAATTTATTATAATAGTATTAATAATATTTAAAATGGAGGGAATTCGTATAAAGACGGATATCCAATTTTGAGCCTATATTTCCAAAGAGTGGAAGGAATTTGTTAATTTCCACAAAATGTCTACAGATATGGACTATAATACATCAATTTAAAGGGAATGAGATGATTAAACCAATAATAAGGTTCATAATTCATAAAAGTGATGAATAAAATAGATAAATTCCATATATAATGTAATATTTTATAATGTGTACAGGTAATCGAAATATGTTAACAATACTTTTTCAAAGATTAACTGGGCCAGATTTATGACCAAGTTAATTAGTCTTTTGTTGAATATCAAGCTGAATAGTTGTGTGACAAAACGTTCTTTAAATCGAGTCGAAAATGGTACTAGCAGTTAGCCATTAAAATCAGTGAAACGAGAGTTAAACGAATTAGACACTTTTTAAACTAAAGCTATCAAAACATTCACGACAATAGTGAAAACAAACATCTAACTTCATAATACGAGTGATAGAAACTAGTAAAACATTATATTTAAACTGATTCACTCTACAATCCTAACCATATCTTGCGAACTTTAACCCACAGAAGAGAACACATACAAAATAAACTAACTAACACAAGTTTACACAGAACACTTCGCCAGAATACACCAAATAATTTAACAGACATATTACACCAGTGCGGGAAGATTTCAGACATTCACGAAGGTAATTTTGTCGTGATTTTGGGACATGCCGAGTTCACATTAACTACGCCAGAACTAGTAGCGGCCATCTTTTAATTCTACAGAGCCGGCCTTCTTTATCCGGCAGTGACGTCATCGTCTGCGTATGGTACGACAACGATCATACACATTACATATTAGAATTATTTAAATTTTATTGAATAATAATTATTGTATTTGTGTTAATTGTTAATGTTATACTTTCTCGTCACCCTTCTCTGACTATTAATTCTAATCGCTCAAAGAACCTGTCTTATAATATATTAAATATCATAAATTTTGTTCTGTATGACACAATCGATAATTCCCGAGACAGAGTCGATAATTGCTCTCCATCGATAAAATATCGATTATTTATTTAAATTGTCAATAAATCTTTATATTTCCATTATTTCGTATCTGTTACTTATTTCACAGGTTAATTTAAGAGTATTTATTAAGGCTGAAGGACTTAAATAAGAAGAATATATTTTATTTGAACAAGATATTGGACCAGTCAGGAAAGTCACCAATCGATTATTAACTGGAGTTAATCTATTTAACTCCAGACTTGGTTCAAATCTTCAAGAAGTGCTCGACGGCCAATAAATACCTACCTGTTATTAAAATTTTTACAAGAACCTTTTAAAACAGATTTACTTCTTATACACACCTCTTAATAAACATAAACAAAATCTTCTACTATTTGAAATTTCTATTTTTATGAAATTTCCTTTTTACATTTTATTCTTTTGTAACGACCGGCATACAGCGGTCTGGTTACAATATACGCCAATTGATTGTAATCATGATGAATATTTATTAAAAACTATTGTAAGTAATGTACCTTATCGTGAAGCTGTCGGCAATTTGATGTTTTTGCAAATTGTAAGTCATCCGGACATAAGTTTTGCTGTAAATGTTGTATCTAGAGTTTTAGACAAACCAAGTGTAGCTCATTGGTCAATTGTTAAACGAATTTTACGTTATCTAAAAGGTACGATTGATTTTGGATTACTATATTGTAAGGATGGCAACTTTAAAGCTTATAGTGATGCTGATTATGCTAGCGATACAGTTACACGTAAATCAACTTCTGGCGTAGCTTGTGTGTATGCAAATGGTGCAATTATTTGGCGAAGTAAGAAGCAACAATCTGTATCGTTATCAACAACCGAGTCAGAATTTGTAAGTGCAGCATTAGCAACAACTGAAATAATGTGGTTAAAGAAGCTATTTAATGAATGCGATTGTAAGACTGATAAATATGATTTATATATAGATAATATGAGTGCATTAAAACTTATAAGTAATCCTGAATTCCATCAGAGGACAAAACATATTGATGTGAAATATAATTATGTACGTGATTGTTTTCAAAATGGATAAATTGATGTACATTATGTTAAAAGTGATGAACAAGTCGCTGATATACTTACGAAAACTTTGTCAAAACCAAAATTTGTTTATTTAAGATCTAAACTTGGACTTAAGAGTAAAAATGAATTTTTTTTAAAATTAATGTGATTGTGAGAATGTACAGTTTTAGGGAGGGCGTTGAGAATGAATATACTGGAAAACTCTACATTCATTTTTAAGTAAGTATACCTGTCATTGTAGAAGTGAAAGTTTGTATTGTGCGGTGGGAGGTCCAGCTGCCTGGGCGGGGCCTCAACCCGCACACATGCGCGTTTACTGTGAGAGTCTAGAAAAGTAATGTTCTCGAAGTTTTAAATAAAAGGAAAGATCTGGAAGCTGTTTTCCTATATAAATAGAGATGCCCTCGACAAGTACAGTTCAGTTTTAAATGTGCTCTTGTAATGTGTCTTTCGTGTGTCCGTTTTATGTATACTTGCTACTAAACTGTTCCTTCAATAAAGCGTGTGTTTGCTCCTGTACTTAAATTATTCATTATTTTTACCCATACCTTAACAAATTCAAATTAAAATGTGTACATTTTAAAGATTCTTTTAAAGAAGTTGTAACAAAACACGTCGTGGTCATTTAAACCGTTAAAACATGATTAGTTCTTCTCATGTCTGTGTACAGCATTGATGACAGTACGATACGCTGTAGAACATAAAGAAAAGCAAACACGAACGTACATAGGCCTGCCAGTGGTGCACATGACGTCAGTACTTCACAAGGCCCTGCGCGTGAATCCTAAACCCTACCGTACCGTCCGCGTCGTTGTAAATATAAAAAGAAGATTATATTTGGTGGCGGGGAGACGAAAAGGACACGGCTACGTTGAAAACATAGGTATTAAGTAAAAGAATGAGCCAGATGAGGCCTTTTCACTCTGCCGTTGTTTACAATTGAAGCTTACGTTCGCTTAAACCTTCGTTTGATGTAGGTCGAGCTCTTTGTGTCTGCCATTCACAGTATAATTTGTGATTACGGTATTTTTAAAGACTTGAGGTATGTCTGCGTTTCTCAAATAGTTTTCAATCCGTCGCGTTCACGCTTGAGCATTTGGTTTGAGAAAAACAACGGCCAGCCATACGCTGTTGGTATCGATCACGGCTGCTTGTGTGTGGTGTGTGTGTGTGTTAAAGGTTTGTAAACACACTTGTTACAGTATTCAATACTGAATAGCGAAAAGAACCAACGATTATATCTGAAGTGGTCTGAAGCTGAATGAAAGAGAAGCGTTGTGTTTGAGTTGTGCGTGCAGTGCAGGCATAGCGTATCGTACAATCGGCCTGTACGATATTTACATACTGCAAAACGAACGGCGACTAATTTTGTGCACGCACGTTGGCAATGATTACTTTTTTTTTAAACGTAGCCCCGGCTACAAAGTACGTGTGTTTGTAATCAGCTTCCTGCAATACGAAGGGATGTAATGCTGGTCCAAAATGGCTGGGTGCAATACATTTTTGCTGATCCAAAATGTGCGTCTGTTCGCGTTCAAAAACATTAAAACGCTAATTCAATATTTAATTAGCATTTTAATTTAATGTTGAATATAGTTTAATTTTAAAATTAGACAATCATTTTAAAATTGATTATCGATTTAACTTTGCGAATAGTATGTGAGGCCAGCACGAATTAATCCGGGATGATTTTAAGCAGAAATATTGCGCATAATTTCAAGCTAAAGCGATGCGTAACTAAATTAGAACAAGCTATGTAATTTAAGGTTTTATGAAAAGAAAATCCAGGTGGTCAGTAAGCCTACGTTTAGCCAAGCGAGAAGATGGTAGATTGTCACGTGCGTTGGTAATATACGTATGTAAAGATGCCACGACGAATGGGTCCGTGTGAGGTGGACGGATGACGTTGTTAATTACTGCGGGGGCTATATTTGCTAATGGTTCCATAGTTTTCACGCATTGAGGAGAAGTCCCAATGATAATGGTGAGAGTTGAACTACAACATCAGAGGATAAAGGAAATTTTACGCTTTGAAGTATTAAGTAAAAACGACACTGGGGGTATCCCCGCAACATTGACGTACAGCTGCGAGTCATGGACTCTGAACGACTGACATAAAAAGAGATACATAAAAACATAACCTTTACTGGCGAATACGAACACAACAATAGCATAAACTTCTTAGACCTCTCCATCACAAAACTAGAACACAGGCACAAATTCAGTATACACAGAAAACCGACTACAACTGACAAACTAATACACAACTCCTCCAATCACCCAATACAACACAAACTAGCTGCCTTCAGAACCATGATACATAGACTTAACAACATTCCCGTAGATGAAAAAGACTACAAAGACGAACTAAACACGATAAAATATCTAGCAGAATCCAACGGATACGACAGAACAATAGTCAATAAACTCCTACACAAAACAAACAACGGACAAAGACAGAAAACAAATTCATAACACTAACATACATCAACAAACAAACTGAAAAAATAGCCCACAAATTCAAAAAAGCAGGATACAGAATCGCTTACAAGACTACTAACAAAACAGAACACACACTATCAAAACACACACACAAAGCACAAAACAAATTCGATCTACCTGGTGTTTACAAACTAAATTGCTCAGATTTCAACAAATTCTACATAGGCCAGACAGGACGTAGCTTCAAACAAAGATACATTGAACACACAAAGGCACTGCACTCCACTACAGAATCCACATTTGCAAACCACCTCATTGAAGCAAACCACACATACAAAACCATCGACAATAACATGAACATTCTACACGTACACACAAAAGGCCGAAAACTAGACACTCTAGAACAATTGGAAATATACAAACACACGAAAACAAATAAAAACGATATCCTAAACGAACAGACACAATTCAAATCACATCCATTATTCGAACATGTCACACCCCACGCACACAAGATCGATCTTTCGAAAATCGATTCCGTCGCCAACAACAAGACGGACAGTGCTACCAGCGGCAACCTCTGAAGAAGCTTTTTAAAAGCGAAAACCGGTTCAGGTTATAAGGTAAAACTTTTAGGTCTTTACCCACAAAACGTTTTGTGTTCCGAGTCGGTAGTGAAATAATTATATTTATAAAAAGAGAATAAAAGCAATGGAGATGAGATTCCTGAAGAGAATTGAGAAGAAAACTTGTAGAGATATGGTGAGAAACGTTAAGATCCGGAAGAATTTGAAGATATTCTCTTTAAAATGACAATAAAATTGAAAGCTACCAACTCCGTTGGTTTGGCCACGTCTGTAGGATGAATGAAGAAAGGTACCCGAGACGAGCATGGGAGACAAAACCAGAAGGCAGAACGGACGGCCCAGAACGAAATGGGAGGATAACATCAATAAGAGTGTAGAAGTTTCGGCACGTGCCAGTGTTTTGGCAGTGGACAGGACGAGATGGACAGCTCTCTCTAAAACTTCGACACACGACGGGTAGAAGAGGATGACTAAGAAGGAGAAGAAGTATTAGGTGTGTACTGAAGACAGATAAAAAGTGAAAATTACGAAAATTCAGATAAGTGTAAACTATTGAAAGAGTGTGTCAGTGGTTTTATTAACATCACATTATGAAAAGGATTTGAATTTTCATCAATGATGTGTGTCGGATATTTTTAGTTCTGTCAATTAAAGAGTACGTGGTTCGAGCAGTTCATCTTCTTTTCTAAATCATACTTCATTCGTACATAAAATCATCTTTTTATTAGAGTAGAATGTTTCTCATTTTCCGTTTATAAAACTGTTCTGTAAGTTTAAACATGCTCTATAAATTACGTGCAGACAATTGGATAATATTTCTTTTTTTTTTTTTTAAGTTGAAGATACCCACATACAGGCGTATAACTTATTGCAAGCAGTTCTACGTATTTATTTCGCAATTACCTCAGTAGCAAAGCACTCGGGATTAAATAAGTTATATTTTAATAAACGCTGATAACAGAAGGCACTAAAACGGTAGAAGTACGTAGGCCGTGAAAACCTGTTTGTCTTCAACGTGTTTGATTTTCTTCCGATACGATGTATATATCATTAATAGACGACTCACCTTTAATACCTCTCTACAGTAAGTCGGATTTTAAAGGAAGGCGTGAAAAGGTTTTATTAGCTTGCAGAGGTTGTTTTTATTAAGTACTGCCACTACTGCTTGTTAATCTTTTGTCTGTCTTTTTGTTAAGGTTAATATTGATCTGTCAGTGAGTACGAACAGTGGTAGCGGATTATTATCAGCAAACATTTCTCTCCAGTGAAACATCCCCGCAGTTAACTCGTCGCACCCACGGGATTATGTAGGCGTAGTTAACTACCAGGCAGAGAAGCGAATTACTTGATATATAATTACCTTAATATCCACTTTAGCGATACACAGTTTCGTCACTGATGACGCGTTTCGGGACTAAGTCCCATCCTCAGATACATAATTAATAAATTAAAATATTAAAATCACGACCATGATACTGGTCAAGTCAAAATAAATAAAATAAATTATAAATCGCATGTAATAAGTTTTGCTAACCACGGCTGGAACAGTCTGGAGGCTACGTGAGTGCACGACCTTGATACAGACGCTGCACGCCCTGGGCTAGTCGAGCAACGTGTAGAATGACGCTCTCGAAAGCGTTACGTAATTGTCGTAGCGGTATTTATTTTTCTGCTGCCCACTGTTAGTGGAGTTAACTAGTTCTTCTTTGTACTTGATGGATACTCTAAAACCCTAAGCGCTTAAGCTGTTGTTTGTATCTCATTAGTTTTTGATTGTGTCTAGAAAGCAATCACGGTAACTCTAGAAATAAAGGCTATCGGAAATGTGTACCATGAGTCGAAGTGAATTGTGAGACTGACTGGGAAGAAGCCCAAGTACTTTGAAATGAAGAAGGGGCGTCAAACAAGGCGATAGCTTGAGTCCTCTAGTGTTCATAATCTATAGCGGAGAAACTGCTACAAACAAGGAACCTTCAGCAGCAGATACAATGAATAGATAACGTCTCTACGAACTTTAAATATAAGAATCCAAATTAGGAACTCTTTAGCCTGTAACGTTTTTGCAGGGGCTCCGGCTCCTTAGACTAGGAGATTCTGATCTAAGAACTTATCTCAGGTATTCTGGGATGCGATTTTTAGGGTGGAGACGCTCCAAGGACAAGGCTTACATCAAGAACGAGCATACTTTCTACGTACCATATCCTTTTAGGAGATTGCCTATAGACTTATTAGATGTAACAGCCGTTCGTCGCTTACCAACCGGTTGATTTCGCACAACTGTTGTTTAACTCAAGACAGTAAAATACAGCCGTCGGAAATGGCGTCCTTAAGAAGAGTTAAAAGGTGTTCTAAAC
This sequence comes from Magicicada septendecula, assembly GCA_034769895.1. Taxonomy (NCBI): domain Eukaryota; kingdom Metazoa; phylum Arthropoda; class Insecta; order Hemiptera; family Cicadidae; genus Magicicada; species Magicicada septendecula. The sequence goes on along the minus strand of CM068371.1, from coordinate 89,754,965 downwards.
TCGACCGTAAAAAGAATAAACCCTTAAGAGAAGAGTTACAAGTTTTTGACTTGAATGAAAAATAAAAAGATTAGAAACAACGGTGGAAAGAACACTTACAAAGAATGTCAGTTTCCAGACTGGCTAAATAAGTATGGAAAAATATACCTATAGGACGCAGGTGTGTGGGTAGACCCGGGAAGAGATGGCTGGAGGATCTTTGAAGGCGGATCAGGCAGCACCTTCCCTATGCCGTGTTGTGAAGATGGTGTTTAACTCGGTAAAATCTGCTCCCAATTAATGCAGTCAATATGCGATTACTCTTAGCTCTTTTTGTTACGAAAAAGCGTTATAGTGGTAGATGGTACCATGTGAGTTCGCCAGTTACATCTAAGCCGGGTGCAGTCGCGCGCGCATAATTAACATTCGTATGCGCGTAGTATGTACAAACGGAACAATTCAATCGCGAGAATATCTACCACAGTGTAACCTATGCATTTATTCATATTTAACGAGCCAAACGCGTTACTTACCGATAATACAGCAGTAAACATGGTTGTAAACGATAATTGTTAAGCGCCAGAATAATTGTCAGTGAATAATAGCGAGGGACAGTTAATTTGAATTGATTTATTACCGATTATAATACACCGCCCCTTGCATTAATTACTTGAATTTCTGCTACTGCTGTTTTATGATAATATCAGTATCCTGAAACGACTTTTGCTCTGTGCAAAGCTTGTATTGATTTATAGTCATTCAACCGGCCGCTGACAAATAAAACCGTTCACTTTTCCATATCTGACGACTGGACATAATTACCGGTAATTATGCATGGAAAAATAGTGCGGTGTAAATCACTGTACAGCTGTCACTAAATTTGTTTACAGTGACATTCTATAACTTTACTTCTACGTTTTTCGGTCACTGAGGAAACGAAATAACAGGGTTAATTTAATGTCCTTGTTGTTTTCTTGATTCATCATCATCATCATCATCATCATCATCATCTTCTTCTTCTTCTTCTTCTTCTTCTTCTTCTTCTTCTTCTTCTTCTTCTTCTTCTTCTTCTTCTTCTTCTTCTTCTTCTTCTTCTTCTTCTTCTTTACCTCCCTCCATCAAAGAGTAAGCGAATCGCCTGTTCCGGTCGCAGAGGAATTGCATCGACATCCTAGGAACGTTTCCTAGGGCCGGTGCCGGATTAAGTGGGAGAGGGGCTAGGTTGAGCTAAAGTCCCGGGCCCCGCTTGTCGGGGGGCCCTATGCCCGTGCATTTAAAAATTCTCATTTTCGAATGAATAAATAGAATTTTCCGAGCTAGCGAAATATTAAAAACCGCACTGACAAAGAGAGTACCTGAAGTGCGGATCACTGATTTAAATGAAACTTGGGGACATGTTTAAGGTCCATAAGGTTATCGTAAAAGCCAAAGCAGTAAAGTTTAACGCTCAAAATATAAAGTAAAGTACAAAATAAAAAAATATGTGAGTAAAAATACAGTTCAAGAACAATATTTTGTTTATTATGTTTATTAAATGATCGTCTGAATAAAGTAGAGTATTGTGGAAAACGCGAAAATTTCTTACATGGGCCTAAGTAGTCCGGGTCCCCCGTAGCCTTAATCCGGCCATGCCTTGGGCTTCTTCTTCCAGCTGGTTTGTATCTACAGTACTTGCCGCTTTTGGTAGTCTTTGATCATCCGAACGCTTCAGATGGTCCTTCCAATTTCTTCTATGCAACTCTATTTTCTCATTTAAGTTATATATTTCCAACTTGTCTCTAATCTCTTCATTTCTAAACCGGTCTTGTTTAGAACAACTTTTGACCGATTTTAGAAATTTCATCTCCGCTGCTTGTATCTCTCTGTCTCATCATCCATGACTCACTTCCATAGAGAAGCACAGAGACAGCCATTACCGTGTAAAACTTGAGCTGAGTATCTTTCCGCGGCTTGTTATTTTAGTGTTCTTCTTATGGTACCGGACATCATTTGAAACGTATGTAGTTTATTGTCTGTGTTTCTGTTGTTCTCTTTAGGATATATCATGCCCTAGGTAGCTAAAGTGAGAGACTTGTTCAGTTAGTTGGTTGTTAATCATTATTTTGGCTCTTACAGGATTGCTTCCCAGGAAAGCCATCACCTTCGTTTTACTTGTGGAAATTCTTAAGTTATACTGAATCGAACACCGTTGTAAATTATGTAGCATCTTTGCAAACCATTTTCGGTTGTATCTATAAGCAGCAGGTCGTCAGCAAACAACAGGGTATTAACAAATTCGCTTTGTCCTAGAGAAATACCTGTTGATGGCTAAATGTTCTGCCACCTACGAGTGTCATCGTCCAAATAGGTCTTTCTATATTTCTTCATGTGATAAACTGGTATTGCCAAAATTCCTTGAGCACCTGCCAACCGGCATTCTATTCAGATGAAGAGTTCAACTCTCTTTTTTCTGCAATGCGATCTTGACTATTAAAAAATTGAACGCACTACTTGCGTGTAGGTTCATCGTACAGTTGTTCCTCCGCATGCATCGTTTAACAGATGGCAAGAATCTCATGGTTTTACAGATCCTCTGTGTGTATCAAAGAATTTTTTTTTTGTTCATCGGAATCTAAGTTTCAGAACAACAAAGCGACATTAACACGACCATCACCTTATATTTTGATTGAATCTCCTCATATTGCTTGATAGTGCGTTTCGAGAAGCAACAGAAGACGTTGCAAGAACGTGGCGGGATCTGTATGTGTGGAGTGTGAAGGCAGGCAGACCGATTAGATTAATTAATACGTAAAGGCTATGAAGAACATGTGTTGACATTTTCACGGAATACCGTAGCGTCATTGAGACATTACGTGAACAGTTTTAATTAAATAACACAAGTTCTATTGGTACCGTACTTTTTTCTGGTTTCCGTACGTCCATGGAAGAATGCGTCTTTCGGAATGTTTCTTATTTAAGGTTGATAGAGGAAGAAGCCTTTGCATAAACCAGGACAAATAAAGTGTTTTCCTGCCGTTGATTGGCAAAGTAACGGTGAATACCATGGTTAACACTGAATAAAAGATGAAGAAGCATGAAATTATTACTACCAAAAAAAAAAAAAAAAATCGAGTACTGAATCGAGAATAAATTATTCTGCAGAACTGAATATTATGAGTAGCCTATACTCAACAGGATTCCCCAGTATCGGCTGAATTGTTCCCCAAACAACTATGGAACTATAAGCCGAAGGGACGGTGAGGTGTGGGATGTCCGAGGAAACGCTGGAGTGACCAGCTCTAGACTTTGCCTCTTTGAAACCGAAACAAACCATCCTTAGTTTAATCCTTGAAGATGATGATTATGATGATGGATAATGATGATGAAAACCGAGAGTGAGGGAGAGAGAGAGGCAGATGAACAGACAGAGACAGAGAAAGAGAAGGAGAGAAGATTAAGAATTTAATAAATCAGAATGAAACAGACATCGTGAAGATTTTATCCAATATTTGACTCTTCCCCCTTCTCTTTGTAGGTCAACCAGCTCTCTTTCCACCCACTGCTTTACATTTGAGGAGTATTTCCCTACCGTACTTGGTGTCTCACTTTTATCCTTGTCTGGTACGATTTAGTCTGCTTTATATTTCAGAAATCCCATTTTGTGCGTTTCATTTTTGCTTCGGTAACGTCCAGCAGTCCATACAAAGGAGCGGATGTCCCTTCCGCTTTACAAAGTTTAAGCGTTTGTAAAGACTCAAGTTTTTAAATACTCTTTAGAATGTGCCACATAGTTATTGAATTATGCGTAATTTTGAAGCAGTTTTCGACATTTCCCTCACAAAAGTCTCAAATACTGCATATCCTGTGTCGCTAAAATTGTTAATCTGTTGTACAATATTTAATTAATAAAGTTGTGTTAGTGGTTATAATCACAAACAGAATTAATATTGGTGCACACCACTCTAGAAAAATTATTCTGATTAGCGCTTTCAAGCTTCACAGCTCATCATCAGGTCAGAAATAGCAATAATCTCCGATCTGATGATGAACTGTGAAGCTTGAAAGTGCTAATCGGAATAATTTTTCTATAGTGGTGTGCAACAGTGTTATGTTAATTCTGTTTGTTGTACAATAATCTTGTTATTCAGGATAATTTTTGCCCTTACGTAGGCGGGGTCTGTAGAAGCTACAAGTGTAAGTGTCGTGTACAGCTCACGTTGCAAATAATTTTCACTTTCTTCTCTTGGTGTTCGATCATGTACCTTCAGTTTCTGCTATAATAGCAGAATAACTATAATAGCAAAGTGTGCGAAAAGCCTAGAATATGTTTTGTCTAGACCAGAGTCATTGAAACTGTATTACTAAAAGAGTAAAGAGAAGATGGAGAGAGAGAGAGAGAGAGAGAGAGAGAGAGAGAGAGAGAGAGAGAGAGAGAGAGAGAGAGAGAGAGAGAGAGAGAGAGAGAGAGAGAGAGAGAGAGAGAGGAAGGTCGAAGTAGATACGGATGAGCAAGTGGTACAAAGTGAGAGATTAGCATGCCACTGAAGGAAGGAGATTACTGAAAGGGCGGCGAAGAGAGCAAGAGAAAGAGAGACAGACTGGTGTTCGCTCAAAAATGGAATAAATCCAATTAAATAATAATTTTACTGCGACCCGCAGATAACGGAAATCAGTGTGTTACGTATAAGTGCATAACCTGGGAGCCAGCGGAGTTAATAAACAACATTTAATTACAGCGTACTGTGTGAAGTTCAGAGACAAGTACCGTCGGCGCAAGTAAATTCAATTAACTTGTACATGGAAATTGAAGTAAATTAAACGCGCGCACGACACGGATAATGGATGCATGTAGGTTACAGGACGTTAACTTAATGCAGTAAACTTTTGTGAAACTGTTTATGTGTGACTTCACTTTGTGGTGATGGCTGTGCTCTGAAATCCTCTATTGATAAGATCAAGCAGTCACAACATAATGTAAGTAGTCTGTGAAGGTGGAAAATAAGTAAGCTCCCTGAGCTGCAGAACTTGCTCACTGTTTTGAACATATTATATTTATTATGACGTAAATTATGATATTAGATAATTTTTCAATTGTGGAAAAAATTACAGAAATCCCGGTAACTCTACTGTTTCTTTAGTCTTCTTCTTTTTGTTCTTGTTCTTCACTTAAAGAATTAGGTTATACAAACCTGTTCCGGCACTAATTTTATTCTCGGACGACCCACGTCTCTTCTACCATTAGCTTTATAATTCAGTCCCGCTTTCGGCAATCGATCCTCTGTCATCCTTTGCATATGTTTCCACCATTGTGTTCTGTAAGCTGAAATGATTTAATGTGTAGCTTCTACTTCAAGTTCTGCTCTGATATCCTAATTCCTTATTCTGTCTTACAATGTAATAATAGTTTAAAGTACTTCGATGAAACTGCATTTCAGCACTCTGAATCTTGCCGCATTCCTTTTTTGATATGATCCACACCTCACTCGCATATGTCAGTGTGGATATTGCAATTGTCTTATAAAATGTAATCCTTGTACTGTGTCTTGTTTTACTTCTAAGATTTCTATGAATCTTACTACAAATATTACTAAATTTATTTATCTTCTCTTTTATATTCAGACTCATAGCTTACTGCACATGCGAGATGTTTCTTTAGTAATATGGCAATTGTATAGCACAGAATCATACAATAAACACTGAAAACTGAAAACTGAATCATTCGTATCTGGGTTACAATTCCTTGTTGACTGACATTTCGATTTCTTTTTATGGGCCCTGGGGTCCAAAAATTTTGAAATTTCCAAAAATGAACACTATATTCACATTTTGGTGAAAATTACCTTTAGCTTAATACCCCACATGCATTTTTGCGATTTTATCAAAATGTTGATCCACTTTTGGAGACTACCATTCATCCTGAAATTTCTAAAATGAAATATTGTATTAAGATTTTGGTTAAAATTCCCTTCAATTTGACACTTCACTTGGATTTTACCAAAATTTTGGCCCACTTTTTAGGCCGTGGCGTCCAAAAATTTTGAAATGTTCAAAAATGAACACTGTATTCAGGTTGTGGTTAAATTTCCCTTTTAATTTGGTTTTACTCCTTTTTAACAGTTTTGCCTCTTTATATTTTTGCCTTTCATTCCCCTATTTGGGAGGGGGATCTAAAAAAACAATAAGGGACACTGTTTCTCCTAATAATAGTAGGAGAAAAGTGTGGACACGTGTGTCAGGTTTTACAAAACAGTAATGCCTTCAAAAGTTATCGTGAGACGTATCCCAAACAGACAGATAGATAGATAGACAGAAAATACCGAAGAGTCAAGATAAAACTGAAAACTCGCTTCGCTCGTTCAGTTACTATTCAGGATCTTCGTAAGACCACAAGGAATTCCTATAAAATCGAATTTTTTTATTTTGAATTTTTACTTCGTTTCTTTTCTCTTGTATTTTCATCTGTAGAACACAGAACATACTTCCTGAAAGTATTTCCCTCCACTCCGATAAGACTCCCTGCGTAAACAAGGTAACACAGATTGACTTACAGTACTAACCAAGGATATTTTTTGCTGCAGCCGCCAGCCGCAGTCAATTGATAGCCACAATAGTTGCACAAAAATTTACATTGGATAGAATAAACACCAAGGAATGACAATCTTTTCGTTATGCGTAATATACTGTCGATGCTTATTGAATTTAAAATACTTATTCATACTGTACTTATTCATTTTAAACAACACGTCCTATATAATTGTATGTTTTTCTTTTATTTTGTCGTTTATTTTGTAGGCCTAATATGTTTAACGTTTAAATCAGCTTTCTACAAGGGTGTTTTCGTGGTGACGTTTAGTCACAGGAATGAGTATCCATTGTGTTTGTTTGGACGGAGGGGCCAAATATTGTGTTTGCCCCCACAGCTTTGCCGTCTCGGCTGGACTGGAACCCCGAGAGTGGGAAACCGCGGGGTGTGCAAGTGCCTGATTGCAGGACCCATCCGCCCTTGCGTAGCAAACCATCGTTACGGCCGACTCTCCTACGGACATTGGAGCCTATCGACAGTACAGCATTCCTCTAAGTTGCCGCGGCCGATAACTTAGGGAGCCACGGATTCGCGTCTGTGGCGTGGAGAGGGTGAAGCAACATTTCCGAACCCTTCTTATACATGCCAATCGTGTATAGGAGGACCGCACTTTTAAGTCTTTATGCCGAGCATACTACCATAGTGCACCGTTTTAACCTGGCGTTCATGGGGCTCCGGCCCGGACAACCCACACAAACGCAAGACGCCCCCCCGTGCATCTTCTGGCTGTCTGGCCAAATATTCTAAATTAGAATAGCAATTTATAATCGTGGATATTTTCTAATTTCAATTTCCCTCACGAATGCAATGCCACCTTATCTTTCTCTTCCAATGGATAAAAGTTCGTTCCGTTTAATTCTCTTTTCGCATCTCACATTTCTCGATTGTTTACTAGTGACACCCAGTCATTCTTCATGTATTGAGCCAGAATCTCATAAGTGTGCATCAGTCAAAGAATTTTACCCTCGAGAAGTACAATTATTATCTTAAGCTCACCGAAAATTGTGCGTAATCCCACGATTCGCATTTCGTAGTCTGTAAAGCTGGAAATAAATATGTTACTGTCCAAAGTCGACTCACTACTGCATGAGAAACGACCGCTCCGCCTGACGCCATAATGCATAGGTGGTACGAGGAGTAGACGGCTGTCTGTGCGAGTATTTATTGTTACTGTATAAAATTAATGTTACACAAGTAAAATATCGGGTTACATATAAGATCAGGAAGACGCTTGTTCGTGTACAGCGGTCGTATGAAATATATACATAATGGGTTAGCGTGGCAGAATGTAGCAGCAACGATAGTACAGTACTGTACTGTACACGCCGTGACGTAGGCTACATACACCGCCGCCGCACAGTCGTTCTAGATAACGGGTTTTTGTTTTAAATCCTATGTAGCCGGTTATAGGAAACACTTTTCACAAATAGACTTTTAAATGACGTAACGAGACGGACTTTCAAATTTCAGTCTCTATAGTTCTTTATTACACTATAATTACGAATTTTATCTTGGACTTCACCTTGATTCAACCTGGCAGAAATATATCCAGATGAAACGAAGGCAGTTAGATCTCAAGCTCCGACAGATGTCCTGGCTCCTTGGCCGAAAGTCTAAGCTGTCATTCAATAACAAACTGGTACTTTACAGAACCGTGCTAAAACCTATATGGTCCTAGGGACTTCAGCTATGTGCCACACCTACAAGAATAAAAACTATCCAAAGATTTCAATCAAAAGTGATGCGAGCTTTTGTGGCTGTCCCACGGTACGTCAGCAATCAGACACTTCACACCGACCTAAAAATACGTTTCACAATGGAAGAAATCAAGACGATTGCAACAAAATGTAGCCGACGAGTAGCAGACCATGAAAACCAGCTACCAGAGCAGCTATACAACAATGGTCCCGACGAGAGAAGACTCGGCAGAACTTTGGCCTCAAGATTTGCTAGATTTGTAAGGAGAAACTTACTGGATGTTTTCCTTACAAACCTAACTATTTCATCTGATTTACTTAATACTCTGTAATAGATGTAGATCGTAAATTGCAAATTTGCCAATTAAAAAAAAAAAAATTATTTAAAAATTTTCTAGACAAAAATTAACTAGATTAAAGCCAAATTATTAGGCCCAAAGAGCGTACCTTTCAAACATTTGAAAACTTACGGCTACTAAATTTGCATGAAATGTAGGGTGCGTTTGATAGGCTTTTGCCATGACGAAAATTACAAAGACGATCTCAGAAGTGGCGAATACCTGTAGAAACGGCTCAAAATATTTTGGTAACAAATTAATAAGTTCGTAATACGCTCTATAATGGGAGAATTTGGATGAGGAATTGTTTGGAGGCATTCGCTTGGCAAATAAAGATGATATATATAGGCTCATACTTCAGTGGCTCCACAGTCCAATTTTAGGTCAGCTATTCCAATTATTGTCTTCACTGTCTACATACACGCGCGCGAGTGTGTGTGAGTGAGAGGAGGTGTTATTTATCAGAAGGTTGTGTAAAATTATTGAAATATCGGTGAAATACTACCCAGACTGTGCCGTACTTTGTTCGGCCCGAGAAAGGCGGTTGCCGAGACGGGTGATTTTCTTTTAAAATGGGCGGGTTCTTGACGTCACGCAGTGCCACTGCATCGCGTCGCCGCTGGGTATGTAGACGGTTTGTTGTGTAGCGACGATATTCAGTCGGCAGGCTCAGCTGTGATCTGCGTGAGCCTGCCTTTCCAAACCTTCGTGGTTAGATATTACCAACAAATCGGTCATTTCTGTTTCTACCATCATCAGAGAAGCTTGGTTCCGACTGACGGCACCCATCTGTTCAGACTCAGTTGCTCCACTCTATGAGAGGCTAAACTAAAGTCTGCTCCAGGTGCTCGAACAATGGCGAGATGGGTGTCGGGTGTAGACTTCAGCTGTCTACCCTTCTGGCAGAGATTACACTTAAGTCATGAGATGCCGTCAGTTGGGACTCACGCACACAGACACACTCGTGGAGGAACTCTGCCCCAGGACTTATTGGTGCTACCAAGACGCTACAGGTTAACCAGGGTTACTTAAGTACACCGGACGATCCAGGTGGGACCATTCTCTTTATTTTATACTCTCTCAACTACCACTACACTGTGAATCCACAGAAGCTCCCAGAAGCAGACTCATCAGGCCGCGTTTAATTTGCTCAAGTTCTGCAAAAACTCTCACGTTAAGTTTTGTTCCTACATGTGTGGACCTTATATAATTAAGTCTTATGCAACCTATTATACCTTCTTATACTATGTAAGGAAATTGCACGCACGCACGCACGCACGCACACACACACACACACACACACGCACGCACGCACGCACACACACACACACACACACACACACACACACACACAGGTATCCGCAGGCTCTGCTCTAAGTTTTACTTTTTTTAATGAGTTAAATCTATTTGAGAGTTAGTTATTTTCTGCTTGTTCATGTCATAAGGTCATGGCAGAATTCCGGACTAAAGGGGGCTGTCTGATTTCTTCACGTGCTTAAACTATTTTCATAATTATATACGCGGAGTTGCTTCATAATTATTGATGTGGTAGTTGATTAATATTTTTGAGTCTCTGGTTCTGTTGGGGGGCATTTCCATTTTCCGTGTTATTTATATTTGCATATTACTGGTGATTAACTGAGAATTACTAAGTTCGCTTTGTTATATATATATATATATATATATATATATGTATATTTATTTGTTCTTTATTGCAAGGGGTTATTGTGAGAGGTTCAGTACAGAAATGGTGGATGTGTGTTATATGTGTTATGTATGTGTTTGTGTGTAATTTTCACTTTTGGCGGGGAATGTGTCAGAAATTATGATATCATAACAAATGTGCTTACAGAATTACTCAAAAGGCTAGCCTCTTTAATTTTCACTTTATATAGCACTCAAAGATTTCAATGTTACCTGTGAACAAAATTATTGTAAGAATTAACTTGGACATGGCGTGGCAGGGTCTATACAATTTATATTTAAGCTCAAATTCACTCACAATCTTATGCTGTGAACAATACTGACATATATATAATCATGTAGTTCAATTTTACTCATGGTTTTATTCACTGTTAAATTTACGCCTTGCAATATCATGTAAATGCTTGCATGCTCAGTAAAGTTCACGCTGGTTTTGTTAACAGAGTTTTTCATTTGCAAAGTCCTGTCATTCACCAGGGAACATGTCTGTAATTGTAGCTTGGGCCTTTGCACACTTTATGCTTCCTCTAGGTTCACCACCTAGTTCTAAATATTATGTCTCTCCCCTTTACAAAAAAAAAAATATAATAAAAATAAAATAAAATAAATAAAAATAAAATAAAATAAATTACAAAAATAACTTATAAAATAAAAGGGGGGTTTCAAATGGTAGATCAGAGCGTGGTTATGATTCTATGGATGTAGTAGACATTATTTCTGCATTATTATTTTTTTTTTTTAACTTTGGAAGTTTTAGAATCTGGAGACTTGCATTTATAGATGTTAAATAAAACTTGGTGTGGCTACAGGCATGTCAGCTGGTGTTGGGACTTGCAAATTATTTCAAATTATTATTTTTTGAACTGAGTCCAAGTGTTTAAAGAAAAGTTAATTGCAATGTAACAGTTTAATAAAATAAATAATCTGAATAGTGAGATATTTTATAAGAAATGGATAAGGGGTTGATTAAGTTTAATATGATTTAATATGTGTTAGTGTTTAAGTAATTATTCTGTGATGTTGAGTGTAAGGTAGGTGTTGGAAAGGGGTTATAATCGTTTGAATATGAAGGTGAGCTAATTAGTCTTACTCTGTCATACTCTGGAGCTTAGACAAATTTTGAACAGGATTGGGAGCCGTCGGTACTTGTCGATTTTGATTGGGATTTGTTCTGTGAAAGAGACAACGTGTTTTTATAGCACCCCCGTTATGTAATATTTGCTTATTGAGGGCATTCCATGGCGGTACCGTGGATTTATGAATGCGGTTATGGTCCGACCAGATGTCGTGGTGTTGATATATATATATATATATATATATATATATATATATATATATATATTCTCGAATCATGTTGGATGTTATGTATACTTTGTGGATTGTGTATGGTGAGTTAGTTTTGTTGTTTTGTGTTGTTGTGTTCTCTTCTGGGCATTTCGTGTGGCTCTCTCTCTGCCTTCGTTATACACCCATCTCGTCGTATTGCTAGAGCACTCTGGGACGGCTCAAAGGAAGTATAGTACTTGAGTTTTTTCCGGATTCTTTGTCATTATGTTTTGTAAGTTAGGTTTGTGTTAGGTGTTTTATTGGGATTTACGTTTTATTGTTGTGTTTGAGAATTGTGCAATTCTGGCGGCGGTATGCCATCAGAAATTACCCCACCCCATTTCTGGCGTTCTCCAGAAACTTTCGGTGTTGGATGGAGTAGATGAGGACAGGTTGTTGGTCTTCTTGGACCTGGTCCTGCAGTTGGCAGATTTCCCGGGTGTGTCCGATGAGGAGGTCGTGTCCCTTATATACCCGTATTGCCGGGGTTCATTGGCAGGGTTGGTCACCAACACTCTGCGTCGGGGCTGCAGTGTCGACACCTTCCATGGGGAAGTGTTGGATTTCTTCATACCCCATCGACGACATTCCCAGCTTAAGTTAGATTTATTCTATCGCCTACAGGCCAACAGAGAGGCATTGGGGGACTTCGTGCATGATGTAAGGAAAGCTGCCCGTATATTAAGGTTGGGGTTGTCCGAGACGGAAGTAATACAGGCAATACGAGAAGGGCTGAATCCCCAAGAGAGATCCCGGCTGGTCTTCGCAGATCCTCCACGTTGTTTTGCGGACCTTGACCGGTGGTGTGCGCATGCGAGAAGAGTCCAGGAGAATGATGAGTCCCGGGAAAGAGCTGCTAAAGATGTCCAGTACTCCAGTGGTTCATTAGGAAGAGCTAAAAAGGACAAACATGGCGGTTGGAGGAGAACACAGGAGACGGTCAGAAAAACTGAATATTCCGGAAGTAATGGAAAGAAGACGGTAACAACGGTTACAGTAGAGAAAATCAATAAGTGTGAAATTAACAGGGGAAGAAGAAATTATATTAGTAAACCAACATCGGCAAGTAGGGAGCCTGTAGCAGGGCGTTATTCCTGTTTGGAGAGAAAAGAAACTTTAAAGGTTCCAGAGGAATTACGAGTGTCTAATAGAGTAGTGGATGAAGAAGGTGAAGCGGAAGAAGAAAAGCGGAATAACTTCTGTGGATCGATACGAGACGACAAGAAAACGTCTGTTGATACTGAATTGCAGGACTCAGAGAGGACGTCACAGTTGAATCCAGATGCCGTGGAATTTGTTCCGATATTGTTCGTGAGGGATCCAGATCCTGTAACATCATCATCGCCTATGCAGGGATATGGTGAGAAGTCACTTGAGAGTGTCGCTTTACCATCGCCAGTAGAATTTGATTTAGACATTGCACATGGACCTGTACAGCTGGATTCCAGGGTGGGAAATGTTGAGGACATTGTAGTTGCTGAGAGTGGTGAAGGAGAGGAATCGAAGGAAGAGTCAGAAGAGCGGTGTGCAGAGGCTGCGCAGGGGAGTATAGTTGTAAGTGTTAGGGAGACTGAAGAGTCTGAGTTTGCGGATGGGCACGGGGATGTCCAGGCTGCAAGTGTTTCTGAGGTTGCGGATGGACAAGGGGATGTCCATGCTGCAAGTGTGGTGGAAGGAGATGAGGTAGATGTTGAGGAGAAATTTGGTGGCAGCGTTGTGGAGTGTGCGAGTGAGAATGATGTAGTGTGTGAAGATGTGCAGACGCCTTCTGTAAGTAGTGTTGAGGATTCCGAAGAATGGAAAGAAGTTTCATGTGGATCAGGTGAGCAACTAGAGGAGGATGAAGATGTGCAGTGTTCGGATGGTGGTAGTGGACGTGATGGCGATGATGTTGATGATGAAGGTGTTGATGAAAATGAGATCGGAGAAGAGGTTAGTGAAGAAATTGGTGAGGAGCTGAGGGAAGATGCGGTTGAAGATGGATCAGAGGAGCAACTGGAAGATGCTGAGGATGTGCAATGTCGTGATGGTGATTTGGATTATGGAGGTGCAGAAGGAGAAATTGTAGAAGAGAAGAAAGAAGTAGAAAAGGAAGAAAGAAAAGCAGAGGAGTTAGATGATGAGGATAATCCAAAGCGGAGTGAAAGTAGCGAGGTAAGTTGCCTTGATTCTGATTCAGAAGAAACAAAGCAGTGCAGCTCAACACGAGATAATTTCTCAGAGAGTGGTGTCCGAAAGGAACGAGTACCTAAAGTCCGTCACAGAAAGGTGAGAAGAAGCGATTAACGGGTAGTGGGTAGATGTTCCCCACAGTCCCAGTGGTGTTCGTCTATTTCAGGGTTGCGCCCCTGCCCACGCGAGCCTTGGTTTCCTCCATTCGTCCTTATTTCCGGAGGGAGCCATGTCCTTACCCTTACTCCTAGCTATTGACCTTTAATGATCCTTGCCCCGTTTCATCTTCCCGATTTTCCTACCCCTCCCTTAGAAAAAAAAATCTATCGATAAGGAGTTAGAGAACCTTCCCGAAAGTGCCCTTAGATTGTCGTGGTCTTGGAGATCTGGAGATCGTCAGTTTCCCCTCTTCTAAAAGTAAGATGGAGAAGTTATGTGCTGTTGTTTCGTTGTTAATAGTGGTTGAATTTGTTTGTTGAGTATTGTAGAGTCGGTCCATACCGCATTTCCCGGTTGATTTCCCTGCTGTGTTATTTTTGGATTAAGAGTGGTTTGTTTAGACGGCGAAAAGTGAACCCCCCCCCTGCTAGTTACGCTGTATTTGAAAAGGTAAGAGAAGGGATTGATGTTCGCGTGCCCTCTGCGCGGTCTTCTCTGCCTTGTGAATCGGGTCCGCCCACCCTAGTGTGGGGAAGTGGGCCAGTCATGTGTCAAGGATTGATGATGCCTTGTTTTGCTGCACATGGCTGGTCGGTCCACGATGTGGACGGTTCTCGAAGGGTACTCGCATATCAAGGTTAGTAGCACCTTGTTGGCCTTCGGGCATGGATATGTGAGTACCAGCAGAGGTAGGTGGTGGTCACCGGAGAGGGAGACGTGTTGGGGCGGTCCCGAGAGTTTGGCATGGCGGAGAGGACTCGCGTGGGGGATGGTCGCAGTGTGCTGGAGATTTTCAGTCCTGGGAAGGGGGGGATAGTGTCTATGGTCCTGGATGGAAAAGTTTTGTTCCGTGATAGAAGTCTATGGTCCTGGGTCTCAGTTGTTGGGTTTAGGAGGCCTTGGTGGTCAGTTCTCAGAGCTGGTATCAGCGATTCTTGTCTTTCTCCTTTTCATCTCTGTTCCTTATCTCTGCATGCGTACCAGAGCCCGGCGAGCATGCAGGACGCACACTTACACCTTCTCTTTCAGACACACACTGGCATACTTACACTCCTTCCTTCTGCTTCTTTCGTTTTCCTGAGGCACTGAACCCTCCAATTGCGAATAAGAGTCTGAGATTTTCCAGGAGTCCTACCGCAGTCGAGGTCGAGAACTGGTTTAGTTTTGAGGCAACCATGTTGCCCTTTTGGGGTGAGGGTGTGCCGTACTTTGTTCGGCCCGAGAAAGGCGGTTGCCGAGACGGGTGATTTTCTTTTAAAACGGGCGGGTTCTTGACGTCACGCAGTGCCACTGCATCGCGTCGCCGCTGCGTATGTAGACGGTTTGTTGTGTAGCGACGATATTCAGTCGGCAGGCTCAGCTGTGATCTGCGTGAGCCTGCCTTTGCCAAACCTTCGTGGTTAGACATTACCAACAAATCGGTCATTTCTGTTTCTACCATCATCAGAGAAGCTTGGTTCCGACTGACGGCACCCATCTGTTCAGACTCAGTTGCTCCACTCTATGAGAGGCTAAACTAAAGTCTGCTCCAGGTGCTCGAACAATGGCGAGATGGGTGTCGGGTGTAGACTTCAGCTGTCTACCCTTCTAACACAGATTACACTTAAGCCATGAGATGCCGTCAGTTGGGACTCACGCACACAGACACACTCGTGGAGGAACTCTGCCCCAGGACTTATTGGTGCTACCAAGACGCTACAGGTTAACCAGGGTTACTTAAGTACACCGGACGATCCAGGTGGGACCATTCTCTTTATTTTATACTCTCTCAACTACCACTACACTGTGAATCCACAGAAGCTCCCAGAAGCAGACTCATCAGGCCGCGTTTAATTTGCTCAAGTTCTGCAAAAACTCTCACGTTAAGTTCTGTGCCTACATGTGTGGACCTTATATAATTAAGTCTTATGCAACCTATTATACCTTCTTATACTATGTAAGGAAATTGCGCGCGCGCGCGCGCACACACACACACACACACACACACACACACACACACACACACACACACACACACACACACAGGTATCCGCAGGCTCTGCTCTAAGTTTTACTTTTTTTAATGAGTTAAATCTATTTGAGAGTTAGTTATTTTCTGCTTGTTCATGTCATAAGGTCATGGCAGAATTCCGGACTAAAGGGGGCTGTCTGATTTCTTCACGTGCTTAAACTATTTTCATAATTATATACGCGGAGTTGCTTCATAATTATTGATGTGGTAGTTGATTAATATTTTTGAGTCTCTGGTTCTGTTGGGGGGCATTTCCATTTTCCGTGTTATTTATATTTGCATATTACTGGTGATTAACTGAGAATTACTAAGTTCGCTTTGTTATATATATATATATGTATATTTATTTGTTCTTTATTGCAAGGGGTTATTGTGAGAGGTTCAGTACAGAAATGGTGGATGTGTGTTATATGTGTTATGTATGTGTTTGTGTGTAATTTTCACTTTTGGCGGGGAATGTGTCAGAAATTATGATATCATAACAAATGTGCTTACAGAATTACTCAAAAGGCTAGCCTCTTTAATTTTCACTTTATATAGCACTCAAAGATTTCAATGTTACCTGTGAACAAAATTATTGTAAGAATTAACTTGGACATGGCGTGGCAGGGTCTATACAATTTATATTTAAGCTCAAATTCACTCACAATCTTATGCTGTGAACAATACTGACATATATATAATCATGTAGTTCAATTTTACTCATGGTTTTATTCACTGTTAAATTTACGCCTTGCAATATCATGTAAATGCTTGCATGCTCAATAAAGTTCACGCTGGTTTTGTTAACAGAGTTTTTCATTTGCAAGTCCTGTCATTCACCAGGGGACATGTCTGTAATTGTAGCTTGGGCCTTTGCACACTTTATGCTTCCTCTAGGTTCACCACCTAGTTCTAAATATTATGTCTCTCCCCTTTACAAAAAAAATATAATAAAAATAAAATAAAATAAATAAAAATAAAATAAAAAAAAATTACAAAAAAAACTTATAAAATAAAAGGGGGGTTTCAAGACTACCCAGCACAATTGAGTGGTAACAGTTTGGAAGCTTTTTTGTTTATAATATCTTTATTCCCATTATTAAAATTCATTACATTCACAGCACTAGGAATTACCTGCTCAACACATACTGTGAGGAGTGACAAGTTAAGATTTATTAATGTCCTTGTTATATTTTTAATTCAATAAAAACAATCTTTCATAGAACCGATTAGCTCTTATCGCCAACAATTTTGTCACATATTTATTGTGCAGTCACTGAAACCTTCTTCAGACTACACTAAATACTAACATACACTAGAAAATAGATCCTTAACATTTCAAAATTAACGCCAACTGAAATAATCCATTTTAACCTTAATTTAAATTAATGATTACAACTAATATATAGTATTAACAATTACTGTTAATAATATAAAATAATTAACCTAATATTTGGTAGTTATGACAGTTTTCAACATAAAATCAACACTTTCACATTCAACAAAATCTGATATAATCTTTGCAAACTACACCCACGCGCGTAGTTTATTCTGTTGTTTCGTAGTTTGTGACAAAACTCTTTTGAAAGCATATATAGTGTTTCCAACATTTCGTTGATATAGTTTTTGACTTTAAGTAAACACAGCATCAGCATCTTCATGCTGATGTACCCTATATTTCCTTACTTCTTCTTCTTCCATTATGCATCTCAGTGTTGGTGTTTTGAGCCGAATGTTTGTTTCTGAGCTGGTTGTTGTGTTATGGTTTGAACGTCAATAAAAAAGGACGTATATTTGTTGATAACAAAACGTTTCAGGTCTGTAACAAACCGCTGCGTAGTTCATGCACAGCGGACGTTGTGGCACAATACGGAAAAGAAACGGAGTCCCGATAGACCTTATTAATAAAAAAAAACTAATACAAACGAAATCCAGATTGAGAAATTTCCAATTAAAATGTTTTAGAATACGTAATTTTTTTTACGGTAAACGAACTTCAATATATCTTGGTGGCTTGAAGGTCTTAACTTATAATTCATGTCCGTTAACGACTTTTTTGTATGGACAACAACTTTTTGTACGGGGGAGAGAGAGAGAGAGAGAGAGAGAGAGAGAGAGAGAGAGAGAGAGAGAGAGAGAGAGAGAAAGGGACTGCTGGACGGATAAAACGTTATATACGAACTCATTTAATTAAGACGTGGACATAACCATTAATCTCGTCTTCACAATCTGTTTACACCGTCTTTATTAAAAGCCAAATATATTTATATTTTTTGCTAATTTCAGCGCAATGTTTAATCCGCTGGTCTTGTTCCTCTGACCTCACGTTGTAGTCGCCATGCCTGTGTCGACTTCTCGTAGACAATGGCTCACATTGTTTTCTGTATCTTCAACATTCTTTTTCCTTTTGGGTCTGCAGTCCCGCATTTGCTTTCGTGGTGTGCCACCCCCAGTGGCGTCGCCAGGGGGGGGCGGTGGGGGCGGTCCGCCCCGGGTGCCACACTCAGGGGGGTGACAAAATTAGGGCGAAAAAAAATTTTAGAAATAAAAAAGAATTACTAGATCAACAAATTAATCACATCAACATTTCGATTGAAGTGTGCAATCCCAGGAAGAGGGGCGTATTATGTGGGTATCACTAGAGTAATACGAGTTTAAAACGTTTCGGTAAATACGTAATTTTTGTTCAGTTAAATTTGTATTGCAGTCTTTTAATTATCGTAAGTTTGATTGCTTGTACTTCGATTATAAAACGACCGAGTAATTTTTGCGTGAAAAATTTTCTCAGTGTATATAAAAAATCAATTATGAGATTTTTGTAAGCACTCCTAACCTATCCTTGTTTTTGTAGAAGTTGCTTTTTAAAAGAATTGCGCATTTTTTAAATTAATAATTTATTTTAAAAAAATGCCTTTTTTGGCATTTTAGATAGAATCGCTAGCTCGCCTATCTGCACTTCCGAAGGTTTGACTTTCGCTAGCATAACGTCCTGTCCGTTTGAAGTTTAGATTTTTGTTTGGTCGCGTTGTTTCCCTGTTGTAGGTTAGACTTATATGCCGATCCACGTTTTCGACGGCACTTGCTACAAAAACTCGACCCGCTCGCAAACCCTCAATACGCTTATATAATCGTGTGCATTAGCGTCCGATCATCCTACACTCTCTTCGCTTATGGCTCGTTCAGCTCGCGCACCGCTCGGTCGTCCGTAAGCCGAAGGGTGTTTTGATAGTTGCGTTTCCTGATTTGGCCAATTCTGCAGGCGCACCAGACTCCCGCGCCGGAGAACCGCTCATTCTTTGTTTCAGCTCAGTGTTGTGAATGTGATGCGTGTTGTACAGTTTCAGTTCAGTTCAACAGAAATTCAATTTTTGCTGTTTATAGTGGCATGGTGCAGAGTGGTCCTTTAATTATTTTGAGTTTCTGTATGTGCACCATTCATTTACTGAAGGTAAGTACTTGACTTGAAAAGCGAGTACCGATACACAGGCCTGCGAATTTAAATTTTTTTTCTGCGGCACGGGGTTAAACAGGTCTCTTATACTTTGTTAAGTCAGGGAAGGCGGATGGATTACCTGCGATGGCTCACTTAACACAAACACACACATGCAGCCGACCCGACGGTACCCTCATTCGGCGTTTAAGAATACACGACAGAACGTACCAGTGACAAAACTTACCACCCGACAAAACGTACCGTCTAACAGGCCGGCTACCTGCGACGGGTCTGCTAATTACATCAGAATATTTTGGATGCGACAAAACGTACTCCGCAACTTGTTTCGTTCACTTATAGTGTATCTAATAGTCAGTTAAGTGCTGTTAGTCAGTAACAAGTGTAAACAATTTATTTATATAAAAATTATATAAATGTAAACTTCGAGTCCCTCACGGTTCTGATTCTCATCACACTTTATCCAGGCTTTGGACTGGCAAAATCATTTTGGCGTGTTTAAAATCAGCTGTGGTTAAGCTCTCGTCATTTTTGGATTTTTTTAATTTATATTTTTTTTAATTTTTTTATTATTTTTGTTTTGTTTTTATGGTTTTTTGTATTTTTAAGTTTCATTCGAAGCTCTGCGAATATGAAAGAGCTCTCAAGCAGGATCTTAGGTTTCCATTTGCTTCATACCGCTTCATTATTCTTTCAAGTCGTCCGTCATACT
This sequence comes from Magicicada septendecula, assembly GCA_034769895.1. NCBI lineage: Eukaryota > Metazoa > Arthropoda > Insecta > Hemiptera > Cicadidae > Magicicada > Magicicada septendecula. Next base: position 89,734,872 of record CM068371.1, on the reverse strand, counting down.
TGATGTACTTTTTCCTTCTTTTTGAACCTTCAATGTTCAGTTCGTACTTCATAAAAGCGCAGTTGGTCTTCTCTCCTTCTCCTTTTAAACACATCGCCACGTCTTTTATTCAAGGGTTTGGCCTTTCTAAGAGCGTGTTCAAACGGTTGTTCCACCCTTTAACGGAATTTGTTGTCCGATGACGCCTTTGGTAACAGCTCCACAATTTTATTGGAAACTCCGGGTTCTCCAACCAATTTTCAACAAAGTAATCAAAAAACAGACTTAGCTTGGGAGACTCTGGGGCTTTGGAGTGAGTCTCGATCCAGCCGTCCTGCACTTCCTCTGGTTTTAAGAAAGCCAGTGCTGCACACATGCGGATATGGAGTCGGATATCCTCATTTTCACGGTACTCAGTTGAGAGTCCTAGTTCTTGTACTTTGCGCCAAAGGCATTTTTTCATATGAAAAAAGCATCCTCTTATATGTGCTGAAGGCAGTACTTCTCGAATAGCAGACACAGCCGCCATTTCGAAATCCACGTTCACTGTTTCTGGATTCCACTCTGGAACAGCTTTACGGATCAATTGAAACAATCGAATGTAGGTTTCCTTCTTCTTGTTGGGGAATAGGGCAAAAATCTGCATGAATACTGTATATCTGTGTAAACTGTTTACTAGAGCACATAAATGTACCATCCTAGAAAACGTTTTTGAAGCATTTTAAACTGTCTTTGCCTTTTTCACCGCTAAAAACTATAATCTATATCTTCTTCGCCATCATCGGCCAGCAGAAAAGAAGTTCCGTCGAACATTTTCAGAGTTTCTTCATCGAGAACCACTTCTTTGCAGTTGCTCGGCTTTTGGGTGTTGCCTTGCGCCTTACATCTCTGCCGCTGTAAGGTTCTTCTGATAGACTGTTCACGCGGCATTTCAGCAACAAAGTTATACCCTGTAAAAAATAGAATTAGAATACCCCTTATAAATAGAATACCCCTTTAGAAATAGAAAGTTATACTCCTTAGAATTAGAATAGAAACAATAAATTATCAATTTGTAAACTTTAATAACACTTACCTCTATCGTGGAGATAGCTCAAAGTGTCTGTGTAAATTTTAGTTAGTGGTGTTTCTTCTTCCCGCGCCCTCTTCTTGGCGCTTTGCGTGCGTTTAATAACTTCTAACTGAGCATCGTTCGGAGGTCCACACACATGATTGGCTAAAGGCCCACTGACAACTTCACCTCCTCTTGATTTCATAATTACACAACACTTTTTACTTTGTTGTCTTTGACAAATCGAAGTTAACGTATCGTCCTTCCCCTGCCGTTTCTTCCTATAACTATACCCCTCGAAGTGCAAACACAACCCGCCTTTATTAGTCGTAGTCAGCTCCATTCCAAAAAACGTTAAAACCCGCACAGTGTGAATGTTATGGTAGTAATAAGGTTACTTCGCTGCCGTCCGTGCCCCATGCCAAACTTGACAAACACAGGTCAACGACTCGAGGGGTATTTACCAGTTACGCGGAAGCCGTTTGAATTTGACAAACACAGGTAACAGGTACGTTTTGTCGCGGTGTAAATTATTTAGGGATTACAAGGAGACACTTCGCAGATCGAACGTGGTACGTTATGTCGTGAAAAGTCAAGTGGTACGTTTTGTCGCTGGTACGTTCTGTCAGGACACCGGCGTTTAATGCCTACTGGACACTATTGGACACTCCGTTACTCGGACCGACTTTTCTTATGGTTTTATAATTTAATAGCATTTAACGTAACATTTTTTGATTCTGCGTTGAATTCCAAACAAAATTAGAGCAAACACGGTACGAATCTGACGAGAAATACTGTTCAACGGTTATATGATATGGCTATAGAACGTATGCAGGTTTGTTTATCTGACCCACGAACTTGTTTTCGTAAATGAATATTTAATTAGGAATTCTGCAAATACCGCCACGTTTTTACACACTCAAGCTAGGACAATATTGTGATGTATTTATTATTTCTTTATGTGATGTATTATTTCGAGGAGGAGGCCCTCTTCTTGACTCAAGAAGGTTATATGCAAAATAATGTAATGCAAGCAAGCAAACACGCTTAGCAATACAAAAAAACTCGGATAAAAATCCAACATTTTTAAATATTGTAAATGGTTTTGTAAATACCGTATGTAGGCCTTTTATATAAACAGTGACGAAGGTGTTATCGACCAAATAACTTTTAATGCGGCCTTCGGCAGTTTCAAAAGTACGAAACGAGCCTTTCAAGCTCGAAACGCAGAAAGCTCATTGGTCTACTGTAAAAGTAAATAAACAAATGTTAAAATAATATAATTATTAAATTAATAATTATGAAGCCCAAATGATTTGAAATAGTGAAAATAAGATGAAATTTTTAAATATTAAAATTGGTGGAATTTACACTAATGCAACATGTTGGCATTTCTGTAAAACGTCTGTCTGAGACTAGATGGAGTGCCCATCACGAAGCAATAAAACCCGTCATGGGTAACTTTGAAAAGCTAATCGAAGCTGTTGAAGAACTATGCCAGCCCGACGAGACAGTCGAAACTAGAGGAGCTGCACATATCCTACTGCCTGCAATCAGCGACTTCTCATTTTTATGGTACCTTTCATTGTGGGGGCAAGTGTTAGAGGAAGTAAACCACACACAAAAATATTTGCAATTGGAAGGAATCAACCTCGAAAAATGTGTAGTTACAATGAATGATCTTAAGCTGTTCTTGAAGGACAAACGTAGAGATATTGTTGAAGGTGCTCTTCAGTTTGCAAAAAATATGTGTCAAAAATTGGACATCCCCACAGAAAAAAGAAAAAGAGTGAAAAAGATGCTACCTGGTGAAAATTCCAGGGATGAAGGACTCACTTGGGCGCAAGAACTACAACGGGCAATGCTCGAATGCATAGATACGTTTTACCAGGAGATGGTGACACGCTGTGAGGGTATGGAACAAGTCCTCTCCCACTTCGCTATTTTGCAGCCTAATACTTTGATGAATGCAAACGAACCAGACCTTCGGACTCTTCTCAAAAGTTTGACTAAGACATATGATGAATTTTCTCAAGAAGACGTAGACGTCCCCAAAGAAATCCTGCGGTTGAGAAGGCATCTTCAGGCAGCAGGCATTTCAAATGAAAAAACGAAGAAGTGGACCAGGTTGAACTTCTTAGAATTTATTACCGAATATGACTTTTCAGATTCTATACCAAATGTAATATTAGCTTTAAGGTTTTTCCTCACAATATGTGTATCAGTTGCTTCATGCGAGAGAAGTTTTTCGAAACTAAAATTAATCAAAAGTTACCTCAGATCCACAATGAGTCAGGTTAGATTGACGAACCTAGCTATGTTATCCATTGAACATGAAGTGGCAAAAAGTATTGATTTTGATAGTGTAATTTCAAAATTTGCTTCATATAAAGCACGTAAAAGCAGGTTTTAAGATATTGATGTGCTAATTCTTTTGAATTAGTAGGCCTAATTACCTGTATTTAGTTTGTAAAAATAAACAGTTCCATAAGTTATAAATGTTTTATTTAATTTAATTCAAATTCGTTCTTTGCAACACGTTAGCTAATTACAGTATTTTCAGCTTTTTATAGTTAAGTGTGGGGGGGGGGGTGTAACGAGGACGGCCCGCCCCGGGTGCCACTACATCTGGCGACGCCACCGGCCACCCCCCTCTCCACTCGTATCTATTCCACGTTTAAACTGCCATCTCCTTCATATGGAACACACATTGTACGCTATCCAAGTGTTTGAACTGCCATCTCTTCATATGGAACACACATTGTACGCCGTCCAAGTGTTTGAACTGCCATCTCTTCATATGGAACACACATTGTACGCCGTCCAAGTGTTTGAACTGCCATCTCTTCATATGGAACACACATTGTACGCCGTCCAAGTGTTTGAACTGCCATCTCTTTCCTTTCCACACCTTCCCTTTTTCTGTTCCCTCGAAACCTCAAACTGTTTACCCAAAAGAAATGTCCAGTCAAGTTTCTTTTTCTCCTCTTTTTAACCATCGAGACACAATAGAATGTATAGCAGAGAATAATAACGTCAGAAGATTATTTGTTTTTAGTTTTTATGGACGCAGGAACAAGGAAGAACTGGTTCACGCAATCTGTGATAACAGTAAGAGTGCGAGGTATACTTTGTGGCGCCAGGAAAGTTACAAGGCGAAAACAAAATAACAATAATCAGCGAGCCCGCATTCACGAAGTAGATCTCTATTGTAATTTGATCGTGTGAGCGCGTATGTGTGTAATTTTTGCACAGCGTAGTGGCGGTGTCTCCGTGCGGCAAGCGGAAAACGAAAGTTGCGCACAAACGAAAGCATGGAAAATCATCCGTTACCGGTAGATTAAACGAATTAATCGTCACCAAAGAGCGAGCGTTCGTCCCCAAACGTTGCCAGTTTTCGCACTCCAGTTAATTACTGCGGTAATATCTTCCTTCCTCTTCCTAGGCAGCGGTAAACACAGTGTTGGCGGGTAATAACTGCGAAACGTGACCACTCTCCCCTTTCCGGTAATTGCTCAGCTATGCGAAAGTTACTGGAGGGAGGGACGATCCGTTTCCGTATCCCGTATGTAACGTTTCTTTGATTTAATTATGGCGCAGAAATTAGTCGCCAAACGATTTACTTAATTGTTAATTTAAACGTTTATCTACCAATCTAATTCGATAATTTTGACGGCGCATTTCGGTTATTACACCATTATCTACAGCCCAGCAACCACAGTGTTCTTCAACAATGAATTGATGATGGTGAAATAAGGGAAATGCTTCGTCGAAAATCGACAATTCTAGTGGTAAGCAAAAATCAAGTTTAATAAGTGCTATAGACGACCACTAACAAACAAGTATAGAGTACAAAAAGTAATATTTACTATACTTTAGAACCGTACACCAAACTTTATCTAGCAAAAGCGAAGATTTAGCATATTGTGGAGTCAGAATGACTGTCGTCATGTTCGGCCGCGTTAAACTCTAATTTTCACTGACTCAGTTTGTCGTGACAATTTGAAGCAACCCAAGCATAATAAGCATATTACAGATTTTTCTTCCGTTAGTGTTGGAAAATTTGAAGCCCACTGGACAACTTCATTAGTTGCAGGTGACCGCTGTATCCAAGATCACGAATAGAGGCTGTTATACTCTTCAGAGGTTACAGCTCCACACGCGTCTCTGTTAATGTAGAGGGATGACGAACTATAGGTCAAATCGACGCCAGACATATTTAAGCAATCACATACTGTCCAATCCAACTTATACTTCAGCCAACAATTCTCTACAAATATAACGTTTCGTGCGCACTGATTGCAATTCTAGAAATCCTAGTATTTTACTGAAAAGAAATACTAAAGTCATTATCAAATAATCACTTGATATCGCGTTGCAATAGTGGACTGGTCGTATTCGACTAAGCGGTATTTATCTTTAACGTCTTACAAAGTAAATTTTAGCTTAATACCAAACAGTTGAACTAACAAAGTTTCCACGAGTTCCCAGAAAACTTCACAGTACACTGCTTTTTAACATTCGACATATACTATCTCGAAGGGTTTTCCCTATTGAGACACTATATTAAGAGATTATGGGGCCTCGATATTGTCGTTTGACATCCCTAATCGTGTTTCCTGGCTACCCTCTTGTTCTTGGCTTTCACGGAAAGAACATTGAAATCTCTGTGAATATCTTCATTTCGAACAAACTACGGAACATTAAACATGCCTCTCGGTATTCTGAAATATGAGAATTTACTCACTGCTGGAATCGGCAGGACAGCACCAAAGTTGTACACCAGATTTATGATCTGATTACTCTGATTACATACAATCACTCTTATTTTGTAGGGGTAAGTGAAACTAACTATAGGTTACCTTCATCAAGACTTGATATTGGAGGAAGACATGGGGAAGATTTCATATGCAGAGGAATACAAGTATTTAGGGGTGAAAATTACGGATAAGCAAATTACAGCAGAAACTAAAACCAAAATATTAAAACCATTGTTAAAAGTATCATGACTTACGGCTCAGACGTTTGTACTACTAATAAACACACAAGAATGACAGCAGAGATGGACTTTTGGAGACGTTCAGCAAGAGTATCCAGACGTGAGAAAATTAGAAATGAAGTCATTAAGGACAGAATGAATGTGAAAAATTCAATTGTTGGTTTTATCCAAACAAGAAAATTGCAATGGTATGGACACACGAAGAGAATGGCTCAGGAAAGATTGCCAAGGAGAGTTATGGAATGGACCCCCACCAGGAAGAAGGAAAAGAGGAAGACCACCTATCACCTGGATAAACGAAATTCAGACTATATTGAGTGAACGAGAAATTGAAGAAGATCTTTGGATAGACAAGCAGCAGTGGAAGATGAGAATTCAATCACTTTAGTAATCTTTGGTTCCGGAAAATGTGTAAACATTGTACAGCCGGAATAATTAAAAAAAAAGTGAAACTAACTCCCCGTTATCAGGTGATGTAGTTTTCAAGGTGTGTAATTAACTAAAAACATCTATGTAAGTAAAAAAAGGTAATGTTATATACCCGCTGTAATATTTCAACATCCGTAAGCGTGTCGAAACGTTTTATTTCCATTTTCTGTCTGCCAGAAGGAAGTAGTGTATTCGTAATCAAATTATGTTTTAATAATATAACGTAAAGGGCCATTAAACTCAAATATAGATAACACAATTTTATTGTGTGTGTAACATTGACCTCTGTGTCCGTAATGTTCTATGAAGTGTTTACATCACATTCGGGGATCACAAGGTCATATCGAAATCGACCGGGCTACACGTCTGACGGTCAGGGGCGAACTGTCAGCACTGGTTTGGTATTCGTCAGTATTGTTAGAAAGTGACCCTATGATCCTGGTACAGATGTCGCTAAAAGCTGGTATTTTAAATAAAAAACTGGTATACTTATGCAATAGCATGAATACAATAGTATGTGTTCTATGGATATAGTATGATATGATGTCGCTCTAATACGATACAGACTATGGTCACATGCGTGTATAAAAATACTTATATACGTATTTAGACATCTAAGCATTAAGCATTTTTGTTTGTTAACGGTCCAAGTCACGTATTTTAATTTCTTATTTTCTTACCTTTGTTAGGCCCGTCTTGTGACTTTTATCTTTAGAATAATATTAGCGTGACGCGTTTCAGGTCATCTGACCCATCCTCAGACACTTGCTCGAAAAGAGGTCGTCATATATTAAAATCCAATTAAAATAAAAACACACATATATAAACTCATTGTCAATAATTAATGTTCAAAAACATGAATAACACTGTTGTCGTGGTGCACCACGCGATTACCGATCGATAATATATATAATACCGCGATTAATTATAATATATACATATTAGTATATATAGTAGGAGTACATATTAGTAGGAGTATTGATCGGTAATCGCGTGGTGCACCACGACAACAGTGTTATTCATGTTTTTGAACATTAATTATTGACAATGAGTTTACATATGTGTGTTTTTTTTAAATTGGATTTTAATATATGACGACCTCTTTTCGAGCAAGTGTCTGAGGATGGGTCAGATGACCTGAAACGCGTCACGCTAATATTATTCTAAAGATAAAAGTCACAAGACGGACCTAACAAAGGTAAGAAAATAAGAAAATAAGCATTAAGGATTACTACCACACTTGTAAATAAATAATAACACAATATGAATAGGTTGGCAATTTTTATTTCATCTGATTGGCGCGTAAATTTGAATTTGAATTACGAAACAGAACTTATATTATTTAAAGTAATTTTAAAATAAATATAATAGTAATATCAAGCATAAATAATTAAAATTATTTAAAGAGAAAAAATAATATAACAATAATCATAGAAAAATTATTGCTAGCATGTGCTTAAGAACACTCTAGTAACTAATTGAGATCATCTCATTTTAAATAAAACTGAAATTTTCAATAGTCAATATAATAGTTTTATAATAGTACTTCAATATTGCACTCACTTGAGATACATATAGTAATTAATACCACATACATTTTTGTTCTGCAGTTTTAGCTTACTTATCTTCAAAAGTAAAATCAAGATTGTCCACACTTGTATCGTCTTCTTGACTCTCCTGTTGTTTTTTCAATTTTCTTAGCGGGAAGTTGAAAAAAAAATATTAGTGGCAGCGGGACGCGATCCTCAATGTAACTCATGAAAAACCTCTCACCTTAAAACACGGCCAGCACACGCAATTCCTTGAAAATGAATATGAATTAAATAACTTGAGGGCTTACGAATAACTATTATTGTAAACAGTAAATAATAACCTTAATCGACGCTAAAGTTTTTAATTATATCAATTACTGAAATTCCATTCTTGAAAATAAAAAAATAAAAATTAATTTATGCTCGATGTCAGAAAGTTGGTATTTTTGCGTACCAGGACAATATTTATTTGGTACATGGACGGGACCCTAAAAAATGGTACGTATACCAAGAAGTTGGTACGTCTTACATCACTGGTATTCGTTCACCGCCCGTACAGAATTGTAACGCGGCCAGCGAGTAGAGCGGTAAAGCAAAAGCAAATTGAAAAGTCTCGTAACATTTTTAACAGTTTGGGGGCTTCATATTACCGTATAATTCGCGTAATTCTAAAACCGTGACCAATTCTGTAATATAGTCCGAAGCGAATTTCCGCGAATTGCGAGCGTCCGGCCTCGTTTCATTAACTCGGCCTTCGCGTCACTGTTTTGTATTATATTGTACAAACGAGCTCGTATGTTAATGGTTTGAGATAATCGCTGTTTTTATAATTGCATAAGCTATATATAGAAGCGAAACAGCAGTCAGGCAGTGGATGCGATAGACAGTATATGGGTGGCTGTGTCTGTGTGTTGAAAAGGGGCGTCGCGTTATATCCGGTCGGGGCTACAGAAGATCCTTTCATATTTAGTGCTGCCTAATTAACCACTTGGCTAAATACATTTCTCTTCTACTTGTTATTCATCGTGATCATCGCGCTATCATCAGATCCAGACATAGCTCGTTATGCAGTTAACCATGCAATCGTAAAGTGAGGCCAGTCTTATATATATACATATTCACATACTCTATAAAACAAAGACAATTTGTAATGTATATACAGTATGTTTATAGTATTATGTAACTGCCTTCATAATGTTAACCACTTAGTCAGTTGTTAAACCTTTTCAGTCGTCTTGCACGAGGACTATTCGAAAGTTAACCTCCGGCTGACACGTAAAAAAAAACGAAAATACAGAAAAATATTTCACTGTACACGAAGGCTACGTACAAATCTAGCTTTACAATCTAGTATGGGTTTTAGCCTCTTCAACGATTTTTCTACATTCAGCCCTCTCATTACGTAGTCTTCTCCATCCTCTTTTCCTCACATTCCTCAGATCCTCCTCAATATCCTTCTAGATCCATCCGCCCTTCCTCTTGATCTCCTCCCTACTGGTCTCCGTTCCGGAATTCCATTTGTTTCTTTAATTCCAGGGTTCCCTAAATCCCGACTTTAGGATCGTCATGTCTATCCTGCTCTGGCGGAAAATCTAAACCACCTCCCCCATCTTTCTAGAATAAAATATTCCGGAATGCGTATTCTCATCTTTTATTCCACGCCTCTAGTCTGATCTGGACCCCCAGAAAAAAAATTTTTTGACTACGTCCCGCTTCCATGATAAGGTTAAGTGGTTTGCGGTGAAGGCAGTTTAAGTAGGGGAATAGAAAGGGTCTTCGGAGGTCGTAATGAGTGACGTCCGCCCGTGTTGCTGTCTCACCACCACGTGAAGGGTCATGTGCGTGGTCACTACCGACACGATTCATGTATTAATTTTCTCCTTTTTTTTTATGAAGTGTTTACGCTATGTTGCAGACTTTTTGTTTCTTGAAACATTTCTTTTTTTGTACATTTTACATTTCTTCAAACATTTATTTTTTGTACATTTTACATTTCTTCAAACATTTCTTAAGCGCTTGTATTTGTACATTTCTGTTATCCGATTTACGTCTTAAAGCTGTTCGTTTAGAACCAACAAGTCTTTTACAGATTTTGTTCCATTTCTGGATGAATATTTTTCTATACAACGTCACCGGATCACCCTGCTGATCACTTTTTTAAACCGCCCCTTATTGTTGTTCTTCGTATCAAATAGACTCCTTTTTGTTGCTATAGAATTCTCCGTAACAATTTCTGTAGATATTTGACGTGATCTGTGTTAATCACCCCCTATTTTGGATTAGACAACATATTTGCAATCTAGCAGTGATAGTTTTGAAATTGTTAAAACCTAAAAATGTAGTGCTTACCCAAGTATTTTTTAATCAATTATCATAATAATTTCCGTACTTCAAATACGAATGGTGACGCGCATGTTCGTTGAGCGAGTACCTGCTCTCCATACGTACACGATATGAAGGCGTTTTGAGAGCAGTACGCCTAATAACGTGCAATGAGTTGTTGTCATTAAAAGCAAACCCAGGAAACCAGCCCGAGGAAAGTGAGGCGGCGAGGAGGTGTGTATGTTTGTATTATGTTAATTGTGGAACGTACAAGCGACAGTCAATGTAAACACGGTAGAGTGATAGTAACAGAGCGATCCTAAACTGTGGGGCACGACTCGCCGGACACGTGTCACCGCTCAAGGACACCGGTAGTACATGCAAATCATCTACGGTACGGATGTTGTTAACATGGTAAACGATCGTGTTCTTATCGATTGACGTTTCCAACAGTGTTCCCCGAGTGACAACTACAACAGGTTCTCCAGTTTAGTGTTAAACATGTATGCAGAATTTCATTTTATTAGGGTTCAATAAAAAGTGGAAAGGACCAGGGGCGTATTTACGGAGGGGGGCGACCGGACCCACTCCAGAGGGTCGAAAAGTTGACTTTTTTGTTAATTTTTTAATTTTTAGGCTGTTTTTAGCTGTATTTTTTTAAGCTGTGTACGCTAATATAGTTGTAACTCATTTTTAAATATGCAAAAAGATTTATTACACACTATTAGTATATACGTTTAAAATATGAAGTGTAGGAAAATCAATTCAGTCAGTAAGTATCCTGTAAACAATGTTTCATTAACGCGTATTTTTATTGTGTTATTGCCGTTTCCTTTAATGGGACTGGTTTCAGTCACTTTAAAGATAGTAATATTGATTAGTCTTAACTTGTTTTGTCTTTTGTATGAAGCCGACCCTACTCCGGATCCCACTCCCAAAGCCAAATTATAGATACGCCACTGGAAAGGACAACCCCATCTCCTAACCGCGTTACATAGATGAACATAATTGATTACATTGGTTATATATAAATAATATATTTGGTCCTTTCCCAATAACCGTACCAGCACTCACTTTCGATATTTCGATTATGCGATTATACTGACATCGATATGTAGTGAATGTCGCATATAATTTTAGTTAGATAATAAAAATAGAGAAAATGTTTGTGTATGTTATAAAATAGTTTGTTTTGACAATTGTAATCTTGTTTCATTGTCATATTTTAAAAAGAAGTTGTTACTAACAATAATATAACTCCGATGAGTGCCTGTGACACCAAAAGTTGGCGTTGAGGTAGTTAGATTTACGTGCAAACTAAAATTACACATGGAAACCAATATGCTTTTAAAATAATTTTAAGCGGTTTTTGTGAAATCCACCTAAAAGAAACAACTGGAACTAAGGCGCCTTTTACTACAAATATCACCGTTTTTTGTTTCAGAACTCGTTTTCCACTAGTAGGCCTACTCATTTTTTCATTAATACTCGGTGTGTGTGTGTGTGTGTGTGTGTGTGTGTGCGCGCGCGCGCGCAAATACCTGGAAAACCAATCAACTTAGGTGGGGGGGTGCTATACACATCTCTTATTTTTTGTGTTTAGCACAATATTTGCTTCCAGTGAAGTTTTCGAGATTTTACTGAATATAACATTAAAATAATATTGGTCACTTAACGAATAACGAATCTTGTTTTCAAAAGTTAATACTTTTTTTTTGTAATCTTAATATTAAAAAATAACTGTATTTTCACGCTGCATTTTCTGTTGTTGTTTTTAATGATAGGCCTACTCTCTTTCAGGCATAGTGTATAGGCCTACACGTTAAACGTCATATTTTCTTTAACTGTGACCTTTATTTTTTTTAACAGTAAGCTAAAAACCAAAGCACATTATTACCGAACGTCACAATTGAATACAACACGTATTTTCTCTTTGCGTCAAGAAATAGGATAATGTACAATAAGTACACTTCTTCAAATCGTGGTATATCGATACAATCGTACATCCAATGTAGTGTGGGCACAAGACCAACTACAATATCTCAGACCTTAATGCTTGTATCGATAGTTGACAACATGGCGGCAATCGTTGGGGAAACAAACCGGCGTGAGTTTGTTGTTCTGTGTCGGCGTGTTCCGTAGTGCTGTTTGGTTATGTTGAGGTTGTTTTGCGGAAGAGATTGTTAGTGTTGTGATACATAGTGTAAAAAGTATACCAAATCAGTCCGTAGTGCTTCGTTAATATATTTTATACCATTTCTCCAATACTAATTATTTTAAGTGAATTATAGGGTTATGTAAACTATTTGTACAATGGGTCGCAGCTGCTGTGTACCCGGTTGCAAATACAATTATGGTAAAATATACGATACATCAACATTTAAGTTTCCAAAAGAAAGGGCATTAAGGGAAAAATGGTTGAAGCTGATTCACAGAGATAATTTTGAAGCGAATGACAAAGCTGTGGTGTGCATTAAACATTTTGAACCAAAGTTTTTGGTTAGGGAAGACGTTTTTCCTGTTGAAAATGGTGATCCTATACGTTGTAACGTTACATAACCCAGTCCCAAAAATGATAACTTAATTATCCTACCATAAAGGTCAGAAATGGGTATAATATAACTAGCTCTAAATTATTTTATATCACCAAACATTATAAACTGTATTTAAGTGATATACAATGTAACAAGTGAGTTATAGTGTACCCAGTGAGTAAATAAGTGACTTTAAAGGGAGCATCTTACAGACTTGTGCTGTAGATGTAGGAATTATTGATTATAATAGTAGACTGTGATGCTACTAACCAGTTATGTATTTTGTTTAATTATTGTATGGTTTGTATTGTGTAGGCAACTAAAATTTAGTACCTAGGTTTAATTTTATATTTAATAAAATAATTATGTTTGAATATAAGATAACCCAGGGTTAAAAATAAAAGAGTTAAATATAAGATGATAATAAAAAATAAAATAATACTGTATGAGGAAAATGGCAGAAGAAAATAGTGCAGTGTAAGGATACTATAAGAAATTAATAAATAATATATAAATTCAATTAAAGGAAATAATGATATTAAAGACTTATATCTAAGGTTATAAGAAAATAAACGAAAAAACTTTATATAAATCAAATTGGATAATAAACCAGAGTTAAAAAGAATTATTTTTCTATAAATCAGAAATAAATTTATAATAATTAAAAACTGCCTATGTACTCAAAAGTAAATAGAGGCACCAATAAAAAATGATATAGAAATTATGGGTTACTAAGAGTAACGGGATAACAACTAATGAATTAATTGTTAAAAAAGATTGGAAACCGTTCGGTTGAGAAAAAGTGATGACACAAAAATTGTATTAAAAAACATTTTAAACTTTCGGAAACGGTACAAAATTGGAACAAAATTAACTCACAGTATCCACTTATGTTCAAACTCCTTCAGATATCAAATATAACTTGCTTTACCCGATAACAAAGTGAAATAAACTATTCCAAGATCTGGCCTAGCCGAACCGCACTTCGAGTTTTTAGCGAGATTGTATCTTAGAGACATTCAACGAAATTACAAAACAACTAGAACTACAACACTAGAAACAGCTCCATGCAAGTAAGAACTTCGAGGAAAGAGGTAATATAAACTTTTCTTTTAATAATTAACCAAGAAAACCTCATATCAAATCGTTGTGCAGTTCAGAAATTTCGTAAATGATTTCATGTGTCTAATAAAGAAATAATCTGCACTCTTGCGGACAAATCCGAAACTACGTACTACGAAATAAACAAAAAAATTCGAAATTGATTATTTTTATCTTGTAAAGCGTAGTATATAATTATCCATTTCTGACCATCTCATAACACAAAGAACTTACCCTTAACCCTGGGGAAATTAATAAAATGAATTATATGTTGATTAATGTCTAATTAAGGATAAAATTATAAAATCATTAAAAATAGAGTTTATGATAATTCAAATGTTTACCTAACTAAATCGATACAATGTATTATTGACTGAAAAGATCGATTATAATATTTGTATACTGGAAGAAGAGGAAATCAATATTATACAAATAAATTCTCTTAATATTTTATGTTAAATAATAAATGTGTATTCTTTATTGTAGAGGGTAGTTGTTGTAGATTTTTAGTAAGCCAAGAAGAGGACTATCCACCGGGGAGTATTACTGAACAGTGGCGTTTGGTTAACCTAACATTTGGAAGTTGATGTCAAAATCAGCTGATCTTATGAACAGCGAATATTTAAAAATAAGAAATTTTATACTCTGGGTGTAACCAAATTGTTCTTACTCTCTCTTCTAACTAAGATTAAACGACTTCCTTAATCTCTACCAAATCACACACGCTCGATTTCTGTTTCGTTTGGGTAAACTTCCAATCCGATTTAATTAAACATTAATAATTATAATTCATAAGTGACTATCGCGAAAAGGTACTCTGACCGCTCCGAGACTGTCAAAAGACGGACGTCATACCTTATTTAAGATTACGTTACAGAATGGCGCTTACAACAGTGGGGCTTAATTAAATAAGACGAGCACACAATAGGTCACATCCAAAGACTCCGCGGAAAGTACCTCAGAGCGTTTCACGTTACAACGTGTGCCACGAAAAATTCCAAAGCTAACGAACGATGCATATCCCACTATCTTTCCTAATCAGCCTTCCTATCACACATTACGTATTCCTAAAGGAAGAAAGAATCCTCAAGAACGTGTTCAGACGCTCTTGCAAAGAGATGAAGCTAGTTTTAGTGATTGGTGTGAACATGACAATATACCTGACTTTCAGTATTTTAAAAGTGAAGTGCAGAAAGTGATGCAAGGACTGAATTATGTGAAAATGTTGTTAGCAACTTGGATGATGTGTGCGAATGTGACATTCTGCTAAAAAGTGATTGAAAAGAGTGTTAAAGTGCTTTTCAGTGTTTATATTATTAACTATTTACATTCCTAAATGAAAAGTGTGTTTCAAAGGAAATTGCTTAAACACTTGAGAAAACAAAGAAGAAAACAGCATGAAGAAACTGAGGCAAATGCATCGAGTTTAAGCTGATCCGCAAATAAATTTCTTCTGCCCGAAAGGTACTTCATATCAATTACTTTATGTTCTTCCTGCACATTACAAAATAATAGTACCCAGAATTTACCAACTGCATGTTTTGATTGGTACTACTATACATTTGATTCTCAGTTGCATCTTGACTTTTTGCTTCTATTTATCTTGTAGATGAATATGTTGTGTTTGCCTTTGTTGGCCAAAGTTTAGCATTTGCATGCTATTATTAGTAGTACATAATTTAAACTGTAATTTGAGTTGCATCTCCAATTTTTGCTCCTTTGGTGATCGCTATTTTTTAGGAAGCAATTAGGAAGAAACTTATTATTATTATTATTATTATTATTTCATAACATTTTAAAATGGAGCAAGAATAAGTGCATTCAATTAACCTTGATTTTAAGCTGGAAGTATGTAAGGCTATAATTATAGGGCTTACTTTGCATGATGAGAAATTTAACATATTATTTATACTTCGCCTTGAAAATGTAAAACTAAGCTTTAATGTGACATTTCTTACATATTTTATGACAACCCCTTTAGCGAAGCGTATAAAATTATCGTCATATCGCTAGCCCCACTACTGAAATATTTGGCCTAAGACTGCCGCCATCTTGTTTTCTGTGTTATGGTCTGAGATATTGTAGTTGGTCTTGGTGGGTACGACTATTGGGAAAAGTACCTCATATTTACCCTTAACTGAAACGACTTGCCCGTTGCTTGCACACCCACGGATCTCTCTGTATCAAGAGTGAGAACTGGCGCCACATGTCTGGACGGTGCAAGTTAGTTATTGTTATTAATTACGATTACAGAACAGAAAAGTGAAACTGACAACTGAATTTGTAAGAGACTTACAAAGGACGCGGAAGTAACAACGAATAGAAATTGTACCGGAAGTAACCTAACCTGAACAAATTATCCAAATTCGTGAGATTGGCAAGAAAAGTAAGAACTGGTAATGGTTGTCTAGGATTCGTATAGTAATGACTAAACGGTTTACTTTTGACATTGCTACAACTCGGTTTTTGACAGTTAAAAAGCCATTAATTCCGTCAAACAAATGCCAAAACTCGTTCGTTATTCACGAGAAAAGAACCGATTATTAGACAGGCACGACAAGAATGATATTTACAATTATGTGACATTTACTCGGGAAAGCTCGAGAGGCGGCGGGTACACACACACACACACACACACACACACACACCCTCCGTTATTGTTATTGCCAATAACCATATAAATTTCAAGACTTTATTCGCCTAATCACGCGCCGACGACAAGTCAATTTAAAACGATGAACACGTATAAAAGTTGTGTGTTTTATCCTCTTCAACGATTTTATGTAACAATGACGATCGCTTAACGAACATAATGTGAAAATATGCAGCAAACGAGTAAATAAGAAAGTGAACGGCAGACAAAGGTTAATACCTCGGTACATAAAATTCATTCGGGCACTCCTTATTTAGAATGTCCTTCAGTACGGCAATTTATAAATCTTCAAACTTCTTACAGTACGGTTTTCTATGAAGTACGTAGCTTTATTGGTTGCTATAACTGCGACGCACGCCACAGTTGTTTTACTATTATGACGCGGACAGTTTTTCGAAATACTCGTCGCAGCCGACCATCCAACTTTCCCCGGCTCCATTTGCTTTCTACTTTTTCGTGACTGAACGAGTAAAGAGCGACTTTGGGAAATACTGTTCCTTCAACGGTGTCTGCTCATGCGCTCCAAATCAACTGTGTTCTCCATACTATTCCGTTCTAGCACCACAACCCGCTATAGGTTCAGCTCCAGTACTTTCTTTCTTTAGTCATTTACTTTCGGATAGGTTTCTCCCGATTTGCTTTCGAACGTGCCATTTTCTTCCAAACCATTATCCCCATCAGGGGCTTATTTACGGGGGGAGGGACGAACGGGACCGGACCCCCACAGAGGGTCGAAAAAGTTGACGAATTTTGTTAATCTCTTAATTTTTAGGTTGTTTTATTATTTTTTTCAGCTGTTTACGCTAATACGGTAGTCATTCTTTTGTAAATAAACAAACAGGTTTATTACACAGCACTAGCGCATACTTTTGAAATATGAAATATAGAAAAATCAATTCAGTCCATAAGTATCTTGTAAATTATGTTTCTCGCGTATTTTTGTGTGTTATTACCGTTTACTTTAATGGGACTTATTTCAGCTACTTTAAAAAATAGTAATGTTGATTAGTCTTAACTAGTTCTTTCTTTTGTATGAAGCCGACCCCACCGCCGGCTCCCCCCCAGGTCAAATTCTAAATACGCCACTGAATCCCCATCACGAGTCGTCTTTCACATCATCGATCTACCTTTCCTTGACATTTCTGGCCTTCTATTTTCTAATGGTTTCCAATTTCAGATCTTCTTTATCACGCGTGACTGTTACGTTCTCTCATTGTGACAATATTGACCACTCGAATAAAACTTTGTCCTACAATGTCTCCGTTCCTTGTGGTCTGGGTAAACTCATGATTCATCATCGTTCCCCAAGAAACATGTGCTTCTCGTACTGGTCCGTATATTTTCAAATAACCACGTGTTCATCGCCACGTGTCAAAATCCATGCTTCACTCCCGTAAATCACCACAGGCCGAATTATTAGGTCCTCACATATTTTAAGTTTAATATTTTTATTTGACAAGTGCGATGTCATTAAGAATTTGTGCGGACAGTAACATCTACTTCCGTACTGAAATCAGGGTTTTACTTCATTTGCCACTCTCTGCATTGTATTCAGTTGTAATCACATGTAATGAAAGCTGCGTAGATAATCGAAAGAATAATTTTGGGTTTATAAAATTATGATTGCTGTTGTTCCTTTTGTACTCCATCTATTCGGTTATTATTTCATTCATTTTTTTATCTATGTTTCTACGCCTATCTGTTTGAAGGTTATTTTATTTCTTCTGCAGTATAGAAGAACCAAATAATCGGCGGAATCTCCCATTTGTTGGATCACATTTGTAAGGTCCGAATCTGTTGTCAACTTTTTTGAATACGTATAAGAACTGAAAATATTGATGGTCGGTGAAAATTACAAAATCTTAATTTTATTTCCTTATCTTAACGACAAACACAGTTTTCACCAATAAAGACATTGTTTATACAGACAGTTAACACTTTTTTCCCGACTATTCTTGAAGACGAAATTATCAAGGTATATTAAACAAAAGTAAGTGAGAATTGAACAGAATAGCTAATGGAAATCTCTAGGATACACGGCAGGTAGAAGTGACAGCTAAACAGATTAATTTTCGCCAGACAGAAGGGAAGTTTTTTGTTTTCATGAAATTTGTTTAAAATTATTTTTAGCTTTTTTAAGCATAGTTGTGTTATCCTAAATCAGAATAAAAAAAAAGAATATAGGTCTAACGGTCGGAGAGTGGGGCAACGGACCTTCAAAGCTGGCAGGAAATCAAAAAATGAAATTTTGCTTATGCTTCGCTTTTTATTATTTTCATAAACTACACTATCCTGCATACAACAAATCAGATATGTATGGACGATAACTGCACCTTGCTCCAGCAGTAGTGCTTCTTTCGGAGCCATTTTCTGACAAGACCACATGTATTTGTAAACGAGTCTATTGTTACTTGTTCTTGCGCGCAGTGTTTACCACAAGATAATTTCAGTCTTTTGGTCTTAATTTTTAGAGTGCCAGTATGTGTTAAGAATTTTGTAATTAATTTACTTTAAGAAATATTATCTGGTTTAAAATAATGATAGTAAAATCGTAACTCTGTTAACATTTATTTTTTATAATTATCTTGTTGATTCATCCTCTTCGTTCACTTTATAAATATTATTATATATATATATATATATATATATATATATATATAAACTTTCACAATATGAACTTACTTTCATTTATCTTTCCCAAACGTTTCGAGGTGATGTTCCTCTTCCTCAGTGGGAATGAGTATTAATACTCTTTAATACACTTTAATACTCATTCCCACTGAGGAAGAGGAACATCACCTCGAAACGTTTGGGAAAGATAAATGAAAGTAAGTTCATATTGTGAAAGTTTATATATATAATAATATTTATTTTTTAAAATTATTCTCCTGTGGTCGGGTTTCTATTTTTAGTTTTTTATAATCGATATTCATTGTAGATTTTATAACTGTTTCTATTTATTGCTCATATTTGTCATCCCTTGCCAACTTTGAAAGCCTTTTGCCTCACTGTGCATCGTTTACATGGAAATGGGCACGCGTCCTGTGCCACTCTGCTGCGTCTATACCCTGATTAACGAAAGAAAGTGACTGGCGGAGCGGCCGCGCGGCGACCGAGTTTGTAGTAAAAACATTCCACTTAATAACCTCGTTGAAACGTAAAATACAGGGCTAGAAATGTCTAATGAACTGTATTTTAATCATGAATTAAAGACGTTTTTAACAAACTTTTCTAATTTGTAAAATCTTTTTTCAATTAATTTACATTGAGAGTTAATTAAAAAAATACACGAATTTGAATTAAAAATTTAGGGTTTATCGTTTTTATTACGTAAGAACTCAGAGGTTAAGCATCGGAAAAACATTTCTTGTAGACAAATGGTAGTCCACCTTCTTTAGTATAATATATCAAAAATTGAGATTCCTACGAATAATATTAACGACGTTATTAATTTTTTCCAAATGTACTGTTAACTCCGTTATTAATAATTTGTTTCATTGAGTTTTTTCACAGTAAGCATAACAAAATTGTATTCATCAATAAAAAGTGGTATGTAACCTTCAAATATTACGAAATATAACCTCAATCAGTTAATACAGGAAAATTAGAACTAACATCGCTCAACGGCGCGCCATCGAGTCAAGGTACAGTAACAGCCCAAAGAAAGTGGTGCATACGCTCACGGCTCACACATTGACACAGCCAACTTGCTACGAGTCACCAACCTCTCATATATATACAGAGTTTTAGTTATCTGTCTACTTATTTAATCTAATCTATTTACCTGGAGATCTGTCAAAAACTTACATCTGACCAGACTTTTGTGGTTTAGTTGAACTACATGCTTTTTATAACAGATGGTCTTGCATTATTGTTTATCACTCTTTTGCGGTACGGTATTTATTGTTTTCTTGTTAATAAACTATTTTCGTTTTGTGATCAGCTTTAATACTACTAATTGAAGTGCAATGTAATTACTGGGAAATTGTTAATGCTATTCAAATTTCTCAACAACTAATTATTTAACTATGAAATACAGTTTACAGTTTAAAACTACCGAGCAAAGCTCGGTCTACCAGATATTGCATAATTATAACAGTATTTTACTGTTATAATGTATTGAAATGTAAAAACAGTTAGTAAATTACTTGTTATTAGCATTGACAAATAAATAATAAAGACAGTAAGGTACTTACAAGTATTGTAGTGTTCTTCAGCTTTTATGGAATCCGCTCATAAAATGTGTGTATAAATCATAAAAATACACTATTAAAACACTCTATAAAAACACTTATTAAAACACTTATAGCTGTGAGTTAGTAGTCTTCAAACGAAGACGGTAGCGCGCTCGAATAAAATGGGTCCACTAGGTTCTGACTGTACTTCCGCCGCAGAGCGCCGCGCACTGCTCTCTGTGAAATTCACTTTATATATTAATCCATTGTAGTATTCCTATCACGTACAAGGTGTAAATTGTATATGTCTTCTACACTTAGTTATCTAAAGAGAGCGTCACGCAAATCTCATTCATGTACAACTTTTAACAACTGAGTTAACAGGACATTAGAAAAAAATTAATAACGTCGTTAATTTTATTCGTAGGAATCTCAATTTTTGATATATTGTACTAAAGAAGGTGGACTACCATTTGTCTACAAGAAATGTTTTTCCGATGCTTAACCTCTGAGTTCTTACGTAATAAAAATGATAAACCCTAAATTTTTAATTCAAATTCGTGTATTTTTTTATTTAACTCTCAATATAAATTAATTGAAAAAAGATTTAAAAAATTAGAAAAGTTTGTTAAAAACGTCTTTAATTGATGATTAAAATACAGTTCATTAGACATTTCTAGCCCTGTATTTTACGTTTCCACGAGGTTATTAAGTGGAATGTTTTTACTACAAACTCGGTCGCCGCGCGGCCGCTCCGCCAGTCACTTTCTTTCGTTAATCAGGGTATAAGCACAGAAACAATGCAGCCGCCACCAAGACTTATTCATTATCTTTAACGATAATTTCCTTGTTCTTTGACTAATTTATCTGAGTAAGATTTTTGAAAGGAGACGTTAATAAACTGTGAGAGAGACGAGGAACGTTTCGTGGAAATCACCCGCCGCACACGAGGAAGGGTTGAGAGCTGTTGTGTAATTACCATATCTTGTGTTTACCTCACATGTTGATGAACAGGCGGAAGAAGGAACGCGACAACGAACAACCATACCGTACGCGCCGGATTTAAAAGGTTTCGTAGGAACATGCTAATAAACAGAGGAGTTTATTGACAAACTTCTCACACACAAACCCGTGTGTGTGTGTGGGGGGGGGGAGAGGCTTGTGCGTTACATACAGCCATACAAAGGAGAAGCGGCAATTATGTAGCGTCGAAAAGCTCCAAACGTGTACAAAACTAGGAAGAGAGAGAAAGAGAGTGAGAGGGGGGAGAGTGTGTGTAGAAACAACAGACCAAATGCACTCTCTGCCCAACAACGGTGATAAGAGCTAAGGCATAGCCAGCGTAATTCCATTAAACGCTATTAGCCCCTACTATCTTCTAAGTGGTCCACAGACACACACTGTGGTGGTCTGTCCGTACTAAATTGTTATTACCGCATTCAATTGCTTAGTTAGTTATTGCGTCTGTGTCATAACGGCTTTGATTCAGTTTATTAGTGACGAGTGACGGCAGTACACAGAGGTTAACGTACCGGACAAACGGGATTGGGGGGGGGGATTCAATAACGTATGAAACTTGAAGCAGTGCAAGAAGACGCATGTGTAAGAGGGGAAGTACGATATCATGTAGTGCAGTGGCAGCTGGTGGTTGCATTTTACTATCATAATCACTGTCATATAAAATTAATCCTATTTTATAATCTCAAACAACGTATAACGATCACCTGAACTAACGTAAACACTTCAAAGAACACATTTAAACAGTAGGCAGACCTACATATATGCATCATACATGACATAGTGCAGTCATATGCAAAAATAAAGAGAGCTGTGGCCTTAGTTGCATACGTATGCAAGATTCCCTGTTCCCACATACACATAAACGGTCGCTGAAAGGATCAGTAACCAACTTCCCAAAAACCAGACACTAAATATGCAGCGAAAGGCGAAAGTTAAACAGTTCGTGCTTTTTTCAAGTTACACGTGGTTTTAAAGCACACAGAATCACTAAACAAAAAAAAATAATAAAAATAATACTTAACACACATTAATTAATACATAGCTGATTGACATTTTACTATCATAATTACTGTCATACAAAATTAATCCTATTTTATAACCTCAAACAAGGGGTAACGATTACTTTCAACTAACGTAAACACTGAACAGGCCACAGCTGATTCCATGACAAAACTAAGGATGCAGTACAACGCACTACGCCTCTGATCCTTTTTCAGAGAACAGTAGAAGTTATTAGAGGAAAAGTTGGTATTAGAGCCATATGTAGGGTAGAATGGGCACTCAGATTTTAAATTCATCTGAAACTGCACTCATTGCACTGAGACTCATTATATTTTGACAGAAATACTCGTATCATGAATCCGTTAAGATTTGATTAAGGGCCCCCTTTTTATAATTTCAACTACTGCAACACATGTAAATAAATATATTTCCAAAACGTGTCAAATACGAACTTTTGCCCCCAGAAGTGGGGCAAAAGTTTGGAATTAAATTAATTAGAATAAATGAACTTATTTAACTTTAAACAACTTTGTTAACTTTATTAATATTTCTTTTTTACTTTATTAACATATTTGACCAATTCATTGAATTTATTAACAAATTACCGTATAATTAAAAGCTTGAAAGAATTATAGTAATTTTGACAAAATGTAAAGGTATTACAATGTTGCAATGACATATCACCAGACCCCTCCCCGGTAGCTGGGGACCGGCACCACATGTTCAGCCTAGGGGCCAACTAACTCTAAATCCGGCCCTGGTAGTAGTACAAGTTCGGAATAGCCTACTACCCATGTCACGTCGGGCGCACAGCGCGTCCGCCCTGTAATCTGCGCGTCTCCGTTGGATATTATAGCCCAGTAGTGTGCTGCAGAGACGTGTACCGATACTCTGTATTTATTGTGCGCAGACGTGCTGAGCGAAAGCCGTCTGTCTTTGTCTTCCTGTCTTTCCTATTTTGTTTCTTCTTGGGTGCAAAGTTGAAGGAGGTAACGTTTAACGTACGACATGCCGAAGAGAAGATAATCTTCGGTGGAACGCGAATGTACGACGTTTGATTTTATTCGTTGTTCAAGAAGTGGCAGACCGTTGTACAGTTCGTGCCGTTAAAAATATTTATTCGTCAAAACTCAGAACCGGAATTAGTAATGTCGATCTCACGTCCAACAACATTCCTTCTCAAGTTTCCTGTTCACACGACAGGCTGCTGGGATGACTACGTGATCGTCACCAAATAATAAAGCCTACGATGTCGTATCGCTGACCGTTGTGCTACGCTACTACACTCTATCCGCATGTATATATTTGTTACTTCACCAACGTCATCGTCGTCGTCGTCATGATGGGATTAGGGTGTTGCCTGTTTCGGTCTCACAAACTACAGTCACGACCACCGCTTCATTCCCCCCCCCCTCCATGGGTAAACAGACTTTCTTAGGAACTGTATTCTATCCCTTTCGATTTACATGTTGTATCCACTTTACTTCCCCCACAACAGCAGGGGCGTATTAACGGGTGGTGGTGGAGGTTAGAACGTTCGAACTTAGACTTAAGGACGCTGCTTTCATAACGTCTAATAGTAACTGTGTTAGTCAAGTAAGCGGTGAAATTACGAATAGGCCTACCTGGCTTCGTTCCATCAGAAATATAGTTTAGGCGTTGGGTAGGTTAGGCTTTGGGGCAGTTTGGGCGTTAGTTGGGGGGGGGGTAGGAGTGTCTTATATAAAGGGGAAGGAGGGGGTTGGGGGGGAGTGTCTAAAGACGGCTACAGATTTGTTGCGTAGCCGAAACGTCGCTTTATACAAAAGTGGTGATGGAATAAGTTCTTCTCTTAAGTAGGCCTAATGTCTAAAACTCATCACCGACGTCTTTGAAAGAAATTAGTATCAAAACTAGATTCGGCTAATCAAGAAATTAAAGAAGTCAAACAGTTTTTTGGTAATTGGGGCGTTTCATTACCGAAGACATTATCTATATGCCTATGTCAGAAACTGGCTAAGTATACTTTTCAGAATAAAAGGAATCTAGTACAGACTTTCTGTATTTATTCTGTACAGAATAAATAATCGTACAGACTTTGAAGGCAGGACGTTTTTAGTCAAAGATTTTTGTTTACGGATGTGATATTTGAACCTTGGATGATGGGCTCATTACTTACGTGCATTTGTAGAAGAATGATAAAGCCTATTTGGATAGAGAAAACAAACGTTGTAAACGAAGTAAGAAGACTGGAAATGTTATGGGAAAGAGGAAGATGTTTATCTTCCTCTTTCCCATAACACTTTAGACCATATGCTTTTGAGTCGTGATGGATTTATACTGACATTTTGAAGAAAAATCGTTGAGGACTTGTGATGAGGAAATATTTGGATAAGCGGAAAGTTCAAAATAATGGCAGTAAAGTTCCTGGTGGCAACGTCAATACACGGCTTTCAGGTAAAAAAAAAAAAAAAAAATCGCGTTACGAAGAAAAAACATTTTCACAGCTGATCTGTCTTGTGTGGCAAGTAACTAGGCCTATTTTTAGTTGGTTATCTCTAAAGCAGGAGGGTACCAGTCCAGTGTCGAGAAAATCGGGTTACGATGTTGTACGTAAAATCGAGAATTATTTTGTTAATACGACGCTAAATGTTTTGCTTTCTTTGAGAGTAAAACAGTAACGCCCGGTTATCCAGACTCGTATCTCGTAGACGCTAACCAGCAAAGTTTCCGTCACATTAATTTTATCCAGCTGACTGGAAACCGGGTCGCATTAAATTAATAGCACATTGTGCTCGTCCGCCCACCTCCATTACGTAACAATAGTAATATTTATTGATATACATTAATTTCCTACCAACGTTATCCAGCGCCACATTGTGTTTGTCTTCCGGTACGTAATCGCCTGCTAAGTGGGTGTCCCGTTCAGAAACGTCTCTCTCACCGCTGCGGCGGCATGGGTGGTAACCTATTGACTTGTTACCCCACCATTCGTTATGACAGAACATACGTCAGATTTGTGGAAAATGTTACTATATTATTTGCGTATTGATATCAAATACAGAATCCACGCAGTATTTCAATTGTAACGCAGTTACAAACAAGTACTTCAGTGTGCTTAGCCATGGCCGGCTATAGTAGAAGGCCGGAATAATAAACATGGCAACGTTGCGTCTGAGGCCTATAAGCAAAGTGTAATAAAATAGAGCTAAAGTGAACATGTTATATTCTGATTTAATTTCATAGCATTACTAAAACCATAAGTTGACCTATTTATAGCTAAATCTAAATTATAGGTCTGTGTGCACTTAGTACTATACGTTTAAGTTGAAGAGATTAGTGAATTAGTGTTAGGCCTAATGAATTAATTTTGTTCGAATTATTGAATTCGTATCATATGAATGAATTAATTATTACATATCTTAAATAATATAACAGTATTTTACGCAATAAACTTTTAATTTGCAAAAAATGAATAATTATAAAACTGCTAGGGGTTAACAGACAATTAAAAATGATGCGATTTGATTATTGAAATACATAAATAATATTAAGAGATCGTCTAGTCGGACTCCAATATCAGCTGGTTCCAGTGTTGCCACATTTAATACTACTGCCTTCTACTAGAGCCGGCCATGGCTTAGCCTATCATAGTAAGTTATGAGACTGTATCATAAAATCTCTGAGACTGTGGTGTTATAATTTTTTTTTTTTTACATATTAGAACGAATCCATGTTTCTAGCACGCTGCTTGACATTGTCTACCTTCGCCATCAGCACGGGGGCTCTCTGCCTCGCGGAGAGCGACCGACGCCTCAAGGCGTCAGCCTGCTGTGTTCGATACGAGCGGACACCAAAATTCGGACCTGCTGTCCGAATCGACACCAAAGGCAGTGGTACAAAATTCCGAGTAATCATCTCTTTAAAATTCCAGAGCCATCTAGTGAATAATCGCGTTGACCTCCCCTCCTCAGTTTTAGGCACCCTCTCACAAAGACCAGCACTGTTTTCATCTGGCAGTCATCAGGCACGTCCCGGAAGCTGCAGTCAAGCCACGGGCGCAAAGACGCCCCACCACCATGAAACAAAGTGAATCAAGTTCTTTCTTGGTACGCAACATGGCGCCTGGTTTATTTAACTATTTCCTGTTAACATATTGTAACTTTCATTAAAAAAAACTTCGTTTCTGAGACACAGAAAACAACATCATAAGATGGCGGCGATAGTTGTGTCTAAAACGTTTCCATCATAAATTCGTTCCACGACCTGCCGCGTAGTTTCAACTGCTTATCGATCAACACGTCTGGAGCATCACTTCAGTCCATCTACCGTTTACCATTCGCATTATCTGCCTAGCATATGTCAGTCCTATCTTTAAAGTACATTGCTACTGCATCCTTCTGTTTCTCTTCATATCATCTACTGCATATGGTTACGGTTAAGAAACGAGGCAAGATTTAAAAAATTCTAATCTGGTTGTATAGGCCCGCCAGCCTTTCCTGAACAGTCATCTGCGCCGCCCCAATGCATGAATTACCCCCACTAACAAGTATAGCTTAAGTTATCTAGAGAGAGACGACGCTATAACGTTCACTGTCTCACTTCCGTATTATTTCCCTCTCTGTCACACACATGCTTCCGTTGTTCTCGCCAGTCTTGTTGCAGCCGATGTTCAGGCTGTGAAACACTGCTCAAAACTGTTCTGCGCATGCGCGAAGTGAATGAAAATTTTGTTATCCTCGCAACGAGGTATTTGTCTACTGCACATCCAGACCCTAGTGTTCAATTAATATCGTCCTGCCTCTACAAGAAAAAGACGACAAACAAAAAAATTCATTAACGCAAGATCTGAAGAAACCTTTACGATACTGAACGAAAACAAACTACGGTGTTCAAATGTTACTGCTGCTTTTGTAACAAAGGAAGTGATCGTCTTCAAAGCGGTAGACAGTGGAAACAGGATCTCGGTGAGTCAAAAACAGTGGGGAAAGCGCTGATAAAAACGTCTGTTAGCGTAAACAAATACTAACGAATATTTTATAAATACACCGCTCGCTCCTTAAACGCTAGTGTCCGCACCTTTTAGTCACCGTTGTTCGACGTTAAGAGCTGCTTTCAAAGAAGACAGTGTATACGAAATTGGAACAATAAAATGGTGAATAAGTTCTGAGAAACGAAGCCTCGTCTCTATGACAGTCCAAAGCACCTAACACTGTCCTTTTTATAGTACCAGCTTGACGACAAACACATAACTATGAGTGAATTAATACTTGAAACTGTGATCAAAAAGAAGTCCGACTTGGCCAAGGACGTAATGCAGGTCCACTGTATGACTAAAGTAAACATAAAAAACATCCCAAGACAAATTTCGTATAAAAAAAAGTTTAAAAGGCCACGCTGCAATGACTCACAACGTGTATAGTATACACTGCTATGGCTTGTTTGCGGTTACAGGATTTACGTAGAGAAATTTCATGACAAGTTTTTTTCTCCATAATTTGAGGGCTTACATAACGAAATCGTTTTTACGTTCTGTGTCTGAGCTATTGTGTGTTGACAAACGCTGTCGACGTCTCTCCTCGTGTGTATGCATACTTTTTTCATTTTGTTTTATACTTTGTACTTTTATATTCATTTAAGGACCGACATCAGTAATATCTTCTTCATCGTCTGAAGGTCACAGCTTGTCGTTGCAACCAGGAATGTCTGTCTTCTGCCATTTTTTTGAGTGTATCATAGTCCGCACACCGTCCAAATATTTCTCCTTGGACGATCTCGTCCTGTCTTCCCTAACAGTTTTCCTTTCAGACGTGTTCAGAATAAATCAATCACACCACAACACACAGCCTATAAATTTTATCTTTCTACATTACTTTTATACGCTTTCTTTCCTCTTTTATTTCCTTCTTTAAAAACTGAGTGTCAAAAATTTCGTTTATTTTTATACATTTTGTATTGAATGATTATGTTGTAATATTTTATATTGTAATAATTATGGTTATGATTGATGACATGTAAGGCAAAGTTCGATTTAATGTTCCTAGTGTCACCCTTAAGGCGATGTTCCTTGTAGCTATCCAAGAATTTTCTGCCTGTCTGTCCAATATAAAAAACAGTAGAAAATGTAATATTTCTACTACTGTCAGTACCACAGTACAGAGTGCGCCACAAACCGCTTGACAAACAAATGTTTTTTTAATAACCTATGGATGGTGATGAAAGGTTTTGTAAGTTTTGATCATCAACCAAACACAGTATTTAAATATTAATCGTAATCATCAGAAAATCTGTATCTAACAGTATAAAAATAATTAATATATAGGCCTACATATAATGCTTGTTGATACTTATGGAATATTAGCCTTATTCTTATTAATTATAAATAACTAATATAATTAATAATTAATATAATATAATTAATAATTAATATTATTAATTTTATCTTATAGGAAATACAGTTTGAGGTATTTAACCTTGTTTCTGAGAAACAAATGCATCACTGTTTCTTTCGACGGACGTGGTTGGAATCTTTATGAGTTTTCTAATAAGGTGTTCTTGGAAAATGTTTCATTTACTTTTCCTGTGGTTCACTGTTTGCAAATAGATTCACAACTGTACAAAAATATATTCATAAAGCAAAATATTCAAAAAAGCAATATATTCATACTGGACTGTCTACGTTTACTATAGACCATCACTTCAGTTTTATTAACATGTATTCTTAAATTTTACTCTTTGTTCAAAACCTCATCGATTATATGTAACTGTTCGCTTAAGTCCTGTCCACTTTCACGCATAACTGCAATGCCATCTGCAAATCTTAACATGTTAATTCTCTCTCCACGCATTTTTACTCCACAATTTGTTTGCCCATTTACTTTGTTAAGAGCGTCCTGTATATACAAATTAAAAAATGCAGGAGAGAGGTTGCTACTCTGCCTTACAGCTTTTCGAATTTTTGCTTCTTCTTGTGTTTTTCCGAAATTTGTCAGCGCTGTCTCATACAGCCGCCAAATTATTTTTCTCTCCCGAAAATCTACCCCCGTGTTTTTCAGTACTTCAAACATCGTCTGCCAATTATTACAATGCCTTCTCTATATCCACAAAACCAAGGAACGTTTGCTTCCCTTTCTCCATTCTCCTTTCTATCACCATTTTCAGAGCCAGAATAGTTGGTCGGTATTTGTTGGCATATTCCTTTTATTATGAAAATCTAGCATTTAGAATAGATGTAAACCTAAAATTACATGGTTTTATTAGTTTCAGGAAACAACAGTTACTGGAAATTATGTTTCCACCAGTCTGATTGCTGCTGTCGGTTCGCTTTCTATCACATGTGCCGGTGCTCGTCAAAGTGCGCGCGCGCGGGTGTACTATGTGTCTGCTACCTTTGTTCTCGTTGTAACTACTTTTCCTTTCAATGAGGACTACCGGCCGGTGACTTTCATTTTTCTACAGTCTATTTATAGTAACTCTATTAATTATGTCCTACAGTATCGTTGTGTAGCATTTTATTTTCTAAATGTAGCTTGCAGTCGTTGATTACTACTGGTTGGGGACAACTCGTTCTTCAGCCGACCGATTGTTTAATTCATCTCTCTCTCTCTCTCTCTCTCTCTCTCTCTCTCTCTCTCTCTCTCTCGTTTGTGATATATATTTTTCTTTCTCCATTTATATTCTTTCCACTCTCACTCTCCGCTCTCTGACTAATTTTGTTTCTGTTAATATCTCTCTCTGTCTCTTTCTCTGTCACTGGCGAAACATATACATGTGAACGGGGTGACATACAGTTAGCCAAGTTGGCTAATTCCGTTATATTGTACTTGATTCAATCTCGTACAGAATATTAGAAGCGGGCCATTACAGCAGGCATACAAAAACTGTTTACGTATTTCATTCCCTTACTTGAAAGTGCACTTCAGATTATCTGGCCAAATATTGTTTCAAGTGAAGAAGATCTCTGGAGAAGGACAAACGAGGAACCCATTGCCACCCAGATTAAATGGAGAAAATGGAGGTGGATTAGGGATACCTTGCGTACCACAGTATGGACATGATTCTATCCTGCACAGAATCTTAGAAGCAGACCGTTAATAGGAGGCTATGAAAAAATTTACGTATTTCATTCCATTATTTTAAAATCCCGTTTCTTTAATTGTAACGGTAATAAGGAGAGTCTAAGCCTTAAGTAGCCAAATAAGTGACAAAAACACGAGAAAACTGAAACGTTCGACAATAAGGTGTACAGGTAGATTAACGGCTGTATTGTAATTGATGTTTTGGAGCAGGTATCACATTTTAATTATTTGGTATGTGATATCTCACATAGGAAGGACAACGCTATCGAAAGTTAAATAAATTTAGTTATACCTGTGGAACAATAAGGCGACTATTTAAGAATAAAACGTAGAGGGAGACACAGGTAAAGCTCTGTAAGGTCGTGACTGTGCCGACTTTAATGTGAAACACGGACTCTCCTGCAGAAAGATACAGGCTTCGTAAATGAAATTTTTAAGAGCAGTTAATGGATGCAGTTTGAGAGATCATCTACGAAACGACGACATAAGGAAATATCTTAAGTTACAGACGGTTCTGGATAGAAGACAAGAGAATTGGAAGTCCCATGTGGAGCGCATGGTATACACGCTTATTCCTGAACAAACACCCTGGAAAAATGGTTAGAGACTCCGTGAAGTCGGAACGGGCTATAGCCCAAGCCATGTAGTGTAGAAGAAGAAGAAGAAGAAGAAGAAGAAGAAGAAGATGATGAAAACAAGAAGAAGGTAGATTTACGTACATTGTCCGCAACTTTGGTCTATTATAATACAAAATTCGAATTCGACTAATGGCCCGATATGGCCAGGAACCCGAAGCTATAAAACACAAAACCACTCTTGTTATATAAACAAATTAATCAGTTTAATAAGCATTTCATTTCTGTCCTGTAAAATGAAGAAAGTTGTGTTAGTGGTTGAAATCACAAGCAGAATAATCACTGTTGCACACCACTATATAAAAATTATCCCGATTAGCGCTTTCAAGCTTCACAGTGGAATTCCGATCTGACGATGAGTTGTGAAGCTTGAAAGCGCTAATCGGAATAATTTTTATGTAGTGGTGTGCAACAGTGATTATTCTGCTTGTGTCCTGTAAAAGATAAAATTCTTGTGTTTAATTTAATAATAATGAAACTAAAGAATAATGATTTTTTTCTGTTTATAATATGCAAACACCAAATACACGTATTTAAACAATTTTATACAGTACAGTATAGTGTATTAATTTAGATGAGCTGTCGCAGATGACCTTTCGTTTGTTTAATGTCTACCCGGTGTCACGACCGCGAAATCATTTGGGAAGTCAAGCGCCACGTACTTCTGGATGGAAAAGCACACGGTACACCAGGAGCTTCTAGACTCGTTAGTTGTAAACATAGGGTACAGATTAACTAACACAGGGTACATTTCGTATCTAACACCATAGTACATTAGTAAAATTTGATCATATTTCGTAAGCACAGTTTGTTAAACATTCAATGAGTACTGTTCAAAGTATGTTCAGTTATTTTTAATTGTTTACTTTATTATGGTTATTAGATATTATAATTTTTATTTAAAATAATTACAATTGTTAAATGTTCGGAAGTTTAATTATATGGATGAGATAAAAGGAAAAAGAAGATTTGTTGTGATTAAAAGACTTGTTAGAATATTTAATCAATAAAGTTGTGTTAGTGGTTATAATCACAAACAGAAATAACATTTTGTACACCACTATAAATAAAAATTCCCGATTAGTGCTTTCGAGCTTCACAGCTCATCATTAGATCGGAAAAACTAATCGGGAATTTTTATTTATTGTGGTGTGCAACAGTGTTATTTCTGTTTGTAAAAGACTTGCCTTATGAAGGGAAGAAAGTGCAAGCCTGCTAACCTCTGGGTTGAGGAAAAGAAGAAGAAGCTGAATTATTTCCGTAGCTTAAAATAATCGTAAAATTATAACGGGAATCTAACTGTAAAAAAGTATTACTTCGCTGTTGATTGGGTAACACGTGTAGATATTAATAAAATACTGAGCAAAAGAGGTTTGCTCCACTTAGGATCATAACAATGCTAAAACAATTGGGCTGTCGAAACAATGAAAAACTATGGCAATAGATCCATCAAACCAGGTGGATCGATGGACTGTTCTGATATCGTGCCGAGAAAAACAAACATGAAACAAAATAGATTTGGTGTTTTGGTTGAATTAAAGAAGAAGAACGTCAGATTTCGTTTAAAATTGAACTTTTGGATTGCAAAATACGACTCGTTATGCAAGAAATAATATATCACGCCCTTCCTCTAAACGAATACGCCAACGTTCGTGAATGAACTCTTTTGTTTACTGACCTAGCTAGTGTAAACATCATTGAAGATTAAATACCAGTTGCGTGGGACACAACTTGTATCTGGGTTTCGTCTGAAGAATCGTTTATTTCGCGCGCATCGAAATGTGGGCCACGGAAGAAAACAAAAACTCGTGTGTGTGTGTGTGTGTGTGTGTGTGTGTGTGTGTGTGTGTGTGTGTGTGTGTGTGTGTGTGTGTGTGTGTGTGTGTCGGAATTCGTTCGCGTTTATTCATTCTCGTTCCCAACATCTGTGCAACGCGAGTGAACTACTTTAAATGTAGCCGCGGCGTTTGGCATTTAAATCGTTCGCCGTCGTGAGGCGGGAGATCAGGAAGTGATGTAAAAGGCTGTGGGTACTTGTTAAAACCAGCGTGTATGAGGGAATTTTTACTGCCGCCGCACGTCCGACTCCCGGTATGGCGCGAATATATGCGATAGATAGTTTGTCTTGATTTACACGTTGTCCGCGGATTCAATACGTGTGTGTGTGTCTGTGTGTACGATTTGGTAAGCGGCGCTTTCGCCATTCTGTTAGGTATCCGTACGTAATGAGGGCATATACTGTATACTCAAGTTTGTTCACACGGCGTCGTATAGAAGCACGACGACAGAAAAGGCTGAGAAAGGATTTACTAGTGGAGTCTGTGACGCGAGCCGTTATACCGGAGCCGCAGCACAGTGACACCGGTTGTCTTTAGTTCGATGTACCCCTTCCTTATACGTAGATTTAACTTTTCCTCTGGTACTTATTCTTCCGGCCGTTTTGTGTCGACCGTCGCCAACGGGAGTTACTACCGTCATGCGTTGGTCGTTTCTCGGTGGCCTAACTGACGCGTGAACTACTTGTTTCAACTCATAGTTAGGTCACATTATTTTATTTGTTCCGGTGTTATTTTCTATAAGAAAATCCAGTCCACCGGTTGTGAATTACAAAGTTCCACATATGGCTGGCAAACTCGTTTGACCGGTGAAGTAAACGGAAGTCTGCAGGTGGGAAACTATGAATAACTTCTGCCGTCTTCCGGGCAGAGTGTACAGAGTCTGTCTGTCAGAATAAAATGGCGTTAGTAGTATTATTCGATGCAGTGATTACCAGTGCCTGTGGTATAGTGGATAGAAATAATGTTGTCTCATTACGTCAAGCGGCTTGGGTTCGATTACTGTCGACGGAAAAAAAATATTATCTAGCTTGTGGACGGTGTTTTTCGTCCCAAGACGATAGAAAACCAGCGACTTGTTCCTTGACTACCAATACCTCTCTACCTAGACGTTCATGACTGGCGTTAAACTGTAGAGGCAACATGCGAAAATAGGCCTATTTGTAATACATGAGAAAAAAACTGTATCACACACCATGATCTCATATGTTGAGAGACAGAGCACCGAACTTGGGATTAGACTTCCGCTGGTAGCCAGGCTATTACAAATCGCCAAATGTCGCTGCAAGTCCAGTCGACAGACATTATGATGGAGTAAATGGTTCGCGGACACAGAATGAGTATTCCTATCTGGAAATGTACTGTCAGTAACATGAACGAAGTGGACGCTGAAGATACTGGTAATGATAGATTACCATGAGATCAAACGTACACATTCATTGTTACAAGGATACAACCTCGAACCCCGAGGCGAAGGCTTCCACCCTTCAAATTTTTATATTGTCGTATAAAGGAATCGGGTTAAAAGAAATAGCAATCGGGGTTAGTGGTAGGTAAAACTACCGGGACATCGAGCAGTGATCCATTTCTTAAAATTCAAGGCGTTTCAACTCCAGCAACGGAAGTCATCTTCCATGTCACTCCGCTTTGAATCGAATGATGTTCCGTCAGTTTTTGGTTTGATTCAGAAGACAAATGCCACTGAAGATGACTCCCACAGTTTGAGTTGAAACTTCTAGAATTTTAATAAATGTATAACGGCTTGATAGACCGGAAGTTTTATCTATCCGTGACTCCGGCCGTTATGATGAATCTGGTAAAAGTTAAAGGAACCTACAGCTTCTACTAATAGGCGTATTGCTTGTTATGAAGAAATACCTTAAAACTCGATGAAACAATTGAAACATTTAGTCCATTGAAGGCTTTAACTGTTATAACGAGGTCTCCGGTACTGGTTACTAATGATTAGTATAATTTAAACATTTATTGGCGATGTTTCATCGGTAATTCATCCCCCGTCATCCTCATTAAATGCCCGTCCCAAATCGATCTTGATCATATTTTATAATGCCTACATCCCTGAGGAGTGCATATAATCCTTGATTACAACATATTCGCCATACCCTCCATTCACATACTGGATAATAAGTTTTCCGCCAAATCTTTCAAAATTTGAAAGACGCTTTCATTTACTTTGGTGATCCTTCCATGTTTTCATCTTTCTGATCCACATTTCATGACTGGTCTTATTATAGTTTTATAGATGCTGCATTTTGGTGATAAGTATGAATAGCCTTAATAGACCTGTGAAGTGTTTTGTAGATTTTACAAAAAAAAAAAATATCTGGTGATAGTTCCTTATTAAACCTAAAAACAACGAGAATTTTGTGTTATCTGATAGCAGTATCACACTGTGACTGTGGCTGGCAATGCCATTGCTTAACAACGTTTTCATTCTGCGTGTGCTTACCACTTGCTATCTTCATTGTTTTGTCGATTTTTTGTTTACAAAAGGTGGAGATAGTTTAGAATCCACTGACTGCCGTTATAAGGTCAGAAGGAATACTGCTGTGCGATACGAACAACAGCGAAGATGACAAATGATGAAGAGATAGGTTCTGAGTGACAATATATCATGTTCCGTGATTTCTTATCTAAATGACAAAACAATGGAGGCAAACCGTTATCCCCGACCATAACGTAGATAAACCAGTGTGCCCAAGGTACCATAGCGGGGCCACACACGATCCGGACTGTAACATTGTTTCGTAGTTATGAAACATATCCGTAGCCAATACAAGCGATTTCATCTTGTGGACGCTCAAAAGTATTTATGCTAAAACGGTTCACGACTAGGGGTAGGCTAGGCGTGAATACGGCAGATGTCATGAAAGCCTGTACACTGGAAGTCAAGAGACAATGTCGACGGCCATTTTGTTAGTTGGATGGATCAGCTGGTTGTACAGTGAAGTGAACAAAAATTGCTGAGCAAAGAATTAAATGGAAACGCTACACTTTGGGCACGGGAGTGTAAATGACCATAATGGTGACAAGACTAAGACTCATTAATCCGCGTTAGATGTATCTTCAGATATAAAGTGGACGGTACTTCTGTAGTCCCAGATGCCTACATGATTGACCAGCAGGAATCTTGGAGAATCATGCTGGTCAGAAACAGTGAGAATTCGACGTAGGTGAATATAAATACGTTGCGTTGAATTCCGATAATAAACATTTTTTACCGATTTGTACATCTGTAAATTATTACACTCGTGCTGTATCTACGATGCATTTCGGAATATATATAATTTGGAGTTCCGCATCCACAGGCTGGAGCAGGTCTATTTATAGTAGAGACTGGAAGGAAAAATGTGGTTAGTGAAAGAGAGGTATTGAAGTATGGGAGATTTGCTTGAATGACGGGAATAATTTCACGTCGCCTCAATTTCAAGCATGGCGAAATGTTTGGTTTTAAGACACCAAATGTTTGGTGTGTGTGTGTGTGTGCGCGCGCGCGCGCGCAATGGCTGCATGTGGTTAGTGATAGAGAGGTATTGAAGTATGGGAGATTTGCTTGAATGACGGGAATAATTTCACGTCGCCTCAATTTCAAGCATAGCGAAATGTTTGGTTTTAAGACACCAAATGTTTGGTGTGTGTGTGTGTGTGTGTGTGTGTGTGTGTGTGTGTGTGTGTGCAATGGCTGCATCCGACGTGTGTTAAACCGAAAACCAGTGTTGTTATTAACGAAAACCACGAAAGTTTACTCGAGAGCGCTTGTTGAGTTCTGTTCTTATCCCGTCGTTGATCACATTTCACAGCGACTTTCTCACTTACAAACTATGCACTTAGTCCGCCACTTCAAAGGCACTCTGCGTTTGCTAGCTTTTCTTTAGCTGTTAACTTTGTACCGTGATTTTACTGACTTGTCAAAGTAAAATGTTGAACTACAAAAAAGTCGCTAGAGCGTATACTTGCGAACAGTGGCGTACGCAGGGGTGCTCAGGGGGCTCAACCCCCCCCCCCCAACCGCAAAAATGTAATATGCACTTCCTTAATTTACTTAGGCTCTCGTTTAAAATTACAAAATTGCATATTTAGGCCGATATGAACGGGGATATAAATACTAACAACATAATATAATGAATTTAATGGAATTAATTAATTTATTTGTGGCAATTAATTTATTTAATTGTGTTTGCCGTGCCCCACGATCTTGGAGCGCCATTAATACAATGTGCAATTAATTAAATTGTGAATTAATTGAATAATTACTATAATTATTTATAGATTAACAAATGATATTCTTGATAAGCCTCGCGATTGGTATCGCCATTTACATTGATATCAGTTAACAATTAATATTGTGAATTCAATTAAATCACTGAGCAAAAAGACTCTTAGAAAATTACTTTATGTTTTCAAAGATTAATTTAACATGTGGGTTATTTGTAATAATGAACGCATGTGTAAAATCAACTTAAATAACTAATTTATTATTCATTCATAAATTTATAATCATACATATAAAAACGTCGTTGCACCTGTAAATACATACATATGTCAAATATACAAGTTCTAGTTTAAATATTCGCTGAAAAAGACATACATACATAAATCATAGAATAAAACAATTCAAATACTAATTATTGATGCGTTCATTAATCCCAGATAGTTTTTGTTAACATATTCGTTATTTATAACTTTTAACTCTAATTGTATTCATTACATTTATTTATAACTTCCCAGGGTAGGAATTCTTTGAAAGAATCAGGTCAGTAGCAGTAACTTAAAGTAATAAATTAATAATGGTTACTTGAGTTTATAGAATATCCGTTTAGTGTCCAGTGATGTCCGGTCCTTGTGGTGATGAAGACAGAAAGACACATCTTGTTGACTGCCGTCGATAGCACAAACACTTGTAGACACCCACGATCACTCGCGTCGAAATGGAGTTGTGTAAATAAGTAATGGATTTTGTGTTAGTTTGAATAATTCATTCTAAAATGAGTGTTGTATGTTCATTTTGCAACATTAATGTTTATGTCCGTTCGTCACTTATTTCACTTTCTATCAATGTATATATGATTAGATTAGTTCGTTCAAATGTTTCATGTTCTATTATGTTTAATGTGATTTAGTAGCACTGACTAATTGTAAGTTCGTCTATTTTGTACAATACACAAGTGATGATATTTGTACGTGTCGAGATTGTATTGTTCACTTTGATTGATTACTACATGAGTCCGTTAAATCGCACATTGAATTCCATTATTAGAAAATCACTAAGTCTGAATATTATGACATGACGATTTCACTAAGTCTGTTATTTTACATGAAACTGAAATTTACTGATATATACTGACTTGAAAGTTGAAAAATATACTGGCTTCCGAAAATTAAGATATACTAGCCGCAAGATTTAGATATACTAGCCGCTTGAAATTTAAAATATACTAGCCTGAAAATTGAGATATACTGACTTCGTCCCTGTGTTAGACACATAGTTTTATCAGTTTGTCCCTACTCAAATTTTGTCTTCTGCACTGTCCACGCCTTTTCTTACTTGTGATAGGTCAGCTCATAGTTTTCTCGGAATACTTCGTCCCACTACACCAGGGCTTTTTGGTATCTATCTCCTGATACGCCTTTTGCTTTTGGTTGCTATAGAAACTATCCTCTCCATCGGTGTTCTTCGCAAGTGTTGTATTCTGATAGGTTGCCAGACATCCCCAGA
The DNA here is from genome assembly GCA_034769895.1 of Magicicada septendecula. NCBI lineage: Eukaryota > Metazoa > Arthropoda > Insecta > Hemiptera > Cicadidae > Magicicada > Magicicada septendecula. The sequence goes on along the minus strand of CM068371.1, from coordinate 89,695,811 downwards.
TTTGTCCTGTTCGAACGTTGACCTATTTCGCAGAATTTCTAGCTATTATACGCCTGTCGATCACTCTTTTGTGTGAGGTATACGCAGTGTTTTTCTAAGTTGCCTTCATCTGTTCTCGGGTCCTTCCGAAGTATTGTTCTCTCTTACACCCCTTTTTTGTAACTATTAATAATTCTGGACATATGTTAGCTGGTGAAGTCACCCTGACTTTCTACTCGTAAATTGCGTCTGACACTTAGACGTTACCTCCAGCTGTGTAGCTTGGTTGGAGTCCTGTCCATTCTCCACTTCACACATTGTTTCTGAAAGTGCTGTACGTACGCTCCTTTGTAAACATCTTGTTTCCTTTTTTTGCAGTACCTCGTATTCTGACGTAACCTGACTGAACGTATGCCTTAATTCCCAGTACACGTGTGAGTGTCCTCGCCTGCTTTGTCTCGGCTGTTGTGGGTAATAATTTTTAGCTAAACTTCCCCTGTCATCTCGTACATCCAATTTCTATAGTTGAGTAGAACTTAACGTCTTCCTATTGTCCTGTTAGCGACGTTGCTCTGACATCTTCACATTACGTTTTATTTATTGCGTCGACTAGAAGTCGTTGACACAACTTCGTGTGAACAAAATCCGTCGAGGAGAAAATTTTAAATTTTTAAATTTTTGCTCGTTACAATAAGTAGTTTATAATAACAATTATTACTTCAGTGATAATTTATAGTTCATTGGGCGTTGTATTACGCTGAGTGTAACGTTCAGTAAACCTGTTTTCGTTCTCTCTCGCTCTCATTTGATGGCTCCACACCGGCCACCGACCACTACTACCAGTGAAGCTTAAGAATTTTTACTTAAGTATTAAATAATATTTTTATGAAACTTAAATAAGTACGTAAACCTTTTTCATTAAAATATTATTTAATACTTAAGTTAAATTCAGCACTTTTTTTGCAGATATCAGTCGATAAATAAAACGAAAATTTTAATAATGTTCCTAATTTCATATCTTGAATAATGAAAAAAATAATAATGAAAAAATTACTTTAAAAACCCTTTAAATTATATGAAATTTTTAATTTTTTTATTTTTTATTTTTTGATAAGTCCCCCAATCACGAATAATACATTTTTAATAAAGAAACTGTTAAATATACTGAAAATAATACGCCTACTAATAAATTGTAACCATTAACTGGCATAATTATGTACTCTGTCTTATACTATAAGTTGTAGAAGAGTAGGCTAATATATGGACTGCTAAGGTTCAAGCCCCCCCAGATTGATTTCTGCGTACGCCACTGCTTGCGAAACGTACGTACACATATAAGATAATAGCTATAGGCCTATTTAAGTAACGATTAAAAGTGTATTTAGTACGAGTATACTCGTAGCCGTGTATAATCTTAGTACGAGTACATCCTTACTACGAGTGTTTCACGTATTTGAAATGAAATACAGGGGATACTGTTTGTAAAGACAGAAAGAAGTAGAGAGGGAGAGAGAGAGGCTGATACAGAAATAAACGAAGACGGACAGACAGTGAGAGTCTGGATCAGTACTCACACACAGTCTCAACGGTATGCTGCGGTCGTGGTATCGAGTCAAAGTCATGGCTCTGTATGACTGCCCATCCCCTATCCCTGGGTTAGATAAGTACCAAAGGCACACCAACACTACACACGCACGCGCGCGCACACACACGCACGTGTACAAGTCTCACCGTTGAGTTTCGCCACCGCACGTGGTTACTACATGGCTGATTTCTCTGTCCAGGGGCGAAGCAGGCCTAATGCTTGAAGACAGAAGAAGAAGGGTAATGTATTTTCATAATTCAGCTTAAGAATGTAGGGGCCATAATGTAATATGACTTATAAGTTTCGTATTAGCGATAATGGCTACGTAGTTTATCTTACAGCTATGTCGCCATGCAAACATAATTTTTTGTTCTTCTTCAGCACTACAGTCCAACGTGAGCCCTGGCTTCCAACACCAATCTTCTCCGAAGTCTCCTATTCATTGCTATCTCAGCGTAACCCCTCACATCCATTATTCTGAGATCTTGCAGCACATCATCCAACCATCTTAATCCTAGGTCGGCCCCTCTAACTGCTTTTACAGACTTGTGTCCTCTAGACTTACTTTGGCATACGCTGATTATCCATCCGCTCTAGATGTTCTACCCCATTGTATTCTTTGAGCCTTTATGAATGTTACAATGTCCTCATGATTACATAGCTCATCTATCCTCCTGGTTATTTCTTATTCTCCATTCGTCATCGTCTTTAACCGAGCCATAAACACGTCTTAGATCGTTCTTTCAAACCTTCTTAGTGTTGCTTGTTCCTTTTTTGTCAATGTCTATGTCTCACCTCCATAAGTAACAACTGGTCTGATAAGGGCCTTATATATTTTTATTTTTGTGTTGCGACTAATGGGTTTGCTTCTCAATAGTCTGCTTTTGGCATAATATGTCCTATTTCCTATTTGTATCCTGTCATGTAAATTGTGTTTATGGACTCTTCATTACCTATCACGTTACCCAGGGATCTGAACTTATTAACTGCATCAATTGAATTATCCTCTACGCATAAATTAGTAAACATAATTTATTTAAAAAAACATGTAAATAAAAAAATTATTAAGAATAATGTATTAACATTGTCCTATATCATAACACTTGGGTGCAGCATTCATGTTGTTGATGTTATCCGTTCTGCAGAGGGAGTTGTTTGTTTTCATTGCACGTAGACGTTGTTTTAAGTTGATGTTCGTTATTTAATATTCAGTCAGACGGGGCGGAAACGCGTTCCAAATAAACGACACAAACTGCAGCGAAATTGATTTAAAAGCGTCTGATAGACTTCAGTTATTACGGCGACAAGGAATTCTGGTGTTTTTGCTTCGCGTAATTTGCAATGCATGAGCGTGTGTTTGACATGCGTTAAACCTTCCGCAGCGATGTTGCTGCTGGCTGGCTGACCGTCGCGACGGACGTTGGTGGATGTGCTCTGCTCTCGTTACCGGTTAAACTAATTTATTTAATGGGTTATTATACGTTTTGCTGCACGATTTCTGCATGTAGGCCTACTGCCTCTCGTCTGAAAGCGGACAAACAAAAAAGTTGACATCAATCAAATAAACATTGAATCGATTCGCGAGTCGAGTAATGTAAATACTGTGTACAGGAATAAAACAAACGCGCGTCTAGACGACTGACGCACAAATAAACGACGTGTGCTCCATTTCAAGGCGACAGCAGGATTTATGGTCTTTTGAAAGCATTAAGCTAAGTAGCTGGGTCGTAGAACTGTTGTCGATTATAATACTATTACGTGTATGTGTGTTTCTGTAAGTCATGTTCGAACACGACCAGTTTTCTTCTTCTACTTCCACCGTCGACAGAATACAGAATACACGTTCTGCCAATTTCGTGTCAGAAATCACTCCATATTTTTGTGGCCCAGTTTTTCCTTAGGGAAATCGCCAGAGGCGCGCCAGTAGTATCCGGCGCCTGTGTTCAGAACTTTAGTTGGCGCCCCTATATCCTTACCCCCCTCACAATAAAAAATCACTTTATAAAAACGTATCAGTGAGTACAAAATACGAAATATTGTATGCAATGCGAAATACTGTACATTAATAATTATTACTGTACATTAATTACTGTACAAAAACCAGGAATTAAAAAAAAAATGTATAAAACCAATAAACATAAAAGAAGGGTACAAAAACAAAATCTTCAAAAATAGGCCTAATTTGGAAGAAAATAAAATAATTTATGTTATTTATCAAGAAAAAATAAATACTTATCGCAACACTGTTCACATATCGAAACAATTACAAAATCTGAAGCACACTCAACTGTCGGGTATCGCAGCGTTTTCATATCACAGACGCATTGAACGAAACCGTCTTTGTTTCAACTGCTGACTCATAAACTAACGATAAACAATTGACCTTGTGTGCAAATTCCTAGTCACATTAGTTACAGTCACAGGCATACGAAACCGTTCTGAGCACTTTACCTTTAAAACGACTACTGAACACGTCAGGAGCACCATACAGTCAGAAACATTTGCTGAGAATACCCTTCCAGAGAACCAAAAATGTTAATACAATTAACTTAATGAATTATTTTTCAGTGAAGGGTTAGTGAGGATCGGTCAAGAATAACACAAATTTTAACTTATTTGCGTCGACGTTTCGACAATGTTTATTGTCATCATCAGGACCTGTGTATGAATACAAAAGAAATGTCAAACACAACAGAACAATTATTTGGGTGAACGTGTTCGTGTATGTGAGTGTCTGTGCGTGTGTGCGCGCACGTGTCTAAAATTTGTGTTATTCTTGACCGATCCTCACTAACCCTTCACTGAAAAATTCATTGATTGATGGTCACTACGAATTTAAGGATTTAATTAATTAATTTTTTTTTTCAAAAATTTGCACCTCGGCTTAATTTTTTGGCGCCTGTGTGCGCCGCGCACTTTGCACACTGTGTCGGTCCGCCACTGAAAATCGCAAGACTTTGGATTTCCCTATTTGGGTTAGCTAGACCACAGGAAGGTAGTAACGAAACGACCCTTGGAAAACCTCTAGCACGATTCACCAGGAACAAAGTTGGTTACAAAAGCGACAAAATATCTAGAACACTTCTCTGTGGCTCTATAGAATTTTGCACTTTAACGGAATCTCATGCCAGTCGTATTCGAGCGACCGCAATGAGATTTCTCAGGCACATACCGGGATATATTCTTCATATCGAAGAAAAGCAGATATACGGCTGGAACTGAATGTGATGAGTGTACTCGATAGGATTGCCCAATATCGGCTAAAATCGTTGGAACATCTTAACCGAATGGATGGCTGCCGCATCTCCAAACAAGTATTGAATTATAAGCCGAAGGCATGGGTAGGTGTGGGACGGTTTAGGAAGCATTTGAGTGATCAGCTCTCGGCTATCTGCTTGGGAACGGAACAAACCATTTTTGGTTTAAATCCTTCTTGAAGATGACGACGGCGACGATGATGATATCTGTTCTAGTCTAAAGGAGAGTAATAACGAATGTAGAGAAGGAGGTAAGTCATGAAACTGGCAGATAGTAATAAATCCACTGTAGGGAGTTCCCATTGTTGCTGAGGGTGAGTGGACATTGGGCGATTTTCTTGATTGGGAGTATCGAGAAAAAAATAATTTTTCCTGAGCGGGATTCGAACTCGCTATACACGTCTTTGTACGAACCACAGAGACGTGAAGATCCAAAAGCCACAATCGACGAAATTTGTACACATCGGCTATTTAAAATTTTACCAGATTTAAAGACCACAGTCCGATTACATAAGTGACCACCTTCTCCCGTTAAAATTGTTCACATTCGGTTGTTGCGTGAATTATTCATTTTAACCAGAATTTGTCACCATAAGGCTAAGGAAACTAATCTCTTATATTTTGTATTATTAGTGAAATTTCGAATAAGAATAACGGCGCAGTGTCACGGTAGATACGACCCACCAATCGTCAAAACGGAACATTATTTTGTTAGCAGACTTTATTATTTCATTGTCGTAGACAGTTTCCGTACTGTATATGATAATGGACGAGGTCGTTCATCTCCTCAGTGATCAAGACTTGGCCAAGCCGCCTGTCTAAGTAAGGAAAGATACTTAAACTGAAAGGCCTTATCCCTTCGAAAACTGTCTGCGACAATTGGAGCAAAACGGAATGTCCAGCCGCGAACATACAACGGTTTTCAGCGACACAGTTAACTGAAAAAGGATTTTTGAAACTTGACCCCTTTCTGAATTGTGTTCTGGAGCGAAGAAGTTGATGATTCTCCAATCAGCTCCCTCCTCTTTAAATCAAGTTCATTGTCCTCCATTGAATCTTCTCTTCATCCACTTGAAGGATCAAGCAATTTGAGGGTCGTTTTTACACCGACTGTGCAATTCAGGAATTCGAATACCGTTAAATGTCCTCCGAGCAGATTATCAACCTGTTGCAGGACAATTTACCTGATTGTGGCTGCCGTCTGAAAGACCTATAACCTGTTTGTTTTGTGAAATCCAACACGATCTTTAATGGAGTAGTTTTACCGTGGTCTTTTAAGCGTATACTGGTAACCGATATATCGATCACCCCACCGAGGTGGACAGTTTCGCACCCCAAAAACAGATACGTTCCTTGTACCTCCAGCAGTTCGTCCAACCTCCAAGTAGATATCTTTGGCACTAGGTAAAGGGGGACTCCTTATTCCTGGAGCCACTCGGTCGTCAAGAGTTTCACTTGTGACAACAAGGGTACAACGAGTTAAAATGATTAGCAGGAAAGGTTCTAGGAGAATTTGTCTGTGTGTTGCGCTACATTAACCGATTAGTACCCCGCCAGTGGATTTCACTGTACATCATAGTAAGAACGAACGGCATTAGACCCATGCTCATAAGACGTATTGGATATCATTACAGAACAGAAATTACTAGTCGCTTATGTAAACTATGTTGAGAATTAAAATTCCTCGTGAGTACAAAGTTACGCTTGTGTGGTTGCAAATGTCACCTGATAATTATCGTTCCAACTACTGTACACTGCGTTGGAATCCGCAGATGCGCGATAGTCGTCATTACACAACACTGAGCGTTCTAATCAGCGATACTTTGTACATGACTTGTGTTATTTTACACTTAATCTATGTACTCGCTGTTCGTTTGCGTTTATTGTCTGTGCTGTGATTGTAAACCGACTGTCCTTCCGTCACGTTCATCTGAATATCAACATGTCCGGTGAAGTCTAGGCCTTCTCAATTTCGCCGTTTCAGTTTTATCCACTGTTTCAATGTGTATCCCAGTGTTATCCAGTTTCGTGTTTCATTTTACAATATACCAATGTGCACGGTTCAGTATATTTATGAAAGAAATCCAACAAAATTTTATTTTTCTGTAACTAATAACATTGACTTTTCCCACACAGACTAGTCTGAAGTTCTTTTCTTCGTCCGGTGACCACACAATCTTCGACTTCCGGACAGTGTTTTCCCATGTATTGACCCAAAAATATATCAACTCCATCTCATAGAGCTCGCTTGTTATTATCCAGTCGTCTTTGCTGAGACTGTCACGTGATCATATTCCAGTAGGATCTATAAAGCAAACTGTGTTACTGTAATAATCTTTTGTCCACCACTGTAGGTTATTGCAAGTTATATTTTACTTTTGACAAATTATCAGTAAAACAAAGTTGTATTAAAACTAAGATTTTCATTCTTTTAAAGTGATGATCCAAAAGTTAGCGCTTTCTAACGTTTTCTGGATTACAATATAAGATGAAATTGTAATCAACTAAACGCTATGCAACTCACCGTCTGTGGCTTAAGTAAATGTCTTCACAATATAATTGACATGTTTCGGGACACTTGTCCCATCCTCAGAATTTTTAAAAATGTCTCTTCATACCATCATACGATGGCACAGTCGTCAATATATTAAAATCCACATAAACACAAAACACAATTACATTACACAAAGTTCGCGCACAACAGTTTTACGGTGTACACCGCATGGCAACCGACAGCGCACTGATTCATATTTGACTCGTGTCGCGACAATATCGCAACGCAGTATCATACAGGACATTAGATTTAAAGTTCAGCTGATCATTTAAAACATGTGGCCTGGTAACAGGATTATTATACGCTCTATATATTTCAAACTCTTCAAGGGCGTTCATGTAACGTCCTTTATTACAAAAGTGAAGGGGTATCAAGTTGGTATGAAAATTAGTATAGTTGTGATTTTCATCAATAAGATGTTTGGTTTTCATCACAGACGGTGAGTTGCATAGCGTTTAGTTGATTATAAAATACGTGGCTTGGACTATAAGCGGATTTATTCCATTAACAATATGAAATTGTAAAGTTGACTGAAGATGTGGGTATCAGCGAAGTAATAAAACTCATTGATCGGTTATTTTTTCTGATGGAATTCTCTCGTCTTGTTTAAATTAGTTGCTTTTGGTGTAGCGGAAGACCATGGCGAATAATAATAGTAATAAAAAAAACTATTTTTTGGTAATAAGGTAAAGCACCTTGACTCCATGTGTGAAGTGGAGCGTCACATGAATGAACACAAAACTAGATGAACGACCATTCGGTGGCTGAGGCCTCTATATTCGTAAATAAATTGCAAGGCGGTCTCTACAAATACCGGTAATCAGGTATCATTTGGAAGTTACGAAAAGTTTTTCTTTCCAAATCGTACGCTAATTTCTGTCATACGTATTTCATCTTGCTCACGGTCTCCATTCCTTTTTACAAAAGAAGAGACGTAATTATCAGGTAGTTAATACTGAGTCCTACACATACAAGATGATTCAACACTTAAACCTGACTATATAAATTTTATTTTTAAATTTTCTACTGTATATCTTGTAGTAGAAATTAAGAAAGAAAAGCGATTCGATGTTACGGGGGATGGACGATTGCCAAAGGCAGTGATGCTTTGGCAGTCAGATGGTAGAAAAAGCTCAGCAATAGGCTACTACCTGACTCGTAGCTGGATGAAGTAACAGAAACCATGGAATTAACAGGACTGTTTGATAAGAACATAAAGGACAGACAGAACTAGAAGATTACACTTAGTTAGTTGGAAATTAGAAAGTGTAGTGTAGCGTTTTTGTTAATTGTATGTTTTATGTACTGTTTGGCAGAGAAAATACAGAACTGTAGAAAACACCTACAATAATTTCAATACTTAGTTCAATAACTATAAATAATTCTAATTATTCGGGTGTTTACAAAGTAAAAGTAACTGAACCGTATTTAAACAACTTGGAGAAATCGTATTTATTAAGAAACCAAATGAAGTCTGTTTAATGTATGAAGTTGTTTCGTTCTGTATAATACATACAGAAAAGTTTGAAGTAAACAGATCTTTCAGTGCTGAATGCTTTTTCGGTTTAGAGCACAGTGCAATGAAGAAAGAGAGTACAGCACTTGTGAATATAATAGTGAACGTTAATATTTACTATAAACTGATTTCAGGCGTAAACAATTTTCTGTTTAGACTGTATTTGTATAGCATTCGTTTGCTAAAATTTTGTGAAATGCTTTGAACCTTATTTCCAAGGTTAGTATCCAGACCAAAGAAAGGAGGTTTTTTGTCCTGCGAGTTGGTGGTGGCGGTTACGGCCTGCCTCAAAGCGCAGTCGGAAATGTTTGTTTAGACTACCCGGATGGAGGAGGGATGCTAAACAAAACATACACTGGTCTCTGGTGCTGAGGGGACGGCAGACGCGCTTTCAAGAAGATTAATTATCATGTTAGTTGTTTTGTCACTACATGAGACATGATTTTACGTTGTAATTAAGTTATGTGCACTTGGCCTGCTGACAGATAATTTGATAATGCAGACGTACAGTATGGCTTGTTTACTTGTCCTCTGACCTGTCAAAAATAGACTTGGATTTTTTCGAGTAATCAGCTCCGGTTTTTACGTCACTACGTTAATCTTTACAGGGGTTTTCGTGTGTCGCGATTTAATTTTCTGAATAAAAGTATAATTGTGCATAGCCCCGCAAAGGGTGGCGGGGGATGGGGCAATATAATTGTTATCAAACAGCTTCTATTTCTGTACTACTAAAAATGTTCAGTGCCGGCGTCGCGTATCGGGTCTACAATCATTTTCAAGGGACTAGCGAAGTTAACGAGTTACCGTGGTATAAAATTCTTACATTCGCGTGAAGTTTTGAAAAATATTTGATATAAACGCCGAAATGAAGACAAAACTCTGCCAGATTTGACTTTCTCCGTATTTAACCGTGGAGATAAAATTTATGAGAATGTTAATTTTTTTGTGAATATAAAAAGTCGTAACCTAAAGGTATATGATTTCGGTTAAAATTGTAACTTAAAGGTAATCATTTACACGGCTAAAATTTGGTTTGAGACGGTTTTTGTTCGAGAGACTTTTCAACTTGAAGTTTATCCAGGAAAATCGAAAAACGGGTATGTTTTCAACCGTAATAAAAAGTTGTGAAAAAATGATGTAGCCTAATTAAAAAAAAATAATATTATGTTATCCTAAAGAGCCTAAAATGCCCTAAAGCGTACTAAAATTTTAATGTAGCGTACATTAGAGTTAATCTATCCGGTAATTTTGGTGGATGTTTAAGTAAGAGTAACCAAAGTTTTTGTAACGGTTAGCAGTCTTTTATCTGCCTTTTGATCTGTGTTGGCTTTTCCTTCTTATATTATTATATTTATTTTTTCTAATAAATAATAAACAGTACTTGCTTTATTTAATAGTCTATCTCTCCATATTGCTTAATGTTCTTATTATAACTAGCACTGTCACTAAAGAGGCTAACTAACAATATTCTGTCACACCATTTTTTAAAAACCGTAAATCACCGTCATTGGAAATAATGTATCATAGGCCTAAATAAACGAGCATCATTATTATTAATATATATAGGCCTACTTACATTAATATGTAAACGTATAGCCTATTCTTTTAAAAACAAATATTATTTATTATTATTAAAATTAGTTAAACAAGAATAGTATGATAAGGTATAATAAATAATAATATCAGTAATATATATCAATAACAATAATAATATCAATATTGTAAATATCAGTAATAATAATAAGAAGAAGAATAAAAACAAGAACAAACGTATTAATTGATTATTGTAATAAGAATACATTATTTTTACAATAATAGTTTCTAAATATAAATATACATAAATATAGCCTATTTTTATTTGTCAAGCCAAATAGTTATAACAGCGTTTTCCACAGACATGTACGGCCACTTTACAAATGGCCAAACGGACAAGGAAGAGCTCGTGCCCAATCTGCGCGGACATGATCACCAGCGAGTGAAATTAAAAAGGATATTTCTGAGCTAATAAGACTTAATATTTCGTTTACGGTGGAGATGCATTTTGACAGGTGAAATTTGGTAAGCGCTTTTGTGACAAGCGGGACGAAACTTAATTTAAATGGATTACTGCGGGACAGGTTTTTAAATGGACCGATGCCAAACGCGATCTCAGTCTAAGTAGCCTATAGGCTACCTGTGCACCCTTGACGGAGAAGAGGTCTTGCTGTATCATCCACGTGAACTTGATGCACGCTTTTAACTTGACTTAATCGGCTTGTTTACGTCAATTTCACAGTCGTTTTGTAAAGTTTTTTTTTGCGTGTATCTAAGAAACTTGTTACAGTACGTTCCTCGTTTCATCTTCGTGGGGAATATACTCTCACTTGACTAACCGGAAAATGACATCCTTTTCAGTTTAATCGTAGGTCATTTAGACTTTCTATAAGTATTGCTTGATAATGTTCAGAAGGAATGTTAAAAGTATTGGGCCTTTAATTCTATATGGTGTAGGCTTAGCTGCTTCCAGATGCGTTATTTTTCATTTTTGTTAGTCAGTACCCCAAATTCGTGTTTGTTTGACATACCGCAGTGTTGACTTGGTTGGTGGGACTTGCTGAGGAGATACGGGTTTAAAACATTCATCTTATGAGTTGTGGCCTGACTATTCAGATCGACGTTGATTACTGGAGATCAGAAATAATTACACAGGAAAAGTGCTGGCGCATACAGTTTTATATACAAAAACAATCGTGGTATAGAGTTCCTTAGTATCGTATAAATAGTTTACTTTTCAGTATTGGTTATGGTTATGTTTTTAAACTATGCTGGACCACTGGTCATATTCCCGAAGATTGGGAGATGGCAAAGGTAGTCCGCGTATTCAAGAAAGGAGATCGTAATGACTGATAACTATAGAGGAGTCAGCCTTCTTAACACATCTTACAAATTACATGCATGTATTCTAGCAAGACGACTGTATGCAGTAACGGAGACCATTCTCTCAGAGACCCAGCATGGTTTCATGAAGGGCAGATCATGTTTACAATAGTCCATCTCATTGAAAAGCACAGAGAATATCAGTTGCCCACATACATAGCTTTCGTCGACTTTAGGAAGGTATTTGATAGAGTTAATAGGGGCAGGCTGTGGGTAATAATGGCAAAGAAAGGGATCCCGCAACACCTCATTAGAGCCATACAAAGTGTTTCTGTGAAAAAATCTTAATAGAGACAGGAAGATGGGCACAACTCCTAGTGTGGGTCTGGTCAACTGTGGAGTACGACCAGTGGGCTCATTGTCACCTTCTCTTTTTAATTTATGTATAGAGGATGTCATACACAATTGGCGCCTTCCAGAACATTTTGTGGTTGGTAACTCTACAGTTGACACGTTATTGTTTGCTGGTGACCAGGCTGTCCTGTTGAACTCGGAAAGCGGCTTGCAGATGGCTGTACACTCTCTGAGTCAAATCTGCAAGGATTTCGGATTACAGATTTCCACATTGAAGACCAAGGTGATGGATTTTCATGGATGTGATCCCATAAAAACGAAAATTGTTGTAGATGTTACTGTTCTGGACCAGGTCAGTAATTTTGAATATCTTAGTAGGTTTGTATTTTGCTGTAGTGTGTCTTACACACAAACAATGATGTGGTGAAGAAGCTACACGAGTTCAACCGTATGAGTGGGACAATCAGGAGAATTCTAAAATCAACGAGGAAAGAAACGCACCTGAAGTTCTAAAAGTGATGGCCTTCCCCACACATCTGTATGGGTCTGAGAATTGGAATTTAACGAAAATCTCCGGCCAGTCGTATTCATGACAAATACAGATTTCTCAGGCACGTGGCAGATATACTCTTCAAGATCGCAAAAGAAATGTCGATGTACGGCAGGAGCTGAATATTATGAATATACTTGATAGGATAATTGCCCAATATTGGCTAAAATGGTCGGAACATCTTAGCCGAATGGATGACTACCGCATACACAAACAACTTTTGAATAACAAGCCGAAAGAACGGAGAAGTGCGGGACGTCCGAAGAAGTGTTGAAGATAGACATAGCTCTTGTCTGTCTGCTTGTGACCTGAACAAACAGTTTTTGGTTTAATCCTTCCTGAAGATGATATGATTTTTTTTTAAACAGTATTAGTACTCTCAAAAACCCACAAAGACAGGTAACCCATGCTTTTTGACCTTAACATTTGTGATTTTTGTACCCCATAGGTACAGATGTACGACATGTGTAGGCCTGTCGCTACAGTTGAGCGTTTGTCGAGTCTGTACAATACAGTCGTGTGGCTCCATCTGTGTAAAGTCCGCTTGAATACAAAACCTATGTGAATAGGCTAAGATACGGTGGCTGCATATTTACACTCATAAGGGTAACAATGCAAATATTAAATACAATTTGCTGTATAAATGTGAACAATTTGAATAAATGCAGTAATACAAGCAGCCCCTTCTTTATCGTAGAAATTGTGGTGACGTCCAGTATGAAGCCACGCTCACAATACATATGCCTAAGAGGTCTAAGAAGACGACGAATGTGGACTTAGCCAAGACCACTACTAAGCATTTCGCTGATACCGGATACTCCCTGAGGTGGATGGTTCAAATCCCATGCGGTTACATTTTCTTCTAGAATTAAGCCTCCGTTTGCATTAACATCACTTGCATTAAATTGGACGCTAAAACCGTCCAGAAACTAAGAAGATGATGATATTAGGGCGACGATGACGATAATGGAACGAAAGAGGAAAAGGAAAAGAGAATCTCTTCCGAAAGAAAACTAGTTCCACCTCACTTTACTTGGAATGAAGAAGCTCGTGTAAATCAATTCTGAAACCGTGTAATTCGTAATGAGAATATTATTCCAGTAAATACTTAACTGTATTTGTAAAACCAGTTGAATACATTTCTGTGTAATCTAATTACTGTGGTATGTAAATTGGAACATTGAAATTTCCACTCGGCACTTGTTAAACGCCAGGTGGGCGTTGTCAGACAAGGACGAGTCTCCGAGGGCAGTGCCTTCTACAACAAACTGTACTTACGTCTTCTCACTGCGCGCAAGTTGAGTTTAATTTAAACTTGATTTTAAATCAGATTACACGAGCCGTGTCTCATCGCATGTGTAACTGAATGGAGCTGTGCTGTATAATATGTGAATTGATACTACTACTTTTCAGTTTTCCACAGCCCGAGTTTCTTCGCTTCTGTTTTGGTTTCCGGCGTTTCATGTAAACGTTACTTTCCTGCATGTGAAGATATGTCAAACAAATCAGTAGAAAAGGAATAGAGGTAGGAGGATTGAGACGGTGGAAATGTGGATTTGGAGACGGATGAAAGAAATTAAGTTGTGGATACAATAGCAGTGGAGAAGTGCTCAAAATATTTAAGGAGGACAGAATTTTTGTGGGTTATAGAGAGAAGAAAGCGAACTGTATTGATCATATCCTGAGGACAAGTGGAACACTAGCATCGGTTTTTGTAGGGTCAATGGGAAGAGAGGCAGACAATATTAAAGCTCTTGGATGGCAATCAGTGACAGATGTCGTGTGAAGGGCTGAAGGCCTGGAACAGACACGAATAGAAATAAGAATAGAGATGGCAGAATGCTTTATAGTTGATGACGATTATGATTGGTCAAGCCTCCAACAATTGCAAATATCGCTTGTCCAATCATCGTTATAAGTACCCAGCGAAAGCCAGGAACTTCACTAAGCTGCAGCGTCAGTTGGACTTGCTTCCGGACTGGCTAAGGAAGTGGCGAGTGACGATTTATACGGAGACATCCGAGGCGATCTGTTTCACTCGTAAGTCCATTTTGCGATGCTAGTACCTCTCCCTGGAAGAAGGCCTATCACCTGGAAAGAGTCGGTGAAGTACCTAGGCGTTTGGCTTGATCAGGCGTCCAGGCGGGCGAGGCAGTCCGAAACTCACGTAGATAAATAAGGTTGACGTTATTCTGAGGAAGAGCTAGCCATTCAGAACTGGGCTATGATAAAGCATGATTAATGGCGACGTGTCGGCTCACGTAGGACTGTAATGCCAGGAGAGAGAGAGAGAGAGAGAGAGAGAGAGAGAGAGAGAGAGAGAGAGAGAGAGAGAGAGAGAGAGAGAGGGGGAGAGAGAGAGATTGTGCAGCGTATCCTGGATGTTTACCGTGTTTTTTGTACTCAGTGATGATGATGATATTTCAGAACCACTTGGTTGTAGTGGTGGGAAGGTTAAATTATTTACTTCGTTTCTAAGCGGGCAGTGGATGCATGTAAAAAATACACAATTTTTTTAATATGGTTACAAAAGCTATTCAGTATAGGCTACTTCATAATAAATGAGGCTTTCCTTGTGATGTAAAATAATGATCGATAAAGGATCATAACCGGGCGTAGTCCTTTCCCAGATCGACTTCACGATTTTTGGAACCGCCCCCTCCCATCCAAGAAAGTTCTGAATCAAACGCTCTACGTGCTATTTCACGCGCGTAGTAAATGTAGGACTTTCTGCTCCTTTTACCGTTGGATATAGACGAGCTTAACATTTATTCATATTTCATTTTTCAAGAGACCAAGCTGGAGACATTCCTCAGCACGGACAGAATATGAGATCCTGTTACGGATGAAATAGTCGGACATTAAACGGTTCGCGCAGGTCGTAGTGATGGCAGGGAAGGAAGTGGGGTATGAGGTGACCAACCACGACACACCAATCGTGCAGCTGTTCTGTACACAAAATAATTGCTTCGAAACAACGCGTCAAAGCTACGCATGCGCAATGAGATCTTTTGATACAGCACAACCAGACACCCGTTTCATGTCTAATTATTTTAACTGTACACCATCTATGATTTTTTTGGGCTGTTGTCGCTTGTGTTTAGTTAGTTTGCTCTCAAATTTTAGGGCACGTTAGAATTATTTTTACAGTATTAAAAAAAATAAAACAACTGTATTAAAACTGAGTCATTGCTCGAAACAATCGTTTATTGTTTTTGTTCCGATTGTTAACGTTATCGTTTGGCTGAAACCGCCTGTTGTGAAGACGTAGATTAGCAGCGGAGAAACATAAAATAATTCACAAACAAAGAAACGGCCTGTTTACGCGATCGGAAATAGAACAATAAATACGTACGGAACGCGGCTACAGCTCAAGTAAAACAGCAAAACTAACAAATTTCCGTTAAACAAACATTATTTGTGAAGCAGTTTGTACGAATCATGTGCAACCATTAAATTGTTGAAAGTTTGCACGTTGAAGTCAACATTTGCATAAAGTACAGGAAGCTGTTAGGACTGTGATTAAATCAATCGCGTTTAGTAAATAGGCCGTAAAATTTTGAGCTGTCAACAACTTGTTTTCATAGAGTGGTGTTAAGTTTTCCTTATCAGTTCAGTAGGTAATTTATTTTAAAATCATATATCAACAGTGGCATAACGAGGAGCTACTCCTGGGGGAGGGGGCTTGCTTTGCCTTGTTTTGTGTGTGCGGGGTGTCTGTGCACCCGTGGCAGGACTGCAGCATTTGGGTCGAGCCCAATTTCTGCCAGAAGATAACATAGAGCTGGTATAGTCGACAGGTAGCGAAAGGAAACCGCCAACACGATCATTCGCTAGATGGCGGGGGGAAAGAAAACTTGTATTTGTGGCACTGCTGGTGGAACCGAGAAGCAGGCAACAGGTGTCGCCCGTCTCAAGCCAAGCAAGCAGACGCCGTGAGGCAAAGAGCCTCTGTGCCGGTGACCAGGGGAACAGCGACAAGCAGCTGGCACACCGTACTAGGAGGAGACATTCGAAGGATGGAAAGGAGGACAGTTTTCTGGGGCTATGGACTGAAGTTACTGCGAGGATGGCTTTATGGCGGGTCATCAATAGGGGGGGAGATTTGAGACTACCTTCTGGTGGGATAGGTCTAATTTTAAAGTTGGATACCCCCCCAATTTTCCTGAGGATAAAAGAGAAATTCAGGCCTTTTTCCACATAATTTTATACATTCTCTGCGTCTCAAAGTTTTGAGTAAACCAACGTGAAGTTTAAGGGTTGAAAAAAGTAGGGAAAAGCGATCGTTTCAATAATTCTACCTTGATTAATTGATTGTTATTCAGATTATAGGTAATAAATTTCATGTCATTAGGAAACACTTTAATTCTAAATGTTTATTCATAATGAAATTTTTGTTAATGAGTCTTTCTGAAGATATTTGGAAAAACCCGGTTACTACTTGGCACTTTACTTTAAGGATGTTGTTTCAAGAATTTTCAAGTAACGTAGAGTTCGTGTTAAAGTACGTTTATTTTTCATGAAAATCCAGCTATCAATAAAGTCTTCTCGTTTTACCATACTAAAGTAAAGAAACTGCTAGTTTATCTGTATAAATACGATGATTTAAACCATAGAGATAGATAAGTCATTACATAGACAACGTTGTAAGGGGAAGTGTATCGGGACGAAAAAGATAAAGGTAGGAACCTCCGTCTTCGTTTTCTGGCGCGTGTGTAATAGTTTCTTGAAGTCTGCAAATTCGTACGTTATTTATCAAATGTTGAGTTATTATTAAGAAAACTCTATCTTCATTTTATTAATTTAGAAATACTGTAATTCCTTTCATTTCTCCAGTTATTTTGAAGCCCTATTGTAACGCACGCAGCTGGTTTGGAAATACGCTTACGTTAAGTGATTATGGAATTTCGTTGAAATTTTTAAAAACCACAAGGGGAGGGGATTGATCCCCCCCCGCCGCTGTGTAGGAATGCGAAACAAAAAAATTGGTTGTTTCCACGATAGTAACGTACGTTTCTTTTTCGGGGGTCTTGAAACCATGTAAATTATTTACTAGACGTTGTGACACTACTGAAATGTAGGCCTATAGTGTAAACGAAGCTGTTAAGTACAAATATAGATTTTCTGGCAGAAAACGTTTTTATTTCAGTCTCGGTTAGACAACACCAGAAGATCATAATTTAATTCAAATCGTAATTCATAACTCAGTTCGGATATAATAAGCTGTGCGTTAATAGCGGCGAATTGTGTTGGCAGATCGATTGTGTTAGCGATGGCGAGGGCCTGACCATGGAAGAGACTCCCGACAGGACTCGGGCAAACGATGGCGCACGGCATTGTGAGTTAGGCCTACATAGCAGACGCGGAATACTGAGTCTCTCTCTCTCTCTCTCTCTCTCTCTCTCTCTCTCTCTCTCTCTCTCTCTCTCTCTCTCTCTCTCTCTCTCTCTCTCTCTCTCTCTCACACACACACACACACACACACACACACACACACACACACACACATCTTTGTAAATATAACTATCCTTGTGCTGTGTGTTGTAAGATAAACATTTCGTGAGAGCAGCGGTAATGCCAACGTTCTTGCTCACGAGTCGGGCTGACGCGACGTGGCCAAACTCCCGAGTTCTTTCAACTCGAGTATATTCAAATGAACCACAGAGAGTTCATTCAGACGCTGATTTGAATGAAAGCTCGGTCCCGTTTGCGTACTTATTTATTATTTACTTTGCTTTTTGTCAATTAGAATAAATGTTTGTATTCAACTCGAGTAATATGAAACCACCGCACTGCATAACAAAATAAATCAAAATAAAAGAAAACACGTTGGTAAAGCGAGCCAAAAGAATTCCGTCTTCCTACTTCTCGAGACCGAGACACTTTGAATATGCAAGCGTTCTAGCTGATGCCGTTGTGAAATCACGAATATCACTCACAACAGATGGTCTGCTTTGAATATTTATTATTTTTACAGCGAAGCGATAAAAGAATGTTGGATTTTTTCTCGGATTTATTGTTTATTAGCCTAGGTATGCGTTATACACAAGACGGACGCGGACGCGCCCGTCTGTAAAATGTTTACGATCGCTTTTAGTGCGTTATTTATTATTATGCAAAGGGGGATACTCGCGCGTAAAGGGATCAACGGTCGAACGGGCACGCGTTCAACTTGCAAAACTGGTATGAAAAACGGATGGAGAAAACGCGCAGAATACCGTAGATTAACAGAGACTACAACGTACCTGTTTCCGAGCCGGATTATAATGGCGACGTTCGTAACAACAAATAATTGCACACGATTTTTACAAATATAAATTACTTTTGGCGTACAAGCGTCGTTGTGTACGTGTGTCTGAAACCCGACGTTTAGTGCCTGTTGTAAATAAGAGCATTACGGACGTGTTTATTAATAGATGAAACGTAATTACGGGTGTAAAAAATTGTAAAATTGCAACCGTACTAATGTAGGTATTCGTGATGGAGGCTTTTTTTTCTTCGGTTAATTTGCAGTAAAATTATCGAGTCAAAAGTGGATCAGCTCAAACTATTCTGCATCGAGGCAGGTCATGTGGAGACGTTTCTCGCTGACAGTCCAGTCAGTGACTAGAGAAGTTCTACTACGAGTTGTAGTGTGTCTTCTCATACTTGCTCTTATTCTGCGACATACGTATGCTTTCAGCTTTGTCGTGAAGGAAATGTTAAGTGATAAAAAACCGTCGTTGCTATGAACGTTTAAATATTTAATCAGCACGGTTTTTTCCTAACCCACGTTATTAATATTTATAAAGAGGGTCACCTGATGGTCACTACATCGAGATATTGAGAGGTCATATTTCTCTTGGCCCGTATATGAGTAGACGTGTTTATTTGTCGTTTTATTACTTCTTTATTATTTATAAGATTCGTTATCATTACACGGTTCATTTGATCGCCTTTCGTATTCTGTCTCTTGTTTCTCCATTTATTTCAACGTATCACCTAAATACAGGAAGCTGCTAAGTTGTTCTGTCTATTTTTACTGCTGTGTATTTCTTTTCTTTTGAAACTTCTTTGGCTTTTGTCTTAGACTCGTTCATTTCCATTCCAAATTTTTATCAACCCTTGATTCCGTATAAATAATTTTTTTTATAAATTAAAATTAACTTATTTTTTTATAAACAAAAGTAATAATTACCAGAAAATAAATAGAAGAACAAAACTTTGGTCTGTTTTATCTGCTCACCTTCTATGTTTACATTTTTTAAAATTATATTTTCGTATTTATTTTTGCCTATGTCTTGCGGTAAGAAGACTTCAGGACTAAAAATCGAGAAGTTTGGCGTTTATTGGATTTAACGAGAAATAATACGGTTTAACGTACTATATCGGCGTCCAATCTCCAAGAGAAGAGATTAAGTCAGAGCGACGTCTTTCCCCGGTAAAGTTTCCGATTCTTTCCCTTGGTCGGTTGATAATCCGCTCCGAGTCTGTCGGGATTGTTTCGCATCAATCTCTATTGCGGCGGTCTCTGTCCCTTTTGTGTCGTCCCCAGAGTCCCTAGGACGGAACGAACCACCCTCCAGTAATGCGTTTACCTTGCGTCCCTTTGTTAATCGGTTTACGCGCGCCCCGGTGACGTCAACCAATTGTTGCTTTTCAATTAGTCGGCCTGCCCGTGCTTCTGATTCATTGTTCTTGAAAAATGTATTCGCGATACTATACTGTATTATTTTGTATTAAAATGTTTTATATTGATACGCGCGCACGCATATTAATTCAAATTCGATAATGCGGTTGGGTTAAAACCAATTAAAAATGTTAAGCGTCTTATTGATTTTTTTATTATGCCGGTAATTTACAAAGGAAATACATACTTCATTTAATTGAAATAAAAATAACATTTTTCTATTTATCTATCTCTCAATCTGTGTTCCTTGTCTGTCTGTCTGTCTGTCTCTCTCTCTCCCCCTCTTTCTCTCTCTCTTTCTCTTTCTCTCTCTGCAGTATACAAAATTGTATACCACGGAGGTATGATCTCTTACTGATCTAGTTTTTTTTTTGTGTTTCAGGTAAGCCCACTACAAGTGATCACAAGTATTGTTAAAAGTTTCTTGACTGAGGATGGTGTAAACCCAAAGCTTGTCTTCGATTCCGGCAGGAACGTACAGGTAGCATAATTGATATTGTAATATTTTAGTGAAGTGGAACGTATTCCGTAAAGTTGGTAGTACTTACTGTTTGTCAGTTACTATCTATTGAGCTGTGATCGTGCGGCTTCGTCGTTATCGGCGCTACTGAACAAGAGTCTCATTTGGCTACTACTGCGGCTGTAGAGCAATACCAACCTCTAACTTATCCAAGTCCAAGTCCAAGTTGTACGGAGCAGCAGCTAGTCGTGCTCCGGTGGTCGCAGTGTCCGGGTGATACCCGATGACTGCATGTTGCCTGCGTGTTACCTTGACTAGCGATCTCACGCTGTCTGAGGAATGGGACCTCCATCAATTTTATTTTGGAGGGATGGGATGTTATTATTTTTCTTGGACCCTGGGAACTCGAAAAGACCCTCGACGGCAGAATGGGGGAGGCCTCGAAGACTTTTCGCTTGAGTAGTAGGAATTACCCTCCCACAACGGGTAGGGCTCCTCCAACCGCTCAGGAAATGTCGCCGAGGGCTGCCAAGCGGCAATGTCGGCGCACGGGAAAGAGCGTAGGAGGAGGCAGCGTCCACCAGAGGTGGCACTAAGCACACCTAGGGCAAGCGCAGACCCCCCCCCTACTCTGTCGCCGAGCGCCAGCACGGACAAGAGAAAGAATGAAGGAGTAGGAGTGTGAAAATACTCAAGGTCGGGGGGATTGGGCAGACGTTCTGTGAACTGCTTATGGAGGGTCGTCGAGCAATGCTCGGGGGCGTTTGTGTCGTCTAGGTGGTGGGCCGACATCTGTGCTTAGTCGACGGATGTGGGGATGGGTCGAGACAGAGGCTCGGGTGAATAGTTTGAGGGCAAGGGACCGAACGAATTCGGTGAGTGAAGGAACCTTCAACCCTCGCCTGATGGCATCATTTCTGACAAACCAGGGAGAGGTGGAGATGTAGCGGAGGGTTCGGGATTGGAAAGCCTCCAAACGGGCGACAACGGATGGGCTGAGTAGTACCCAAAAGGCGGGAGCTGCGTAAGTCAGGATTGCCCTAAGAAAGAGCAAGTAGATGGTGAGTTTAGTGCGCACAGGCACTGAACCCCGATGAGAGAGAAAGGGAAATAGT
Organism: Magicicada septendecula; assembly: GCA_034769895.1. Classification (NCBI taxonomy): domain Eukaryota; kingdom Metazoa; phylum Arthropoda; class Insecta; order Hemiptera; family Cicadidae; genus Magicicada; species Magicicada septendecula. Next base: position 89,673,916 of record CM068371.1, on the reverse strand, counting down.
TTGGCTCTGACGCCTCTGGCGCGCTGGAGACTCAGAGAGACGTGAGATGCAAAGCTTAGGTGTCGGTCAAGAGTGACGACCAAGTACTTTACAGTCCGTTTCCATTCGATTGGGCTCCCTTCAAGGGAGAGGGACTGGCATCGGGAAGTTAATTTATGAGAAAAGGCGATCGCCTCGGAGTTCTCCGCATTGATCGCCATCCTTCACTTCCTTACCCAGTCCGGAAGTACGGCGAGCTGACGTTCCACCAGGCCAGCTGCGAAATCAAGACTCGCTGAGCTGGCCTGGTACATGGCGTCATCCGCATAGAGCGAGAGAGTGACTCCAGGCTGAACAGGCAGGTCGTTCGTGTACACGAGGTACAGAACGGGGCCAAGGACAGATCTTTGAGATCCTGCGGCGACTGGTCGGACGGATGAGTACGACCCATCGACGCATACCCTAAAGATGCGATCGCACAAGTACGATCGGAGAAAATGATCGAAAGAGGCAGGGAGACGGGAGTGGGCCAGTTTGTAGAGAAGGCCTTACTCACGTCGAGCAAAACAGCGACGGAGGACAGATGCTTGTTGTAGGCGTCCGTCAAATGGGTAACAACCCGGACTAGTTGAAGTGTCGTCGAGTGCTCTCTGCGGAAGCCGAACTGCTCCTGCCGAATGAAACCATCCAGCAGGGGCGCGTAACGACCGTGCAGGAGTCGCTCGAGTACCTTCGATATGACTGGCAACAGTGAGATGGGTCGATGGTTTGAGGGGTCAATACGCAACTTGCGAGGCTTGGGAATCATAATGATTTTCGCACGCTTCCACAGGCTGGGGAAGTAATGGAGCCGGAGACATCCATTGAACAGCTCGTGGACCAGATTGATGAGGCTAGGGGGAGCGTGTTGTAGCGCCGCCGCTCCGATACGATCATCGCCGGGCGCCCGCTTAGGGCGAAGTTCGACCAATAGCCGAAACAACATCGGCTAGGTCGAACGGGTCAGGTGTGTCAGCTGGAGGGCGGGAAAAATATCCAGATAGGAAGTCTGCGACCTCGGCCGAGTGGACGGGGTCGCAGACGCCTCCGTGGACGGTGACTTGCTCCTCCATGGTAGCGGCAAAGACTTCTGCTTTGCCGGCCGCGGAGTACACAATGCCGTCCGGTGATATGAGGGGATGGCGGGTCCTTTTGTCGCCATTAAGTCGGCTCGCAGCCTGCCAGACAGACTCGGGCCGGTCTTCAAGAGACTCGAGATACGAGTCCCAACGATGTGCAGTGGCATCAAGTAGAAGCTGCTTGACAAGGTCAGATTGGGCGTTTAACCTGCGTTTGATAGCAGGATCCCGGGTTTGTTGCCATCTCCGGCGGAGCTGACGCCGAGTTTGGATGGCGAGGAGCACCTCTTCAGGTAGTTGGAGAGGTGAGTCCAACGGGGAACGAACAGTGATAAGTACCGGGTCATGGTCGGACGAGAGGTCAGTGATAGGAATGGCCAGGTCCTTGACAATGACAATGTCAGGGACATCCGGAAGGCCCCTAGTGGGCACGTGGGTCGGTGAATCAGGACCAATAACTGAGACCTGCAGATGACGCTGAACGTAGCTGTAGAGCGAGCGGCCACGCGGGTTCGTGACACGGCTGTTCCAAGAGGGATGCTTGGAGTTGAAGTCTCCGGCAGCTATAGTGGGTAGTTCGTGATCGAGGAGGGCGTCCCACTCCTCAGGCGGCGGAGGCCTGCCGGGCCCGGGAGGGAGGTACGCCGAAATTAAGCGAACCTCCCGATCCCCGATCCAGAGGGCCACCGCCGTCGTCTCCAAATACCTAGTATCTGGAGGGGGTAAGAGACGATGGGCAATACGCCTGTGGACGAGTATGGCAGTAACCCTGTTGGGATGAGCGGGGGGTGGTAGCCGAGGCCTATCCGTGCGATAAGTAGTGTACGCCGAAAGCTGAAAGGAAACAGCAGGGGTAAGGAACGTTTCAGAGAGTAGTATGACATCTAAGTCATACTCAGTGGCAAAGTTAGCCAATTCGGCTCGGCAAGACGGAACGCCATGCGCATTCCATGCCACCAGCCGAAGAGGCCTAGACATTGGGAGGCAGGAGGGTCATGAGGGAGGTTAGAATAGTGACTAGCAGAGACTAGACGTCTCTAACTTATCTTGGACCTGCAGGCCTATAGAGCCGCAGAAGGCATGCCCGCTTCTTACTCCCCGGCCGTAATTCTGACATTCTCTGCCAGGAGGCGCTCTTGTCGCATCCGGGCGAGCACGAATTGAGCAACATAGGTGCACTCGACAAAACTTGAGGCTGATTTATTCAGCTCACTATCAGTTTTCATTTGACATAGTATTTAATTTTTGGATCGGCATAGCTTATATAAACTGCATAATACTGAGATATTGTAAATATTTTTTCCTCTGGCACTACGGTCCCTGTACGGGCCCTGCCCTGCTTAATGATTTTCTCCATTTTTGATATTGTAAATATACTACTTGTTTAATATTCCTGTTACCGTGAGATGCTCTACGACATTTAATTATCATTTTAAAAATTGTTGTGGTTGAACTTTTAACACTGAATTAAAAATGAATCATTATCAATAGGGATATTTGTTTCCTGTAAATGACTATCATTAGTCTTCTTCTTCTTCTTCTTGAGCACTGCAGCCCAACGTGAGCCCTGGCTTCTATCACCAATCTTCTCCAATGTCTCCTATTCATTAACCTCTCTTAGTGTAACCCCTCACATCCATTCATACTAGATCTTCGAGCCATCCTATCCTAGGTCCGGCCCCTGTTTCTGCTTTTATAGACTTGCGACCTCAGGATTTTCTTTGGCATACGGTGATCATACATCCGCTCTAGGTGACCTGGCCATTGTATTCGTTGAGCCTTAACGAGTCTTACAATGTCCTCATGCTTCAGTAGCTCATCTATTCCCTGGTTATTTCTTATTCTCCATTCATCATCTTCTTTAACCGGCCATAAACACGTCTTACAAGCTTTCTTTCAAACTTCTTAGCGTTTCTTGTCCCTTTTCTGTTAATTTCCATGTCTCGCCCACATCTGTCTTATGTATTTTATTTGTGTTACGAATAATGAGTTTGCTTCTCAATACTCTACTGTGATTGTCATTAGTACAGTTGTTTATTAAACGTCCAGGAGTTTTTATTTCCAGTAGGCCTCTTCGTTTTTAATATACGAGTACACGACAATTACGAGTGGAACGTAAGCATTAGAAACGATTTTGTAAGACATGAACTGGGTATATTTTCTGTAAATTCAAGAATCGAGGAATGTAGCTGAGATGGATTGAACAAAGGCCTATAGGTAGAGTGGAAACGAAAGCTGCTTCAACAAGTTTTACAATATGCGCGTAAAGGGAACGAGATGTGGGAAGGCCACGCAAAAGATGGCTTGAAAATAGAGACGGGAACAGGCAATGTCGCCTAATCCTGGAATGAAGCGTTACGTGAATGTATCGTTGCATACGTCAGACTGATGTGGATTAGTTTTGTTTATAACTTACCAACTATCCGGATCTGATTGACTAGGTTTGGCCAGAAAATCATAAGAAGCTCTGATCAGATAGAAAGTCCGCTCGCTGCTCAAGTCTTGCTCGGACTAAGGGGGGCAGTTTTGAGTCTGTTGGTCCATTCGTACCAAGTAGTTTTGGTACTGCTTTGCAAGTAGTTGTGCCAGCCGTTGTAGCTACTCAAGTTGGCCTTCCAATACTGTTACTGAGACAGTTCAGGAAACGAGACGACATTCAAATGACTAAGGAAAAAGTCGTAAAGTAACATATAAAATTGCCATTCAAAAATGATGAGTAGAGAAAGAATGGTATAAGTCAGCTGATAATGTGGTCGTTGTCAGTATGAGAAATTGCGACAGAATTACGTAGAAACACTACATGCAGTGAAGTGGCAAGAATTAATATAGCACCATATACAGTGATAATGACTGAGATGCATACTGATAACAAAGTTCTCGTATAAGGGACAAGAATGAACAACGCTAAAAAAGAAGTTTAAATAAGAACCCCCATCAAGTAGAAGCTATAGGCCTATATACACATAAAAATTAATAACAACCCGTCTGTTTGGACATAAAATAAAAAATGACAGTGGTGAGTTATTTATGGGTGTAAAGTATGGGCAGTGAATTGAGAATTTTTGAACGGACTCAAAAATTATATGAGCAAAACATGAAAATTCATGTGAATTATCTTAATTGTATTAAAAATATAATAAAAAAGAATTGTAAATAAATATAATTGAAAATTATGTTAAATATAGAAAATTATATCGATATTTTTATCCTACACATATCATTTATCCCACGGAACAAAATGAATCATGGACGCCATGGATAAACCATGAACTTGGTAGATTTGTGAGAGGTGCTGTCGTAGTTCAATTTCTAAAAATACTAACATGGTTCTGACACGGAATCCGATGGAAGAATGGAGGCCACCAAACAAAATAACGTAGTGTGAAGCGAATAAGAAGAAGGAAGGAAGGAAGACGTAGGAAGAGATGGGCGGATGATGTGAATAGAAATTGAACTGTGGAAATAGAGGAATGGAAACGGGAAGTAACTGAACCGATTGAATGGCGGAAAGAAATCATGAAAACTAAAAACTCATCAAGGATTGTTAGACCAAAAGAAGAAGAAGAGAAGGAAGTGAAAAGCGAAACTCGAACACATGGACGCGCGCGCGTATTTTTTAGGTGATCTGCACGTCCTGCGAAGAATACTATTTGCCATTTTTCACATACGACGTTTAGCGATAACAAAAAAATCAACAACGAATTCGTTGGACGATCGTTGACCTCTCTATTTTAAAGTAGCTGCGAAAATCGTTCTGATCGATTTGTAATTTCTCTCATGAGGAAAATAAAAGTTCGCAACAACCGTTATTTTTGTCCGATACTCATCTCTTCTTACGTCGTATAATTTAAAAGTTTTTTTCTCGTGGAAATTTTATTACTTAATTATTGTATTAACGGTTTGAAACATGTGGGCACGGATAGATACAGTTAGGAACGATTAATAAAGTCCATTAGGTGAGAAGAGCGTGCCCTCTCTGGCACGAATTAAAATCGCTATCGCGTTATTTTTGACCGGAATTAAGATCAGATATTTTTGTTATTAATTTATGTCCTGAAATAAATAACACGTTCAGACAAACCACGTCCAATTTAACTCCGAGGATCGGCTAATTTAATTCTGTCGATAAAATTAATTTCTTTCGTACACATTCGCTGGGTTTGGACGCCGCGCCGGTATTGCGTGTGCGTACTCTTCCATCTACGTTGGCGGACTACATGTTGACTCCCACGCCGCTGCCCGTGCACTAGAGGGCCGTCAAGATAAGATAATCACTGTACGTTAAGGTAACCAACATACGGTATATGCGCGCTCAGTCGTCTCGTGTCGCCGCCGCCTTTGTGTACCGAGAACCGACTCCGTGACCCGAGTGCTGCACCCGCGTAGTCACTGCATCCAGATTCATGTGGCTGTGGTGACGATTTCTGAATCTTGATCTGCACTCATACATCTTGTATTATTTTTTAATATTTAACGCCGAGTTGTATACTCTGTACCGACTGTCTGCAATTGTTTACATCGAAAGAAAAATTAGTATTAAAATTTAAGTATTTAAACAGAAAATGGCAGTAAATGCTAGAGAGAAGAGCATCCCTGGTAATCGGACACAAATTTCAAAAAGTTTAAAATTTTAAATACCTGGGCTCACTAGTTACTGAGGACAACATTATGATCGAAGAAATAAAAGAAAGGATATCTGGCGGAAACAGATGTTACTTTTCCCTACAAGGAATATTTAAGTGTAAAAACAAAAGCAGATCAACCAAGATTCGTCTCTACAAAACAGTTCTCAAGCCAGTGGTCATGTATGGGCCCGAAACTTGGACAATGACAGTGACAGACGAAGAGTGGTGGGAAAGAAAAGTCCTCAGGAGGATGTTTGCTACAGTGAACGTCCAAGGAACATGAAGAATAATGACGAATGCAGAAATCCAGCAAATCTATGGAGAACCAGATATCGTCACTGACATAAAGAAAAGTAGAATCAGGTGGGCAGGGCATGTCCAGAGAATGTCAGAAAGACTGTCTGCTGTTCACATGTATACACACTGAATCAACTTGTTTTCATCTATCCGATTTTTTACTCCTGCAGGTGCGCTTGATTTTTCAAAACGGAACCGCTATGCTTTAACAGTATAGGATGATCTACCGATACTCAGTTTAGCTTAATTTTTACCCTTATTTCGAGTTTCTGTTGGGCGAAGCTGAGAAATTCCAGTTTAGCTTTCCTTCATAGTTTACACTGAAACAATGTAACATCTTTGTAATGCGTGTAAAATTTAAACAATAAAAGCAAACATATTCACTCTTGCATTACCAGGACCAGACGTAAATGTATAAAACTGTCAGACGAATAAAACGAAATTTAAATTATATTCTTCTAATTGTAATGAAGTAGATTCTTAAAATTATAAGACGGAAATTTTGAAAGAAAATACTTTCATCAAGTATAAGTTTTTTTAATATCACGTATAGTTTATTATTCTTCTTAAGCAACACTTTAGCAACTTGTCTCCTAATCTATGACTCCACAGCGCATGGATGACCTTTGCCTACCGACGGGACGGCTGCTTCCATAATGCTTGCATATTACATATACAGAATAGGATCAGTTCCACTCTTAATTTCATACTTGTAGGATGCTTCCAGCTTTTGAAAAGCCAAATTCATGTACAAAAACCCAATAGAAGTTTGTTTTGGTCTGCCCCGAGTATTTTATTTCTAATGAAATAACAAGCAAGCAAGCAAGTTCACACGGGAGTGACTTTAAACAAATTTGTAAAAGTTAAAAATTTTTCTTTCAAAAATTGGATAAATAAATTAAGCGCTGTAGTCGAACAGAAAACAAGAGATAACGTCAAAACCGAGAAACGAAAATGCAAGATAATTCGTATTGGTATTGTCGTAGATTATCCAGTAGGCAGAGACATCGCAAATCATAGCCTATAGTTTGCAGCTAGTCTGGATTACTGATAGATTTCATTGGTGCGTATCGGTGCCTTACAATGCAGTTTAGCTTTCACATGTGGGGACCGTATCGTTATAAGCTGTTGGGGGGAGGGGGTCACAAGACTGCCGAAACTGGATGCCACCCACATAATCCTTCCTGTTTACCCCTATCATGGCCCTCAACTAAGAAGGCTTAATACGAATAGATACCAGTAAATCTGAGTCGGTGAGGAAACGAAGGGGCGTAAACTAGTACAGATGTGTATGCTGGATCTGGTTACAAATTAAACTTTGTAATGAAAGACTGTAACTAATCTTTGATGGACGAATTAAATATTAAACAGACGGTTAGGTATTTAAAAGTGAAACGCAAAAGTTGATTATTTTTAGTCGAGAGGCTGAAAGAATATAAAACCGGAAATTAAATTTGTAATATGTCTTATAGTATTTCTTTAAAGGAACAGTTCTCAAACATTAGACTCACGCGTTCTGCCTTAGTTCATCTAATGAATTTAAATATTCCACTCTTCTTTAACCATGAAAGACATGCAGTTTCATTTAGAATCACTAAGCCACTACCTTCTTCTTCTTCTTCCTTGTTAGGACTCTGTCCTGTTCTATAAGAACGGACACATGCTATCACGCCACCTCTTCCTTGGCCTACCAAGGAAGGCCAAGGTCATTTCTAAAGTTTGTAGTTTTCTTTGGGTTGTTGCTCCATCAGGCTTGATCTCAGATGCATAGGATATTACTGGGCGTATTGTGCTTTTGTAAACCCTAGTTTTTGCTTGTTGTGTGAGGTATTTACTATTACATTTAAGGCTATTCATGCATCCAGCAATTCTTCTTGCTTTCATCAATTGACGTTCTATTTCTTCATTTGTCCTATTGTTACTTGTAAGCCTTGTTCCTAAGTAGTCTAAATGCATTACATGTTATATTATTTCCTAGGCAACACCATGTTCATAATATGTGGACATTGAAAAGCTTTGTTTTCTTAAAGCCAGACTTGTTTAGGGCTGGTTAATATAACGTAGTGTCTGAATATTTAATGTAGAACCTGAAGTATAAATGTACTTCTCACTTGTCAATTTTGGTATTAATAGTTGTCATTGACCTTGTATGAGAAGACAAAAAAGTACGGAAACCTTTTCGAAGTAACGCAAAAAGTACTTGGGTCAATTGCTGGGGGAGAAAATTTTGGGATTAAACTTGTGGAAACAGCATGACAGAATTCCACGTTTACAAACGAATTGTCATCATCATCGTCATCTTGTTGTCTTTAAGACTCCTTACGAAGTTATAGGCTTTCTTTAAAGTTGTTCTGACTCATAAAGTGCAAGTCATGACTCTCTTCACCCCCACTCTTCTCTTCCGTACACGTTTTTTCTTTGCGTCCTCAACCACTTTTTTCTCCACTGTTTCTGACTCTCTGATTCCACGCCGTCACTTTCACACGTTTAAAATCCCAAAAAATATGTGATCTTCTGATATCGTACTTGGTCTTCCTTTCGTCTCTTTCCTTGCGCCTTCCAGTTTACAATTTTATTCTTATTATTATTATTAGAGTTCCCATGTTCTCTGTGCACGTGTTCAAACCATCTTAAGTGCTTGTAACTTAATATATCTCACAGTGATTCATTTTTCTTGACTCTCTTGACTGATGAGTCTTCTGTACACTTCTTCTTCCGCGGCGCATATAAATCATACTGTTCTTCTCTCAAACAATTCTCACCTTCTCTTCTTCCGCACGTTGTCTACGCCACCATTGGGCGAATTAACGTTTTATAAAGTCACGTGTTCGCAGTCCTAGTCAGTGTATTGCATTTTATCAAATAGGATGACTCCTATTTAAATGCGGAGGAATGGTTTTTTTAATTCCAATAAGAGTCTGAAACAGATAGAAATTACATCTTAAATGAACTGTGTAAACAATTTACGACAGAGGAGAAGCAGGCGATGTAAATCGATGTAAAAAAACTATATTATGGTATACTCACAGTAAATAAATAAAATTAATTTAATATAATAAAAATCACAATAAAATAATAAAATAAAATAACAATAATAAATAAATTATAAGTGTACATATTGTATACGTAACATTGTATTACATTTATCTTAAGAAAAAGCTCCGAATAGTCTTGAGGAATGTACGACGCGATGTTATTATGCACAACAGAATTGTATGTAGAGAACGTGTACTTTTGGAATGTGTGAGAAATTAAAGAGGGCTCCGAGAAAGTGGAGAGCTTTTATAACGCAATCCAAGAGCACACCACTCACCGGTAAATCAATAAAGCCGCTCTCGGAGAGTACGTTGACACGCGGTCCTTGGCGAATATATTTGTCAGCCATTCGTACCCCGTCCGTTCACACGGAAAACAAACAGTTATGTAAGTCGTGAATGAAAAACTGTTTTTGTTGTTGTTTTTGTTACGCCGGAACTTGGTTGTTCGCGACGATAGTGCTACACGAAATGTTAAAAATGTGAACACGCAAATATTAGGCAAATAAATTTCTGAGGCTGATAAACAAAACGGTTAAGATTCGTAAATCTGATCGGTTTAAAATTGTCGAATAGTGTGAAATCGAGCGGCACGTTCAAGTGGAGTGAATTCAACTGCTAGGATAATTTCTTCTATTAGACCGTATTTTTTGCTACAAGTAAGTAGCCTATACATTTATTTATCTATTGTTTATATATCATGTGAAAGAAAATAAACGCTCGTCGTATACACGTGATTTTTGTTACGACTGTTCTGACAATCATTTGAAACGACACTTCACAGTATAACAGCCGCACGGTACCAGGCTACTCGTAGACAGCTCCAGTGTCGTCGGTACGCATGCCAGTGAATCGGTCTTCTCGAGCAGTTGACATTCAAACACGGCTGTCAAACACGTATCCGTTTGTTTACATCCACTGTCTCGTCTCGATAAATACATACATACATTTGTTTACATCCACTGTCTCGTCTCGATAAATACATACATACATATCCGGCACTACAGTCCAGAATGGACCTTGGCCTCCCTAATGATCCGCCTCCAGATAGTCCGATCATGTGCCTTGGTCTTCCACGACCCGACACCCATCCTAGTCAGGTCTTCTTCCACGTCGTCTTGCCATCGTTTTCTTGGCTTGCCTCGTCTTCTGCGCCCATCTATATGCCCATTAATTACCCTTTTGAGGAGTCCTTGGTTGTCCATTTTTTCTACATGCCCTATCCAGCTGATTCTTCTGGACTTTATAAATCGCACGATATCTCCCTGTTTTAGAATGGAGACTGCTTTCTCGATAAATACGGTAGAATGTTTTACATAAAATAAAAATGTCACTTTTAACAGAAATTAATCTACTGAACAGATCTGTTCCCTAATACTTTCATTAACTCTCACTGCAACAGGTCCCAGTCCAGTTTACTCCTGACAGATCACTACGTTTACTAGTTTCTAGCACAGAAATGGTGTCCTGATTGTGAAACCTCTGTTCGTGTTTCACTTCTGGTCATTTTAATACCGTTCATCGACTTTAGTCATGTTGAGTTCTTGTATGGATATTCCCATTCCAGAATACCATGAAATTAATATTCCATTATACCTTGTTCTAAAATTCCTGTTTGTTGAACCTTTGTCCTGATTTTCCTTGACGCATCCCCAAAACTCCAATTGGCTTCAGCAGTTGTTTATATAAGAGGATGTTGTATACACGTTCAGCGCAAAGTGTAGCCTGTTAGCCAGCTTTTTTTTCAACACTTATTACAGACCGTTCATAAGAGTCTATTATTTGGGAACCGTAGGCAAACGGTCATACACCGCTTGGATCAATGTAGCACTAATTACCGTGTGATGAGTATCGCGTAGAAAAGAAAATAATGAATAAAGAAAACGAAAGTTGATGAGCGACGTTTAGTCGTCGTATTGAATTCATAATTACATTTTAATAACTCTTAATCGTTTCTCATCCCGTTCATCATCAATTTTAGTCATAATTTGAGATAAGTTTCCACAGGCCGACTACTGCCTAAGTGGTGTCAATATCTGTTTGCTCGTTCACCTTATTCAAGTGTACTGACCATGAACTGAGCGAAATTCTGCCGTTCCATTCGGTGTGAATTGTCCAGATCCTTTCTTTACATGTGGAATTGTTTGAGAACCAGTTGTATTCGGCGGTGTATGAAATTAACGAAACGGCTAATTGTGCGAATTCAGCTTCTCATTAAAACAACAATTAGGCATTTAGCGAGATTGTGTTATGATTTCAACTTTTAACTAAAAATTACGGTGAAATACTTTGTGAGGGCAATTAAAAAAAACAATGCCAGTGTTTAACGTGACTGTTTAAGTACGCTGTTTATTTTTGTAGATAAGAATCGGTTTCGGTTGAATATTTTTTATCATTTTCAGCCTTCTTTTCCTCCTCCTCCTCCTCCTCCTCCTCCTCCTTCTTCTTCGGAACAGAGGCATGTAGCTGCCCTTGACCAGCGCAACCACAATCGTCCAACCATATCGGTCACGACCAAGGAAAATGTTTGTCCTCAGCAACTTGAAACCACTCAGGATGCTATCTCTCCACCAACTCGTAGGCCGTCCTCTTGTCTCACTCCACCAGGAGAACCCTTGCCTGTGCCGCTGTCTACCGTTCTCAGAACATGACCTACCCACTTCAATCTTCGTATCTTAATGAAGGAGGTATATTATCATTATAGATGATCATTATATGCTGCATACAATTCTCCATTTTCTCCGCCACCATATCTCATTTTCGCATGTTGGACCTGTAATCATCCTCCTAAGCAATTTTGTTTCGAGTCTATAATCATTTTCGGACGCTGTTCATTTTTCACTGATATCGGGAATACTCGGTTAAGACGTTTGGTGTTCTCGCGCATTCATTTGGCATTCTTATAACCGTGTTTTGCGACTGATGAAAATCAGCCAGACCCCGAAAAATGCCATGTTTAAGTCTGATTTTCAAGATTTTAATGTTGTTAACTTTGTGTTCTGAGAAACTGTAGTATATGATACTAGGGTAATAATTTCTTCTTGCATTATCGCAATTTTCCGATCTGTTAGGCCGTGGTCTAGATTATATCTATGTTTTCTTTCAGACATTTAGACCGTACCGATCTCGAACATCTTTAGTGGTGCAGGATCTCAGATTACGTTTACTTATCAATTTCTTCTTGGGTCCAGTATGTTGCTAACGTGTTTGAATAAAAAACCTTTTTTTCGATATTGTTAACGGTTTTGATCATTATTTTCGGACTGCGTTCAGTTTCAGAAAACACATGTTGTCCCAAATTTATGTTGGGCGTATTACGTAGTTAACTTTCAAACAAGCCAGTGTTAAGGATATTAGCAAAGCACTAGTATTGTCCTAATACGAAGTAATGATGTAAGGATAAATACGAAGAAATGATAATTTTTCCTTTAGGCGACCTTAGTTGTGAATATATCTTATGTATTTTGTTTAGACTTGAAACGGTTTTGCATCCGTTCGCGTAATTTTTAAAACGTTTTTAGGAAGAGGAAATAAGTTTGTCTGTTTATGTTTTGGAAAGTGCGAAAACGTTTCTCTTGGACGGCAATAAACCAGCTTTGCGCGCGTTACCCCGTCTCTCGTTGCTTTTCGATTTTCGGAAGTAATTACTATTATTATAGGGCAATCAACATGTAGGTGAAAACTTTAATGTCTCGGAATTGGCGTAATTATATACGCGTACATAACGAACACGATGTAGTTTGTTTAATTTTTTTCACGTGAGAAATCTCCGTGATTTCTTAATATCGGGCCGGAAAATTATAAAGTCGTTCAGTTTGTTTACATAAATAAAAATAATAATTATAATTAATAAATTTTGATTCGGCGATTTTCTCTGTCGCGAACATTATTGGCTCCTCTGTATACGTATTGACAGCATAGTTTTATAACGATTGTCGTGAGCTAGCCGAGTTTGCGCTAGGCTTGCAAAGCTCACTACCTTAACTTATAAGCTGACTATCCGCAACGCCCTGGGTGTCCGTTCCCTGAACGCCACCAAAACGTTCTACCGCCTCTGTGCCCGTTTCCAAGCCAACCCTCTTATTAGGGCCCTCGTCCAACACCCGAAGCAGGTGAACGCTCACCTTGAATTAGACAACGTCCAATTGAAATCCCGCGTCCGGTAGCACACCACATCTAGGAACCCTCAGATATCATTGTTCCCGCGGTGGGAGCTCGTCTGAAGCTCGGAACGCCGCGTATTGGCAGGCGATGAGTTCGCCCGTCGCTTGCACAGCGACGCCCCTGAACTGCTGCTGCTATTCGAGTTGCCGATATATCGAGGGGTTAATGGTAAAACTACCCAAGTCCAAGTTTTAATGATGTTTCAAGATGTTTCAAAAACGACATTTTTTATGCATTTCTCTTTTTTATTTTGTAACAGCTATGCAGTCAATACAAAAAACTCTATTAATAATAAAAATTAACCTTGAAAATCAGTTTTGTGATTTGTAATTGCACTTAAAAAATCTTTAATTTAATTTTTCCGTAAATTCACATGAATGGACTTGGGTAGATTTACCCCTAACCCCACGATATATACTTTGCAATTTGTATTCTACCTGTATAAGTGTTTTGTGTTTTTTTTACATCGAGTTTAGCATTTTAAATAGATTATCTTTTTTTTTCAATTCAATAAGCCATATTATATTTAGTCCGTGGTCCGAATCGAACATCTGTAGAACGCAGTAGAACAAAAGAACCGAGTTCTCACTTTTGACTCGACTGGTTGTCTCTGGTTCGAGTATGTCTTACTATAATTTTTGAACGCATCAACCTATTTCGTAAAACGTAGCATTCGTGTCCACACTTTTACCGTAGAGAACCCTATTGAAAGTTGTCAAGATACAAAATTAAAATTCTACAAATTTATGGCAGTCCCTGTACTATCCTATGGGTGTGAATTATGGACAACAACCAAGAAACAAGACAGTACAATACAGGCTTCGGAAATGGCGTTCTTAAAAGTTGTTCTGAACTCGATCGTATAAGGAATGAGGCCATAAGAGAAGAGTTACAAGTTTTTAACTTGAATGAAAAATTACAAGATTACAAACAACGGTGGAAAAAACACTTAAAAAGAATGTCAGCTTCCAGACTGGCCAATCAAGTCTGGAAATACTAATCTATAGGACACAGGTGTGTGGGTAGAGATGGCTGGAGGATCTTTGAATGGCGGAACAGGTGCCTATGTCGTGATGTGAAGATGGTGTTGAGAACCATATGGTTTTTGAAATCTATCCCGCCGAAAATAGGGGTGGGATTCAAAAATGGGATCAAAAATTTGAAAAAATTATAAAACTCCAGTTGAGCGTCATACTACTTGAGCGAATTTTAACACAAATCCAATTTTTTGGAATGTTTAGCATTTATTGTATGATTAATCGTATGTTAATAGGGTTTTTCGTAATTTTTCTTATAATTGAAAAATTATCTAATATGAAAATTAATGCTATAATAAACGTAATGCTTAGTTTAAATTTATGAGCGAGTTCTGCGCTCAGGAAGCGTAGGGGAGAGTGGGGTAGCCCCGATCACCTAAGGGAGAAATTCGATAAAAAATTGAAGAATTGGCTAAAAGTTAAAAACAAATGTAAAAAATTGTTGATTTAACAGAGCAAATTATTATTTATACACTGTAAACGTTAAAGTTGAAAGGGGCTTTTCTTACTGCATAAAAAGTAAAAAAATGGGCTTTGATCGGTGTTCCCCCACCCGCGTGGTAATGATGATCAGTTGATTTCCTATGCAAATTAAATGGGAAAAAATAAAAACCTAAAAAAAAATTGTCAATGTAAAAAGCAAATGATATATTGATAAAATATACATTATAATGTTACTTATATCTACAAATGGTCCGAACTACATTCTAAGTCTAAACATACATTTTAAAAATTAGGTTTTTTTTTAGTTCATAAGCCAATGTACAATATCCTGTGTATTTTATATGGGAAATAATGCAATTTAATTTTTGTGTTTATATTTTCTCCATATAGGCCTACTAAAAATATTTCCTATAATACACATTGTAATAGTTTCTCATTCAAAAGACACTAATATTGACAATCTTTGACTCCGAGGGTAACTCTTAAATTAAGATACGCCATAATAAAAAAAAGTTTTTATTAATCAGTACAAAACTCAAAAAAAAACCTAGTTACGCCACGGAAAGTATCACGAACATATAAGCGCATTAGTATTTAATAGTACTTAACTCAGTATGGTATTGTACAGTTGTAACTCAGTACAGTTGATCGTCATTCCCCCACTCACCTGATCGGTGCTACCCCACCGCGTATACTACTGAGTTTTATAACCTGAGACTACAGTAAGTTAGTTTAAAACCGTAAATAACGAATACAAATAATGCTGAAAACGTTAACAATACATCTGTACAATTAAATAATTCAAAATTTAAGTGCAAATATCATTACGTTGCTTTAAAGATGTGAAGAAATAAGAAGAAATTTGTCTAAAACACACTTCTGTAATTCACTGTAAGTACAATGGCGGAAATGGTTAGCGGTCGTTTTTGATTAGTTCACTGTGCAACTGGCTAGAGTTCAGCATTCAACAGATATCGCTACAGCGTACTATACTCTCGTTACCGACCTGATCGGGGCTACCCCGCGTTCCCCTACTGGTTAGAGTCCACTGAAGATTAAATTCTTGCTCAATTTTCCAACGAATTTCAGCTAAAACATCGCAGTAAAAACGTTTTATTGCTTACAAAAACAGTTTTACATAGGCCTACCGCTGTACGTGTTTCGTTTGAACATAAGCTCGGAGAACTCATCGAGAATAGAACTGTACCGAGTAACTAGGATAATACAGACGTTACCCTGGGATATAATTACCGGCCTCCTTAGCCGGCAAGTTATCGCCGTTTACAAATACCCGCCCGCCTCTGTGTGTAATTTTACTGACGATGCACGTTGACCCCGTTCCTACTCGCTTATTACCTTTGGCCGCCATTTCGCGTCCCTCTACCTCATAACACGGTAGTAATAAGCCGCGTAAACGCGAGCGCGCGCGAGCACTCCCACTTTTCTGTTTAATCGCGTGTATTAATTTAAACCTCACCGTCGTCTACGTACCACTTAACTATAATAAGTCTTCCTATCGGTGTTTAAATATCTGCATTAAACCGTCTTCCGGGTTTCAGCATCGCTAAGTTGTGACTTTATTGCTGTTTAAGAATAATTAAGAGTATTTAAGATACATTAGTAAATTCGGTTTTGATCGATTTTATATAACGATAAGACAAATGTAACGTTCGAGATAACCTACATTGATAGAAATTCTATGTGCTCATAGATTAAAATGTTTCGTTTATTGGTACGTTTGTAAATATGATAATAAAAGGGTATCTGCGCACAGAATACGTGTTATATAGGCCTATGTGCCAATAATGGAGTACCACTGAAAGTGCTACGCTTATGGGCAACTACTGCGCCCGAGTAGTAGGCAACCCATGAATCACAGTAAAATAGTAGGCTTTACTCCTCCAGTGTTTTGTAATGTCTGCTCTTAACTTAGAAGAAATGTATCGATTATATCAATAGTTTGGACTATACTTCGACGTATTTAAACACTATACTTCCCCTTTATTTAAATTCCAAAATATATTTAGGAGTGTCTTAGGACAGTTACTGAATGGATGAATTAGTATAGCCATTTTACAGCTATCTTCTCCTGTTGGGTGAATTCAGGAGATTCGTTTCATGTTCTCAGGAACAGAATATGTCACGGCAAGACGGATTTTACCGTCGTAAAAATTGCTTTTAAATAATGGGGATGTCTTTACCGAGAAGACGTCCCTTTAAACAGTTGAAACAACGGTCTCTGCGACTATCGAGAGATGCGAATCAAAATCATTAGTCTTCGAGATGTGTAATCTTCTAAATTTCAACTAAATAGTCGACCATTATGTTGTCGTTACAAACGTCATAGTCGTCGTTGATTAAATTAAATGTAATGACTCTCGTGTTATTTAAAACTAAATAGAGTCTCGGTATCAGGTGTACTTAGTGTATTCTGATTAAGAGTCGAGCCAAAAATTTGAGATTAATTTCAATAAATTTGAAGTTGACGCTGACTAGAAGTTTCGGATTGAACTGCGTCTCTACCGTCGCGTCGTATGCAAACGTCACGTCCAAAATAGTTTTTTTTTTGTTTTTTATACTGGTGTAGATACTAGTAGCCTATATCGGGGGTCAACTTAATTTTGATTTTATTGCAGCGTTATGTTAGTCTGAATTTTTTGTCTTTTACATACGAAGGACAGGAACCATTGCGCAAAGGAGAAGCAGTATGTTTGATCACCTTCTACGCCACTGAAACTGGTTCGCCATCCTGGTCTTCGATGGAGAGGTTTAGGAGAAGGCCAAGACAGCAGATGACGTAGATGATATAAGAGGAGGAAGAAGGTGTGTAGTGATTGAGAGACTGCCTGCGGAAGAGAATAAATTGCACCAAACTCTGGGTTGATTAGAAGAAAAAGAGAAGAGATACGAGGGATAGACCAAGGGAGGAAAAAATGGGATGAGATAAACATCCACGAGATAAGAGAATTCATCGATAGCGATTGAAGAACGAACTTTGTAATACCACGTGGAACTGAATGGAAACAGAAAAAGTAAAATATAAAACAGATACGCATGTTCTAGAGAAACATTCTAGAACCCGAGACATCACTTTACTGCATCTTTAGCTCTGTGGAACTTGGGTCAAGCTACATTTACCAAAACAATTAGAGTTTTAGTCGATTGCAATGGTTATCTTCATTATAGTCGAACATTAAAATAAACGAACAAGAAATGTCATAGAGCTATTGACAATGGTGGAAGTAATAAACAGAATATTTCCTGCGGTATATTAAAAAATCAGAAAAAAAGAAATAAATTGTATAGTAATTACATCTTGTTGTGGCTATGTCAAAAAAAAAATCCAAGGAGCGAATTCATCGCGGAAGTATTCGGGTAGACGAGTTATGGATCACTCTGCAGGGTATGAGTCACAAGCACACGCCAGGGCACACTCACAAACGTTCAACGACACGCATCCACCGCAACAAAGGAAATACCCTCGTTTTGACGAGACATTGCAAACTGAACGCAACGCAGAGTTCATCGCGCAAACATTTTGCACACGCCAGACAAAAGAATTGCACCATGACGCACTCTGGAGTCAACGGTAAGCTGAACGATTTGATTAAGCTATAAGGAAATTTTAAAGAGAATTCCGCACGTATAACAGAACGGATGCCAGCATTGTAATTTGGTGGTTCCCTTTCGACCAAGTTTAGTTGTCTTCAGACATTTCTCTCTCTACCAGTGTTCTTCGATTATTATTTACATTCACTGTTTTAGCGCCGTGTTCATTAGCGATAGCTGGTACTTACGAAATTAATAGACTGTAATTTATGTCACCCGGTATTTCGTATTATGTTCAATTTCTAAACTGTGCTTCGGAAAGAGACTGGAAAAGAAAAATAAATAAAACCGTTGAGAATGGTATTAGCTGCAGTAACGTTCTGTAATATGGATTTAAATTACCTGTATTGAATTCGTTGTCAGGTGTAATGTATTATTATTGTTTTCGTTGTATCTCGTTTCGTCGTAGTTTAGCAAATTTCTTATTTCTCTGAAATTAGTACAGAAATGAAAGTGCTCTTCGAAGACTCAAAACATTTTGGAGCCCCTGCTCTACACTATAACCGGTTCATCTCGATCATTTAAACCGTGTATATAGCTCAAACAAACATGACCATAACCAAAATACAGTGTATCCACTACGTTTGTAGAACTATTAACGTTTGCAAATATTCCTCACGCTGCGTTGTCATTCATAGTTCATAAATTTTTTAGCATAAAATCTATATAAACGCCGAGCACTTGTTTTCCCTCTATCTTGACTAAGGCGATGTAAAACGTTTTATGAATAAAAATGGTATAAATACGGGATACTGACTGCCGTGAATAGAGTTCTCACGCGAGAATGGAACTTCTCGGACACATACATTCTGCGCACTTTAGGAGTGCAAAATGTGCACTTCACATTATTTCGATGTAAAAAAAAATTGCAGCCGTAAGTGTAGCCTTTTATTAGGGAATCAGAAACGCGATTATCTTCTATGAACTATATAATTAGTGAAGGCTTGGAAGTAGTTTGCTGACATCACACTAGTTTCCCTCTGCTGTAGGAATGTATAAACGTTAGTTTCGTAACATACAGTTGCGTATAGTTGCTGTCTGCTAGTTTCGCGCCTTTATAATAATATCGTTCATCAGTCGCATTCCGATAAACTTTTTGTGAAGTTTACGAACATCCGGATGGATTAGCAGATCGTCACGAAACTCCCAGCCTGAAGGAACGCTTCTGTAGGGATGTAAGGCGGAAATATATCAACGTGTACGTGGTATCACAAACACTATACTGAAACAGAAAACTACAAAATGATAAGAGGAAAGTTTACAAAACGACGGACATGACCAGTCTACCACCGTACGGGTCCGAATGCTGGGCAACAAGAACGAAAGATGTGTTTCAAGGGATGTACTAGGGATCATAGATCTGTAAACGAAACTATACGAGACGAATTGGGAATACAATGGTCGAAGCTGCAAAGTGATGCACATAAAAGTGGAAACTTAAGTTGAAAGAATGGCCCGGGAAGAAGTTGGCTAAGAACTATGGGCCAAAGGGAACAAGTATTGGTAGATCAAAAACTGAATAGTCAAGCCAGAACAGACCATGATTTCTTGGGGGGCCGAAGAAGAAGAAGATATTATAGTTTATTAGATTCCTGACGGTAAACGTTTTTACTGATTTGAAAGTGATCAGCTTCTATGTTCACTGATTTGGAGATTCGATACTAGCCATGTGACGGCTCTATATGAACTAGTTCACTAGTTCCATAGTGAGACAGCTATAAAGGAAGAATATTTTCGTAACGGGGCTCCGCTCAGAGACATCCACTAGCAGTGGTGTATCTAGAATTTGGTTTTGGGGGGATTCAGGGTCGGGTCGGCTTCGTAAAAACGAAAAATCAAATTAAGACTAAACAACATTACAATCTTTAAAGTGGCTGAAAAGCGCGTGAACACATGCTGAAATCAGTCCCTTTAAAGTAAACGGTAATAACACAATAAAAATACGCGTTATTGAAACATTGTTAAAAGACAGGCCTACTTACTGACTGAGTTGATTTTCTTATACTGTACTTCATATTTCAAACGTATATCCTAATGCTATATAATAAGCCTGTCTGTATATATTTAAAAAAGAGATACTACTATATTAGCGTACATAGACGGAAATAATAAAATAAAACAGCCTAAAAATTAAGAGATTAACAACATTTGTTAACTTTTTCGACCCTCTGGAGGGGGGGGATCCGGTTCCCCTCGTAAATACGCCCAGACCACTAGTGCCAGCGTTTAAATCTCACACTGGAGGTAAAGATGGTAGTGAATGTATCTGTAGTTCAAGAAAGCGATGTACTAAGGATGCGCACACTGTCCTCTAGCACGCCATAGGTTACAGGAAATGAAATGACCACAGCATATTTTTGTACAGTTTAATCAGTGTACTTTGAGTAATATTGATTGTTTTAAGCTTTCAGTGTTTGGCAGAACTTGTATGTTTAACGTCAAAATAAAAGATTTTGAAAAACCGACAAGTAAAAAAATTGTTAATACTATTACAAGTTTTAGTAATCGACACAAGCAATATGGAACATCGACTGGGTATACCGAATTTAAATTTAAATTTTCTACTTATATTTCTCTTTGGAAAGTTTTACATGTTCAAATTCATTTACATGCCTTTTCTCTTTCTTTTTTTTATACTAGCCTCGTCTGTAGTTGTTTATTAACAGATGCATCAGATATAATAAAAATTTATCTGCTGCTGGTAAAGTCGACGGTAAACTTAATCCCTTATTTTAGTTGAAAAGTTGTTACATTTATTTTCGCTGTAAGGACTGCTTGTTCCAGAGTACCTATTCTAACAACGTTTTGTAACCAGGTAATAAAAATTGCTAATTCAGAAAGAGTGTTATAAATGTGTAGGCCTATAGCTTTACAAACGCAAATCACTTTGAAAAACAAAACAGCTGCTATAAAAAATGCACGAGTTAGTGTTCGGTGTTTTGTCATATCGCTACGGGGTTTGCCAAAAGCTTAATTAATTATATTGGCCAAACCACGATCCCGTTACACGAACTCGGCCGGCGCCGTGGGTCTAGTTCTAGTAGACATTTACGCTCATGTGGCGTTAACTGCTTTAGATGTTGTCGGTTACAGCTATTATAATTTTTAATTAAATTAGAATAACTTTTCTCTATTAGCATTTAAAGAATACTCTAATCGGAAACAGCGTTGTTAGATAATAGAAAGCAATTTACTAAGACCTTGGTCATGCCGGATCACTACTAAACTACTACTACTCGTGTGTGGCGCATACTGACACACTATTGTAAAGATGGTTTTGTTATTTCACTTTTACGATGAGCAGGCCATTGTATATTCAAACATGCTAACAAATTTATGCAAAGTGACCTTAATTATTGCGAAAAGGACGTAGTTGTGTAGAAAGAAACTAACAGAAACATAAATTTTAATTGTTCCCATTATTCAATTATGAATGTTAATTTATAACTTTTAATTGCATGTTTTGATTAGTGGTAAATTATAAATTTAAATTTATGCAAATGTATAGTAAATGTAAAATCACACTTGTGGTAATTAATATAGTTATTGTGTTTGCTCTTAAATAAAAAATTTATCGATCTCTTACATGTATGTGTATAATTGAATCTTATTTATGACTCTGACTATCTATGCTCACGTGTTGGAACACAGTTTATATACTGAATTTTATATAAATTCATGTGCAATAAATAATGTGTATTTACTTGTTTTAATTGATTCTTTTCATGCTGTGTGTGAGGCAACCATTTAACATTATGTCTAACTATTCTGATTCTCATCAACACATACGTGATATCATTTAATAGATGATAGTTATCGATTCGTTTACTTTAATTGAACACAAGAAACTCTTAAAATCTATTTGTATTCCTTCAAACTTTAGGTTAATATTTGGGTTGCATTGGTAATAATGAACGCATATTTATGATCAACTAAATACTAGTTTAATTATCATTCATAACATATTATAATAGTACATAGGTTACGTCGCTGTACCTGAAATACATACATATTTTATAATAAACAAATACATGTCTCAACATATGCTGAAAAACAAAGAAAAAATACATACATATATAAATCAAATAATATTACAATTCAATATTCTACTTACTTAATGCGTTCATTAAATCCCAACTAAGCTTTTGTTTATACGTTCATTAACTACTTTATTCAGATTTATTCATTACTTTTCTTAATAATTTTCTCAGGTGTGAATTCTTTGAAAGAAACCAGGTCAGTAGAAGTTACTAATTAGAAATAATTATAATAATGGTTACTTGGTTATTGAATATCCATTAGTTGTTGACGAAGTCTCGTTCTGGTGATGGAGATAGCTCGTAGACACATTCCTTCGTAAGCTGTTTTATCACTATCACTTAACACTTTATTCTTCCAATCACTCGCGTGGGTGTTTGTATATGTGAATAATTGAAGTTCAGTGTTCAATCAATGTTTCATCTTACTGTGCATGCTGTGAGTTCGTTTTAATGTCAATATACATGTCTAGTTTCATTAGTCGCTGCTTCATTAAACGTTCATATAATTTATTAGTTTGTTTAATGTTTCGTGTTCATTATGTTGTTGATACACAATATTAAGTTCAAATAATTTGTATGTCGTTAAGTGATGCTGTCTGTTGGTGTAACGGTCTGATTGTTCACTTGGTGTAAATTTTACTAAGTCCGTTACTTCGCACACCGGTAAAGTACCACTACCGCGATATGAATGTATTATTAAGTCTTTTAAGTTACTTGTTACCGATCTAACTTCCGAACTCGAGTTAGCATTCCGCCGTTTAATGTACTCTTCTGACTTTGAATAATTACTAACTCCGAATGATTTGAGTAAACGATTGAAAGTTTATGATATACCGTCTCTCGCACTTGAAGTTAAACTACTTGATATTTTGAATGTAAACTGTCTGAAAATTCTGACTGTAAAACTTTAGTATAACTGTTTCAAAATTTGAGTGTAGACTGTTTAAAAATTGAGTATCACTGACTGTCTCTGTCTTGGGCAGATAGTTTTTATTAATTCGTCCCTACTCAAAATTTTGTCTCTGGCGCGCTTCACGCCTACTTCATTTCGAGATTGGTCAGTTTTTGATTTTCTTGGAAAATACTGTCCCACCATGTCAAGATTCTACGTCATAGTTCTTCCGATAGGTTCTTCGTTTCAGTTGCTATGGAAACACCCCTCACCATCAAATTTCTCGCTGGCTGAAGGCCTCTGATAGGTCCTTAGGTCTCCCCGATTTCTGCCCTGACGATCGTTGACCCGCTTCGAAGAAACTACGGCTATTAAACACTTGTCTATCAGCCTATTGTCTGAGTAAACTCTGCGTTTCTATAGATTCCTATTATCTGTACTTACAGTCTCCCTGGCGTATTGTTCTATGCTCGAACCCCTTTTTTTCTGGCTATTACTAATTTCGAACATCTGCTGGTCGTTGAAGTCACCCCAACTTTCCCTTCGTAAATTCTTGTCTGTCAATTAGACGATACCTCCAGCTGCGTAACAAGTAGAGGGAAAATGACAGTTCAAACCCACAAAGGAATGCCGCCTTCTTAAAAAACACTAAAAAACATGATCTAAGAGATGACGCCGCCACCGCTGGACCCGCAGCATCCCGATGGACCACAGCACCGCGAATTTCCGCGAATAAATTTTTTTATTTTTTTAATTTGGTTTTTTTATTTTTTTAATTAAATTGATTTGGTGGGATGATGTTCAATGGACCACCAGCATCCGTGAATATACTTTTTTATTTTTTTAAGAAAGCTGATTTGCATATCAGTGGGTGGTGTTGGGTGGGAGGTTGTTTTTTTTTTTTTTCATATCAGTGGGTGGGGGGTGGTTCCAACTCGAAGCATTATAGTGTATACTAAAATATATGATCAGGTGTACCAACCTTTGCATGAGTTCAAATTTGTTGTGTGTTATAATGTATATTAAATCTATATGATCAGGTGTACCAACCTCTGTAGTATTATTATAGTGTATAGATATTTTATATGAGCAGGTTTGTCAACATTTTCTGTGGCGGGGGGAGGGAAATTCAAATATGTGTTATATTGTGTATGTATAGAGCAGATCTGTCAACATTTTTTTCTCTTCTGTGGTGGGAAATTCAAACTATATATGATCATAATTGGTACTCTCTCTCGCTCTCTCACACGTTGTGTATGTCTCTCTCTCTCTCTCTCTCTCTCTCTCTCTCTCTCTCTCTCTCTCTCTCTCTCTCTCTCTCTCTCTCTCTCTCTCGTTGTCAAACGTTATGCTCACCGGCATTATAGTGTATATTAAAATATATGATTAGGTGTACCAACCTTTACATGAGTTCAAATTTGTCGCGTGTTATAATGTATATTAAATCTATATGATCAGATGTACCAACCTCTGTATTATTCGTCCTCTCACTCTCTCTCTCTCTCTCTCTCTCTCTCTCTCTCTCTCTCTCTCTCTCTCTCTCTCTTGTTGTCAAACGTTATGCTCAAACCGTTCTCCTCTCTCTGTGGTCAGTACCGAACGCATGTATATGAAATTAGAAAGTTTATTCGACAAATATTAACGTCCTCTCTCTCTCTCTCTCACTCTCACTTGTTTCAACTGTGTCAACAAATAGTAACGTCCTCTCTCTCTCTCTCTCTCTCTCTCTCTCTCTCTCTCTCTCTCTCTCTCTCTCTCTCTCTCTCTCTCTCTCTCTCTCTCTCTCACTTTCACACGTTTCAACTATGCAAGGTTTCATACCCTTTCTCCTGTCTCCCTCTCGTACATTGAGTAGTCGGTGTGATGAATAAATAATTTTAGCCCTCTCTCGTTGTCAAAACGTCGTCTTCATTTTCAATGTATTAAATAATTAATAGTTTTATAATGCAGTCAGTGTGATTGATCCTTGTTAGAAATATATATATATTTGGCGTCAATGAACTACTTACCTGTTATGTTGTTACAGACAATACTTCTGTTTTAAGGTTGCAGTTTACACACACACACATAGGTTCAGTAGTGTATAGCGAAATAAATTAAAATTATACACACACATGAAAACGGCGGCTGAAATTCATACAAATCTTCTGATGTAACAATTCACAAAAAATAAATTAATTGTACACATGTTCAGAGGTGTAGAGTGAAATAAAATAAAGTCATAATTTGTTTAAATGATTAAATATATTTTAACATTCACAATATAAAATTCACAATTAAATAAATACATTAGAAATTGATATTTTTCGAAAGTTTATATATATAATTGTGTGTTGTACTTGTAGAAGAAGCAACCTGCAACATAACAATACAACAACAACATTAAAATCATGTTAAATATCACACACACAGATGCACACGCAACGTGCGCACATACAGACGCATACGCAACGTAATCACACACACACGCATACGTAACGTAACCAAACACGCAACGCGCCCACACACAGACGCAAACGCAACGTACACACGTTTGGGTTACACCACACGTGCACGCACACACACACACACACACAGACGTACACGCACACATACGCAACGCGCCCACACACAGACGCAAACACAACGTAATCATACACATACATACAACATGTACATGTAGGACCAATAAACAGATAACAGATTTAAATATGCTATAGTCATTGTAAGACGTTACAATCATTCGCAACGTAATCACACACACACACACGCATACGTAACGTAACCAAACACGCAACGCGCCCACACACAGACGCAAACGCAACGTACACACGTTTGGGTTACACCACACGTGCACGCACACACACACACACAGACGTACACGCACACATACGCAACGCGCCCACACACAGACGCAAACACAACGTAATCATACACATACATACAACATGTACATGTAGGACCAATAAACAGATAACAGATTTAAATATGCTATAGTCATTGTAAGACGTTACAATCATTGAAGTGTTTAATAAGTAAATTGTATGTATGTATATATCACTGAATAATAATAATAATATAATCGTTCTAGTGTTATCGTTTGCTGCAACAGGTAAAGCAGTTACAAATAATTACATATAGGTTCAGAGGCGTATAGTGAAATAAATTAAAAATCCATTCATCAAAACTTTGTAAATTAGAATCTGCACTACATTAAAACATACGCACACACACACACAATGATAAAAAATTGTTTATTAAAAGTAGTTTGTTACCTTAACGAGATACAATTTCCACATGCGCTGTCTGGTTCTTCATCCCTCGAAACACAAGATGTAGGTCGCTGGGATTTATATGACGGAGTTCTTCATCTGTAAAGACGTCAGCATACCTCTTAGGTAGATATACACGATAGCGGCGCTCACAATCTTCCAACGTTACAAGCACAGACTTCCCATATCGCGTGTTCACATGCAACATGTTAACGATCGGATACTGTTTGTCCACTGTTAATTCTGCACAACGTTTGTACTCAATAGCAGAAACTGCGTTGAATTTTGTGATAAACGACATTATTTATGAGAAGTGAAGACGTCTGTATCAAGCAAGGTGGAACCATACAATGTCAGAATATTCGCTACAAAGAAGACTAGTGAAAGTAATGGTGGTGATGTAGTCATCAGGAAAGTTCACGTTCATCGCCCGAAGCTTTGCATGTACATACACACAGGCAGAATTAGTGCTGTTACAAAATATATATATTAGGAAAGTCAAGCCCACAGACTACTAGAAATAGTTATCGTTTGAAAAAAAAAGAAACCACACATTACGAACAGTTATCGCCTGCAGCCATATACAAGTTTACCTAATGAAATTAACAATGCTATGAGACACTTACATTAAAAATGTTTGTATAACAGAAAAATCATTAATTATCCACTCTCTAAGTGCGTGCACATTGTAGCGTGACAGATGTATGCATAATATTGAATGGCAATTGATCATTAGAATAATGAAGTTATAATATTTAAAGTTGGAAGAAAGCATTAAGTTTAATATAAATAGATTAATTCATAGCAACTGTGGAAAGAAATCATTATTATAAAGAAAATACAAGTTCAAGTAAAAGGAGTTACTAGTGATGAGTCATCCAAGACCAGTCTCATAACCAAAGGTTTTCAAGGTATAACCCAGGAAGGTAAAATAGTAAATAACAAAGCAGTA
Organism: Magicicada septendecula; assembly: GCA_034769895.1. Lineage (NCBI taxonomy): Eukaryota > Metazoa > Arthropoda > Insecta > Hemiptera > Cicadidae > Magicicada > Magicicada septendecula. The sequence goes on along the minus strand of CM068371.1, from coordinate 89,646,473 downwards.
CTGAATATGACCAAACCCACAACGAGGAAGAATAAATAGAAGAGAAACCCTAAAATAAGCCAAGATCAACCAATACAGGTTGTGTATTTCTGTAATAAAGAAGAAGATGGAGAAGATCCCAAGAAACCTGATGGCAACAAGAAGAAGATGGAGAAGATACCAGTCCCAGAAGGCAGGAGAAAAGAAGACTGAAGAAAGAAGAAGAGGGCAGCATCCTGAAGAAGATGTCATGCTCTTATAAAAGACACCCAAATCCCTATATCCCCAAAATAAATATCTAAAAACAAAAGTATAACGAAATAAAAACCACATGTATATAAATTTAAGAGAGAGGAGTGTATAAAGTAAAAGTTTCCTGTGAACTAAGATGAAACAATAATATAGTACCCATGGAACAAATCTCCATTGAAAAACGCTAACCAATTTATTATGTTAATAAGACTATACGACCATTTAGCATTAACATAATTATATAAGTGCAAAGTGAACCAGTGATAGTTTTGGGTATTATAAAAAATGAACCTTGTGTTTCATTCTTGGCAATCACAAACATTGGATGCAATGAAATATGCATTTTTCAATGACTTAAAATATGTACTGTGACAATATGTTGTTCATAAGACATGAATCTGTTTAAAATAACATTTTGTTTTACATGAAAAAAGAAAAACAGATTTCATAGTGCTTTTTGAACGGTTCATACTATTTATTTGTTAATGACAGGGTACAATTCCCCAAAGACAATGTATAAAAGACGGTATAAAAACTGTAGAATCCTACTTATAATAATAGTTAGAAATAAGAATATAAATATAAGGTTTTTATGTATATAGTACAAGAATGTTTAAAAATGTTTTAGATATAAGGCCATTTGTTTGGGTCTGAAACAACTAACATCAGAACTATAAAAATAGTTACCACTTGTAAATAGTAGAGAGTAATTAAGATGTTAGTTAGTACAAAACCTTTGTTGTAAACCATATTTCCATGTTGGAAATGGGAATTTTGTTGCAAAATGTCTGATTTGAAGACAACCATTTATTTAAAACAAAAATATTCTTTATTCTGTTTGACTATTGTTTGTATTGTGGCCAATACTAGTTGTTTTTGTGTAATTTGAAAGCATGTTTAATTTATAATACTATTTGTAAAAGTCAGAGAGGGTATCACACATCATATATTGTTTGTAAATTATTTTGTAAGAAAAATTGTTAAAAAATCATAGGCCAAAAGAATGGAAACCAAACTTCATCAAAACAGAGAAATTGCTCAATTAAATGCAAATAAACAAAAGGGGTTTAGACAAAATAAACTTGAGATCATGCCATATAATTGCACATACCATTTAGAGAGATTTTAATAAATTATATTCAGAATTATGAATAAAAACGAAAATGACTAAAATCAGAAATTTAGACATGGGAGTCATATATTTCAGAATAATGTTTCAGAATACAACTAATTCAATTAATTACCAGAAAATAAGGGAATAGGAACCTTTTAATACAATATAGAATTATTAATATTAAATATAACTGATAAAATGGCTGAATTTATATAATGACAGGAAGTAAATTTTAATGTTTTGACTTCCAAACAGAGTATACCAAACTGAAAGTGAAATTACTATTTTTTGGACAGAAAACACTATAAAATGGCATTATTTAATCTGAAAATAACCAGAATGAACTGAAAGATTAATTTAAATCAAATCTAGTGAATAAAATTGACAAATAACCAAAGTTTAGGCATTCATATAGTGAAATAGTAAAATGTACACAGGATGTGAAAATATTTTTGAAAAATGTTAAGGATAATATTATATGGGCTAAGAGTTTAATTGAAACTGAAGGAAACAGTTAGTTAATTATTGGTAGTTGAACAGTTAACATGACATACCTTTGAAAACGTGAATAATCTAACCTATAATCGTCATACAAAGCGAGTGTATAGTGAGTTATTGTGAAATCGCGAGTGACTTGTAAAATACTTCTAAAAACTATCATATTATAACAGAAACAATCAAGTAACACTCCATAACACAGAACAATATAAATCTACTCTGAAAAACACCACAAAACACAAGAAAACTGTGTAATACATTAACCCAAATTAGTGATGGAACCGGGGAAAGTGTTTGAACTAATAATTATACGGATACACTAAATACAACTCAGAAACAGTACACTAGACACTACACAACATTTTACAAGAGATTCGCAGACATCAGAACAGGAATACTACAGGAAAATCTTTTATTTGGAACGTCCAATATACGAATGACATCTCACTAACTTCACGGCAGCCATTTGCAATATTGGTCTCATCATTGCCAGAACCCCGCCTTCTTGGTTCATCACAGCTGTTTGGTGAAAACAATTATTATATTTACAAATTATTATTCAATGTCTGTGTTTATTAATAACTATTAATTTGATTGTAACGTTATACTTTTTAAATATTAGCCCGATTTCTCTGACTTTGGTAATAACTGGCTGTTTAAAGAACCCTATATAATTTTTATATCATATACTTGTAACTTTTTTCGATATCCTGAGAATCGATACTAATCGATAAGAGTCAATATTGCTATTACTTAATAAAATATTAATACTTTTCAATACTTAATAGTTCTTTATTTCTTCAATAATACTAATTACCAATAATATAATTCTAATTGATAATCTACAAGGACTTTACCACCCGTAAGTGAAGATAACCTAAAAAATAGAAAGGTAAACAAATATCGATTGGTTTACAGACAGTCTTATGAGTGGTGATAGATTATTTAAATTATACTAAAACTTTAATAAAAATTTTCAGAAGAGCATTACACTGTTTAAAACTTCACAGCCCTATATTAATTAATTGATCCTAATTAATTAATTAATAAAATTAAAATAATTTTTTTTTTATAAACAATTTTTTTTTAAATTTCCTTCAAAACAATAAATTTTGTTTTGAAACGTTCGGCGAAGCCAAGCATATATATTTCTTCATCAACTTTACGCTACTCGACCGGTCTTGCTACCATTGGGACTCGACCAGCTGGGAAACTTAAGGAAGTGTTTCAGGCCAGTAAGACGTCGAGAGCCACACCAATTACACACCAATTAAACACCAATTAAACATATTACATTGGACTAGATTACATCGGAGTCACATATTCCACAATAGAGTATATCAGCAACACACTTACACTAATATTTATTTTATTACAAATTGGCGCACAACTTTAGGGGCTTTAATTAGCGATTGGAAGGCCAATACATTCTGCCCAATCACTAGTTGGAGCTAGGCAACAGCTACAAAGCCAGAGAATTTCAAGGGAAAATGCAACGACGTGCAACATCTAAGAAACGGGCGGCGGAGGCCGAGAAAGAAATAGAAGTTGACATGGACAACAAGGAGGCGACGCCAGTAGAGGCGGAAGAGGTATTACCACCGGTGTTGTCCAAACAAACTGAACAACCGGAGATGCCTACTCAAACAGTGGAAACCAATGTGCCGGAGAAGGAAACAGAGAACATGACAACACAACAAATGTTCAGGATGATGATGGAAAAAATGGAATCCACAAGTAAGGAATTGAAGGAAGACTTGAGTAAGAAAATGGACAAGAAGATAGACGAAAGTAATAAGGAAAGGAAAGAAGATAGCCAGTCTTTGAAAGAAGATTTAGGAAATAAAATTGAAACAACAAATAAGAAGATGGAAGAGAAGATGGAAGAAAACAGCAAGAAGATGGAAGAAAACAGCAAGAAGATGGAAGAAGAGATGGGGAAGAAGTTAGAAGAATTGAAGGAAGACAACCAATTGTTCAAGGAAGAATTCAAGTCAACTAAAGAAGAATTGATTAATAAAATTGAAAATACCAATCAGAAAATCGATGAAACCAGGAAGAAGATAGAGAAGAACAACCGACAATTGAAGGAAGAGATGAAAGAAGATAACAAGAAGTTGGAAGAGAAGATGGGGGAGAAGTTGGAAGAATTGAGAGAGGACAATCAAATTCTAAGAGAAGAGTTAAGGGAGGTAAATCAGGAGATAAGAGAGAACAGATTAAAAAGGGGAGAGGAGCATCAAAAATGGATTAAAGAAAGAAGAGAGGACAGATTAAAAAAGGAAGAATTAAGAAAGGAGAAGACCGAAGAAATAAAAAATGATAGCCAACCAGAACCAGAAGAAGTACTAAATGATAAAACGCAGGGAGATAGTCAACCAGAACCAGAAGAAGTAATAAATGATAAAACGCAGGAAGATAGTCAACCAGAACCAGAAGAAGTAATAAATGATAAAACGCAGGAAGATAGTCAACCAGAACCAGAAGAAGTAATAAATGACAAAACGCAGGAACTAGTAATGGTATTACCTAGAATTGAAACTAACCGAAACCAGGAAGATATTAAACCAAGGAAAAGGAGAATGTATCCAAGAAATTTGATAAAAACTAAGGAAGAGTTGGAGATGATGAAACATGGGTTAATTGATGGCAATAATATCCCAATTACCTATGACAAAGACATCATGAATTCTATGAATTATAGAAGGAAAATCGAAGTAATTTCAGAAATAATTTACCACAAGACAGTAGTGTACCAATGGGAAAGGACCAGAGGTAAACAGAATACGACATGTGGACAAGATCAATATCAGCGCAGAACTGGACAGTGGATTTCAGAAAGATGGAAATGTGATATCGTACCAGACTGTAATGACGGCACAGGTGAATCACCAGAACGTATTCCATTAGTGTGCCATCCAGGACAGTTCCAGGGTACGGTTAGACTAAAATATATTCCTTCAGAGTGGATATGTGATGGTAAACCAGCTTATGGTGTTTCAGATAAACAAATAATAAGTGATAACCCAGATGAAGATCCTCACAGATATTTGTCAAGTAACACAAAACATGGACCAGAAGAGTATTGGTGTATACAATATGATGATAGAGGGAACCAGCCCAACAATTATGATGGCCCTAACAACCCGCCGCATAATAACCAGTTTATCGGTAATTTTAACGGCGTTAGGAATAACAACCCCTATCCATACAATAGAAACAATTTATACCAACATAATAATGTCCCATACAGTCAGAGAAATCCATATCCCAACAATAATGATAACAGACCTTACCAACCTAACCGAAATTACTATAATGATAAATTTAGTAATAACAATAATAACAGTAATAATAACCGAGTGTCGCGCCCTAAGGTAAATTTTATAAGAGCAACTGAGATGATGGACCCTGGTTGACACAAATACCACACGACATCAAGAAAAGGGACGGATCATGATAACCGACTACGGCGAAAAACAACGTTGAAGGAGACGAAATAATTATCATTGAAAGGAAATGATATGGAGAATAAACATAGAAACAAAACTGGGTTTTATGAATGAAGACTATTTAAGAAAATGCACATTATAAATAAAAATATGAGCAATGGAACGACGTAAAGAAAATCGTCCATCTTCCTGGGTATATAAAAGAAAAGAAAATTTATAAGAAAAGAAAAAGTGGAGATCAACTTACAAAAGTATAAATAATATGGGCCAGTGTAGAGTACAATATAACCCCATATGTTGTGGTAAATGATAAGCATAACAATACATATGAGTTGAGGGAAATCATTTCAGGAAAAATCAAAGGAGTGTACAATCAAGCTTCTATGAAGAAATATTATGAAGAATGAGTTGTGAGTTTTAGAATTTTGAATTTATATAATAATAATTTTAAAAATCCTAAAATAATGTAAGTACATCTTACAACCTAATATTTTGAAAAGAACATTCTGGAGAATTAAAAGAAGAAGAATTTTTTAATTTAATTTTTAAAATAAAAAAAATTCAAAAATAATGTAAGTACATCTTACTACAACCTAATAATTTTGGAACAAACTTTATGGAAGAAAGAAAAAGAAAGAATTTTGAATATAACTTATTCTAAAATATGTAAGTACTTCTTACTACAACCTGATAATTTAGAACAAAACTTTATGGAAGAAAGAGAAAGAGAGAGAATTTTGAACTTAATTATACGAAAAATTTAAAATGAAGTAAGACCAACTTACTATAAATAAGTTTGTGAGAAAACTTTATGGTAAATAATTAAGAAGAATTTGATTTTGGAAAAATGCCAAAACATTCAGAAATAATAGTAAGATAATAGTACTATAAACATTTTTGAATGAAACAATTCTGGGAATAAATGAATTAAACAGAATTTGAATGTTGATAGAACGTCAGAACTTTGAAACAAGATAAGATCAACATATTACAAGGATGTATGAGAAATATTTTTCAATTAAATAAAAAGAATAGTTTGAACTTTACATTAAAACTAACCAAGTTCCAAAAAATATTTATGTGTCAATTATGATTGAATTGAGAAGAAAATAAAGTGGTTAATTCAGAAAAGAGAATTAACTTGAATCCAGAATAAATGTGGAAAAACCTAACATTTGAAGGAGTAGAGAAGAATAACAAAAAAGAGTGTAATATGCCAGAGAAGGAAAAAATTTGGAAGCAAAGAGACTAATTACCTATGAAACGATAATAAAAACAGTTAATTAAGAGCAAAGAAGAACAACTCATACCAAACATATGGAGAAGATGATTTTGAACCAATGATAATAATAAGACCTATATGAAATGCAAAGAGAATAAATACCACATGAAATATAATATAAATGAATTAATGTTAATGAATGCGAAGGCAGATTAATAACTTTCTAAGAGAAAGGAAAGAACCAAAATGTTTAAATAAAATGATCAATATAACAACCTGTATATCTAATGTAAAGGTACAATGTTAAAAAATTAAATATAATATATTAAGACCATTCAAATAATGAATACGAAAGACTATTTATAAAGACCTTGCTAATACTATGAATAACCAGAAGAAAGTATAAAGAGAATTCAGATGGAGAAGAAAGAGAGTTACACTGTAAACAGTAACCAGAATTATTAAAAGAAAGGTTTTCAACCATAATTAAATTAAATATATCAGACAAGTTAAGAGTTTTGAAAAAATATATATGTAATGAGTATAATAATGATTATGAAGATTTATTAAGATAGAAAATGTGAGATAATCTGAGAGACTACGAAGTGGAGAATCCAAAGATATTTTTATTAGTCGAAAATGAGACTACTTTTTATTTATTTATTCGATGACTGACTGAAGATAATTCCAGCAGCATTATGTTTTTGAGCAGGGATGGATATGCCCCTGTACTCAATTTATAGAAGTGGTGTATGGCCAGCAGAGAAGTAGCGTACAGTGCCCCTCTGATCTGCCCCAGCCCACGTGATAGGGAATGTTAGGGAATTAATATCCCAAGGATACAACACGAAGTTGATATAGAAAGAAAATGTATTACAATTATAATATATCTCAGAAGACACTAACTATCCGAAAAGGATCAGTAGTAAGACAAGTAACCATATATATAAAATTAATAAAACTCTAATTATAAAAAAGTCGATATAAAGATGGAGAAGAAAATGAATTATAAGAAATGATGAAATTATCATAAGAAATTATTTCATCCATAAACATGTCTGAAATAATTACTTCTGGAGGGGAGCAATCTGTAGCGTGACAGATGTATGCATAATATTGAATGGCAATTGATCATTAGAATAATGAAGTTATAATATTTAAAGTTGGAAGAAAGCATTAAGTTTAATATAAATAGATTAATTCATAGCAACTGTGGAAAGAAATCATTATTATAAAGAAAATACAAGTTCAAGTAAAAGGAGTTACTAGTGATGAGTCATCCAAGACCAGTCTCATAACCAAAGGTTTTCAAGGTATAACCCAGGAAGGTAAAATAGTAAATAACAAAGCAGTACTGAATATGACCAAACCCACAACGAGGAAGAATAAATAGAAGAGAAACCCTAAAATAAGCCAAGATCAACCAATACAGGTTGTGTATTTCTGTAATAAAGAAGAAGATGGAGAAGATCCCAAGAAACCTGATGGCAACAAGAAGAAGATGGAGAAGATACCAGTCCCAGAAGGCAGGAGAAAAGAAGACTGAAGAAAGAAGAAGAGGGCAGCATCCTGAAGAAGATGTCATGCTCTTATAAAAGACACCCAAATCCCTATATCCCCAAAATAAATATCTAAAAACAAAAGTATAACGAAATAAAAACCACATGTATATAAATTTAAGAGAGAGGAGTGTATAAAGTAAAAGTTTCCTGTGAACTAAGATGAAACAATAATATAGTACCCATGGAACAAATCTCCATTGAAAAACGCTAACCAATTTATTATGTTAATAAGACTATACGACCATTTAGCATTAACATAATTATATAAGTGCAAAGTGAACCAGTGATAGTTTTGGGTATTATAAAAAATGAACCTTGTGTTTCATTCTTGGCAATCACAAACATTGGATGCAATGAAATATGCATTTTTCAATGACTTAAAATATGTACTGTGACAATATGTTGTTCATAAGACATGAATCTGTTTAAAATAACATTTTGTTTTACATGAAAAAAGAAAAACAGATTTCATAGTGCTTTTTGAACGGTTCATACTATTTATTTGTTAATGACAGGGTACAATTCCCCAAAGACAATGTATAAAAGACGGTATAAAAACTGTAGAATCCTACTTATAATAATAGTTAGAAATAAGAATATAAATATAAGGTTTTTATGTATATAGTACAAGAATGTTTAAAAATGTTTTAGATATAAGGCCATTTGTTTGGGTCTGAAACAACTAACATCAGAACTATAAAAATAGTTACCACTTGTAAATAGTAGAGAGTAATTAAGATGTTAGTTAGTACAAAACCTTTGTTGTAAACCATATTTCCATGTTGGAAATGGGAATTTTGTTGCAAAATGTCTGATTTGAAGACAACCATTTATTTAAAACAAAAATATTCTTTATTCTGTTTGACTATTGTTTGTATTGTGGCCAATACTAGTTGTTTTTGTGTAATTTGAAAGCATGTTTAATTTATAATACTATTTGTAAAAGTCAGAGAGGGTATCACACATCATATATTGTTTGTAAATTATTTTGTAAGAAAAATTGTTAAAAAATCATAGGCCAAAAGAATGGAAACCAAACTTCATCAAAACAGAGAAATTGCTCAATTAAATGCAAATAAACAAAAGGGGTTTAGACAAAATAAACTTGAGATCATGCCATATAATTGCACATACCATTTAGAGAGATTTTAATAAATTATATTCAGAATTATGAATAAAAACGAAAATGACTAAAATCAGAAATTTAGACATGGGAGTCATATATTTCAGAATAATGTTTCAGAATACAACTAATTCAATTAATTACCAGAAAATAAGGGAATAGGAACCTTTTAATACAATATAGAATTATTAATATTAAATATAACTGATAAAATGGCTGAATTTATATAATGACAGGAAGTAAATTTTAATGTTTTGACTTCCAAACAGAGTATACCAAACTGAAAGTGAAATTACTATTTTTTGGACAGAAAACACTATAAAATGGCATTATTTAATCTGAAAATAACCAGAATGAACTGAAAGATTAATTTAAATCAAATCTAGTGAATAAAATTGACAAATAACCAAAGTTTAGGCATTCATATAGTGAAATAGTAAAATGTACACAGGATGTGAAAATATTTTTGAAAAATGTTAAGGATAATATTATATGGGCTAAGAGTTTAATTGAAACTGAAGGAAACAGTTAGTTAATTATTGGTAGTTGAACAGTTAACATGACATACCTTTGAAAACGTGAATAATCTAACCTATAATCGTCATACAAAGCGAGTGTATAGTGAGTTATTGTGAAATCGCGAGTGACTTGTAAAATACTTCTAAAAACTATCATATTATAACAGAAACAATCAAGTAACACTCCATAACACAGAACAATATAAATCTACTCTGAAAAACACCACAAAACACAAGAAAACTGTGTAATACATTAACCCAAATTAGTGATGGAACCGGGGAAAGTGTTTGAACTAATAATTATACGGATACACTAAATACAACTCAGAAACAGTACACTAGACACTACACAACATTTTACAAGAGATTCGCAGACATCAGAACAGGAATACTACAGGAAAATCTTTTATTTGGAACGTCCAATATACGAATGACATCTCACTAACTTCACGGCAGCCATTTGCAATATTGGTCTCATCATTGCCAGAACCCCGCCTTCTTGGTTCATCACAGCTGTTTGGTGAAAACAATTATTATATTTACAAATTATTATTCAATGTCTGTGTTTATTAATAACTATTAATTTGATTGTAACGTTATACTTTTTAAATATTAGCCCGATTTCTCTGACTTTGGTAATAACTGGCTGTTTAAAGAACCCTATATAATTTTTATATCATATACTTGTAACTTTTTTCGATATCCTGAGAATCGATACTAATCGATAAGAGTCAATATTGCTATTACTTAATAAAATATTAATACTTTTCAATACTTAATAGTTCTTTATTTCTTCAATAATACTAATTACCAATAATATAATTCTAATTGATAATCTACAAGGACTTTACCACCCGTAAGTGAAGATAACCTAAAAAATAGAAAGGTAAACAAATATCGATTGGTTTACAGACAGTCTTATGAGTGGTGATAGATTATTTAAATTATACTAAAACTTTAATAAAAATTTTCAGAAGAGCATTACACTGTTTAAAACTTCACAGCCCTATATTAATTAATTGATCCTAATTAATTAATTAATAAAATTAAAATAATTTTTTTTTTATAAACAATTTTTTTTTAAATTTCCTTCAAAACAATAAATTTTGTTTTGAAACGTTCGGCGAAGCCAAGCATATATATTTCTTCATCAACTTTACGCTACTCGACCGGTCTTGCTACCATTGGGACTCGACCAGCTGGGAAACTTAAGGAAGTGTTTCAGGCCAGTAAGACGTCGAGAGCCACACCAATTACACACCAATTAAACACCAATTAAACATATTACATTGGACTAGATTACATCGGAGTCACATATTCCACAATAGAGTATATCAGCAACACACTTACACTAATATTTATTTTATTACAACATTATGGTTTGTACATAGTGTAGAAGAAGAATTGCAATGTGTAAGACATAACGCCCCAGGAATGTCTTTTGGTACGTCTTTTGGGCAACCAATGTCATCAAGATTTATTATATGATAATGAATTATTTTCGATTCTAAAAAACGTTTTTTCTCAAGACCCTTCACAAACACATATTTATATATGTTCGTATACGTTGTTAACACTGAAACAAGATTGTCGTACGGTGTCTCTCCTTCATCCCATCTTAGCCCATGATAGTTTGTCGTTAACCAGCAGTTGGTTCTAGTGTATTTCGAATTCGTAACGACTGTAGCAGGCGGGGCGAAAATCCAATGTCTGTATGCAAAACGTGTTACGTCCATAACCGACAACTCCTCCATTTATGGAGAAGATCCTCCTCCTCTTGTTTTGATGTGGTATTTATTCTATGATCCATCCTTCTTGTTCCTATAATAATAATAACAGTACCTGCTTCATTATCATATACATTATGTGCTATATATAAATAATTTGTAAATTACAGAATTGTTCCAATTTGTTGACAGAAAACAATTATGTGATCAAATAAACAGTACAAAGTCATACTTTTGGTGAAGAAAATCACGTCATCAACAACAAAAGTTGTTTGTGTTTAAACAGCTACAAACAATAATTAATTTTCTTACACTAGTAAACATTTTGCTGTAATTGTTTCAATTAAAGGAAACATATATATATATATATTCGTTGAGAAAATCTGTTGTGGCTGGACGAAACATGTGTCTGAATAAATTTTCTCTCTACATAGCAGTTGTAAAAGTAGTCATATACATTATGTGCTATATATACAAAAGGCTTTCAACGTGTTTGTCATTTCAATCAATTTGTACAGCGCTCTAATTATGTAAAAATACCTGTACCGCTCCATACAACTGAGAATAAATCCACACAAACACACATACACACATACGCATACACACATACGCATACACAACGATGTTTCTACTTATTTGAACAAGTCCTGTATTAAATGCACTTGTTAATGTTTTAATGTGAACAATTTTACGTTTAAATAAAATCTGTACATACAATAAAATTATGTTTCAGTATTAATGATATAAATATTACTGTTTTATTAATTTAAATTACCGTATAATTGCTCACGATTGACAAATAAGACATACTTTACGGAATTTCTTGAAATTTTTGCATTTAGTCTTCTGCTCATGTGTACTAGCAACCTGTTTGGTTACGGTTAACCATTTAAATTCAATGTTCTTGTTGTTGGTAACCTTATGCTCGTCTCCCTTTCGTTTACTGACGGTATGTTTGGCTACAGTTAACCATTTAAGTTCAATGTTCTGAGAAGTATTCATCATCTTCTTGTTCCTATAATAACAGTACTTGCTTCAGTACTATATATATTATGTGCTATGTATACATAAGGCTTTCAAATCTAATTGTGTAAGAATAACTGTACCGTCACATACAACTGAGAATAAATCCGTACAAACACTTAGCGATGTTTTTACTTATTTGAACAAGTCATGTATTAAATTCAATAAATAATGCACTTGATAATGTTTTAATGTGAATAATTTTCCGTTTACATAAAATCTGTACATACAATAAAATTATGTTCACTTTAAGAAATAGCAAATCTTTTACTTACCTCTTAAATGTTGTTGTTGTTATACACAATAGTCGATTGTACGATGAGTGTCTCATACAAATGAGAAATAGTGACATGTCGTCTTGTGTGTATATATCATACGGCGGTAGCGTACACGTTTGAAAGTTGATACATATTAAATTCTCTCTCTCTCTCTCTCACACACATTACAGAGGTTGGGTGTCTAAATCGATGCATTTTACTTTCACTTTCTAATTTGACACATGGCTTACTTCCATACATAAATATCTATCGTCCATATCCGTCTACGAGTGTTGCTAAACGAAATTGAAAATGTTGTAATACATAACGTCCTGTGTAATAGTATGGTATGTTTTTTAGGACAGCCAAAAGCATGAAAGTATTATTTAAATCTGTATGGAAGTCATATATAAATATCGGGTCAGCGCTTGAATTATTTGCGCATGCGCATAACAGCTTTTTAGTACAGTTGCACACACACACACACACACACACACACACACACACACACACACACACACATCGACACTCACTTGCAACAACGTCTTACTTATCACACGTTCATGCGCTACAAATTGATATATAAAACGTTTAAGATACACTATAATAACATAATACCAGCGTTATAACCGTACCTTTTGTTTTTCAGTATTCATTAATTCTCAGTAAATAAATAACACTCGTCATGGTAATATGTCAGTTTATTACAAACCGCAAAGATGTCGGCTACTCATGATTTTAGTATTGAAAGTGAAAGAATAAAATCGTTCAAGTATTGGGAAGTGACGTTTATCAGCCCCGACGAGTTAATCCGTCATTAGCAATCTAACGTTACGACGGCAGTGTGTACGTATGCGTCTGTGTGTGTGTTCGCGTGTTTGGTTACGTTGTGTACGTGTGCGCTCGTTGCGTGTGTGCGTGTTTGGTTACGTTGCGTATGTATGTGTGTGTGTGTGTGTGTGTGATTACGTTACGTATGCGTGTGCGTCTTAATGTGAACAATTTTACGTTTAAATAAAATCTGTACATACAATAAAATTATGTTTCAGTATTAATGATATAAATATTACTGTTTTATTAATTTAAAATACTGTATATATATATAACCTAGGAACTTCGCAGGTGAAGAAATTAATTTCTATTTTTCTGCGGTTTGTAATAAACTGACATATTACCATGACGAGTGTTATTTATTTACTGAGAATTAATGAATACTGAAAAACAAAAGGTACGGTTATAACGCTGGTATTATGTTATTATAGTGTATCTTAAACGTTTTATATATCAATTTGTAGCGCATGAACGTGTGATAAGTAAGACGTTGTTGCAAGTGAGTGTCGATGTGTGTGTGTGTGTGTGTGTGTGTGTGTGTGTGTGTGTGTGTGTGTGTGTGTGTGTGTGTGTGTGTGCAACTGTACTAAAAAGCTGTTATGCGCATGCGCAAATAATTCAAGCGCTGACCCGATATTTATATATGACTTCCATACAGATTTAAATAATACTTTCATGCTTTTGGCTGTCCTAAAAAACATACCATACTATTACACAGGACGTTATGTATTACAACATTTTCAATTTCGTTTAGCAACACTCGTAGACGGATATGGACGATAGATATTTATGTATGGAAGTAAGCCATGTGTCAAATTAGAAAGTGAAAGTAAAATGCATCGATTTAGACACCCAACCTCTGTAATGTGTGTGAGAGAGAGAGAGAGAATTTAATATGTATCAACTTTCAAACGTGTACGCTACCGCCGTATGATATATACACACAAGACGACATGTCACTATTTCTCATTTGTATGAGACACTCATCGTACAATCGACTATTGTGTATAACAACAACAACATTTAAGAGGTAAGTAAAAGATTTGCTATTTCTTAAAGTGAACATAATTTTATTGTATGTACAGATTTTATGTAAACGGAAAATTATTCACATTAAAACATTATCAAGTGCATTATTTATTGAATTTAATACATGACTTGTTCAAATAAGTAAAAACATCGCTAAGTGTTTGTACGGATTTATTCTCAGTTGTATGTGACGGTACAGTTATTCTTACACAATTAGATTTGAAAGCCTTATGTATACATAGCACATAATATATATAGTACTGAAGCAAGTACTGTTATTATAGGAACAAGAAGATGATGAATACTTCTCAGAACATTGAACTTAAATGGTTAACTGTAGCCAAACATACCGTCAGTAAACGAAAGGGAGACGAGCATAAGGTTACCAACAACAAGAACATTGAATTTAAATGGTTAACCGTAACCAAACAGGTTGCTAGTACACATGAGCAGAAGACTAAATGCAAAAATTTCAAGAAATTCCGTAAAGTATGTCTTATTTGTCAATCGTGAGCAATTATACGGTAATTTAAATTAATAAAACAGTAATATTTATATCATTAATACTGAAACATAATTTTATTGTATGTACAGATTTTATTTAAACGTAAAATTGTTCACATTAAAACATTAACAAGTGCATTTAATACAGGACTTGTTCAAATAAGTAGAAACATCGTTGTGTATGTGTATGTGTGTATGCGTATGTGTGTGTGTGTGTTTGTGTGGATTTATTCTCAGTTGTATGGAGCGGTACAGGTATTTTTACATAATTAGAGCGCTGTACAAATTGATTGAAATGACAAACACGTTGAAAGCCTTTTGTATATATAGCACATAATGTATATGACTACTTTTACAACTGCTATGTAGAGAGAAAATTTATTCAGACACATGTTTCGTCCAGCCACAACAGATTTTCTCAACGAATATATATATATATATGTTTCCTTTAATTGAAACAATTACAGCAAAATGTTTACTAGTGTAAGAAAATTAATTATTGTTTGTAGCTGTTTAAACACAAACAACTTTTGTTGTTGATGACGTGATTTTCTTCACCAAAAGTATGACTTTGTACTGTTTATTTGATCACATAATTGTTTTCTGTCAACAAATTGGAACAATTCTGTAATTTACAAATTATTTATATATAGCACATAATGTATATGATAATGAAGCAGGTACTGTTATTATTATTATAGGAACAAGAAGGATGGATCATAGAATAAATACCACATCAAAACAAGAGGAGGAGGATCTTCTCCATAAATGGAGGAGTTGTCGGTTATGGACGTAACACGTTTTGCATACAGACATTGGATTTTCGCCCCGCCTGCTACAGTCGTTACGAATTCGAAATACACTAGAACCAACTGCTGGTTAACGACAAACTATCATGGGCTAAGATGGGATGAAGGAGAGACACCGTACGACAATCTTGTTTCAGTGTTAACAACGTATACGAACATATATAAATATGTGTTTGTGAAGGGTCTTGAGAAAAACGTTTTTTAGAATCGAAAATAATTCATTATCATATAATAAATCTTGATGACATTGGTTGCCCAAAAGACGTACCAAAAGACATTCCTGGGGCGTTATGTCTTACACATTGCAATTCTTCTTCTACACTATGTACAAACCATAATGTGCACGCACTTAGAGAGTGGATAATTAATGATTTTTCTGTTATACAAACATTTTTAATGTAAGTGTCTCATAGCATTGTTAATTTCATTAGGTAAACTTGTATATGGCTGCAGGCGATAACTGTTCGTAATGTGTGGTTTCTTTTTTTTTCAAACGATAACTATTTCTAGTAGTCTGTGGGCTTGACTTTCCTAATATATATATTTTGTAACAGCACTAATTCTGCCTGTGTGTATGTACATGCAAAGCTTCGGGCGATGAACGTGAACTTTCCTGATGACTACATCACCACCATTACTTTCACTAGTCTTCTTTGTAGCGAATATTCTGACATTGTATGGTTCCACCTTGCTTGATACAGACGTCTTCACTTCTCATAAATAATGTCGTTTATCACAAAATTCAACGCAGTTTCTGCTATTGAGTACAAACGTTGTGCAGAATTAACAGTGGACAAACAGTATCCGATCGTTAACATGTTGCATGTGAACACGCGATATGGGAAGTCTGTGCTTGTAACGTTGGAAGATTGTGAGCGCCGCTATCGTGTATATCTACCTAAGAGGTATGCTGACGTCTTTACAGATGAAGAACTCCGTCATATAAATCCCAGCGACCTACATCTTGTGTTTCGAGGGATGAAGAACCAGACAGCGCATGTGGAAATTGTATCTCGTTAAGGTAACAAACTACTTTTAATAAACAATTTTTTATCATTGTGTGTGTGTGTGCGTATGTTTTAATGTAGTGCAGATTCTAATTTACAAAGTTTTGATGAATGGATTTTTAATTTATTTCACTATACGCCTCTGAACCTATATGTAATTATTTGTAACTGCTTTACCTGTTGCAGCAAACGATAACACTAGAACGATTATATTATTATTATTATTCAGTGATATATACATACATACAATTTACTTATTAAACACTTCAATGATTGTAACGTCTTACAATGACTATAGCATATTTAAATCTGTTATCTGTTTATTGGTCCTACATGTACATGTTGTATGTATGTGTATGATTACGTTGTGTTTGCGTCTGTGTGTGGGCGCGTTGCGTATGTGTGCGTGTACGTCTGTGTGTGTGTGTGTGCGTGCACGTGTGGTGTAACCCAAACGTGTGTACGTTGCGTTTGCGTCTGTGTGTGGGCGCGTTGCGTGTTTGGTTACGTTACGTATGCGTGTGTGTGTGTGTGATTACGTTGCGAATGATTGTAACGTCTTACAATGACTATAGCATATTTAAATCTGTTATCTGTTTATTGGTCCTACATGTACATGTTGTATGTATGTGTATGATTACGTTGTGTTTGCGTCTGTGTGTGGGCGCGTTGCGTATGTGTGCGTGTACGTCTGTGTGTGTGTGTGTGTGTGCGTGCACGTGTGGTGTAACCCAAACGTGTGTACGTTGCGTTTGCGTCTGTGTGTGGGCGCGTTGCGTGTTTGGTTACGTTACGTATGCGTGTGTGTGTGATTACGTTGCGTATGCGTCTGTATGTGCGCACGTTGCGTGTGCATCTGTGTGTGTGATATTTAACATGATTTTAATGTTGTTGTTGTATTGTTATGTTGCAGGTTGCTTCTTCTACAAGTACAACACACAATTATATATATAAACTTTCGAAAAATATCAATTTCTAATGTATTTATTTAATTGTGAATTTTATATTGTGAATGTTAAAATATATTTAATCATTTAAACAAATTATGACTTTATTTTATTTCACTCTACACCTCTGAACATGTGTACAATTAATTTATTTTTTGTGAACTGTTACATCAGAAGATTTGTATGAATTTCAGCCGCCGTTTTCATGTGTGTGTATAATTTTAATTTATTTCGCTATACACTACTGAACCTATGTGTGTGTGTGTAAACTGCAACCTTAAAACAGAAGTATTGTCTGTAACAACATAACAGGTAAGTAGTTCATTGACGCCAAATATATATATATTTCTAACAAGGATCAATCACACTGACTGCATTATAAAACTATTAATTATTTAATACATTGAAAATGAAGACGACGTTTTGACAACGAGAGAGGGCTAAAATTATTTATTCATCACACCGACTACTCAATGTACGAGAGGGAGACAGGAGAAAGGGTATGAAACCTTGCATAGTTGAAACGTGTGAAAGTGAGAGAGAGAGAGAGAGAGAGAGAGAGAGAGAGGACGTTACTATTTGTTGACACAGTTGAAACAAGTGAGAGTGAGAGAGAGAGAGAGAGAGGACGTTAATATTTGTCGAATAAACTTTCTAATTTCATATACATGCGTTCGGTACTGACCACAGAGAGAGGAGAACGGTTTGAGCATAACGTTTGACAACAAGAGAGAGAGAGAGAGAGAGAGAGAGAGAGAGAGAGAGAGAGAGAGAGAGAGAGAGAGAGAGAGAGAGAGAGAGAGAGGGAGTGAGAGGACGAATAATACAGAGGTTGGTACATCTGATCATATAGATTTAATATACATTATAACACGCGACAAATTTGAACTCATGTAAAGGTTGGTACACCTAATCATATATTTTAATATACACTATAATGCCGGTGAGCATAACGTTTGACAACGAGAGAGAGAGAGAGAGAGAGAGAGAGAGAGAGAGAGAGAGAGAGAGAGAGAGAGAGACATACACAACGTGTGAGAGAGCGAGAGAGAGTACCAATTATGATCATATATAGTTTGAATTTCCCACCACAGAAGAGAAAAAAATGTTGACAGATCTGCTCTATACATACACAATATAACACATATTTGAATTTCCCTCCCCCCGCCACAGAAAATGTTGACAAACCTGCTCATATAAAATATCTATACACTATAATAATACTACAGAGGTTGGTACACCTGATCATATAGATGTAATATACATTATAACACACAACAAATTTGAACTCATGCAAAGGTTGGTACACCTGATCATATATTTTAGTATACACTATAATGCTTCGAGTTGGAACCACCCCCCACCCACTGATATGAAAAAAAAAAAAAAACAACCTCCCACCCAACACCACCCACTGATATGCAAATCAGCTTTCTTAAAAAAATAAAAAAGTATATTCACGGATGCTGGTGGTCCATTGAACATCATCCCACCAAATCAATTTAATAAAAAAAATAAAAAAACCAAATTAAAAAAATAAAAAAATTTATTCGCGGAAATTCGCGGTGCTGTGGTCCATCGGGATGCTGCGGGTCCAGCGGTGGCGGCGTCATCTCTTAGATCATGTTTTTTAGTGTTTTTTTAGTGTTTTTTAAGAAGGCGGCATTCCTTTGTGGGTTTGAACTGTCATTTTCCCTCTACTATGTAACATGACTGTAGTCTTTGTCAGCCTATCTTCCAGTATTGTTTCTTAAGGTGCAGCGCATCCGTTTCATTGTAGTATGGAGTCTCACTCGTTTTTGTCGTTTATCGTCTACTGACGTAACATGGTCAACATCGGCTACAATTCTCGGTACGGGTGTGAATGTCCTTACTTACTTTGTTACAGCTGCGGAGAGCAATAATTCTGGACGAAACTTTCCCTGGCATCTAACGCCACCAAATTCTATAGTTGGATTGAACTTAATGTGTTTCTATTGTCAAGTCAGCAACGCTTCACTGACACCTTCTCATTACTCCTTATTTATTGCTCCACCATAAGTCGTTGACACTGCCTCGTGTGAACGTACTCTGCCGAGGTGGAAAATTTAAAAATTTTTTTAAAATTTTCTGCTCGTTACACAATTATTCCATAGATTTTAATCATTCATATTACAAAGGTTCGTTATCATGTAAAACAGATTTAAGCCACATCTGGTTAGTTTTAAGTAATACATTTTTAAATAATCTTCGTGTCTAGCTAAATGCTGTTCAAAACTTGTTTTGTTGAAAACACAAACAAGGACTTACATAATACCAAAGTCAGATCGTTTTTCATGTCGTTATTAATTTTTTTGGTTACGAATTTTGTGTTTAACCTTGTGCGTCGCTTAGTAAAAGCGCACAAACAAAAGACGCGAATGCAGTTAAATCTACAAGAAATACAGAAATCTGGATGCTCTTGTAATGTGCTTCACTGTTCCTTTTGTAATGTTTCGGTCACTTTATACCAATGCTTTCGGTTAATAAATGGGGTGATTAAATTGAAATTACCGTAAGGAAACTACAAATTGTAATTCACTTGTACCTGTTTAGAGGCTAGACCCCCAGCCAGGCCGGTCGGTCCTATCCTAATGACTACCCAGAGCGTGTGGCTGTAGCTCTAGCTTATGGTGGACGGGGCTGAAGGCTCCTGCGTGGTAGCACCGCCCGGAGGAACTCCTCCCATGACTGCAGTACAGTCATACAAGGGCTTTGGCTATTTCAGTGCCATTTACTTGTGAATAAGGATGCTCCTTATGGGTTGAGGTCAGTTAGGAGAGGATCTCTGAAAGTGAAGTGCTCGGCAGTTGGTATGGTGTTTGTTGCTATAGGTGCCTTGAACCAGCGGTGACGCGCCTGTGTAACAGCGGGCCAGGTCTGCGTCGTTGCTGCTTCCAACGCGACTCCAGCCCATACCAACTCGTGTATCCGCGGCGGACGCCTCATGAAAGGAGCCGTTGCACGACTGACATGAGACAACCATTACATTGCATAGCATTATTGGAGCAGAGTATCTTTGCACCCGTGGCATGATTGCAGCATCTGGGTCGAGTCCAATGCTGGTTCGAGCCAGAGATAAAAATAGTGCTGGTTCGGTAAACAGGTGCCTAATACTGGACTGGACAACCACCAACACGATCATTCGTTAGATGGCGGGGGCAGAAGACTTTAGTATATGGCACTACTGCTGGAACCGATTCAGGCGACAGGTGTTGCCTGTCTCAAGGCCAGCTAGCAGACGCCTTGAGGCGTCGGTCGCTCACCGCGAGGCAGAGATGTTCCGTGCCGGTGACAGGGGTAACAGCAGCAAACAGCGCGATCAGCGAGCGAGGAAGGAGAAGAAAGGACAGCTTTCGATTATTACTCTAGGGCTGGGGCAAGAAGTACAGTCGAGGACTTCTTTATGGCGGGTCATCAAGAATCGCCCGAGGGAGGAGGTTGCGTAGTGCTGATGGTCCTTAGGTAGGGGAAGGATGAGGTCGCAGCTGCAGCAAAGAGTGTTACAGCTAACGACCGGACAAAAGCAGATAAGGCAGGAACTCGAAGACCTCCTCGGATTACATATTTCCTGACAAACCAAGGAGATCCCGACAAGGAACGGAGGGTTTTCGATTGGAATCTTTCCAGTCTACACGTGTTGGTGGTTGACAGAAGTGAGACAACGAGCGGCTAGGACAGCCATTCAAGGCGATTTGGGTTTGCTGCCTATCACCGTGATGTTAGCCACATCGAGCCTACTCGTATATTGTATAGCGTCTTCGCTGACTATAAAGACTGTTAGAAGTTCAAAAGAAGGTTTTTGATGAACCTTCAAACATCAAAGACTGTTTTGATGAACAATCTTTCATATAAAGACCGTTATTAGATGAAAAACAGTTATGGTGTTCATAAAATAATATTTAGCATCATTCATAAGTTAAAGAATTTGTTTCTGTAACACCGTATATTAACTTTCGTTTCAAATGTAAAACCTCAAAAGTTAATGAACGTGCAACTTTCCAGAGCCACAATTTCTGAATTTTTGTGTTTGCGATTTACATATTCACTCATGAACTCACAGATCATAGTCACTGATATGACTGCAGCTTGTATTGATGTCGTTTCAGTTGTAACACATTTGGAAAGTTCAGTAGGAACGAATAATTATCTGAATTTCAGAATATCGTTAGTGGTAAATAAGGTATTTAAGTTATCAGAAGGGTTTGATCGGACTATTACCTTCGTTCAGATTGTCTTACACAACGTTTCGACTACTAAAAAAATATTTCTATTCGTTTTCACGTGTAGGTCTCCCTGTAAATGCAACTAATACATTAAATACTAAGTTCGGCCCACCCGAGATACGAGTGCATTGGCTAACAAGCGCGAACTGTCAAAAGAATAGATGTTAAAAAGCATCACCAGTCTACAAAGTTAAACACAACTATAGAAAATAAATATACAAAAAGACACACTACTATATTTATAACCCTGTAAGTCAGCTGGGCAAAACCGGGGAGCACAGCAACAAGGACACAAGTTCACACAAACTTTTGACTGTTCGCGCTTGTTAGTGAAAACGAATCTCGGGTAGGTCTTATGGTTTTATGAGGTTTACATAAATTTCCTAACAAGTTAGACTCCTCACGGGAGCTATCGGATTTGGTTGGATTGCTTGGATTACGTAGGCCTACTATTTATATATTACCCTAGTTTCATTTACAAGTCCACCCGAAGACAACCACAGTTTGTTTTAGTGGTCAAAACGTTGTAAATAAATTTGAACTGTGGTAACAGTTAGTCAAACCCTTCTGATTATGATCACGTACCTTCGATAGATAGCTTCAACGATTGTATAAGATATTAAAATTTTTCACTGCATATATTTTAGTCACACGGAACCAACCAACCTTTGCGACCTTTTTTTATAGTTGCCACTAGGATGCGATGTTTTTTTAACATGCGGCTAAAAACACTGAGATTTTTATTTGTTGCTTAAGAGAAATATAAAGAAAATGCCTGCAATAAACAAATCAGTTTCAAGGTAAATGCGATTCTTTCACTGGTTTTTATGAGGTTTACATAAATTTCCTAACAAGTTAGATTCCTCACGGGAGCTATCGGATTTGGTTGGATTGCTTGCCGTTCGTAATTGCCTCTGAATAACGGCGCTTATATACGGCTAATCGATAGACGGGGGTTACTTAACTACAGAGGAGGCAGTTAATCTGCGGCTCCCCGAGTCTGAAGGGGCGTTTTGAAGCGATACGCTCGGCTTGTCGGCGAGAAAATCAAAGGAAAAATTCGGAGGAAGAGTTGTGAAAGGTATCAAGTAGCGGTTCGGTGCTAATAAAACTTTCTTTGTTAACGTGTCAAAAGTTTGGTACACACCCACGTGTCTTTTCTCAAAGTGTAGCCATATTATTTATAGCCTAAAATAATGTATCAGAAGTGACAAAATTCTAAAGGTTTCACTTAACTACACCACCAAGCGGCACTTTTCACCAGTTCGAGGTTTTATTTTATAACACTATTAATAATTCTTGAGTTCTGTTAAACTTTTACTTCAGTGTTCTGTAGGAATTTAATTATGAAATTGTGATGTCGAAACATCATATATGAGACAAGGACAGTCCCCTGATTATGTCGTATGGTAAAAAAGTGAATGTACTTTTCAAAATACAAATACTTTTTGCCACAGACAATATCTTGACGTGAATATTATTTATTTAATATTTATAACTATTTTACCTCAAGATATAGGCCTATTATTTCTTTATTTGGAACATGTTTCGGGAATCATATTTTTCCCATCCTCAGCCATCTTAATTTTGGGAATGCGATGATGGCTGAGAATGGGAGAAATTGGATTAGGGTTCCCGAAATATTTTATAAACAAGGAAGTAATGTATCTTGAGGTAAAATATTTATAAATATAAAATAAATTTTCTAAATAATAGCCATATACGTGTATATAGCGAATTGAAAATTTTGTGTTTATGACCTTTATGAATTCAAAATTGGATTTTAAATAAAATAGTTTATGATGTCCGGGCTATTGGGCCATAGTCGATTGCTTTGAGATGACATTTCTAGGCGTTCCGGCCTTCACCGGAGGCCTTCTTCAGTAGTTCCCAAAGGGATTGCTCTGGCAATTTGCTTTTGCCTCAGTCAGGGGTACGTTCGGCCCTACCATCCATTGTCGAACATTTTAAAAACTTTCACTACTGAAGAAGGCCTCTGGCGGGGGCCGAAACGTCTAGAAAATGTCATTACAAATCAATCGACTATGGCCCAATAGCCCGGACATCATAAACTATTTTAATAATAATGACTGCAGCCGTGACAGCCTAAGCGGTTGAATTGGATTTTTGATTTAGTTTTGAATTTTGTCCTCTCAGCTAGCAAATTGCAAATAATACAACGTGTTATAATTTATGAAAAACACATTATTACAAGAAATCTGGAATTATTTTCCAGTCTACCGCAATCGATGTCACTCGGTAACGATAGTAGTATGATCTTCCTGTTTAAGGCAAAACCCAGTTCGTTCATAACCGAAACTATTATGCTTTTCTTTACCTAAAAATTCTAGTATTCTGAAAGCTGTTCTAAAACCAGATCAAATAACGTCTCCCTTTTCACCTGTCTCATGAATCATTACCAGAATCGGCCACCACAGTCGTATGAATCGGCTACCAGAATATATTTCTGTAGAATGTGTTGTAGATGTGTAATTGACAACATCGAAGAAAAGAGATTGGTGTGGTACGGTCAAAATAGGTGTGTCCGGAGAGCCCAAAATAGGTGGATCAACAAAGTGACGGAATGGAGTCCATTAGGAAGGAGAAAAAGGGGAAGACCGAGAAGATCTTGGAGGGACGAAGTGGATGAATCTATGCAACGTATAGGAAGGACAATGGGAACATCGGGAGAATTGGAAAGCCAGGTTGAAGGAAGGGAGACGGCACTAGCTGTAGCAACCCTATATAGAAAGTGTTGTGTGTGTGTGTTTTGGAATATATTTCTGAATTAAATTTTGGTAGCATAGCGTACAAAATATCAAGGATTTCCTGTGATACTGGTTGCGTGGACGCCTCCTTTAGTGATGTTTTCTCTCTTTTTCGTCCATGGCGAACGTAACGATAGTTTTTGTGTCATTTGTGAAAAGTGTGAAACAAATCAGTTATTTATGGGTGACAAATCAGTGGTAACGTCGTTTCTATAACCGAAACTTAAGTATCGATGCATTGAAGTTTTGCACTGCCTTACTTTGCACTTCCTTTCATTATTAAATAAGAATAAAAATACACAATCAGTAACAATATAATTTATCTTGTAATTTATCAGTCACAAGATAAGATACATAACCCCTCCAGTGATTCATATTATAGCGAATAATACCATATGGGAAATACGGTTGGGTTGTAGCCATCGAAGCAGAAAAAAGGAAGCTCAAGAAAACACCGGCAAGGGAAAAGAGGGGACTTATAAGTGGGGAGGAAATTTGACAAACTCAGCTGTCGAGGGGGATACAGCAGTAAGAAATAATTAAGCCAACAAAACAATATGTTTTCGCATTAACGATGGAAGGAGCCGATTAATTCACGTAGCTACACAAGTCCAAATAAAAAATAATTAAACATTGTTTATCGAAACTACTTATAATTTAAAAAATTTGTTACAAGTTTGGAGTTGTCTTTTAAACAGTGAAAACGGTTTCTCCTACAAATAATTATCCCAGCACCCCCTCCCTGTAAGCGCATTACAGTCTACAGTAGCCACTTTAGTATCCCAAAGAAAAAACTTTTTTACTATAATTAATTTTAGCAGACATGCGTGTCTTATGTGTGTGGACACCGACTTATGTATAAAATAATTTATGACCGTAAAGCTTTGTTTTCTACTGAGAGTACTCGAATTGCATTTCTTGTTGAAGATTTGCTTTGTTTTGGCTGTTGAAACAAAACAACGGTAGCCTCGGGGCATCCGCACTGGCGTCTTTCGCACATTATCCGTCAGCCATTGTTTGATTTTATTTTGTTCTGCTCGTCCATACATGGGAGTCGCAAAAACAGAAAGTAAAATTTTTAACAAATTACTAGTTCAGAGATAACACTAACACCATATTTAAATTATCATAATTTTTTACTGAAATTAAAATGAATCGGACGGTTGCTTGATAGTTGAGCTAACTTAGTGCGTGTTCATTATTTTGTTCAAATAAACATGAATAACAATGACGGGGGGGATTCAATGAAATAAACCAGGAACGTGGCGAGGAAATGCACGTTTTTAGCGAGCACAACAGGAAGGAGGGAAATTCCTCGAAAGACGGTCAACTTGTTTCTGCGCGTGGCAACACTGTAGAGGGAAAAAATAACGCTACGCGTGGCGACACTGCACCGTACACAACACAAAGATGACTCATCTCAGCGTCTGCCAGTGCAGAAGGCCGCGCGCGTCGTAGGACGTTGCCCTCCTGTTCGTTCCTCTTTTCTTTATTTTTGCCCCGTATTTCAGGGAACCAATAAAGTTTTTGTCGTCGTTTCGTTCCAGTTTCTACCGTATTTGGTATACACTGAGAAAGACAAAGAGACAATAGTTTCTGTAAAGGAAATACCTTGCAAAGAATTAGTTTACGCGCTCGCACTTTGTATTCCGGCGCTCTGTATGTGAAAAGCTATCCGCGAAAGGCCTGCGCGCTATTAATTGAAAGCATGGAATTGGGACAGGCATAAAACACGCTTAAATAGCGATGTTTAATGCAGTAAACGGTATGCTTGCGATATCTACATGTTACTTCAAAGTAATGGACCGTCATGTCTCCGCTAGGCCTCAGCACATCTATAAACCTTAGACATAATCCGTCCATAACCGGCATTTAAAACCACTTGACTTGCAGCATTTTGTTGTAGGTATTAGATAGACTAATGTGCGTATACCCATCTGGCAGGGGCGTATTTACGAGGGGGGGACGAAGAATAGGACCGGGACCCCTCTCTACAGGGTCGAAAAAGTTGACCAATTTTGTTAATCTCTCTTTTATTATTTTTTCAGCTGTTTCACCTAGTAACTATTTTTTAAATATACAAACACGTTTATTACACAGCATTTGTGTATGTGCATTCGAAATATGAAATGTAGGAAAATCAGTTCAGTCACTATCTTCTAAACATCGTTCCAATAGCTCGTATTTTTATTGTGTTATTACCATTTACTTTAATTGGATTGATTTCAGGATTTTGTCATGCGTTTTTCAGTAACTTTAAAAATAGTAATGTTGAATTAGTCGTAACGGTTTTTCCTTTCGTATGAAACCGATTCTACCAGACCCCCCCCCCCCCCGGGTCAAATTCTAGATACGCCACTGCCATCTGGAGTATATTACAAAGCTTACTGTTGTTGCAGACACTGTCGAAAAGAGCATGTTTTCGTAAAAAAAAATCTGTTCCATTTTACCGTCAACGCATTTTCTGTACACCCTTTTTTTACTACGAGAAGTATAGTAGTCTACTCGTTACGACAGTAATTTGTCATTGGTGGCATGGCACGCACTGTTCTGTGCCTTGCATTTGCGGAAGAAGAATACAGTGTGGTAGCTGCTACAAAAATTCTGTTCACATTGTATGAAGGCCTTTATTCTGCAACACCGAAGCGAACAACAAAGTGAACAGTTCAAGGCTAAATAGACACTGCGTTTCTTATTTCTAAAATGTTTACTCTTCTCAATCGTTGTTCGTATTAAACCATCTCGAAAGCTGTATTCTGTGTGTGACGTGGATATCACATTGGTAAGTAATATAAGTCTCAAGCATTCCAGAAAGATTTACTAGTATAGTGTGAGTGACATATCCTCAGGATGTTCTGATTTTGTATAGATTTCTGTTACCGACTCTCGATCAGTTATATGTTTACTGAAGTCGTTATCTATAACAGTGGTTTCCAACTTAAAAGTGTCCTACGTACAGAATTAAAGTCAGGAACCTACCAGCGGGCCGTAATATAAGCGATCAATTTTTTTACAAATAACGTAAAAATAATAATAATTATTAACATATATTATTAATAATTATTCAAAGAAGTAATAAGTTGGGATAGATTTAAAAAATAATTTTAATGTTTTCTCAAAAAATCTCTCGCTTACACCACGCCGCTATCCCCAATATTCGCTGATCGACATTTTTAGCCTTGATAAAGAAAAAACGTGTGCCGAATGTAACAAAATATTTTTTTCTTTATTTCAGTCGATACAGTAATGCAGTTTAATGCCACCGTAGTCTCAAGGATACATAGACCTGCAACCACACAAAAAATAATGTCTTTTAAGTGTATGACAACCGAATACTGGCGAGTTCAGTTTCTAAACTAACTAAAACTCCGGTTTTTCTCAGAATAGCAATTTTTATTTTTGTTGTAGTTGTATTTGTAAGTGTAAATGTTTTAAAGTAACCCAAAAGGCGTAAAGTAATATTATTTATAACGCATGACAGTATTTTATGATTATTTTGAAGTTAATTTTTCGATTACAAAATTTTCAAGTTACCTAGTAGGCTATAGGCGAGAGGTTTCTCCATAAGAACAATGTAATTCTCTAGCTCGCCCATAGTGTCATGCGACTGTTGGACAAGGTATAGGAATGTGAACGTAAACCATCGTGGAGTCGACAAGTCGTTTTCACCGACCCGATTGTTGGTGATTGGTTAAATTTCTGCTCTGGAGTTTCCCTTCGTCAGGGATTGTTCTCATTCTGTGGTCTTTGGTCTCCCTCTATTGCCTAAACCTTTTGGGTTGGTTTTATTCAATACGCCGGTTTTCTACGGCTATGTAGAAACCAGCTAACCACATTTCCTTTTTCGAGGCGTGACGTGGATATCACATTGGTAAGTAATATAAGTCTCAAGCATTCCAGAAAGATTTACTAGTATAGTGTGAGTGACATATCCTCAGGATGTTCTGATTTTGTATAGATTTCTGTTACCGACTCTCGATCAGTTATATGTTTACTGAAGTCGTTATCTATAACAGTGGTTTCCAACTTAAAAGTGTCCTACGTACAGAATTAAAGTCAGGAACCTACCAGCGGGCCGTAATATAAGCGATCAATTTTTTTACAAATAACGTAAAAATAATAATAATTATTAACATATATTATTAATAATTATTCAAAGAAGTAATAAGTTGGGATAGATTTAAAAAATAATTTTAATGTTTTCTCAAAAAATCTCTCGCTTACACCACGCCGCTATCCCCAATATTCGCTGATCGACATTTTTAGCCTTGATAAAGAAAAAACGTGTGCCGAATGTAACAAAATATTTTTTTCTTTATTTCAGTCGATACAGTAATGCAGTTTAATGCCACCGTAGTCTCAAGGATACATAGACCTGCAACCACACAAAAAATAATGTCTTTTAAGTGTATGACAACCGAATACTGGCGAGTTCAGTTTCTAAACTAACTAAAACTCCGGTTTTTCTCAGAATAGCAATTTTTATTTTTGTTGTAGTTGTATTTGTAAGTGTAAATGTTTTAAAGTAACCCAAAAGGCGTAAAGTAATATTATTTATAACGCATGACAGTATTTTATGATTATTTTGAAGTTAATTTTTCGATTACAAAATTTTCAAGTTACCTAGTAGGCTATAGGCGAGAGGTTTCTCCATAAGAACAATGTAATTCTCTAGCTCGCCCATAGTGTCATGCGACTGTTGGACAAGGTATAGGAATGTGAACGTAAACCATCGTGGAGTCGACAAGTCGTTTTCACCGACCCGATTGTTGGTGATTGGTTAAATTTCTGCTCTGGAGTTTCCCTTCGTCAGGGATTGTTCTCATTCTGTGGTCTTTGGTCTCCCTCTATTGCCTAAACCTTTTGGGTTGGTTTTATTCAATACGCCGGTTTTCTACGGCTATGTAGAAACCAGCTAACCACATTTCCTTTTTCGAGGCTACTTCTTGACTGTTCTTCCCAGACCATTTTTCCCAGCGTCTATAAACCATTTTCACTGCAAGACCAGTTATCACTATGCGGAATTTTGTGGGAATTGCTTTGCCTTAAAGGCTTTGTTGTTAGATTTTTCTTATTATATCCATTGCTAACGTGTCTGGATAAGATTTTCTTCGTGGCTAGGAATGGAACTTCGATTTTATGGTATCTTTAAAACCTCATTACAGAACCTTTAAAATTATTTAATTAAAAACTTTCCCAACGTATAATTTTATCGTGTGTGTGTGTGTGTGTGTGTGTGCGCGCGCGCGCGCGTGTGGTCCAGAACCGTGTTTACTATGAAAAGTTGTAGAGCATTTACAATTTTATTTGATGATTATGTATAGTAATTCTTAAATGAGTGAATAGGCCTACTTTACGTTAATAGGAAATTTAATTAATAAAGTTGTGTTAGTGGTTATAATCTCAAACAGAATTAACACTGTTGCACACGACTATAGAAAAATTATTCCGATTAGCGCTTTCAAGCTTCACAGCTCATCATCAGATCGGAAATCTGATGATGACATTTCCGATCTGATGATGAGGTATGAAGCTTGAAAGCGCTAATCGAAATAATTTTTCTATCGTGGTGTGCAACAGTGTTAATTCTGTTAGTAGGAAAATTCTATTTTATTGTAAACGGTATTATTATCAGCGTTACTGTATAAGTTATCAAAAATCAGTGTGAAATGTGTTTTAACAAATAACGGACGTGTAAACAAACAGGAGGTGTTGTACATAACTGGAACACAATGGTAATACCGCTGGGTGTGTTGAGAATTAATTGAAGAGAGTCTGGTCGTCGGAAGGGGAGAGGTGAATCCGTTGACCTGGAATCTATAGATAGCAAACAGTTAATTGTGTACTGTTTGTTTATTGTTGAACAACCGTTTCCCAGTAATCGTGTACTAAATATAGCGATTGTCATACGTCATTGTCTCGTGTCGGTGGCGTACTGTAGGCCTACAAGTTCGTGTTATCAGCCAACGTATATACAGTATATGAAATCGTGCGCCGGTAATTATAAATGTACGACCGTGCGATTAAGCCCAAATTAACTTGTCCATGTTTACTACAGGTGCCCGTTACAGTTTTGATTATTCTTTCTTTGGTTCTGACAACTACCTTCACTAGCTGGTAATCGCATTCTCAAACTGCGGACACCATCCTGTCACAACGGTACCCGGACATTTACCCGAATCCCGAATGGACATTTTCCCGAATGATGAGATACCCGAAATCATTTTGCCGGAACACCTTTTTCCCGAATCCATTCACTGGGACGTCCTTTTCCCCGAATAAAAATTTATTTGATTAATATAAACTTTCATTTTGTTTATAAACTCAGGACAAGGTTATACCAAAATTCATTTTACAAATATATCTTGTAAATTACGGTTACCAATGGTCAGGAATACATTATTTCGAAAACTACAATTAGAGAAAAAGGTGTTTTGATTGCTGTTTAATTAAATAATTTTTTTTCGGGAAACAGGGTATTCGGGAAAATGGGTTCGGGAAAAATTATTTCGGGTATTTGTCATTCGGGATAATGCCCATTCGAAAAATGACCAGAAATCTATCGCAACAGGAGGAGGAGGTCACGAAATTCAAACAATCGACGCGTGTTTACACTGTTATGGCCCGAGGGAAATATCGGAAAAACGAAACGAGAAATGCGACTTCCATGTTTAATAGCGCTTATTCATAATCGCTAGTGTCACTACCGCTGATATTTAATTCTGAAGTGGAAAGCGATTGTAAGACGACGGTATTATTTGACACATATCCATCACTAACAAAAACAAACGCTAGAGGTGTCGCTGCAATCCGAGCGGACTAGTTGCGAACTGGGTCAGTGAGTTCTCTCGGCTGGCTCTGTTTTTAGCTAAAAATAAACTCGATACAGTGGAATATATCACTTTTTGCCGGTGTGCGGTAGCATCCGAACGCCTGGGGTCCGGCCAGGTGTGGCGACGTTGATACAGACGTCATTAAACACTAACGCAGTAGTTTTTGTGTACGCGTGGTTTGGTTTCCGAGCAGCCGTATCATCTTTCAATTAATTTATAGCCCTTGTTTATAAATACACACACGCTCCCTCACTTAAATCATAGGCTATACCTAATGTGTTGGAATACCAGAGTGAACTCGTTTGTTTAATAAAGTGTTACGTTCGTGTCACGGATAACTCGGCCGCGAACTGTCGACGTCCGAAACGAATGTCGATCGCTTTTCGATTCCTATACACGTTTCTTCTTCTGCTTTTCTGTTTCGGCCAATTTGCATATGTTACTCTTCTTCTTCTTCTTCTTCTTCTTCTTCTTCTTCTTCTTCTTCTTCTTCTTCTTCTTCTTCTTCTTCTGCTTCTCCTCCTCCTCCTCCTCCTCCTCCTCCTCCTTCTCCTCCTCCTCCTCCTCCTCCTCCTCCTCCTCCTCCTCCTCCTCCTCCTCCTCCTCTACTACTACTACTACTACTACTACTTCACGGATTAGGCACATTGCCTGTTCCTCGCCATCTTGGTCTCGGACTTCCTACATTCCTTGTTCCAAAGGGTCTATACCTATATCCTACTTTAGCTAACTGTCTAGCCTCCATTCTGTCCAGATGTTGCGAGCAGCCCATACGATATTTCTGAATTGTGTCGTTTATCGTATTGTATACCTGCAGCTCATTCGTAATATCCTCACTGCGCAAACGATCTCGCATAGTAAATAATTGATAATATACAAATTTTATAATTAACAATTCTTTGGCATCACCACAAAACAAAACGGTTTCCATTAGTCTCACTATAATTTCGAATCGTACGATTTCCAGTCGCATTGTAAACATGCAGTCAGCACTGACGTAGCAGATCGTAACTTGGCCTCATTATGACGTATCATTCCGGCTTCCCTGTCTGAGAAGTACTAATACGAATAACATGAAGGAGTCGACGAGATTGAGGTCAGCGCCGACCGTTGACATTTTCCAACGTTTCGTAGACACGGTAGTTTATGTCAGGAGGAAATGCGGAGCGCTTTCAGACCTAGAATTATCGACTTTTGACGCCACGTATCTGCCGTCGATTCAGCGTTAAAGCCGTAAAAAGTCATACGGGCACGGTTTGTGATAACGTACGTATACATCGAGTCCAAAACAAAGAGTAAACAATGAAAACTGACTTGTCCAGATGTAAGCTTACGACAGAATTTAAATGGGTCATCGTTTTGTGTGACTGTGTGTGTCAGACTACGACGTCGTTCGTATTTCCGAGTGCTCATGTGACACAAACGTGTGAATCATTTTGTCACGTTTTGTTTATGGCGTGTGTGTGTGTGTGTGTGTGTATGAGTTACAGATAATCATACTGGAACAATATGAATTTATTGTTTCAGACAAAACATTAACCTAAGGCGGCGCCTGCACAGCGTCGCTGTTGTAGTCACGAACTGTTTTGATTCACTGACCGTGTCACGTCTTTTTGACACGTGAGAGTCATTATACCGATAGTAAAGGCTATTACAATTAAAAGTTGACAAAGAGTTGAAACGAAATTGAACATATCTAAACCAGAATTTGTGACAGTATCATAAGAAAAACAAGATTCAAACTTCAGAAATGAAGTTTCTGAGAAGAACAGAGGGTTGCAAGAGACAGGATCATTTGCGGAACGTGGATATTAGAGAAGAGCTACAGGTATTCTCCATTAATTATAAAATCCAGACTTATCGCCAGGAATGGTTACAGCATCTGGACAGAATGGAGGATGGACGACCACCTAAGGTTGCGTTTCGATATAGACCCTTTGGTACAAGAGATGTAGGGCGAGACGAGAGCGAGATGGAGAGATACTCTGTGAAGACGGAACAGGCAAAGTGCCTACTCCGTGAAGTGCAGAAGAAGAAGATCATAAGAAAAGAAATAAATACAGGTAAGACTTGAAGAAGAATAGTATTTTGGGAAAGAAAGGAAAACGAATGGACTGAGTGGAACAAATGGATGAATTAACCGAACAACTTCAACTTGGAGGGTGGAGCCATCTGCAGAAAGAAAGAAGGATACACTGCCGTTTAAGAGGAACTGGGAAATAAGAAGAGAAGGAAGGCCAAGAAGAGAGGAAGACCAAAATTTAACGAATGAGATGATTGTGCGCTACCGCACACACAAATATCGGAAAATATGGAAGAAGTGAAAATACTGCCTAGAAGAACATTATGTGTCAGTAGAATCTACCCTTTTTGAAATAAACGAGACGAGTCCAGTAGTAAGTTGGCATGGAGAGACAGTTATGGAGACGTTAATTGCGCAGTCTTATATATCTGCCAGGTCGGTAAGTGTTTAACAAGGTTTGGCGACAAAGATAGCGTACAGTAAAGAAACTACCAGAGTTAGAACTAAAAGAAGAAAACTAATTTGTTGTAATACAATGCATCTGAAATTACAAATTGTTTTACGTAGATCTGAAATGTATTGATTGGTGATTAAAGTAAGGCAAGGAATACCTACTGTAGAAATTGATTATATGCAGAGACGCGTGCAGTTTACGTGCGGAGGTAGAACCGAAATAAAAAGTGTGAAAGCAAATGGTAGTTATTTGGTGCATTACAAAAACTCTGGGAAATAAAAGTATGGCAATTATATGGCTGTAAGTAAAGAATAAGTTACGTAGTCAAGGAAGTTACTGGGGGGGGGGGGGGCTATGACCTCTGCCCACCGAGTAGGTTGCAAATAAGGTTTTACATAAAAGCTACGGGCAGGCAGTACCAGCTCACTAAAACCAGCACCTGTCGGGCCGCTTATCATCAGTAACTTACCACCACGTAAAAAGTCTGATTTACAACCCTCGCCATGGAAAAATCTTGGACAATACAACTGGGAAAATCGTTGCCCGCCATTGAATAGAATGGACGAGTAAAGATGGCGTAAACGGATATTAGAATAACAACCAGTGGCGAAAAGAGAGAGCAGAGTACCGTCCGTAACATGACAAAGTTCGTCTCGGAAACTCTGGATGTACCGGCTTGCAGACGGAAGACTTGAAGTAATGGAAACCTGTAGAGAGAAAAGACAGAGGATGTCCGACTCGTGAGGCGGGATGAAGACGAAGAAGAGGGAGGAGGAGAATGGTAAATGAATATTGTAAGTAGGTATGGAAATCTTCGATTGGGAACGGATGATTACTTTGTTTTTTGTAGATTAATGCATGTATGATCCGGTTAACGTCAGTTATAGTAGCATAAGTACATTTTTTTAAATAAGGAGCGAGCAGAGAAACTATAGTGCACGAACGAGTCTTAATGTTTTTCAAGTGTGCATTGCGGTAATTGCACCCACATACAGTAAAAGGGTGTCAGTAGGATTATATTATGTGAAACCAAACCGACGTGGCTCGGCGGGGCGGCGGACGTATATAGTACTGTAGTAGTAAATAATAATTGTACACGTATCGAATTGACACGCGACTGACTGACTGACGTTTTAGCCCATGAGGGCCAAGGGTGTAGATAGGAGAAGGTCCTTGGCACACACTTGTTAAACTCATTATATATATATGACTTGACTGACCGCTGATTTGTACAATTACGGCTGATGCACTTCGCACTTCGGTAGTCGGTTTTGAATCCTTTTGAATTTTTTTTTGCAATAGTGAAATGAGAACACGGACGGAATGGAAGCTCAGAGAACGAAATGTACATGTCAGAGCCATCTTGAGATGTGGTGACATCCGACAGTCAACTTAATTAAGCTGAGCAAATTGTCCGACCCAAATCTGGGATATTTTTAGAGAATTAATTTCTTTCCAAAACGCATTTTATTAGAACTGTTCATCATCATCTAAAGGCCATGCCTTGTCGAGTTAGGCACGTCTCTCTCTCTCTCTCTCTCTCTCTCTCTCTCTCTCTCTCTCTCTCTCTCTCTCTCTCTCTCTCTCTCTCTCTCTTTTCTGTCTCCATCATTGTCCTCTTTAAATCGCAGTAGGATAAGAACTTCATCTTCTTTCCCATTTCTTTGAAGAACGCTGCTCTTGGTAGTCCTCTTGGTTTTTCCCCCGATACCTTTCCTTCAAAAATGTTACTTAAAAATTGACATAAGAATTAGAACTGTTATATTGCACTTATTATTTTATTAGAACTATTAAAATTTAACACTAAATGTATTATTATTATTATTACTACTATTTTATTTTTTAAATTTATTAACTCTCACTCACGCACGCGTCGCGCGTGCACACACACAGAGTATCGATAAATTTTTAATTATTCTGATATTGAAGGCTTCGACTGTGAGTAGCGTACTTTTCAAGTGTAGCGGCATTTTTACAATTCGCTTTTTTTTCAGAAATGGCGTTATAAAATTTTATGCGGTCAATCTGAATATTGTAGAGAATCTGAAGAGTCCCAACCAGCATGTTAAGTTCTAAATTGCTTTTATTATCAGATTATTTAATTTTCATGTACGAAAAAAATATTCTTTTTCTACCGGTTTTGTTAGACGGTAACGTGAATAAATAATTAGGCTACATATTTTCAGAAATTAAGAGTATACTTCTTTATCCTCAAAGTACGAATGAACTCCATCTAGTTTTTGTCACCAATTTTTTTTCTTTCCATTTTAGTTTTTTATACTCAACATAAAAAACCCATACTTTATTCATAAACGCAAATCAACGTCCCAGTAGTCCACCCCCGGGATTCTGAGACAAGAGTTGATAGTCCAGGACCAATCCCGGATTTCCAGGACGATTGATCGCCGTAAATTAACAGTTTTGACGCTCTAATGTGATCCAACATAAACATTTCATCGATCCCAATATATGCCGGTAATAAATATTTAAAAATACCAAATACCAGGATATAGAACAATAGGATTAAAAAAAAATCATTATTTTTAATTGTTTTTCCTATACAAATGTTAGAACAATATTGTCGTCATCTTTATTATGCATAATATCTGGTTAACTAATCACTTATAAAATAAAATCGAGCTTTAAATAGAACTTCGTCTTTTCGTTAAGTGTTTCGATAATTCTCCAACTTCAGTAAGCCTATAATTTTAATGTGGTTTGTAGTATTTTAGTTTGTAGTTTAGTATTTAGCCTTGTTATTTATGGAGCCACATCAAACAATGTCGGCCACCGCCTGCGTACATTATCAGATCATTTATTCATTTCTGTAGGTCTGCAGGGTAAGGTTTTGACGGCGCGTGTCCTGTAGGCTATACCAAAAAGCCAATTCAGTTTTTTCGAAGGAATTTTATTTTCCTTTACTGGATTTTTTTACAACGACTTCATTTCGTGTCTTCGTGGTTATTTTCGAGAAACGTTTTTTGGAACTAGATCGGCTTACAATTCTATCGCCTTTATTGTCTTTTTCGAACAAAAATGAAAATGCTTTACGTGTTCTGAAATCTGTTCGTTGTGAATGAGGTGTAACGCACCGAAGTATTTCACAATTCGTAAAGTTTCATGTCATAAGTCAGTGATGTACCTTTGTTTTACGTAGTTTTTTTGCTGTCATCCATGTTTAATGTCATTGCATTATAATACCTCTATAATACTGTGTCCGCTATTTTGTCTTGTTTTTAAGAAGTTCCAATATTTCTACCAAGTTGGTTAACTTTCTGGAAGTTTCCTTTCACCCCCTGTTGTCAGCGAGTCATATCTGCACGAGTCGATACAAGACTTTCTGAAACTTATCGCTTTCTAACTTTATACTTCTTATCTTCTTCAAGTTGGGAGTACACGCGTGGACCTTCAGCCCCCCCCCACACACACAGACACACTTCCACCATTTACGGTAGAGAGTGGGTTTCCTGTGTCACTTCTTATCACATTATTGACTACACAAGTTACGGTGCAACCTATAAGTTTTATAGCCGGGGTGAGCGTAATTTTAAGTTACTTGCAAATTTAAATTGAGGGTAAATCAAACGATAAAGTAATAAAATATATAATTTTTATTTCTTTAATTTACTTTAATTTCTTAAATGACACTTTAATTTCTTACTTTATTATAAAATGTAATAATTATACAATAAGTAAAATAATAAATCATTAGTTCTTAACTGTCTGACTGTCTCTGCCCCCCTCTCTCTCTCTCTCTCTCTCTCTCTCTCTCTCTCTCTCTCTCTCTCTCTCTCTCTCTCTCTCTCTCTCTCTCTCTCTCTCTCTCTCTCTCTCTCTCTCTCTCTCTCTCTCTCTCTATTCCTCCCATGAACTCACTCATATTTCTATTAATATTAATACTGCTATTTATTTACATTACTTATCATCATGATCATCATCATCATCATCGTGGGGGTCAAACGTAATGGAAGAGTTCTGTACGTATAAAGAATAAGTATTAATTTCAGTGTCTCGATAGTGTTAAAAACACCTCGTGTAAATTTATATAATTAGTAATAATAATCTTACTATATTACTATAATATTTTATATTAGTTCTGCGATGTGCATATGTTCGTTTAATAACTGCTTATCGTTTACAGCTCAGTATGCCGAATGTTATACTGTATACTATAAACTGAAATTCGACTGCACTGATGCATATTTGGTGATGATATTTTACATGTTTGGTGATTTAATATGTCGTGTGAGGTTACAGCAGTGCCGCCGAAACAGTCGAGACTAATGAGACACAGACTGACTGTCATATTTCGTCCCTCTGGTTACGTCTCAGATTCAACCGTTGGATTCAACTTTACGGCTGTGCCTCTTCCCGACTCCGCCTCATTCTGTCATAGAAACAAACCAGACTGGTGCTAAATAATGCCACACACCCGCACACGTTTTTCGTATTATACAGGGCATCTTGTTACACAGTTTATACGTAATCTGCAGAGTGACAGAACGATTTCGTCGAAATCACCCACCGCGTTCAGAAATTCGTTTCTCACTGTTCACAGTAACACGTTCGACAAATCTTACTTAAACGCGAATGTACAGTGAACATCACTTCGTACTTAACTGGAACGCAAAATAATCGCTATAAAACAACTCGCGCTGACCGATGGCTTCGCATTATACAGATCGCTGCGAATCTCGACTTCTGTTGGTATGTATAATGGTCGCGACAACGTGCCGTTTATAGGTGATTATACGTCACATTATCCGATGTGTGTCACCATGTTCCACTACAAAGTCAGCACGGTACAAGTAATAATTGTTCTCTATCGTTTTCTCGTCGCTGTGACAATATCTGGCTGACACATAAGTACGGTTGTAAACTGCGGATAGACTGAGAACTGCAGCGGATAGATTCGCTGTGAAGTAAGGTAAGCAGGAACCAAAGGAACTGAATTAACGTCTGGACCGGATGAATAGTGCAGTGGCGTATCTAGAATTTGGTTTGTGGGGGAGAGTCCGGGTCGGCTTGATACAAAAGAAAAAAACAAGTTAAGACTAATCAACATTACTATCTTGAAGTGGCTGAAAAACGCGTGACGACATCCTGAAATCAGTCCCGTTAAAGTAAACGGTAATAACACAATAAAAATATGTGATATCGAAACATAGTTAAATTACGGTATACTTACTGACGGAATTGATTTTTCAATATTTCACATTTCAGACGTATACCCTAATGCCGTGTAATAAACCTGTTTGTATATTTAAAAAAGAGCTAGTACTCTATTAGGGAACACAGCTGGAAAAAATAAAATAAAACCTGTCTAAAAATTAAGAGATTAACAAAATTCGTCAACTTTTCCGACCCTCTCGAGGGGAGGTCCGGTCCCGTTCGTCCTCCCCCCGTAAATACGCCCCTGGAATATTGACAGATTAAAGTACCTATACAAACCGTATGATTGCAGACTCTTGGACCGTAACAGACGATGCTTGATATTACAACAACACAAATTGATAATTTAATGTAATTTCATTTGTGGAGTGCTAAAACTCATACAACATTACTGATAACGTGTATCAATTACTGGGGTTTGGGTGTAATCGTAATAAGAGTAGTCATTGATTGAATTGTAACTTGTTTTCATCAATTTATTCAAAAAAAATTTTTTTACTTCGTCATAAACCTTCATTATTGTTTGCTTAACGTTTAATTGTTGCAGTACATTTATCATAAATAAATCTTATAACCTACAGTAACAAAATTATATTCTACGTCTTTAGTTGTTAATCTTAAAATTTCGACTGCTCAGTCTGATTTGTGTGCTTTACTGCAGCTTTGTTTTATTTTCTTTATATAAATTTTACTACGTTACTTTATGCATTGCATACATATTGCTCATTGATTATTTTACAAACTTTCAATAAAATTTAAATTTACTAAATTAATTGTTAATCCTCAAAGAAAATATTTATTAAATTTAAATTAGATTCTCTGAATCTCTATATCTACATTTTACATCTCTTATTTATTTTTCTAAATTTCAAAGTGTCTTTTAAATGTCTCCAGTCTTTCACATAAAATTTATAAATTGATTATTTGTCACCTTGGTTCTGTAGCTCATACTCATGTCCTCCGTTGATCCGTAGGTCCTCTTCTGATGGAGTTCCCTACCTCGGTTCCACTTGTCGTCCTCCAGTTATTCGTTCCTTATGGTCCCATCTGGTTGCTGTTGTGTAGAGTGATATGTTGCTCTGCACCTGCTCCTGTTGTTCTAGTAGACGCCTCTATTGTTCTGCATAGCGTTCCTCTGCCTGATGTAACCTTATTGTTTGTCTTGAGTGACGAACGTTTGTGGGTGTAGACATCGTAGAGTATGTTCTATAATCGTATTAGTAATCAAACCACGAGTTACTGTTTGATACTTAGATGAACATATCGTCCATCCGACTTTACAGTTCAATTAACAAAATTTAAAAATCGCGTCGATATTGGGGATAACGTCCCGCCGCTTCTGAAGATTGATTGAGAGTAATTTGGCTTCATTCGTGCCCTTATTTATATTCGAGCATCTTACCACACCTGTTGGGACAGAATTCAGCATGTCAGGAATTGCTTGGAGGCGTCACTTCCCCCACTATCGTCAAATTTCATACTTTCTCACATTTCTGCCAATTGCAATGTCTAATGTGGATTACAAGGTGCTCTAACGGTGTCTGATGTAATTACACATGTTCACTGTAATTACCATCGTAATAGCATAATTCGTGTAATTACTACGCTCTTAAAATCGCACTGAATTCGCACTGTACGTCCTTTTCACGCCGAATTCGCACTGCACAAGTGTATTATTTTTATACATATTTAGAAGTCTTTGCAATTTTTCTACCATTTATGGTTTTCTTATAATTAAATAAAAACTATAATTTAACATCCGTTTGGGGTGAGATTGCAAACTTTCAGGCTTGAACCGGCCTCACGCACTCACACTATTTACTACTGTACACACTCTCAGTCACAATCGCGTGATCGTGCATGTTGATTCCTGCGTATAAACTCAGCTTTCAATCTCACACCTGCTTATGTATTACATATTTCTAAATTTAATCCAAATATTTATTTTATCTAATAAATGCACATTACAGCATATGCTTGTATTGTCGCAATATGTAGAAGAAAAACAAAGAAGTTATTGCAAATTCATATTATACCAAGAACGATAACGCGGATTGCTTTGAAGATTGTTCATTATATTGACATCAACGTAGGCAACATAGGCATTATATTGAAAAATCATAGAGCACATGTTGTGTATGGTCGAACAATCAGCAAACTATCATACGACTTAGTCGTATATCAAACTATTATTACGAATTAGTCGTTCTAAACGGTACAGTCCCAATATTTGTAATTATATAATTACCTTATTATCCACTCTAGTGATACAAAGTTTCGTCAGTTATGACGCGTTTCGGGACTAAGTCCCATCCTCAGATAACACTTAATTCAATAAATTAATACATTAAAAATTGCAACCATGATACTGGTCAAGTCAATAAAATAAAATAAAATAAAATTACAAATCGCATGTGATATGTTTTACTAACCATGGCCGGATCTTCCGCATGCGTTCACCCACAACCGCGATCGTCACGCGACTGGTCAAAGATTAATCCAGACCGATTGCAGTGTCGAACAAGTAGTTTGATGCAAAATTTATCTGGTCATTTAGTAAACTGTTTTTAGTGGTACTATTTTTTATAGCTTTATAAATTTCAAATTCCTCCAGACTATCCATCCGTTTACCTTTTTTACAAAAATGCAACGCTGTTAAATTTTCTTCGAAGCTCGTATATTTATGTCCGCTTGATATTAAATGTTGTGCAAAATTGGACTTAGTATTACTTGGCTTGGAATATGTTCTAAAAATCTTGTATAAAAACATCTGCCTGATTGACCGATATAGAACGCATCACAATCATCACATTTTATTTTATGTACCAATATTTGTACCCGCACTCAATTTCGATATTTCGATTATGCGATTATTGGCATCGATATGTAGTGAATATCGCATATACTTTTAGTTAGTAAATAGAAATCAGGAAAATTTATATGTGTATGTTATAACAAGTTTGTTGACGATTGCAATCATGTTTCGCTGTCATATTTTTTAGGAAACATTTTTCTAGCTATATAACTCTTGAGCCTGTGACGCCAAAAGTTTGCATGTTACGTTAACATGCAAAATAAAATTACACATGGAAATCGATATCCCTAGAAAATAATACTAGCTTTTGTGAAATCCGCGTAAAATAACCAACTCGAAGTAAGGCTTGCCTGTTACCATACATGTCTCTCTTTTTTGTGACAGACCTCGTTTTCCAACAGTCCTCGTTTTTACTTCCATGTTCCATAAGGAAATCGAAGTATGGTGATGGCGAAAAAATCGTGTTCGAGATAAGGGCTGATTGTGATTGTACTACCCTCAAAACATGAAGAAAAGTAATTTAACTCAAATTCAAATAGAATCAAATAATTTTTTGCATATGTTCCTTGTTGTAGAGAACTCAAGGCCTGTTGATTTTGGTGAAGATTGGTTATGGGGAAGGGGTAGTTTACCTGCAACGTTTTATGTTTTAACAAGAGTAAGTTCCTTAATTTTGATAAATAAAGTATCCTGAAAAGAATGTCATAATAATCCACTGTAGAAAGGTAGATGAAATATCTATATATGAAAAGGGTAGTTGAAGGGGGAGGGGATAATTTTTTATGTGTACTACGTTATCGGCAACGAGGACATAGTTTGTTGTCAAAATTCCTTCCCGAGCTGTCTGGCCGTGGTCCAATGTTTTCTGCAAAACTAGACGTTTCGGCAGTGCCATCGACTACCACATCAGTGAAAATCGAGTGCGCTAACGTGAGGTTCTATACGTTAGTGACCACAGTACTGTGGTTAATGCTGAAGAAAGAAATAGTTTCTATGGAAATATTTCATTTCGAAAATGTTTTTTAATATAAATCTTAGAACATGGAAGTCATGTATGGTTCTCCATACCGATATTTCAAGAATATTCGGTTTTTGTGCACGTCACAGAAAAAGCGACCAACTCGATTTAATTCCTCGCCTATTACTATACATGTCACCCTTTTTGTGGCAGAACTCGTTTTCCACTAATACTTTCTTCTTTCACTAATACTCGGCTTTTGTTTTACACAAAATTTGCTTCCAGTGAAGTTTTCGATATTTTACTGAATAACACAAAAGATTAACAACTCGTTTTCATTTGTTAGTAATACGTTGTTTTTTATGTTTTAATCTTACTATTCAGAAATAATTGTATTTTTCGTTTGACATTTTATGTTTTTTTTTTTTTAAATACGTTATGTTCCTTGTTTTTAATGTTTCTAGCTTTCAAGCATTGTGTAGACACATTAAACTTCATATAGGCCTATTTCGTAAACATAGCTTTTATTGTTTTAAAAAGCAAGCTAAAATCAAAAACCATTATTATCTTAACACCCGTAATTCGCTTTACA
Source organism: Magicicada septendecula (assembly GCA_034769895.1). Classification (NCBI taxonomy): domain Eukaryota; kingdom Metazoa; phylum Arthropoda; class Insecta; order Hemiptera; family Cicadidae; genus Magicicada; species Magicicada septendecula. Next base: position 89,602,760 of record CM068371.1, on the reverse strand, counting down.
TTTATGAAATAGAATAACTTACAATCAGTACACTTCTTCTTCTTCTCCACATCGTGGTATATCGATACAGTCGCATATTCAAAACTTTGAAAAGGTAGTGTGAGTACGGATATTGGGACAGTTCCGTCAGAACTGATCCTTTTTAAACGTAGGAGAGGCGGGCCAGTTCTCTGCCCGTTTAGTTTTTCCACAACTGCTACCCGCAGGATGAGTGTGTGGGAATATAGCGATCACGTGCATATACACCCGTCTGTGAAGTGTGCACATGTGTAGAGAGTTTGTGTGTCTGCTTCGCTACCTGGACACCCCACCGTCCCCGCGTGGGGTGTGATCGCTTTATTATTACTGTTCTCGGAACTCTCCGTCTTTGTCTATTCACCACTGCTATACCGCAAACGCTCCCTTTGGTTTTGTGTAGTGCACACACAGGACTTTTGGAAAGTACTGTGATGGAAACATTAAAAATGAATTAAGAGAAAGCTATAACGCTTGTATTTCGTTTCTGACATTTTGAAATGTTACGATTATCGGTTTACACGAAAAACTTGACTACGCTAGCTTGATTGACTTTTTTAAAGCAATGAATAGTAATTCATCGAACTAGAGGTAGAAGAATAGATTCCCTTCATTCATAAAAAGTACTTGTGATTTTTCTATGTTTTGTCAAGATTCGATTTTCCATATAAAATTCATGAGAAATTACAAGCTTCTTCGAAAATGTGGAAAACAAATTTTTAAAGTACGTATTAATATATGAATAATTTAAACAAATAGCCATACCAATATTTAAAAAAATATGGGTGAGTTGATGAGAGAGTGAGAGGGAGAGGGGGGAGAGAGAGAGAGAGGGGGGTCAATTTTAGCAATTTTAACTCTTGCTGTTTCGTACAATGTTTAGCAAAAATGTTCACTGTAAGCCATAATTATTTCAACTCAAATTGTGGGTGTGTTTATGTGTAGACGCTAGACTTTACGGACAGACAATTCTGGAGCGTTTGTAGGTCGGTTTGTTTGGTACTGGCGCGGATCCACGGAGGGAGAAATGTGATAAATTTCTCTCCTCCTAATGGTCACTTAAGACAAAAATTTTTTCGTAGTTAAAAATGTGACTGTAGAATGGTTCTGTGATTGTGAATATGATACAAAAATTCATATCACGTTATTAGGCACATGCTTTTATTCTAAAATTACTTTAAATTGTGACTGTGCCTTGCCAGTTTTTGTTTGATACATACCATAAATGAGTAGTGTGTATATTAAACTGTAAGTTAATATTATTAACAGAACGATGAACTGATACGGTATGATTTTATACTTGTACGTTAATAAACTTATGGTGCTGATAAATAACACACTTTATTTATGTCTTCTCTCATTTCTATCATTTATACTTTAAACCTTTAAAGAATGGTGCGACTTTCATAATTCCCCCCCCCCAAATTGCTTGCTGGGTCCGCCCCTGGTTTGGTCCACGCTCTATCACCCCACTCTCTAGTTTTCACATGTAGGATTCATATTGTAAACAAAGCGAACAGTTTGTGGGCATCTCCTCTGAGCGTGTTGAGCTGAAGAAATTCGCATCAAGTGGTGTTTTAAAATGACTTATTACCGTTTTCCGTATTACACAGACTTAGCTAGTTGCAATACAGGGAATGCAAACTAACAGCCGTGTTGATTATTGACGCTTTGTCTGTAACTCTGACTGTGGATTTCTCTCACTTGGAGGTGTCTGGCGTTCTCGTGTCCTTAGCCGTACCATGTGTCGGAAATACTTGATGGCTGAGTATGACGGCGAGATGTCTCGATCGTATACGCCATATTTTGACTCGTTGGATTGAACTTTTTGGAGAAGAAAGCAAGTGTTCTTGTTCCTCTTCTACTCGCTGCTGTGGGACAGTGGCTGTAGAGAAATTTGAGGCATCTGTGACTTGCATCTATGATGGCAAGTTGTGGGTTGTGTTTTGGATGAGCAAGGAAGAAGTTATCGCACCGGTTTGTGTATGTGGATGCCAGAATTTTTGGACAGACCTTTTGGATATCTCAACAAATATCTGTCAATCAGCCTGTTAAATAACGGTTCAGTATATCACTTACTCTTTTTAACATTTGTATTGACGATCTGCTAAGGAAATAGAAACATCTACCGAATCCTGGTGTTAAGTTATCACGAGGCAGATATTTGAAAGTACTGTTGTTCTCTGACGATGTGCTTGTACTCCAAAGTACAGAATCTGATTTGTAAAATCTGTTTTTAAGCTTCACCAGATTTACAAACAATACAATATGAAAACCTTCACTATAAAAACAAAGGTAATGGCATTTCGAGGCAAGGAGCCAATAAGAACAAAAATAATGATTAGTGATCGAATTCTAGAACAGGTGAGCCACTTTAATTATTTGGGAAATGATATTGGCTACGATAGGAATTATGATATTGATGCTAAGTTAGGTAAGGTCCAGACGATCTGTGGAACAACCAATAGTATTTTTAGAAACAATGTACGTCGAGATACAAAATTAAAGTTCTACAAATTTATGGCAGTCCTATGGGTGTGGGTTATGGACAACAACCAAGAAGAAACAAAAGAATAACCTCTAAACAGGTCACGAAAATGGCATTCTTAAGAGGAGGTAAAAGGTGTTCTAAACTTGACCGCATACGGAATGAGGCCATAAGACAATAGTTACAAGCCTTTAACTTGAATGAAAAATTAAAAGATTACAAACAACGGTGGAAAGAACATTTAGAAAGAATGTCAGATTCCAGATTGGCTAAAAAAGTCGAGAAATACAAACCTAAAGGCCACAGGTGTGTGGGTAGACACAGGAAGAGTGGCTGGAGGATTTTTGAAGGCGGAACAGGCAGCACCACCTTGCCTATGCCGTGTTGTGAAAATGATGATGATGGCGTTGTGGAGTGTTTGTTAGTCGGTTTGTTTGTGCTGCCAAGTTATGTTTTATAAACGCCCAACACGCATTTACGAGCACTAAACCTGTATCGCAGAGAATTAATATTATTATAGTTTATTATTATAATAATTCTGGCGTGTATATCTGAGTGTGAGTGTGTAATACATAGAAACGTGTTTATGCGACGTTGTTTTCCTCCGTACACGGTTGTAGAACAAGTAGCCTAGCCTATGTAGGCCGCACAAGAATTAAAGCAATCGCGCGAGGTAACTGACCCGCACATAATTCAAGTAGTTAATAAATAATTGTGATTGGCAACGGGGGCCCGGCAGATTACTTGCCTCTTTGACTCGGTAATTTCAACAATTTATCCGTTCCGCGTATCTATAATTATCACGATGACATCACGATTTTGCGCTAGATAACGAGCGCCCAGTCGTTATTGGCCGGTCGTTTAATTAATACGTGCGCGTATGTGTGTGTATGTGTGCGCGTGAGGAAGGAGGATAGACTCGTAGTGTTGTTCTGCGTGGTGTTCATAAATTCTGCAAAATGACAGCATAATTTTTGGCATTCACAGTTGGACAGTTCGTATTTGTCTGCGTCACAGAGATGACAGTCAGTAATGAGATATGTACCGGCCTTCCTAGGATACTAATAAACTATATAATAATAACAGCTTTGTAAGTAGAGTCGTGTTAATCATACTGAAACCAGAAAGACGTATCCAGACAATGGAGAGATTATTAATGTGTTTATTCTGTTCAAGTTCTGTAGTGAATTCAAAAACGAATTGTTAGGTTTTTTTTACTGGTAATTTTTTAAATAATTATATCTGTCTTATTTGTAAGCCATAATGCTAACACTAAGTAACCATCTATACTGATCCTAAACTCTTCACGAATTATTGCTTTTCTTCAGCAATAATGTAAACAAATTAAGGCGTGAGTCCCACAACGTGAAACTAGACGTTGCTTGGCAAACAAACCCTTTGTCAGGTAAACAACAGGAAAGTGTAAGGTTATCAATGATAAATTAGAAGTGAACGCAAACTCTCGCACGGCCGGAGTTGTAATTGTAAGACATGTTAACCGGGCTATTAGGCCGTGGTCCTGGGTTCTCATGTCCTGAACCACCACACGTTTCGACCGAACCAACGGCGGCCATCTTCAGTGCAGCGGAACAAGGTAGTAAAGCCAAAGAATAAACTGTCTGGTGTTATATAAAATATATAATAATTTATATTTCCAAAGGTTTTAAAAATTTGTTTAAATTAATTTTAAATTAAGAATGTTGTTTCTATAGTCTCTTTGAGAATAGCTTAATAAGCTGAAACAGCTGTCAGAGGTAAATATTAAACTGTGAAAGTTACCAAGTGTTTTGTATGTTTTTTTTTAAACCTTTGTATTAATATGTTTCACCAAGTGCCCGACGAGTCGTCAGTCAGTATCGTGAATTACATTTTATCTTAACTACTTTCGTTGACTGTGAGCGTACGCTTACATATAATTCGGAAAAAGAGGGATAATTAATTTAAGTCAGTACTAAAATGTATACATATTACTGTATTTTTAAATTTCAGCCCTCAACGACATACAATTTGAACGAAAGTAGAGACATTTTTCAAGGTACGTCATTTATTAATTAGCTTTTAAATGCTATGATTCATACTTGAAGTAGGTCTAATAAGTAAGATAAAACTCTAGTTTATGGAAGACTCTAGCGAGCTGCAAGAGGAAGACAACTTGATTTTTGTTAGCTAAAATTTGTGAAAGAGCCGGTTGCTTAGTTTTGAAGGAAAATCGTTAAAATAATAAATAATCTTATTAAATCCTCTTATATCATTAATTTGTAAATAACATCTTTGCTTCCTTCAGAGATTTCATATGTCTTCCATCATGAACAGAGGTTTTTGTTTGTTCTTTATCTTCAATCTACATGTCTGTAGAATATAATAACGGTTTTCCATTTAGGCGTACATACACACTGTCGGGTATCAGTCTTTCTTCCTCTTCCTCTATCTAACACTCTCTCCCCTCCATTTCTCTTTTCTCGCCTTTTTCTTTAGGTTTACCTGTTTATTTGACTGTCGTTTTTATGCTCAGAATGTCTTCAGATAAAATCACTTGTATTTTAAAGTTACGTCGTTCAGAGCTCTCTTCGAGAAAGGTCGATCTTCAGGTATTCATAACATGCAAATTTTCGTAACGGAGTATATTCAGTACCTTATCATTTTTAAATAATAAATCGTTATGCCAGATATTAACCTTCAACTTTAATTCAGTATTAGGTATTAGGTTTTTGATCTTATAGCTACACGTGCAGCATAGCGGGGACTTATGGGATACGATTTGTCCGATTAATCAAAGATTAATGTACTTCATATCCCTAGAATCCCGGAACGGAGCTGGCAACATTTCCCTGAGAAGTATCGACGGTCCATGAAGCGTGTGTATACGCGCGCGCGTTCACGCACTGCGTGTTGTTGACCAGTGAGTCACCGGCTGTACTGGAGAATGCAGAGAATCCGTAAGTTATTTAACTTTGCAGCTGGAATTTACTACACTCGGCCCGTTTGTGTGTGCGAAGGTTAACGAAAGGTCACGATCAATGTCTCCGCGGTACAACAACAAGCGAAAATGATGATGTCTTTAGTAAGAGAATGCATACAGCGTTTTGTCTCTCCTATTGTAAACTGAAGAGTGCATTAAAATTTTATACGTTTGAAATTCTGATGCGAAGAAATTATAGGTAATTACTAATTACATATATTACATGGAGCGAATACTTTTAAAGTTATGATTTTTAATTCCGGTACAGTCCCGAAGCCAGATGTGTAACAGATGTGTTGAGAGAAGTGCAGACAAGACGACAGAATCAAGTGTAGGGGTAGCCAAATGAGAGGACAGGATTTGTTGTTGTTGTGTTCTGGATCGTGTGCGTGTGTGTGGGGGGAGGGGGAAATTTAATACACGCTATTTAGCGTATACATCTGAATTATTGTCAGGGCGGACAAAGAAAGTATATTGTATAGTTACTTTACCCCCCATCCAGTCTGCGAAGCTATTTTCCTAGCAACATACAATAAAAATTTATACGTTTAGAATTCTTTGAGAAAAAATTATCGGGAATTACTAATTACAGACATTACGTGTAGCAGATCATGATTACATGATTTTTGAAATCATGAATTTTAATTGTGGTGCAGTCCCGAAGCCGGGTGTGTAACTGCGTTGATACTGCAATGCTGCAGCCGAAACGACAAAATGAAGTGCAGGGGTAGCCAAATGAGAGGACAGGATTTTTCGTTGTTTTGTTTTGGATTCTAAGAGGAAATCGTGTGTGTGTGTGTGGGGGGGGGGATTTATACACGCTGTTTAACGTGTAGGCCAGATGTAGATCTGAATTATTGTCAGGGTGGACAAAGAAATTATAGGCCTACTAATTCTACCCATCTAGACTACTTACTATCCCATCCCATATCTTGTCTACTTACTTTATCCATCTAGTCTAGGAAGCTATTTTACTGGCAACATAATTCAATTCTACCTTTCATGTGACAATAGTCGACATTTTAATATGATGGCCACAAGGAACTGCATTTAAGGAATTAACCTCTTTCGAACGTCGGAACTGAATTCAAGCGATCAGAAGCTGAGTCTGACGTTTGATTAGGAGAGCTATGCATTAGAGAGCTGCACTGTTGCAATAGTTCCTTCTACAACATGGGAATATCCGTGTAGGATATCAAATTAAAGGGAATATAAACAAAAATCTGAATATAGTGTTCATTTTGAATTGAAAATTTTTGACCCCGGGGGCCCAAAAAATCTGTCAAAATATTGATAATTCATACGGGGTGTCAGTATAATCGGAATATAACATATTTTTAAAGTTAGAATTGGAAATTTAAAGTTTTAGGATATCAGGATCCGCAAAAGGGAACACAAATTATAAAAATTATAAAAGTCTAGCTTGTCAGAGTAAAAGGAATTTTAACGCAAATCCGAGTGTAACGTTGACTCTGAAAATTATTTTAAATTTGGGGGTTCCACCATGGCCCAAAAATGGAACTCAGAATTTAAAGAAAAATGTAAAAGTCTATGTGGGGGATTAAAGGAGCAATTTTATCCAAAATATAAACTCGGTACCTTTGATTTGACAGTTAATATCTCTCAACACTCCTTTGCAAATTTTGAATTTCCTGCAAAAAGTTCGTAAGCTATTGTTATCAGCATTACATATTGTTATCAGTTTTGTACATTTGTGAGAAACATTATAGTTTAAGCATGACGGTTATAAAATTAACACTAAAAACCCAATGCAGTCGTTGGAAATTTTTAGTGTTTATATGAACAGTGTTTGCTTTACAATTGTTATTTTAATAAAAAAATAATAATTGTAGTAATCGGGGTTTTCGAAATGTTTCTGAAAATCTAAAAATTACATAAGATTGAAATTTATCTGGACTAATAATAAATATACTTCGTTTAAAATAGTGAGCGAGTTCTGCAGCTCAGCAAGGTTGCTAATTACAAATCTTAAATACGGTAACTTACCTCCGGAACGCCTAGATCTTATTTGGACTCAATTTAAACGCTCAATTACAAACAGCTCAGTTTGTGGGACACTTCAGAGAATAAAAACTTTTCTCAACGCAAAATAATTATTAATAGGGCTCAGATTTCTGTGACATTTATGTAAAATCATCATTTGTACGGATGGTTATGCGTATTTTACCCATGTTTTACGATTGTATAAAAATTTTATCAGTACTTGTATATAAGTCTGTTTTTAGTAATTTTCGATTGTGTTTGTTATGTTTCGATATTTCCCTTATTTGTAACTCGATTTGTAATAGTGAGTTCTATATAATTTACGTTACAAATACATATTTGTAAAAAAATTGATAAAATTTTCCGTAATACTGAATGAAATTTTAAAGATTAATTGAATGAAATCAGGAAATTTCAACAGTGAGTGAAATCCGAATTCTAATTAAATAATTATGAATTCATCATCCTGAATAGTAACGGCTGTAGCAATAGAAAAGCAGACGTTTCTGAAACGTAAGGTTTATGACTGAGCACGCTGAGCTAAGCCACTACCTCTACTTTTCGCGCAGCTATGCACCGGCCAACACATAGGCTAACCAGTAACACGATTTAAATACATTAATTCGTGTAGGAATTAACTGTGTTCCGTTCTGACCTTTTTTCCAGTTTCCATTTATCTTATGTTGCGTGTTTCTCTGTACGCGTACTTCTTGTTAAGGCTGTACATTATATTTAAAAGTATAGCCAAGCTCAAGTTTCGCAAGAATGTAGCTCATTTATATGTAATTACAGTTGAGCGGTACAGCGTACACGTAGGCGACATAATAAGACGCTTCAGCCACGACCATCGTCAACTTCCCGGGGAGTTTGCATAGGCATATAGAAAGTGAAATCCTATAACTTGTGTGTATACAGTAATTCCAACGTTTTATTACAGTCACACGTTAACAGAAAAACGACTTGTCTTTGTGTGGGCAGGAATTGTCCGAGCCCGAATCGCGTAAATCCCGGTTCTTTATCTTGGGCGCAAATTTACTTACGCTATCGTTTCGCAGTTGTCGTGCGTATATTGTTTGTGCACATTACGGCCGGTATACACAATTGTTAGTTAGAATTACTTGTAATGTAAATATATGAGCGACAATGTACGTACTTTCTTGTACATTTATAAGCGTAAAGTTGTCGTCTCTAGCGTATGTAGGTACAGCGTTAGAAAGATGCTCGAGCGCCGGTAATGCACCTTATAAGGCGAACAGGAGAAATTCCTTACTGACAGACCCGTGTAATATCCGAGTCGTGTTTACTATTATCGTTACGATAATAATATTATTTGCTTCGTGATGCATGGGAGAGCGGGACGGTTTCCGTAGCCGGCGGTGTACACGGCGCTAAGTGTTTTGTTGTGGGGGTAGTGTAGTGTGGTGGTGTAGAGGGTCAGGTATACGCGTGAGAGAGTCCGGGGGATGTCAGTCAGTGTTGGTGAGTTGAGATTGTGGTTCAGTTCGCGTTGATTTTCTCTAAAGATCGTCGTAATCTCCTCCGCAAAATGTGAACAACTGCCGTCGATTATTATTTGCGGATTGTGCGTATTTGTTCGACACAGAATGGTGCCGTACTTGTGCGATATCACGCGAACCGTACTGGGGCTCGTAGACCATTTGAAACAAAGAGGTGCGTATGAAAATCGAGTATTTTGTTACTGGGATTATATGAATACTGCCTGCCTTGTACACACAGTTTCTCGTTATGTAATTCTTTTGGCGTTAGGATAGGCCTACTGAAATTTATATTCGTCAACTTTGTTATGTAAGTTTGTGTTCAGAATAGAAAGCGAACTGTTCGGATGCTATTTGTTATTTATTACAGTATAAGTCGTTTATAAATATACATTTTCTTTGTCACTGAAGGCGCAAAAATTATTACTGCGAAAGTAAAAATTCATTAACTGTAATCGAATATGCAATTCCTTAAGCTTTCACGGCCTGCGTTAGATGATGATTATTAGCGGGGCCGAAACGTCTGTCTTTAACCACAGCCTAACAGCTCGGCTAATAATCATTCTAACGATGTAATCGAAATAGTCGTAACTGAACGCGTCCACACGTGCGCGTCACAGATGCGCCTGCATATCTTTCTATTTAGCTTTCGGTGCTTGTGAAGCATATTTAAGAAAAAATAATCCGTAGAATTCGTTAAAAAAATAATTTAATCTGTTTAAATATTGTTTTTGTTTTTGTGTGGTAATAGTCGGCAGTCACTACCTGAGCTCTGACAGCCACAAAACTTGCAAAAACCACGTTTTTTGTGTTTCCACTGAAACTACAGGCCAAAACCAGGTGCGGTGAGGTAAAAAATTCGCACTTTTATGTGCAAGTTGCGAAGAAACGTGCATATTCACATAGCCATACAGCATTGAACACAATTCTGCTTCGAGTTGGTTACTTTTCCAGTGATCTGCACAAAAACCGAGTATCATTGAAAAACGAGTACTAGTGGAAAACGAAGAAATCACAAAAACGGAAGACATGTATAGTAAAAGTAAGTAACTCGTCTTACTTCAAGCTGATTTCTTTTTACGTGGATTTCACAAAAAGCAAGTATTTTTTTTAAAGGCATGTCGGTTTTCATGTTTAATTTTAGTTTGCATGTTAACCTAACAACGCCAATTTTACCGTATTTAAGTGAAAAAAACGTGTTTTACATTATTTGGATTCTAAATTGATTTTTCCACATTTTTCGCAATTTTGTGTGTGAATTTATCGCGTCCGCACCTAGTTTTGACCGGGGTTGGAACACTTGTACGGAGTGACACTTCTACGGAGAGACATTTGTACGGAGCGTTTCCTCTACCTGATGAGTCAGAAGTGGAATGTTGACACTTGTACGGAATGACCACTAACGACTGTTAATAACCGGTTATTAATCAGCTTGATAAAGATGATTTTCCATTTTTGCTGGCAAACACCAATATTCTGTCATTAGGTCCCCTGTTGTCACTTCGAGTAAAAAATTGCTACCGTCGTTCATAAGTAAATTATTTTCTTGAAGAATTATTCCTTCCGAATCGGTCGGATCTTTTATAGGTCCCATATTTTTTCGCCTAATGCGATGCAGCGATTGTTTGGCACTCCTATGTGATGGTAGCGATGTGACTAAGTCGTAGCCTCGATTGAAGAGCTGGCCTACATCTTCAGCGTAAATAGTTGAAATTGTAGTGTCTGTTTCTCTTGCACGTTTTTTTGCGTTTACAAAATGTTTTCGCACTTCATTTGCTGCTTCATCCGGAATGCAAACATGGCTTCCTTCACCTAAAACTGTGTTGTCTTTTAGTTTTTAGTCTTCCTTTGCATTTATTCTTTATGAAGTTTATACAACGCCAATAAGTTACCTCTTCTTTGTTGGTATAATCCACTACATACTGATGCCCGTTGTAAATAACTAAAGGTTTTCCTTTGGTAGTCTCGCTGAACTCCATATCCCCAAAATTATAGCACGCACACTACTTGACACTCGGATATCAACTGTAGTAATGAACTCTTCTTAGCGACTGCCACCCCCCAACCATTACCTGCCAGCCACGCATTCCAACCCTTATAGTTACCAGATTACTCTCCGTACAACTGTAACTTTCTAAATTTTTCATGCTTGGCCATTTCCGGGAATATTTTGGGCTCCGTATAAATGTCAACAAATTTCATCTCCGTACAAGTGTCACTCCGTACAACTGTCACAACTTCGTTTTGACCTGTAGTTTACGTAGAAACACAAAAACGTGGTTTTGCAAGTTTTGTGGCTGTCAGATTTCAGTTTGTGACTGCCGACTTACCTTTCTGTTTTTCAATATTATTTATTAACTAACATACAACTACGATCTTAAACTATATGTGGACTAAGATATCGCCTGTGAATAGCTTCAGTACCTTAGTGATCGCGTTAATGCGATACCTTACGCTTCGCTCCAAGCGTTAAGCGTTTCTTCTATTCCCACAGAGTACCAGCCAGTACGTAGTGGACTGCTAATAAAATTATGCTTTTCAATTACAGTATATATAATCCTATAATAAAATTATGAAATAACAAGCCGTTCAGCTTGGTTGGAATGCAGTATCTCTGAAAATACGAATTATAAATATGTCCTTAACCCGAAAATTGCAGATATGGATAAGTTTCACTTGACGCAGACATTTTAAGTCTGACCTGATATGTTTAACTAGTTAGAGTTGGAAAATTTAGCTGCAGCTGAAACTGTAACAAGCCGAAATTGTTATACAGGTATATCTTGTAATACAAACAAGGATGATGATGTACCGATAGTAGGCCTATTTACTGATGTGTGCAAGTTCTTAATCTTTCACGGCGTCAACATTGGAATTGCTACTATTAGTCTGGCTGTTAGGCCGTAGTCCACAGTTGTTGGCAAACGTTTCGGCCCCACCGTCGGAGGCCATCATCAGTGTGTGAAACAACTGGTACGCTGTCCACCAGTGATGAGGAGGTAGAGCCATAGTGCCTCTGATGGTGGGCCGAAACGTTTGCCAACGACAACTGCGGACCACGGCGTAACAGCCTGGCTAATAATAATTTCAACAATATAGAGGAGACTGCAGAGAACATTCTGTATTGAATATTAGTGTCTCGTGTGACAAATCATTGTCACCGCCCAGTCTGTTGCATCACACGTGGACTTAAAAAGAGTTTCGATTCGTGTCGGTTTTGCACTGTTTAAGGTCAGCTGGTGGCCATCGCTCTGTCCGGGCCTACCTCTACTAGTTGCTAGTCCTGGTCTCCCAATTCAGTAACGTAATGGGTATTTCCTTTGCACAAACCGTGGGACAGACCGACTTAACGTCGCATTCGGCTAGTTTTATTTGCAATCTGAGATAATTCTGTATTTGGGAAGATAAAAAAAAAATTAATACGACGCGCTTTGCACTGCGTGTTGCGGATTGCTGACGGTGGAAAATAATTTTTCGAAATTAAAGAGTTTGTGGTACGAGAAACATCATTTATCAGTTTATTCAATCATTATAATTGCCATGATACTGGGAAATTTATTTAATGCAATAGATAACCTATGACTTTCACGATCTCAGTGGTGGATCAGTGACTAGGGATGTGAAGCTCTTCCCGTACACCATTTCAGAAACTAAGTAATTATTCAAAAAACGGCGAAATTTTCTATACTGCCCTATTTGTCGTAGGACCGTCCTCTTGGTGTTGTCTGTCCTGACTTTACTACTCAATTGGGATGGCTATCCAGTGCCCCAGAGGATCGATCAGATCCAGATCCAGTGCTCATGTGTTAGAAAACGAAAATCGAAGTTTGTTAGCAAATGGAATTGAGTAGTAGGGTATTCCATTGTTTTGATATTGTTACAACAATTACGTAACGCTCTACACGTTCCTCGCCGCGAGTAGCGTCTGTGTCAAGGTCGTGCCTTCACGTAGCCTGCCTTGTGACTACGCAAATTGTGTCGGCACGCCGCCAGGAATATATCAAATTATTCTGGAATCTATGTAGTAACAGCGGCTGACTTATTAAGTCAGTTACAGTTGGCGATTTATTTAGTGCGGATCAAGTGATTGTTGCGGATTAGTGGAAAGTGTTTATTGTGTTAATTAGAGCGATAGTGTATTAAGGTGACATTATTATTGCATGTGGACAAATTTAACTTGAATTATTGTATGAGAGTACCTTGTTGACTTCAAATTGTTATTTATGACTAATTCAAGCCGGTAATTAGTGACATCATTGGTGTCTGTATTTTGTTTCCACTGTACAATACGACGATCCTTGAGACCATCGTAACAGTATGTTCATACGTTGCCCATGAGTATTCATCTTGAATACACTGAAGTACAGTGACTCCAAAACTAAGCCCGATTATAACTGGAGCGACCTAGGTCTACTTCTGACAGATCCTAGTAATTATAGTTTTAGGTTTTATTCGTCTATAATATATCACATGTAAGCAGGGGCGGATCCAAAAGTTAATATCGGGAGAGGCAAATCGGAGGGCGGGGGTTCCCCCCGAATTTTTTTTGTAAACATATGTCATAAAAACACAATTTATTGTCTACTTATACATATTAAATCATGTGTAAGCGTAAACTTTATTAACTTTTATTACATATATTACTTTTCTTTATTATCTAATACAAGTGTTACACAAAGAGTGTAATATATGTTTGCTCTTCATAATGTTACTCTTCAGTAAATTCGCACTCATTTTGTAGATCACGGTAATAGCTTAATTTGTTATTACCTTCAAACCTATTTTTATAAAAAAAATAAAGTATGACATACTTAATAGCTATAGAATGGGATGAAATGAATCATAATAAATTCTATTTAATAAAAGAAGAAATATCGTTTTTTTTTATAACAGTATTATATTAAAATTTTACACACACAAAATTACTATTAAATGGACGGTGAACATATTTTAAAAAAATAATAAAAATCAAATACAGTGACCGCCGCTTAATGTGATCACAGTTACTGGTACCGATTTATTCCTATCCCGTTTAATGCATTCTTACCACTTGTTAGAATCGGCCACTTAATAGAATCAAAGTCATTGGCGGCTACTGTACGGTATATGTGTAGAAAATGCATTTAAAAATATTTTAACATTATACGATTCACGCATAAAATAAAGTTACAGTGTCTTTATTTGTGTAAACAGGCATTTGGTTAGTTGGTTACCAACCTACTAAAAATTTGCTATGTGTAAATAGGGCCACTGTTTACCAAGTAAGATTCTCGGGGGGGGGGGGGGCAATTGCCCCGTCTCTGCATGTAAGATAGTCGACGAGTTCACCGACGACGACGGGTGTATAGGACTGTAGTTGGCACCGCAGCCGTTGAGTAAGTTATAGGCCTGCTTAATACTTTGAACTTCATTCCAGTGAAGCAGCAGACTCATGGGTCTCTTAGTGTCAGTCGTTCAACGTCTTTCTCTGTTCTTTTATAAACTAATTATAATAACATGTATTCCGTATACGGCAACTGTGGAATGCGGTGCAAATACGCATCCTCCGCGCGTCCGTGTGGGAGAGTCGGCGCTCGTGCGCGTGTCCTCCGGTTTGTTTGTTGTTTTTTCATGTAATTTATTTACACTGCGAGCGGTACTGTCGTCCTACACGATACCAACGGTATATGAGAAGCTTGAACAGGCGGGTACATGTTTTTAAATGTCCGAGCGCTGCTAATTAAAGAAATAGTAATACTCTGGAGTCTGTATAGTAATAAAGCCAACAACAGCTTGCAGCTGGTAAATTATCTTCCTGCGTCTCTCTATTCTTCTTTTTAATACGTGATGGTATTGACCTTCTGTCCGTTCCACACCGAATTCTTTAGCTTCCTCTATCCACAGTCCTTAAGTTACGCTCGCCATGTCTTTTATCGTATTTTCGTCTTACCGCATCATGTATCGAGCTTTTTTGCATTCTTTTATCTTTTCCATAGATAGGGTAGCCTACTACTGTTTTGATTTCTCGGTTGGTGTCTTTCTGGAACGCTTAGAGAAACGATCTCTATTAAATCCATTTCGGTAACCTGCATTTGGATCAGGATGTTTTATCACGTAATCAACATCTTCACAATTAAACACGTCACATTTTAATGAATATATTTGTGTGCAGATATATGGAAGTAGAATGTTAATCTTTTGTTTTGAATTTCGTGTCTGCAATTGTGAGAGGGAGGTAAAGATGTAAGATCTCCTTCAATTAAAAATTGTCGTCATAAAACCGCCTACGACTATTCAGCTTGGCCGTTTCCTTTCCGACTTACTACATTTTATATTTCATCCTTTTATAATTTGTGTATTAATACGGGATTTTCCGTTATATCTGTTGTCCGTGCGTTAGGGCAAACAAGCTCCGGTTCTCGTCCGACTTACTCTGCCGTATAGGTTCATAAGAACGTGCGTACCGATATTTTCAGTTTTATTCCACGCTAATTATAGTACATTCAGCCCGCGAAGAGAATGTATTTGGTGGCTTTCGTTTTTCACAAAATAGAAACCGACATCGTTACATCTGATTGTTGATAATACATCTGTGTCTACTCATTCATTAGTTGCGTATTCCCGGCGCTACTGTTGTACAGAAACTCAAAGGATAACGGAGATGTTTCAAGCCTCTCCACTGAACTGGAGGTCTGTCGTTCTGAACGCTGACCAGGCGCCTGACGATATTATGGTCAGTACCCTTGGACTATAGACGTGCAGCGGGTTCCGCAATTATGTAGTATCTAGGATTTAACACCAGATAGTAGCAGAGCCGGAAAGCACAAACCAAACTCGAATCCAACCCAGTAAATCTGCACTGCACACCCGGGGCTTTGGTTGTACTGTTGTACAGTTAAAACGTGAAAACATTCTGACTCTTCTCATGTAAAGTCAAGAGCCATGTGTAAGAATGCAAAATCTGGATGGGTGACCACACGCCAAGTGACTACATGAACCATATACATTAAAGTTCATTAACAGCTTATCGAATTTGTATATTATTGTATTAGACAGACACAAATTTTGTATAATATAAATACTGCACTTAATTTTTTTTCAGTACTAAAAAAAACTGAACAGGACAACTGAGTTTTAGGAAATTTATAAGAGAACAAAGCTTATTTTTTAACGAACAAGAGACTAACCATTAACCGCCGCCAGTACGATCAAAAATTAAGGCTACCATATTTGTTTACCATGAAATTGGACAAGTACCCAGTTCTCAGAATTGTAACATCTAATTAGTATAAGTAAAGTAAATAGTATCTCGTTTTATAAAATTAATTTTGGGTTGCAGGACTTACGCCAATTAATTACTGGCATTTTTTCTGTTGAATGAATCTTCCGTACGACACAATTTTATTACACAGTATTTTATAGAAATCGACACACGTGCAACCAAAGTTGATTTTATTAGGTTCGGTTTAAGGGTACTTACTGACCGATGAATTTTATAACGATAGTGTCATGTTTTGGTGCGTATCCACAATATCTGCATGAAATAAATTTTCGTCTCGACTTTCGTTAAAAAAGTACGGTACGGAGAGTGTTTAAACAAAAGACTGCGGTTTAATCGGCACATACTAGCAGTTAATTGTTCGTGTAAGTTGACATCGTTTCTGTGTGCAGTCCAAATATGAAACTATTTCCTGTGTTTATGTGATTTTAGCCAAAATAACGCTGTGGAGTGTAACAAAACAAATGAGCTTCATTGAGTTCATGAAGACGTACGTTACGCTTGGCTACCGTACCGGAAAATGGGTTCTTATAACGAAGACTATTGTTTGCAAACTGCCCGTGTTTGTCAGGTAAGATCACACAGGTAGGGAAGTAATGAAGACACAGCTAAAGGGTGGCGTCATAAAATGTACCCTACTAATGACAAAAACAACAACATTCACACCTGAAGTTTATTACCTTTCACGTGCACACTAACAGGCAAGCGGAAACGATAGAGAAGTGACGAAAGTAACGCCTTACTTACTTACTTAGTAAGTGCGGGTGTGACACGCTTGTTTGTACCGGTGCTCAGTACTGTGCGCCTGCGGGTGTTTGTGCACCTGCACGTCGGCAGGTATAACTACCTGCAGGTTGGATGGAACACTTTGTTTTGTAGGTAATTAGTAGTGAAAACAAAACGGCCGAAGTAGTTTTCGTGTAATCTGCGACCTTGTATTGTACGGTTTAACAAACGGATTTTCATTGAACTTATAGACAGCAACAGGCAGTAAATGTACTGTGACCGTAACAATGTTTGAATGATGTCGAACCGACTTACCTGACAGTAGTTATCTCAGGGTAAGAGCTGTTAGTAAGGACGTAGGTAATTTCCGCACCAGAACGCAGGCAACGTCCGAAACATATGTACAGTGCGCGTATGTGCGGGACGGGATTAACAGTGCGTTCCAAAAACCTGCTCCCTCTCTTTAAGACACCTCTCCCAAATGAAAAAGATGTGCTTGTCTTCAGTCTTGTGTCGCATTCTCTCGTGTCGTCTAACATTTCTGAGCGTGTTTGTAATAACGGAAGTGACTCGATTTTTATCGATTAGTGATAAACCGATCCGTTGTAGACGGAAAATCTTTCCGTATGGGTAAAATGTTGCAAGATGAGACTATCTTTGGGAGGTTCTTTTGATTGCAAGGCAACAGTTCGTAAGTTGGGAACTAACGGTGTCATTGTGAAACATAATTTGCAACATAACCACGAATAATTACAAAACTTTAATATATGTATAGAATATAGAAAACTTTAACCACGCCAGATATCTTACATCTGCCTGTTCGGAGTCTGGATGAAGCGGGAAGGAAGTTTTCTCAAGTTTCTGTACGGAAGATATGTAGCGTGTTAACCGGAAAAGAGTGCAGGAGGGGAAGGAGTGAGAGACAATAGAGAGTAAGTCGGTCGAGAGTGTACTGCGTGGGAGCAATACCCAGTGCGCACTTTACATAAACTGTAGCGGCCTAATCCTTCGACAGTTTTATGACTATCAATAAAGTGCGCAGATTACATACTCCCGTTAGTAAGGGGCTTGTCGTCCATCGTTCTCCATTAATGTTTCTGACCTTTTTAACAATTAGGATGGAGAAGACTGTCTAATTCATATAGGCGAGGGCAAAGTGATTCGAAGGCATTGAAGAAAAGTCAAAGCCAGACACTGAATACAAACTCTTCCACTGTACGACGATGTAGCAAACAGTGGCGTATCTAGAATTTGGTCTTGGTGGGGGGGGGGTCCGGTCGAGTCGGCTTCATACAAAAGAAGAAACAAATTGAGACTAATTACGTTACTACCGTTAAAGCGGTTTGAAAAAGCCTAACAATATCCTGAAATCAATGCCACTAAAATAAACAGTAATAACACAATAAAAATACGCGTTATTGGAACATTGTTTAGCAGATACTTATTGACTGACTTGATTTTCCTGTATTTCATATTTCAAACGTATACGCAAACGTATGCTGTGTAATAAACCTGGTTTGTGTATTTAAAAAAGACGTACTACTAGCCCTATATTAGCGTATACAGCTGAAAAATAATAAAATAGTCTAAAAATTAAGAGATTACCAAAATTTGTCAACTTTGTTCGACCCTGAGGGGGAGTTCGGTCCAGTTTCATCTACCCTCCGTAAATACGCCCCTGGCAGCAACAGACACACGGGGAGCTACACGAGCATGAAGAGGTTCCTGCGCGAATTGAGAAGAAAGATTTGGCACTGACGCAGCGGAATCGTTAGAGTTCGGTGTTAACAGAGAAGGAGAATTAGAGAGTGAAGAGGGACAGGAGAAAGAGACTTTTGTTTGTTCTCTTTGTTTTAGTCCCCTGTGGTAGTTTAGAAAGCTTATTATTGTATAGATTTCTGACTCGTGAGTACTCTGTTGTTATATAATTAACACCAGTGACGGTGTTAATATTTATTTATAAACTGACCTCTGCCGTGTCAAGTATCGTCGATAAGCAGTATAATCACAGATTACTGTAATTAAAGGTCATTAATTGGTAGCCAAAGGATGAGTGGCTATGTTTACAAACATTTTTTGCCGGACACGATAGTGAAACGGATGTGATAATTATAAACACAGATAATGACGAAAGATCTGAATCAAGCGTGACTAACGTTTATTTACGTCCTAACACAATTCGACTACAAAATGCTGATGTCTCCGTAGGGACAGACAGTTGTTATTAGCATTTGGCGACCGTTGATTCTTCTTCTTCTTCTTCTTCTTCTAAGGCTCAAAACGTATTACGTCGTCCGTTTACGTCGAGCTCTCCATCCTTTCGTCAGCCGTCCCAGACTTCTTCTACCTTTCGGCATATATTTTGTACTTACGTGTAATATTTTTTATGGAACCAACGATCTACGTGATCAGATTATTTTTATCTACACTCCCTCACCATGTCATTCACTGGTCGGGCAGCTAACTTATGACGGAAGTCCTCCTTCCTTTTCCTATCTAACCCGGTATACCCGGCTGCTGATCTAAACACGTTGATTCAAGTTGCCATAATTATTTCTTGTCCAACATCTACCAACCGTTACACATTTTCATACTTGAAAATTACACTTGATATTGAATTTGCTAGTAGGTTGATCGTGAAGTTGGACCCGACGCCGAGAGGCAAAACGGTTTGGTGAAAAAGAAAAAGGAGACCTGGAAGTTTTTGTACCTTGTTGATTATTTACAGCAGTATCAATATCGCATTGAAAACATCGTGACTCACTTTCGCAAAGTCAAGCGTCACTTGCATGGATCGTAAATCTAGATAGGTGACCACACGCATGCTTTGCTGGCCGGGCACCTCTACAGGGATAAACAGATACAAGTTACAATCAATATCACGTATTTGCGTCGATTACCATATCTGTAACTGTTGTTGGTGGATCTTTAATGTGTTTCTAAGGCCTTCTCGGCCGGCGTCTTCACTGTTGATATTAGTTTCTGCCGGGCTGTTAGACCGTGGTCTACTATTGAGATTGCTTACAAACGTTTCAGTGTTAGTACAATCTGTACCTCAGTACTGCGGATGAATTGGCGGACATCTTAACATCTTGCCAATCACTCAATCGTCCTGTTACTCTCCATTGGAGGGGTCGAAACGTTTATAAGCAAAGTCCGCAGTAGACCCCGGCCTAATAGCCCGGCAGAAAATAAATATCGGTATGGAAAACCATACATGATTTCCATGTTCGAAGATTTATATTTAAAATCCTTTTCGAAATGAAATGTTTCCATAGAAACTACTTCTTTCTTCTGCCTTAACCACAGTACTGTGGTCACTAACATATACCACCTCACGTTAGCGCACTCGATTTTCACTGATAATGGCAGTCGATGGCACTGCCGAAACGTCTGGTTTTGCAAAAAACATTGGACTACGGCCAAACAGCCCGCGATGGAATTTTAACAACAAACTACTTCTTTGTTGTCGTTCACGTAGTACACACGTAAAAAATTATCCCCTCCCCCTTTAATTATCATTTTCATTTATAGAAAATTCACCCTCCCCCTTCAACTGCCATTTTTATTTATAGATATTTCATCTACCTTTCTACAGTGAATTATTATGACCTTCTTTTCAGGATACTTTATTCATCAAAATTAAGTACTTTACTCTTGTTAAAACATAAAACGTTGCAGGTAAACTACCCCTTCCCCTCAACCGATCTTCACCAAAATCAATAGGCCTTGAGTACTGTACAACTCAGGCATGTATGCAAAAAATTATTTGATTCTGTTTGAATTTTCGGCTGTATCGTTTGCCATAGAAAAAATTCTACACACAGACAGACACACACAGAGACACTTTTCGAAAAATGACTTTTCTCTTCATGTTTTGAGAGAAGTACAATCAGAATCACGATCCCTTATCTCGAACACGATTTTTGTCGCTATCACCATACTCCCATTCCCTTATGGAACATGGAAATAATATCAACAGTCTTTAATATGTTTCATTTTTGTTTCTTTATTCTCCTATTTCTGTATATATATTTTTTCTTTCAATAGATGTTTAATTTCGTTTTCTGTAACATACCATTTTCCCTCCATTTCTTCTGTTTTCCAGGGACGGGGGGGGACGGTATCGGACCCCCCATAGGGTCGAATAAAGTTGACGAATTTTGTTACGTCTTAATTTTTAGGCTCTTTTATTACTTTTTCAGCTAATAACTATTTTTTAAATATACAAACTGGTTTTATTACACAGAATTTGCGTACACGTTTGAAATATGAAATATAGGAAAATTAATTCAGTCAGTAAGTATGTTTCTTCAACAAAGTTTCAGTAAAGCGTATTTTTATTGTGTTATTACTGTTTACTTTAATGGGATTGATTTCAGGATGTTATCACACGTTTGTCAGCCACTTTAAAGATAGTAATGTTGATTAGTGTTAACATGTGTATTTTTTTTTTAATGAATCCTACTCGACCGGATCCCGGACCCCCCCCCCCAGGCCAAATTCTAGATACGCCCACTGCTGTTTTCTGTTATTTTGTTCTCCTGTTCCTCTCTTACAAAGTATATCACAATTAGACACATTGTAACGTAAACTCTCCCATGTCACAAAAACGCGATGTTTAAAGTAACTTTTCCCATATTCTGTTAATTGTGCGTGTAAGACTGACGACAAGGAAGTGTGAACGTGCTAAAGACAGGCCGGTTTTTTCAGGATAGGCCGCTGTTGCTTCTTGCTTCTCGTTCGTTGTAATTAATTTTTACCTGCAAAGGGCGTTTACTCGGTAATAGCAGTAACCGTGACGGTGCTTTTTTTGCCCACTTTCACTTTGTCAACTGAGACAGCGGACGGTAATGAAGAAGAAACGTACTTTTATTTTATTTTATAAACCCAACGCTGTTGTGGCCGTATTACTTTCAAATTTCAACGCACACACGCTTCTTCAGTCGCCCCTTTCGTCAGAAGGTAATAGCGAATTAATTAATCTGTAATACGTAAGCTGTAAATTTTTGTGTCATGTAATTAAAGAAATTTATTTTAATGACAAAATTGTATTACATTACTAATACATAGTTCACAAAGGATGTTAGAGGCCGAAGATACCTAATACTGTACAAGCAGCCAATAGTAGTTTCTGACCAACTGGATAAATAGCAAATCGATTCCGAAAATGTAATTTATTCGTACGTGAATGTAAGTAATTATCTTATTTATATTTATGATATGTCTGCTGACGACTTGCTTGTACTTCAAAATATAGAATCTGCTTTGCAAAAATCTGTTTTTAAACTTCATCAGATTTGCAAACAATACAATATGGAAATCTCCAGTGTAAAAACAAAGATAATAGCATTCCGAGGCAAGGAGCCAATAAGAACAAAAATAATGGTTATTGATCGATTTCTATCGATATGATAATTGATATTGATATTAAATTACGTAAGTTCCAGTCTATCTGTGAGGCAATCAAACGTACTTATAGAAACAAGGTACGTCGAGATACAAAATTAAAGTTCTACAAAGTTATGGCGGTCCCTGTACTGTCCTATGGGTGTGAATTATGGACAACAACCAAGAATCAAGACAGCAAAATACAGGCCTCGGAAATGGTATTCTTAAGTGTTCTAAACTTGACTGTATAAAGAATGAGGCCGTAAAGAAGAAAGAAGAGTTACAAGTTTTTAACTTGAATGAAAAATTAAAAGATTTTATACAACGGTGGAAAGAACACTAGTAATAATGTCAGATTCTAGACTGGCCAAACAAGTCTGGAACTATAACCCTATACGACACGTGTGTGTACAGACCCAGGAACAAAAATGTTTTTACTTATCACACAATATATTACACGTGTGTTGTGTGAAAACGCATCGTAATACTACTGTCAAGCATACGTCGTATGTCGTGTAAAGTCAGCGTCTACAAATTTCATTATTATTTGCACAAGTCGAATTAGATGAGTGGCATTAAATCTGTTTAATATGTTTTATAAATTTTGGAGAATATTTATCCTGGACAGCCTTACACAGTCCTAAAGGCGAGCATCAGATAGTCAGGATCTGTATTTCAATTTGACTACGTTAGAAGTGGACAATCCTGACGGACATTGATTAGTAGATGGAAGAAAAATGAACACTCATGACATGGCGAATAAGCTAAAAAAAGTTCAACCATATACCAGCTTATATATAAGTTCAACCATATCTGCGGGACCGTGTTATTAGTAAAGAAACACACATGACGTTCTACAACGTGATGGCCCTTCCCACACTTCTCTGTGGGTTTGAGAATTGCACTTTAACGAAATCCCAGCCCAGTCGTATTCTAGCGGCCGAAATAAGATTTCTCAGGCACGTGGCAGGGCAGTACTCTCCAAGATCGATCGTATAAGAAATGCAGATATACGGCAGGAACTGAATATTATGAGTGTACTCGATACGACCGTCCAGCACCAACCAAAATGGTTGGAACAGCTTAACCGAATGAATGACTGCCGCATCCCCAAACAACAATTGAATTACAAGCCGAATGGACGGAGAAGCAGCGCTGTAGTGACCAGCTGTACTCTGCCTGCTTGGGAAGGGCAGAGACCGTCTTTTATTTATTCTTGTAGAAGATGATTACATGACTTGGTACGGCTACTTGAAAAAAGGTTTTCATAATTTTCCACTTTGCCAGAAAAATATAAGAACGAAGACCAGAAGAATATTTGTCTACGAAACGGCAAAGAGAAGCACATTAACGTACGGTTGCGAAGTATAACGAAATAAATTAGGAAATGGAGAAGAAACTCTTGTCGAAGTAGTAGACTTCCTCAGACGATCGGGTAGAAGCTTCAGTCTAGAAAGAACTAGAAATAAGGCCATCTGAAGAAAAATAATAAGAAGAAAACAACAATAGAAGACATTCAGCGGAAAACTTGTATGGTATACACATGAAAGTAGAATGGGCGCGCAGAGATTTTCAAAACTTACTATCCAGTGGAATCAGCGGACAAAGAAGGAATAGGACACCCTTGAGATACGTGGGAAAATGAATCATAAAAGCTGTATGTTAGAGAGACATCTTAGGGTGGGGGAATGTGGGGGCTGGAACCCGGAAAGCGACTTCACTCGCTGCAGAACCGGGTTGACGATGATGATAAATTTTCACGTGACGAAAGATCTCTTATTGAAATTCTGTCTTCTTCCGGCTAAATTATAATACTAAAGTCTGGTTATTTGTGTTTTAGTTTGAATGTCAATACGAAAAAACCGAGAACTGTCAGCTTTTGAATTATAAAAAAATCATATAAACAAATGAGGATCGACTGTGCAAGTTACGACGATCGACGGGTTGAGCACCCTTGGTGTAACGGGTCAGAGGTCCTGGTATCTATTGGCGTAACAGCAGCTGTAGTATCGAGGAGCGCAGGAACACGTGTAATCGTGGTCTTCCTTGTGTCCGTTACCTTTCACAAACTAAGCGATTCTCAATAAAATCAGCAGAGCTGCTGCTGTGGTAGTGGTAATCAGTGCGCTGTTTCCTTAAGTAATTAAACTCGTGCGCTCGGATTATCACTTAAAGTGGCTCTGATGGGTCATAAAACGTTAAAAAACGATGCTGTGAACCGAGCCTGCTAATGGAAGGCAATTTAGATAGTTACCGACGGAGTTAAGTCGCTGATAACCGCATCTGGTTTTCTTGACTTCAGCTATATTTGTCCTATAATCAGTGCAGACAAGTCTAACGTTTTATCGGTGTGTGATTAACTCTTTATCCTAATGCCTTTCGTGGTTTACGTACGCATTTGTTTATTGGTTGATTTCTTCTGTATCAATGAACCGTGTACCATACCTGTCACGTAATGCTGAACAATGGAAACATTATCGTATCATGGATACTCTCTGGCACCATCACAAACGTTCTCATTAACTGTTGTTATAAGATTTTCTGTTATATTTCGGGGTATTTTTTTACTTTATTTAATTTAAATATCCATTTAATGATAGTATTGCTTATAGTTTAGCTTTTTTTTTTTTATTAAAATGTGATTAGAATTCTGTGTGAGTAGCTTTTAGACGTTTATAATTTAGCCTTTAGCATTCTGTGTAAGTAGGTAGTCTGTAGACGTTCAGTAAGTATGTATACGTTGGGATGAGCTTTCAAAAATAATTTTAATGTTTTATGAACAAATCTCTCGCTTATACCATGCAGCTATCCCCAATAATAAAAAAGTTCCTCGCTGGTCGATTTTTTGCCCACAATACTTTAAAAAAAAAAAACTGAGCCGAATGTAACAAAATAATTTTCTTTGCTTCCGTCAATATATTAATCCAGTTTAATGCCATCATAGTCTGAAGGATACATAGACCTGCAAGCATACAAAATATAATTTTATTTAAGTGTACGGCGTCGGAGCCATTGCGAGTTGAGTTTCTAAACTAACTAAAACTGCTGTTTTTCTTAGTATAGCAATTTTTATTTTTTGTATAGTTATATTTTTGTAATTGTAAATTTTTTAAATTAACCCAAAAGACGAAAAGTAACATTATTTATAACGGATGACAGTAGGCTATTTTATGATTATGTTGGAGTTAATTTCTCGATTACAAAATTTTCTAGTTAGCTAGTATAGGTGAGCGGTTACACCAGAAGAACAATGTACCTTATTTTCCCATCTCGCCCATGGGTTCATGTGACAGTTGGACAAGGTTATAGAAACGTGTAAGACACACATCTAGATATGTACACATATGTATTTATTAATAATAAATAATATTTGTTATTTTATAAAGGAATATATTTTTTGTAAATAATTTACAATGTTTCAAGAGTATTTTTAACTGTTACCTTCAGAACTAAAAAACTGGTAGGCCTATATTTCTGAAGATGATAGTTAAAAGTATTGTTATAATATTGTAAGTTATGTGTACAAAAATATATTCTTGTATAAAACAACAAATATCATTTATTACGATGACTGTCATGGCCGGAGTCAACATCATGAGGAATTAAAATGAGGAATTGTTTATACGTCTGTTGTGGAGTGGGGGGGTTCGGCCTGCCAACCTTTTCTGCTCGTGTTTCTACTGAAGAAGGGTTCCGGCGGGTGACCGAAACGTTTAGAAAGGGACGAAGTTGTAAACAATCGACCGCGGCCCAACAGCCCGGTAATTCCTAATTTTATTATTATTTATTATTAATAATTATAATAAAACAATAAATAATTAATAAAGTTGTGTTAGTGGTTATAATCACAAACAGAATTAAGACTGTTGCAGACCACTATAGAAAAAGTAGTCTGATTAGCGCTTTCAATCTTCACAGCTCATCAACAGATCGGAAATCATTCGGATCTGATGACGAGCTGTGAAGCTTGAAAGTGTTAATCGGATTAATTTTTTCTATAGTGATGTGCAACAGTGTTATTCTGTTTGTGAAAAAAAAATAATAATCGTGAGGAAATATAATATACGTATATATATTCTGAATATGTCCCGTTGATCGCCATCCTTTTTTCTCCAATCGCTTTTCGCTATTTCTGTTTTCGTAAACCTTTCTCATTAAATTAAATTTAAATATCAGTAATAAACACAAATAAGATAATAACGTGGAGGTTAGATTTCTGGAAAGCGGTGTGTGTGTACGGGTATAACAATGGGGCTTGTGCGTACTAAGATGATTCAGACCTTTCGAAATATAGACTACTTCTACGGAACATGGTCAGTACTTCGCGGTCGTACGGCCAACTGTAGATATCTTGGAACTCAGAAGATGACCAGCCATATAAGAAGATTTGCTGCCAAGCATCACGCTCATTTTCACCGACAATTAGCTAAATGAATGTGCAGGCTGTCCGTCTTTTGATGATCGGAATGTAATCAGAAGATTAATCTAATGAAAACGTGAAGAAAACAAAGGTCTTCGAGTTTGTGTGGTGCAGGTATGTTAGCGTAGCGCGTGTGTACATTAGATATAACTTTAGAACACCATTTGGTCTGCTGACTGAAGAATCTATTATTAATTTAGAAACAAAATTAACAGTTTTTATTAAATTTACTAACAAAAATATGTAAACAAAATAAATTTATTTTTTTAAAACGGTTATTTTAAAAATATTTATATATTGTGTTAAAAAGTGTACTGAGAATTAAATTTAGTTTGAACAACAGTAGACATTTTTTATTGTGAGACAATATTACGGCTGCCTATCTGGCGTCATTTCCGACTGCTAAAACTGAAGATGGATAGAACATAATGGCTTAGAAAAGTACAACGCTGGAATATTAATGTAGAATTGAAAGAGGTCGATCGCAGGGGAAGAATGTCTGCAGTGAGGGCTGGGTTTTTAAATATATTTTTTTGTAACAGCCAACACAAACCGGTGATGGAAGAGCACTTTCTGAATAATTTTAAAAGAGGAAAACACAAAAGTCGAGAAGACAGCAAAAGCAGGAGTTTTCACAGCAATTTTTTTTTCATAAATAACTGCATAAGTAATTGTGTTTTAAAAACCCGTATTACAAGATTATTGCTAAAAAGCTTTGTTTGTTGTTGCAGTAATTTATAACGTTGTTTTGACAATTGGTATTTTTGATGTTGGGGAGAAAGTTTTTTATTAACAAGTACGTCTGTTGTGTGTCAGAAAGTAACTTTTTTTTCATTAAAAAGTTCAATGATTGAGTATTGTTAATTTATGGAGCAGTACCTGATTCCGGGTAGGGTGTCAGAGGTTTGTTGACATCATCACGTTAAAATCACTGTTTCCTGTATAACATTTAGAGATGGTACAGAATTAATACCGGTCTACAGCAAGATGTAGCTTTCAAAAGAGATTTTGGGGTATGGGATGTGGACCAGCAAGATGATTTCAATATTCCGAGACATGATTATTGGTTCCTGAACATATTGGTTTTACGGGGAGGGGTTGTTGCCCCCCCCCAACCAGGGGAGGGGGTAGTCAGCGCACAACCCCCAACCATTTTTATTCAGGGTTTCCGTCCTCTAGACTCTAGACTAGCTGCTTTCACTACAGCTTAGAGCCTGGTCTACCCTCATTTTCTGTCAGGGTTTACTCCCTTAGCCTTTGCCTTGAAGATCCCTCTTCATCGCAAGGCAGCGATTTTCTCTATTTACCCCACGGAGAATGGGTTGCCTCTTCCGCCACCATCAGTCCAAGGTCACATTATATAAAGTTATGATTAGACCAGCGATAACATATGGCAGCGAGACTTAGACTCTGAACAAACAAGCCGCTAACATAATCAGTACTTTTGAAAGGAGAATTTTGTGGAGAATATATGGACCAATCCAACACAATGGGATATGAAGAATGCGTCACAATGAGGAACTATACAAGCTGTATAAATTTGTATACAGCTGGCACCACCATCTCTGGCCACCACCATCCGACTGCATAGATTGCAATGGGTAGGACACATCATTAGGATGGAAGGCAACCGAATACCTAGGAAGATACTGTTTAATCAAATCGAGGGTAGAAGACCTGTCGGAAGACACAAGACACGCTGGTTTGATGCAGTGGCGAGGGATGCAGATAATTTACTTAAAATGAAACGATGGACATCGATCGCCAAAGATAGGGAAAAATGGAGGAGGAGGATTGTGGAGGATAAGGTTCGATTTTGAACTGTGACGCCATAAAAGAAGAAGATGATGATGATTTCAGAAACAGCATCATTTTTGAATAATCATTCAGAGTAATATTCTGGCAGGACAAATTACAATTTGTGGTACGCTTACTGTGTAAGTCATTACGATCACCGTAGCTGAGGATACATAATCTCTACAGGGTAATTACCTACTCACAGTAGGTAAGTGACATTAGGACATCACTGTCGTGTAGGTTATGTAATGTTACGTAGTCAGCGCTCTTTAGTGTGGTGGAACATTTGAAAACTGTAGAAAATAAACGATTCTACGTTTAATTTAAACTCATTTATTCAAATCGACAATTCTCCGCCGCAGATATACGTGTATGACTCGCTACTGTCAATAAACGATAACTATATCTGAAGCTTAGTAAATCGCAGTTAAAAAACAAATAAATAATCACACCACATCGTTCGTAAAACAACGAGCAGTATGTGACTGCTGCGGGCGTTTTGTGTCAGAGACATCCAACCAAAATTATGTGTGAAGCAAATCCTCAACACAGCAAGACTACTAAGCCCAGTAGGCCGTTCCCAAATTTACCGGAAATGTATAATGAAAAAGTTATTTACGTAAGAAATTGTTATCTGATGAGTCACCGCTTTTCGCAGTAACAACACGCTCGTTGTCAATATAGTTTTTTTTTTTTTTACCGCGGCTAGTAGCAGGCCTCATCTAGGAATGCCCAGTTACCGTTTCCCCGCGGTGGGAACTCATATCAAACTCACCGTAATGACGAGAGGAGCGACGTCGCTTGCACAGTCCCAAAAGTCGTCAATAGTTGTTTGCTTTTCAGCGTCTCCGTGACGACAGTAAGTGTGGTCAAATTGTGATTGTGACAGTAACGAAGTTCGTATCGATATTGCAGTGACAAATAATGGGTTGCGATAGAACTTTTTGCATTATTGATGTCAAAAAGTAAAGGCGCCTAAAAGGGTAAAAAAATTCGTAATCTTAAAAAAAAACTTAACAGATACTTCAGATTAGAAAGAATGTGAAATGGAGACAGAGGAACATAAATTAATAATTACAGTTCAGGTCTCTGCCTAAGGGAGAGAGCGGGAAAAGGTGAAAGGAACTCGGTGACAAGAATATATGTGTTTGTAACAGATTTATCGAAACAATAGATTTGGTACAAACAAAGAGGAGTAAGAAATATCGAAAAACAAAGTGGCAGCTATTCTCCATTGGAACTCGGAAAAGCCAGTTTTCATATAGACCTACCTTCAAATAAAAAAGAAGAGTAGAGGAGATATTTATCGTGTCACGATCAAATATTACCGGAAAATATTTTAGAAAACCGAATGCGTATAAGTAGCCGTACTGCACAACTTATGTACACTTTGGCTATAGTAACGTAAACTGATCTGTGTACGAGGGTCAGTTGAAAAGTTCGCGGAGCGACATCTATCGGTTAGCGGTAGAACTGAAATTTTCATGTGTTGTAAGATTCATATTTTGTGTAAACAGCTGTTAATTCCTAAATCTGTCCTGTCAATGTCTTCATTGTTTACCAGCTGTTCGAAATTAACGAGTCACGCGTGTTTTGAAAAATGGACAAAATCAAACATCTTGGTGTGTACGAAGTGTTTGTTGAAAAAGGTCTAGGTCCCATTAAATTTTTTAACGAAATGGTATATGTGTCATGAGATGTTACGCCATCGAAAACAATAATTTGTAAGTGGCCAGTCGAGTTTAAACGTGTTATGCGGGCATTGCAGATGATGATTCCCTCAGTGGACGCCAAAGAAGTGCAACAACTCCAGATATCAATAAAAAATTTCATTCACGGTGTTGGAAGACCAGCGGTGGTAAGTGGGTTACATTTCTGAGATCATAGGCATCTCACGTGAGGGTGTGTATCATATTTAAAAAAAAAAAACTTTGTATGAAAAAGCTTTGTGCAAGGTGGGTGCCGCATTTGCAGTTGTTGCACTTTTGAGCGTCCACTGCGGTGATCGCCTTCAGTGCTCGTATGGTCACGTTTAAAATTCGAGTGCCCATTAACAAGCCATTCTTTCTGAAGACGCAGCATCTAACGCATTTATCATTTCATTCTGTATTTCCATTGACTCTAGGTATAAGAAAGAGTTATAACAAAATCTACATTATTATAGTTTTCGTTTTACCAAACAGGGCTAGTGACCTAGGAAAATCATGGCCTCTTTTGCAGACATCGCTCATATGTAACAAACGTGTATATATATATATATATATATATATATATATATGTATCATAACAGTTTTATTTATAAATTGTAAGTTCTGGGTCAATGTCTGATCAATCCAGCCAAGCAAGCATCGTTTATGGGACGGTTCCATGATTTCCAGGTCATGTTGATAACACTGTAAATGCAGTGTTATATTTAATTCGCTACTGTCTGAATTAATGTGCCCATATTTTTGTGCCCGAAATGACCCAACGTTCGTTGATAGAAATGTGTTAATTCATGATTTAAACTAAAAGGAAGACAGCTGATAAATATCTGATAGACTGTGCATATTATGCACTTCTCCACGCACCGTATCTCGGTTACGATCAAATATTTTATAAACATATTCTACTAGTGTTTTTCTTGGAGAAATATTTAATCCTGACCTCGTCGTCTTGTAACCGATTTGTGTCTATACCGACCTATACTTATGTATCCTATCAAACATATACTACAACAAAGTAATAGCTTTTCTAATACTACATTGTAACGTTTTCATTCTTAATTTGTTGCTACGAGGGAAGTGTCGTGTATTTTAAAAGACTACACAATGAACGTTCAGTGAACGTTTTGTTAAAGCTGGGCAGAGATGGTACTCTCAACTCATGTCAAAGTCGTATATTTTTTCTCTGCGAGCTCATTTGTAGAAGTAATGGAAATGCATGTGACCGACAGGGGGTAACGGAGATTTAGTGGGTTTAGGTAAAAACACCTGCCTGCCCACCTTTTTTGTCTGGTAAACAAGGTAAGGTGAGTCGTTGGGGAGGGAACTGGTCCGGACAAAAACACTGTGTAGTTTGGAACAGAACAAAAGATGTTTTCAATGTGCCAGCGTTCAGATTTTTAATTAGTCTCCTATAACCTGTGATGGTTGATCGTAGCTGGAGTAAAATTATTGTGATTTAGCGTAACTAATCAATTATAATTTGATTTGTACGTTTGTGGCATACGTAAATTCGACAGTCAAAATTTGTTAGATATGTATATATATTTTTGTAATTAATTTTAGTGGATTGCATTATTATTATTATTATTATTGTTATTATTATATATTTTTTGTTGTATTACATTTCCTGTTGTTGCTGTTTACGTAGTTAATAAGAATTGTTTAAACGAAACAACTTTTTTTTATTGTTTGAATGCACTGTTTTTCTTTACCGCATATTTTGGTATCAATAAATCTAGTTATAAAATCACTAATGCATACAGTAAATACTTCTTGTTCTTCTGGCAACCATGTTTTATTTTATATTGTTGTTAATACAAACGATTCGCCCGTTCTGTAATGTGGCATTTCAGAGGCACAGTTTCTCACCGAAGGTTGTTTTTCACACAAATTGTCACATTATTTGACAATATGTACTAAATACATACGTACCTCGGAGGATGCCACATTATAAATGGGCAAAACGTTTCTTCTTCTTCTTGTTATTCTAGCGTCGCAACCCAATGTAGGGCTTAGCTTGTTCAACGATTTTCTTCCATTCCGTCCTCTCACCACACAACCTTCTCCAGTTTCTCACACTCATACTTCTCAAATCATCCTCTACGACATCTATTTACCTAGGTCTTCCTCTAATTCTTTTGCCTATTGGTTTCCAGTCAGCAATTCTTGTAGTTGTTCTCCTATCGTCCATTCGTGATCCAGCCATTCTAATCTTCTACTCTTGATGAAGCGGACTACGTCAGCACCGTGTATTAATTGATCAAGTTCCTACTCTCTAGGACCCGCCTTCAGTTTCCCAACGCCCATAGATCTTTCGCAAGACTTTACGCTCAGATATTCTAAGCTTCTGTTCATCTGCATTAGGTAATGTCGAGGGCATAAAGTGAATTACACCAACCTAACCTAGTCCTAAATTTATGTGGAAAAGTTGCGGAGGCCTCGGTTTTTTCACAACTACCGAAAATCCGTTTCACGTAATACAAATTAGTAAACTTCTGTTACGTGTAAAGTCATGTTAATGATAAATACTGTAATTTGTGTAGTAAGTTGGTTCTTACAAGTGTGACTGCTTCTAGTAGCAAAATGTTATTAAAACCAGTAACGAATCTGAGCTTTACAATCTTGTTATTTACATCGTAGTCTATACCCGTCAAAACGGATCCGGAATTTAATTGAAATAACTTGGAAAACAAATAATAATATGATGTACTGCGTCGGCTGATGGAATCCGTCGACGCCTCTAGTGCAAGAAGTGACGAGTTCGTATCCCGCGGGAATGTCCAGGGAATCGTGTGTCCTTCCAGTATCGAGTGACTAAAAGAGTAACTTCACCACGGATATACGCGGGAGAGAAAGTAAGAATTGCAGCCAGAGTATACTAAACACATAGTTAAACTGCGAGAAAATAAGACACTATACTAACCATATATTCAATGTAGCAGACTATATTCAAATTGGTTCACCATCCTGATGAGGAGCGTAGTGGGGGGGGGGGAGCCCAGGCAGGAGTATATGGATGAGATAAAAGTCTGTTATTACGAGACCGTCTTCGGAAGGGAAGAAATTGCAAGCCCACCAACGCCTGGGTTCAGGAGAAGCTTGTTTAACAGTTCTCTTTGTTTCATTTCTTATACCATTCTGTATGTGGCATACGCTATACATATATCATATACATATATGGTATATATATATATATATATATATATATGGTATAGGCTTCTCTTAACTCTTCTGTGGTATGTTACATATGTCTTCTAAAGCTATCATTTTTCTTCTTCATCACAGTATCTAATTCTGCTGTCCAAATTCTCAAACCCTTCCTTGATTTATACTTCTTTTTGCAGCCTATTGCTTTCATAGCTCCTTGTATCGTTATTATCTTGATATTACTCCATTCCAGCTTCATGTCTTCACTTATAGTGTGTATTACTGAATGTAGACCTACTTATTTATTTTGCTCTGATAAAGATTTTGTGTGCTTTCGTCCTCCAATCCATAAACTTTAAAGACTTGTTCATCTTGTTCATTATTTGTCTGATGAAGAGTAAAACTATAAGGATTCAATTTTTAAATTTAATTTCCAAGTGGGAGGTTCTAAAGCACTTTAAGCCCTAAAGCACGTTAGTATCGAGATTCTATGCTCCTAAAAAGGAAAATGTTTGCTACCAATAAAACATACGGTAATAATGTGCGGTAAGTACAGAGTAATAATATTGCTTATTATCGTTACCCGCAGAGCCGACGTTATCTTTGCCCAGAGGTGCGGTAGCAATACTCTAATACGGTCTGTTGTTATTCCGCGTGTAGTAACCTTCACCAGCACGTACCGTCTGCTCGTAAATCATAACGTACGTTCGCGACGCAAAAGCAATTTCCTTCGGGGCGTCATAAATCCAAAAAGTACGTTGTACGTGTACGTACGATACGCTAATAGTGCAGATGGTAGCGTGATGCAAAGTGAATGATTGTTGCTTTATTTTTGCATGCCGGTCACGGTTGGTAACGAATTAATAACGGACCGCGTTATCTAATTGGCAACGAGAGAGACGGAGTTAGAGGGAAAGGAGGAGAGATGGAAGAATTAGAGTAACGAGCAAAACGGATTAGACGAAGTAAACTCTTTTTTGTTTCTTTGTTCTTCTTTAATTTTCTCGTTTTAATTATGAACCAAAAGGTTTGCTTCGTGTCTTCAATGAAGGGAACGTTCGTGGTAAATGTCACGGACGAAGCTGGTTTGTCGGCTACTCACTCGTGTTCCGCTGTCTTTTACATTTCTATTATCAAGTAACATTGTATTGGCGGTTGTGTCAGTCTCTTTTGTGTAGTGCACACACTAATCTGTGTAGTGCAAACACTAATCTCACGGCGATTGTCATCTTGATCAGCGCGTTAATTACTAGAAATGCTTTCGATCTCTTGGTCTAAAGATAAAGTCAAACATAAAAAAACAGATTCGCCTAAACCAGTGAAATAATAAAACCAAATCACGATAAACAGTCAGTCCATTGAGATTGTCACAGATTTTGTTTGTCCTGGTTCTACCGTAGATGACCTTGGGGAATTGATGCGATGCTGAGTACAGGATTCGTAAAGCCAGAAAGTCGTTTGGCATGTTGAAAAACATCTGGCTGGAATTTCAGACTCTACTCTAGAAAAACTAAATTTTGTAAAATCCAGCGTGAAAAATTACGAGGTAATTGTATTTTTTAATATATTGTTGAGACAAAATCAACTAGTTTGTAACTAAGTCTGGTGGCGAAATCATTTATGAACAGTACGGTATAAAATTAGAGAAGTGGATACAAGGATAAAGAACTTGTACTTTAATCTGTCCTCTTATATGGCTGAGACTTGGAAAGTTACAAAAACTGTTACAAATAAAATGCGGTTCTTGGTAAACAGATATAAATGAATACTGTTACACGCTTTCTGACCAGACTGAATTACTAACACAGAATTCTGGACAAGAACAAACCAGAAGCAGCTTGAAAAATAAATTTAAAAAAGAAAATGGAGCTGCCTTGGTTATACCCTCAGAAAACGTTGGACGAATCTCGGAACAAGACTGTGGTAATGGAACCAACAAGCTCCTTTTTGTCAGAGAACGACCGAGGGTCACATGGAGAAGAACAGTCTTCGAGAAGTCAAAGACGCTGGGAATAATGCTCGCGTGTAGGGAGAGAGAGAGAGGGAATGTTCGTATGTGAATCATAGACGTATACAGAGCTAGCTCCACATACAGAGGGTTAATTTATAAGTTTTCCTCATTTAGAGTAACGTTTCTTAAACCTATCAGCCTCTTATTTCTTTGTAAAAACTACTTTTGCCTGTAGGCCTACTCTCCTGGACCGATAGCCGATAGTTTTCGATTAATCTTCCACTCGCTGAGGCTGCTAGCCAATGTCTTTGCCTTGGCTTTACTTGAAACCTTTTACGTGCTTCAACTCCACACTTCTCTGTTGAATATTCGTTTTATTTGTTTCATTCGTTTTCCATAGTATTCAGTTAACCGCTCTTAATTGATTTCATTACCAAGCTACAGAATCATAACACCATCAAGTTAAGAAAATATTACAATAGGTTATACTTCAAATCTTACATTAATTTTTATCTCAAAGAGATTCTTTCAGTCGTTTGATTTCATTAGGATTGTTAGTATCCAGTAATACTCAAGTGTCAGTGTTAGTATCTCGAACAAGATGTGAAATAATCGTGTAATCTCCTTAGGTAACCGTTAAGAAGGTATATTTCTTGTGTGTTTCGTCAGACCCTGTCCCGACTGTTAGTACAATGCCAACAACTTGTTTTCTTACAGACTACACCTTCTATTTATGGTAGTTTTTTATCGCGCTCGTCATAATAAACGTTCAGCACTTATCCGAACCTCCCTTATCCCAAACAACTAGTGACAACAACGGAACCCCTTGTTACACCGTCGGCACATTGAATTATGCCATACACGGGTCTTTTATGTGTATATGATAATAACACAGGCGCGTGCACGTATCCAAGCACAGTACACACATGATTTGTTAGTAATAATGTTGAGATAAACATTATACGACTGATCTGTAACCTGGGACTATCAGGTCCATCGTTATAGGACAATAAAAACGCGTAGTTTTGTTGTCGTCTTTATTGACGTTTGACTCGTAGATTACTGTCAATCATCCCGTCCTTGTTTCGTTTACACCTTTTTGAACTGCCGTTTAGACTTTTCGTTTATCATTTTTTATATGAAACTGCCGACAAATGTTGACGTTTCTTAAATT
The DNA here is from genome assembly GCA_034769895.1 of Magicicada septendecula. NCBI lineage: Eukaryota > Metazoa > Arthropoda > Insecta > Hemiptera > Cicadidae > Magicicada > Magicicada septendecula. The sequence goes on along the minus strand of CM068371.1, from coordinate 89,566,228 downwards.
CATGCTTTCAGTACACAAACCACTTATACGTATAAGAATAGAATGAAATTTGTATCTTTTATCCGTATCTGGCTAAGGCCAACGGTTATAAAAGCTCAATTGTCGACAGTTTAATCAAGAAACATCGAAAAAAGAATAACAACAACAAAAATTGCAAAATAGTAGAACTAAGATTAGATATATATCATCAGACTGCGGTAACACCCTACCAAAAATTTTAAATAGTACATTTAACGAGATAAACATTGTAACGTCACAGAACGTTCCATAAAGGAAATCATTTACATAGTAAGTTATCATAAGAGGAAAGTGAGGTGAACAGTATCGAACCCAAGTAGTCCTAAAAAATTGTGTAATTTTGTCTAATAATTATTTCTACTAACATGAAAAACGACCAGACTTTGACTAAGACACAAACCCCATATATATTATTAAAGTGAATAACAGTGAAAAAACCATAAGACACTATAAGAGAGAGAAATAATGTCAGAATCAACCAAAATGAAGTCATTAATTATTAAGTTTTATAACTCTGAATAGAGTATTAAGAACTATTTTTTGTGAATGAATGGGCATGATCCATTATTATATTATGTAATGTAAATAAAATAAATGTATTAAATGACTTAAATACGTTATTAGCAAGAGTTTAAGTTAAAATAAAAATTATATATTTGTTATGACAAAAAATATTAATGTGTTGGATTTGAGACCATACACCCAGATTTCATGAAAAAATTAATTATTATCAGATTGAAATAGAAACTATGTGTAATTGTCAAGCAGACAAAAGTGAACAATTTATCTTAAATAAAGAAAGCTGTCAAATGAATAAAAGTCAGTCGAAATAGCCAAAAACAGTACTAACTAAAAACATGTGGTAGGCACATAATATTGTATAATTTATGGATTTAATGTTGCCAAAATGCAACCAAATTGCATTAGAAAGTTGAAATATGATATAAAGCGACTATACTAATGTATCTGACTAACTTTAACATTGTAATAGTCAAGTTAGCAAAATATTTACCTATACCATGTATGGCTGGAGCCAATCAACCAGTACAAAAATAATCATATCTGGCTAAATATTTACAAAATGCTAACAAAAATAAAATAGAATGGTACAATACTTCAGTATACCTTAAAGAACGAACAAACTCAGTTGAAAATAAAGTCAATTATAAAAGAACTTAACTTATAAGAGTGAGATTTGTCACACTATGAAAAAAGGACATCTCAAGACCAATCAATGATGCTATGTCATCCTGTAATGATAATAATATATGTAAAGAGTAACCAGGTATCACAAAAGATAGACAATATAATAAACTCTGAGTGTACACTAGTGAAATACTACATATATTAAAGAAAGAAACTAATTATTGTGTTATAACATTAACAAAAAATCTAGGCCATGAGCAGAGGCCATGTAAAATTGTAATTATATAAGTATTATCTATGTTAAAATTTTGTTTGTTTTGTTATAGGAAGGTAGTAATGTTAGATGTTCACATTGTGGAAGAGACATAATGCTTTCACAACAATTTTTTTGTTATAAAAATTGAATTTTCATGACAACAACCCAAGGTGGGAGTTGTATATTGTGTTACTTATTAGACTTAATTTAATTAAAAACCAATCATAATTAGTATCGCTAGATTCAGTTGAAAACAGAGAATCTAAATGTAATAATGGCATACAAATTGTGAGTACTAATGTAAAACTGTTTGATAAATACCAGAGTAATTTTTGAAATATCCTTAGTATGAAGAATAAGAAATTCGTTCTAAAAGCTTCTACGGAAGTGAAAATTGTTCCATGACATTCCATTTCGTTTATTCTCGAACAATCTAGAAAGAATTTTTACACAAATATACCGGAAGTCGATGAAAACAGTCAGCCTGAATTAGTATAAAAGAGAGACCAAATTCGACCCAAAAACACTTGAAACTTGAACTCCAGAACTGATGCATCACCCACGACACTGATCAACGCAGCTAAGGCGAAACCGAGAGGCGAGAAATCGACACAAGACCCGAAGAAAGGCTTTTCCCGGACATAGACAAACAGACTGACATAACCTCTACAAGAATCTACGCCAAAGTGTTGCTGAAATAGAGCAGCGACACAGCTAATTTTAATAGAAATCACGCAGCCAGAACGTCAACGGCCCAGGAGGGACCAAAACTTTAAATAGAGAACGAATTCTGCTGTGTTCGCATAGACTGACTAACTTGACAATAATCCCCTTAACGTAAACAAACAATACACAAAGCCTTTCTCGACACTGCATGGGAATCAGCGCTACGGCGGCCAATTTCTGAATCAACGCGAAACAGATGTTTCGTAGTGGCGGCGTTTGAACGATAATCTACTGCCAAACGTTTTTACAAAAAGTGCGGAAATAGTAAATGATCGCAATTTTGACTTAAAATAGATTCAGTGCACACGTGAAGAGGCGAGATTGAAAAACTACCCGAGAGGAGTGTCCAGTGCGAGATTAATTAACCATTGGAACGTGAGTTACCGAAATTAAAGTCAATTTTTTTACCTGGTTACATTTATCCCACAGTTGTACTACACATGCCACACAGCTTCAAATTACTTAGTTTTTCTTGTAAGGCATCTTATTGATATGTCTTGGTAGTTCAAAGGAGTCACGTCCTGAGAGTAAAGATTTTTTCACATATTAAACTCATGCTCTTCAACTGAGTAAAAAATTGAAAACACTAGCCGATACTTGATTGGATATATATAAAATTGTCAATAATAATAATAATAGCTTGTGAATTTTTTATTAACTCTGCAATTGTATAATTTTTTATGAATGTTAGTCCTTCAGACGATTTGTTTGTTTTTTTGAAGAGTCATTAAACTTACCTGATTTTTCCAAGCTAAACTGACTTGTTTATACTTTTTCATAGAAGTAAGATTTAAAAATTTTAATTACTTTAATAATCACATTTATTTCTTGGAACAAACGATTCCAAGTGGCGCCCACAAAAAACATAGTATTAAGTTGTGTTACAGGACTACATCACCGCAGAGGATCCAGTCAACAGTAAGTAACAAAAGTGCGCGGAGGTAACGCCCGACATTTTACAACACATTTACAACACACTATACTTTTTCTTTTCGTTATAACATAAAAATGACATTCCGTACTAATTGGAATATTAGTAAGATACTCCGGACCTAAACCATCGAAATCAGCTGAAGACAAGGCAGGGGTATATAAAATTACATACGATGACTGCGATAGCTTTTACATTGGCCAGACTGATAGAGCATTTATAAAACTCTTTAAAGAACATCTACCTAGAAAGACATTAACAAAACAAAGTCAAATTACGCACTTCATTTGACGGACAGTAATCATAATTATACTGATTTCGAGACTAACTTTCTACCCTGCATATATGTAAAAAAGGCAGATATATGAGTACTGTCGAGGAGTTCGAAATATATAAAAATAAAAACACCAAAGAAGTCCTGCTGAACGAAAAGCTGAACTTTCAGTCCAGTTTTCTATACTACACATCGATAAGATTACAAGACGAGATCCGTAGTGCGCGGTCAATAACAACGTAAGCATAACAGTCGATTATAGTGTTACCGTGGTGCGCACCAACAACACCGCGTGTGTTCCATGTTCATATATTTTATATTTATTTATGACATGTGTGTAAATTATACGTAATTTGTTTTAATTATCTGACGAACTATACTGGGGGGTTACACCTGAAGATGGGCCATATGTCCACAAACGCGTAGTGAAAGATAAAAAAGGAAAAGCCACTAGACGGATTTCTGATAAAATTTTATTCTATTCATAAATGTTAACGGACGGACACAAGAAATATTGATTAACGACTAGTGAAAATGACAACGAAACATTTTTATTTAGTCCGGGAAGTCAAAAAATTGTATCCAAACGAGACAGTGTATTCGAAAAAATCACTTTTGTTTCTTAAGTAGCGAGAGAGTTGATGACATATGAAGACCTACTGGGAAGTAAGAAGCACAGTGATTTAAGGAATGGAAAGTATTAAATCCATTGCAGTCACCGCTGACAATGTATATCGATCATGTTATAAAGCCATACCATATACTTTGTAGAATTACGTATGCAATGGGATGGTTGTTAAGGATCTGTTGTTGGACCACTCTGCTTTATGGAAGTGAAACCTGCATCTTGGGGAAGAAAGAGAAAGCGCAGTTGTAGGTTGTGGAAATGTGGATACGGAGAAGGATAATAAGGACAATTTGGCGAAAGAAAAAACATTTTCCACGTTTTAGGACGTAAAAGAGGATGGAGAGCATGTGATAGTAATGTAAAAAAGGAAAGTAAAATTCGTAGGCCGTTCGTTGAGATGTAATGACCTTGATTTATTTTGACCTTTTTTGCAGGAAAACCGTAAGGTAAGACGGCGAGAGTTTGTTGACCAAGGAGGAAATCCTTCGACGATGTAAATGCTAGTTTATGATAGGAGCCGGAAATACGAGCATTCAAAAGAACGGCAGAGAAGAGACGTTACTACTCCCTCCTCATTCATAGTTTACCTCGTTTAATTGTAAGCAGGTGTTACAGTCGTAATTCATTTTTTAGCTCCACCCGTATAGTCGCATTGTTGACACCTTTCTGTATCACTTAAACAAAAGCCTACACGGACAGCAGAATAACGACGACACGACGAGCCGGCTTCAGGAACGTAGCCAAAATTTTGTTTGAGGAGGGGGTCCAGATTGGATTGGAGGAGATTCAAAGATGAGAATGTCCCCTTCCTGTCTAAATTTTTCGCCATGGCAAGACAGACAGAGGACCTTAAAGTCGGGATTTATGACATTCTGGTACTCTGAAATTAAACAAAATAAACATTTACCGTCGTTTTCTGTATTTTTTCCAGATTTGAACAACAAATGTGAGTATTACAAATTTGAATTTGTAATCTACGACTTAATTCCTATTACAAAAGTCTGACAAAGCATGTCACAATGTTAAATCATTATTTTGTTTTCATTTAAAATCAGAAAAGTTAAAACGACTGTATGTTTGTAAATTGTACTTCTTGAAAACAAAGTTCGCTTTTTGGTACCCTTGTAGGCTTATCGTGAAAATACATTAAAAAATGTACACAATGTAAGCGTGATTTTCCTGAATTCCATCTATCTATGAACGATACTGGCTGTTTAACCATAAATGTTGTAATAGGTTTCAGCATATTTCAGTTTTCGAGGGGGGGGTCTGGAGCCCGCTGACCTCCCCACTGGCTACGTCACTGGTCGGCTTCATTGAAGGTGATAAGCTGCAGTTGCTGACTGTTAATTCTGGCAACGCGGAATCCACTAGGGCACCCCACCTTCCTGTCACTTTACTAACGGAACAATCTGATTGGCGCACACGGACAGTGTCATTTTTCTAAATACGTATTGCTACGAAATTACGTGTCGCTCTCGTGCAGTCGGCAGGTGCAATTACGTAATAGTTCTACACGTTTCTCGGCTAGCCGAGCAGGTGCAGTGTCTCTGTCAAGGCTGTGCACCCAAGAAGCTTCCAGACTGTTCGAGCACTCTTCACTACACGAACTATTCTGGCACGCCGCCAAAAGAATGGAAAATTATTCTGAAACACCTTCGGGACTTACGTAAGCAACAGCGACCGGCTTACAAGTTAGTTACACCTGGGGAGATTGATTGTTCAGTGCGGACCAAGTGATTACTCTGTTATAATTAGTGCGAAACTCTTTAATAATTGACATTATTATTGCGTGTGGACAAATTTAACTTGAGTTACTGTATGAGAGTACCGTGTTGAATTGACATTGTTATTGGGCTGGTAATTAGTGACTCAATGGTGTCTGTATTTTGTTTCCACTGTACCATACGACGATCCGTGAGACAGTCGTAACAGTATTATATCACATCAAGAGCTCCTCAAGTAACTTTGCTGACCGCGCGTGCAACACAGCGTTGTCATTAGATAAGGACCAACTTTAGGGAGGCTCGAAGATAATACTTAATTTTTCAGAATGATTTGGACAGGCGACAAAGAAAATTTCTAAAATGTTATCAGTTGTTTAAATATACAGTAAACATGTTTATATAAACGTAAAAACTTAAACCTGTCATTATCTCCCGATTCAGATAAAATTTATTTTTCTGCATCTAAAGTGATAGATAATTGACCCCCTCCCCCTTTTCGAAACGAAAGTTCTACACTCTTGACACCGGTGATTGTGCAAAAATAAAATTACAACCGAGGACAGAATACGTCGACCGTTATGAGTAAAATAAACACCGGTCGCTTCAAGTGCGCATGTCAAGCCGAAGCCGGTATGACAGTGCATTAGTAACACTACGTTACGGATTAAGTCACGTATGGTGTGGTATGATGATGAGGAGGACGAGGTGAATTACATCCATCCAGCATAACCTTGACACTAACCACTCACTGTTATATAACCGGTGACATGACATCTGTTTTACATACGGGGTCGTCGTTAATTTATTATAAACATCATCACCACTACTGCGTCGTGATAACCTGTTTACGTTCGTGTAATTAATGATTTTTGCAAAGCACGCAGAAATGCTTACTTACTTACGCCGTGTGAAAGTTGATTATTTCTAAGATTCAAGGTGAATATTACTGTATTTGTGTCGTGTACGGGCAAGTCTTGATATAACGCGGTAGATACTATGTTCTCGGCAACTCTCGCGCGTAAATCGGGAACTCTTTGTGTCTGCGTGATGTATAGCTTACGGCACGTGGATGTTCTCGGCAACTGTCGCGCGTAAATCGGGAAACTCTGTGTCTGCGTGATGTGTAGCTTACGGCACGTGGGGGCACGTACCAATGCAGTAAACCTTTGTTAAATGTACATTTAATGTTTTATGTTAATATTGTTAATATCTACAGTAATAAAAAAGGCTGTGTTCGTATTCAAACACTATTAATTCAATACGCTTTTTAAAAACACTTAAGTATTTAAAAATTATATAAAAACAGTAATAGTACTGCGAAAAATAAAAATAAAAATTGGCATTATAGACTCTTTGCTTGTATAGAATACCTCCATATTTTATATCTCAAACTACTCATGTTTCTGTATTGGTGTAACCCAGTCTACGAATATGAGAAACCGTATAAACGAAAAAGATTATATCTCTACTACCCTGTTACTGGCATTCAAACGGGGTCATAACGGAAAAGGAAAAAAAAAAAGTGTGTCGTGGGACACAGGCCAGGAGTGAAAACGCCGTGTTTCGGTTGCTGGATGTTTCTAAACAGCAAGCAATTGTGGCGAAAATTTGTGAGAGTCTCACAAACATCCGAACCTTCTTTGTTTGTGAGAGTGTTGACGTTTTGATACGACCAGCGTATCAGCTTGCTACAAAATTCCAGTTTGGAGAATTAGGAACTTTTTATTAGAAACGGTCTCTTCCTTTTGAAAGGTGTCATAATCTAAGCAACACCCCGCCGCAGTGACCGTGGCCCTATTAATGCTATGCTCATAGCCTCAGGTGAGATACTGAAAGAAGTGGTGAAGACTGTCCCTCATGAAAGGAGTGCGTCGTTGGAACAGGCAACGAAGGTGGGAACTGATTTAGTGCTTAAAACATGGACGGATAAAGAAAACCTCGAAATGTCGTGCGGCAATTTCACAGTTTCTTGACGAAGCTGATGTAACCCCAGACATTTTACGAACTTGATATAATTTTGTTCCAGACAGTAGAACACTCACCTTTGTTCAACCGTTTTCCTGGTATTTTCCAATTGCCCCCTTGGTCATACGCTACCCCCCCCGCCTAACATAAACTTCAGATCTCTTATGCTCTGTATGGCGGTGGTTGGCGTGTGGACCCTTGGCCTACCTGCTGCCTCTACCCCCCTTGTAATACTTCTGCCCGGGCTCGACAGCAGCTAATTGCCGCGTGAGTCACCTCACTGTGCGTCCAGTATGAAATAATTTTTTTTTCTCGCCCAATACTGGTAAAATTTTGTTATATTTGAAATCAGCGAAATAATACGATGAAAATGACACCAAACACGACTAAGGAATATTAACAATTGGGCTTTATAAAGCACTATGCACTGAAGATGTGTATTAAAGTAGTTGTTGAGCTTTTACCTTGAAACACCTTAAAATTTAATATTTTTTAGTCGTGTTTGGTGTCATTTTCATCGTATTATTTCGCTGATTTCAAATATAACAAAATTTTACCAGTATTGGGCGAGGCAAACAAAAATTGTTTCATACTGGACGCACAGTGAGATGACTCACGCGGCAATTAGCTGCTGTCGAGCCCGGGTGGAAGTATTACAATGGGGCAGAGGCAGCAGGTAGGCCAAGGGTCCACACGCCAACCACCGTCATACAGAGCATAGTTGAAATCTAACCTCTGAAGCTGCCATAACTGGTGAAACAATTGTCAGGAAAATAAAAAGTGCCTGTAGAAATGTAGCCTACCAAGTGTTATATTAAAGTCAAACAACACTGTTCAACTTAGCACTTGAATATGTGATCAGGAAATTGTCAGTTGATAGGAATGCAACATTAGAACATAAAATGGTCCAGGTCGTAGGATATGCAGATGATATTAATGTTATGGCGAGATCCCAAGGAAGAGCAAAAGAAACCTTCCAGGCACTCAAAGGTGAAGCAGAAGAGATAGGATTACAGGTTAATACAGATAAAACAAAGGTTATGATCACCACTCGAAGGAAAACCAGGAAACCTGAAGAGTTTGAAATCGATTCACTAAACCTGGAAGTAGTCAATCAGTTTAAATATTTGGAATGTTGGATGGCAGGTGATAATGAAGAAATAAATAAAATAAGGAAAACGGTACAGGCCGCAAATAGAGCATATGCTGCGTTGACAACTATATTCAAAACAAGGATTATCCACCGCCAGTCAAAGGTCACATTATATGAAGTTATGATTAGACCGGTGATAACATATGAAACGGGATTTGGACTCTGAACAAACAAGCCGCTAACATAGTAAATACTTTCGAAAGGAGAATTTTGAGGAGAATATATGGACCAATCCAAGTCAATGGCATATGGAGACTAAGTCACAATGAGGAACTATACAAGCTACATAAAGACAATGATCTGGCCACCACCATCCGACTGCATAGATTGCAATGGGCAGGACACATCATTAGGATGGAAGGCAACCGAATACCTAGGAAGGTACTGTTTAGTTAAATCGAGGGTAGAAGGCCTGTCGGAAAACCCAAGAAACGCTGGACTGACGCAGTGGCGAGGGATGCTGATACTTTACTTAAAATAAAACCATGGACATCGACTCCAAGGCCAGAGAAAAATGGAGGCGGATGATTATGGAGGCTAAGGTTCGACTTCGAACTGTCACGCCATAGAAGAAGAAGATAATAAATTCAAATATTGATATTAAAGTTTTAATTCAGATAAAAGAAAGAAATAGTGTAGGTAAGAAAAGAAAAAGTATCGTGAGTATACTCAATAAGATCGCCCAATATCGGCTAAATTGGCTGGATCATCTTAACCGAATGGATGATTGCCGCATTCCCAAACAACTGCTAAATTATAAGCCCAAGGGACGGAGAGATGTGGGAACGTCAGAAGTAGCGTTGGAGTGACCTGCTATAGTAGCTTGGGACCGGCACAAACCATTTTTGGTTAACAAGGGTTAACTTGTTAAAGTCGATGATGATAAGAAAAGGAACTTCAGACTCTTTAATAGTTTAACGTTTTATATCAATTATGCTCGTATCCGATTTGACTGACTGAATACATATGTCCAATTCACGGAGCAGTCCCCCTCCCTTGGGAAAGAAAATCTTTAACATTATTTCAATCAAGAAACGACATCAAACCGTGGTCATCGACCCTCTGTTCGGCTTATTCGACTTTTACGATCTGATCACGTGCGATCGTAATGTTAAAAAAATCCCATAAAATTGTATTTAATTCACATTTCCGTCAGTTGATGATACGATCAGTTTTATTAATCTTTTTAGATATGACGTTTTTTAACGACTGGAAATTGATGTTTAATTCGAACACGTTATTATTATTGTTATTATTTTCGTAGTAAAACATTTTTAGAGTTCAAAAGTTTAGATACGCTATGTATTGTAGTTGAAAAAGTGCCACAAAAATATGATGACCTTAGTCGGCAGTTATAGAAAATTAAACTGGAGGTCAGTTTTAGCAAAGTGGCGGATAATAAATTTTTTCTTTATTTCGAGCGGTATATTTTATTTATATTTTTTAATGTTATTTTTGTTATATTTTATTTAGGAACAACAATCGAAAATTGTTTGCTAAAACGTCAAACATACTGTTATGTACCACGTGTCTTCGTATTAAATCGGCGTCGCTAAATGTGTCTGGTTACAGTCGTCTGCCCTTCAACCGGATTAGTGGGAACGTGTATTCGATACGGTATTAGGCCTGTGTTCGTAAATATGAGATTTTTAAGTTTGGCATAATTTCTAAAGAAATCAGAGACCAACATATTAATCTAACAATAATTGTTAAAGTTGACATTTTGCTTATACCTCTGACATCTTTATATTGTTCTTTATTTCGTTTTATTTTTATTACCTTCTTCTTGTCTTTCTACACGCCGTCCTCTTCCTCCTCCTTTTCTTCGTTCCTTTCTACACGTCGTCGTAGTAGGCTTCGTCGTTGTCGCCGTCGTCATCGTCGTCCTCCTCCTCTTCCTCCTCCCCTTCTTCTTCATTTTTTCTTGTTCTTCTTTGCTTCTTCTTCTTCTCAATCTATATCTAAAAAGTCCAAAAATATATAGGTAAACAACTGAATACTTGTAAACACTTTGCCTTTTCTTGATGTTAAGTAATCGCATGCCGCCATTTTTGTGTACAGTGTAGAAGAAGAGATTTATACAATTGGAAATAGTTTCCAGAATGTAGGGCCTACTTCCCTTTTATTCTAACTCCACTGTGCTGTTAAATGTATGTATTATTATTTTTATTCTAATTTGTTTCTTTACATTACTTACGTCAGAAATATTAATTGTTTTTCCGTTAATACCAATAATTAATAATAAAGTTTAGTTTAAATTAATTAATTAACACAAATCAAGAGATTTGTAATAAAATTTTGTATCTTTTACTCTTTCTGTCATTTTGTTTTAAAGTATTCGTGAAAATCCCCGTTGAGACTTCGGTCAGTGTTTATAGATATTGAAAAGTGTGGCAAGTTGAGCGCCTGAGCGTACAGTTCAGTACTGAGTCAGTAGTACTGTAAATATAATCCTATAATATAGTAATGGAAATGTAGTAATATAGTTCTGTAAATATAATCCTGTACTATAGTACTGTAAATATAATCCTGTACTATAGTAATGTAAATATAGTAATATAATACAGTACTGTAAATATAGTAATATAGTACTGTAACTATAATACTGAAGTAAATTCACAACAATACAAGAAGGGTTTGTCCCCTTCATTTGATCAGTTGACTTCAGTATGATAATGCCCAAACCGAAATGGCTCGGAGAATGGAACACGCTACAATACTACAAAGATGTATGTGTATTCTAAATTATGAAATTTTTGTCGGAATTGTTTGAGAGAGGCGTAATGTCAATAATCATGGGCCTTTCCAAGCAGGTGTGGCGCTGCTACGCTATCGGCACGGGTTTGATTCCCACCGGAGCCATCTGATTTAGACACGACCGTTCACCCTCGCAAGGCGATGGCAAACCATCGAGAGGTATCCTGCCTAGTATAAACCCTCCCCAACTATGCCGTTCGGATCCGGCGTTAAACTGTAGGTTCCATATACCTGTGAGAGACTCCGTAACACACGCACCACGGGTATATGTGAGGAGGGTACAAACCAGTCGAAATACTGAAGAACCCAATAATAATTTCCAAGCAGGCTTCTTAATTACTTTAGTGTCGACTGATTTTTGAGATTATCGTTTTAAGTATCACGGTATTTGTTTTACATTTCTGTCTGTGACTAGCTGTATTATCGTGCTTATATTCTAATCAGTTATTTGTTGTTGTGCGTTTCAGGTAAGCAAGGATCGTAATGTTAGCAGAAAAGAAGAAGCAAGAACATTCAGTAGAGTAAGTCGTAACGTTGTCTCGAGGCTAAACAGTCTTTAATTTGTTATACATCTTTATTAGAGAATAAAACAACTTAACCTTTCGTACGGATCGTCGGAACGTAGAAACAACTTGAAAGCGTTTTCTGTGTTGCGCGTCCAATGTGGTTTACTTTGATTTGTGTCGTTCGTCTCCCATCTACATTCATAACCCGGTAACCCTATATATAATAGTAATTTGTCTTCCACATTGGGACTGAATACAGCTACCGATCACATTAACCACAAAAAAGTCTAGTTTTCCTCCTCTACCTTCTTTTCTTCTTCTTTTCCTTCTTCTTCTCCTCTTCCTTCCCCTGCTACTGCTGCTGCTGCTGCTGCTACTGCTGCTGCTGCTGCTGCTGCTGCTGCTGCTCCTCCTCCTCCTCCTCCTCCTCCTCCTCCTCCCCCTGCTTATATTTTATCATACAAACTACAATGAAACTTTACCTAATTCTAATTGAAAATTACCTTATTCTTAAGAAAGTTTAACAAACAGTGAAGAAAATGAAGGGGAAGCCTAGGCAAAGGTGGACTAAAGGAGTTGCAAGAAAGAACGTTCTAGAAAGGAAACGAAAACAGAAGTTACGCAAAGAGAGTGGCAGATGACTGGAAAGAGTTAAGAAATTTGTGGATGAGTAAGGTTCAATTATTTAACATTCTATGGTAACAAGTATTTGGGCACCATACATGTTTATGTTAACCTTCACCAGACTCGTAACTAAAGGTTACTGCTGCGAAAGAACCACACAATTCTTTACAAGTCCTAGAAAGTCAATAATGTGCGGAGGAAGAAAACCTGACTTCTTAAAAACGAATTGGGCGGAGAATCAAATTAGATCATTTTGACGCGACAGCGGTCTCGTCTCCTGAGGGGATCCAAAATCCGTTGTGCGTGTGTGTAGGACGCGAGTGAAACTTGCAAACGAGGTCCGGTCCAACCCGGAACGAAATTCTGCCAAACCAATCATCCCAACCGGTATGTTCACTGCGGGCACACGACCGTGTACCGTGCATGGCGTGTACGCTAGCGTACGCTATGATTTATCGAGACACGAGCGCGTATGGTAATCTGTTGCCGGTTATAATTTACGCTGCCCAGTGAACACGGACGTTCTTGTACGCCAGTCGAGTCAGTCTCGACTGATCGCCGGTAATTTATTTCCAAACTCGATAAATTATTCCAGCAGCAATGAACTTAGCGCGAGTACATACACATTTAGGAGTGATGGCTTTACAGCGGGGGGAACTCTGTAAATAATGGAAGAGTCATTTATTTCTTGTTTGTTGTGAAATATTTATACGTCTGGTAATCGCGTTGCTGCCGAAGATGAATGTAATTAACCGTCCGACGTTCGTGGAATTTATGTAATTTTAATTACGATCATATGTCGTGTAGCGAGAACACGTGTTGTGAATTTGTTTTGTGCAAACAGCACGATGGAACACCTGATGTTCAAGACTCCAGGTTGAAAACCAATTCCTCGTGTGTGTTATATTACATTGCGATATCTTCTCTCCGATATATTTAGTTTTCATATTTTTTCGGCGTACATTGCACGAGAATTTTTGGTTACCAGAATAGGTCCATTAATTGCGGAAAATAAAACGAGCTGTTTTGTAGAAAAGGGGCAAAGTACAGGCCATATGAAGTTAATGCTATCCACATAAGAAACTTTACACGTGTTAAGGTTAGCGTAGATGAGGCTATGTGAGCTCCGCGACCTGCTGGACTCAGCACTTGCTATTCCAGTACCTTGGGAATACTGTTGTTGGCGCCAGACGATTGACAGTTTACGAGATGCCTTGAAAAATCCAATTTAATCGGAAATGAAACTGCTCAAAACTTGTCAAAGACGGGAACTATTGATGCAACATGGAGAACGTTCGAGAAACTACGTATGTACTGCCATGAGCTCGTAAAATCACATATACTGCTGTGTTAGATCGACGTTGTAAAATTTTTTTTTTATTTATAATGCAGTTTTACAATTTACTCGTTTCACAGAGTAATAAGTAAAAGTGATGTACACGTCGTCACTTGAGGTGGGAACCATCCAGCGATGATTACTACGGTCACCGGGTCAGGTCATCTGGCCACTGTCTCTTCAGCCTTCTTACATCCAGTGATGGATTGAGGAGCTCGTTATTGCTGTGTCCTATGTTGCGGTGCCTGTACTTAGCGTCGTGCATCTTGATAACACCACGTTGCGACGCTAACAAAATTTTCATTGATTTCGCACATACGCACAACAGTCTTGTACAGTGTGAACGTCGGCTGTAACAAGGGTGGCGAGACACTGACAGCATACTAGTGTCATTGTGAAGCCCACAATTAATTGTACGTGACAGGGCGCCGTGTGCGAGACGGACAGTTAGGTCTGATTGGGATAGGAAACAAAGAAAGATTAACACAAAAGATAGCTGCTCCGTCACAAGGCAACAAAAAACCTGACTATGGAATCCTGTAATACCATCATCCCCTTTATATCCTGGTATTTATTGGATATTGAAAAATAATATATTAAATATATGTAGGCCTAATTATACAGGGTATTTCCAAAAGATGGCGCCAGACTTCGGGAAAATAAAATGAAGGAAAAATATTTAGTAAATATATCCTATGTCGAAAATGCTTTTTTTTCTGTCTGTATGGCTGTCTGAGATTGTATAAAAAAATACAATAATTACTGCTGAACGGAATGAGATAGACCTATCGAGTTGAAATTGTGTGCACGCAGTAACTGTACTATTTCTTACAAATAGGAAACAAACCAAAATGTTATCTTAAACATTTTCAAAATGGAGGCTGATTGAATGTTTTAATTCCAAATTTTATAAAAATCTGTACTTATAACAAAAAAATGTCTTCTATTATAATAAAATTAGCTCTTCTATTCCTAATCCATTGCTACCTCCTTTATGGAATTCGAATGAAAAAGGACAGAGATATTACATTTCTTTTGTAAGAAACCTTATAGTTATTGTTTTGGGCAGCTCAACGCTTAAGAAACGCTCTACCTTCGACTTCGTAATGAAGACAGATTGTATAACACGGGAAAAAATATACATACTCCTCTAGTAACACTTTCTTACCTTCCAAGGAAGGTGTGAAAACGAATTTAAACCCACCACGAGCGATATTGCTACCTGCATTCGTACAAACAATATTGCGAAGTTAAAATTAACTTAATTTTTTTGTTCTATTCAGGAAAACTTTTCAGTATTGCTAATTTCTGTGTTTGTTCTATTCAGCAGTGCTTGAAGAAGACATTTAGTTTCAATTATATGCAACATTTGGAAACTAGAGTTGGGAGAATTTTACGGCCTTGAAGCTTACAAATACTGATTATAATTGAACCACTTGAAGAATATAACTAAACAAAACAAATAAAAAATCAGAAAACATTTGAAATTCTATTGTGGAAAGCTAATATAATCAGGCTTCCAAGTTCTTATGACTTCAATCGTAAATCCTAATAGCTGGACACTGATTTAAAATAAATTGTATTTGCATAAAGAATGAAAACAGAATTTAACGGAAACGAGGGCTGATGCAGACTAGACAAAGACCAGAGGCAGTGATAAACAAAAATATGCGTACTAAGCGATACCTTTGAAATACGTGTGTGCTATCGATTTACAGTAAAAACCTGAAAGGTCACAGGAATTGATAACGTTGAACGCGAGAAAATACGGTACACTAGATGAGAGTATCATACTTATGGTCGTAAATAACACTTGTCTATACTCCCACTGCACGTCAGTTCCAGTTAGTCGTTTTCATCCCTCCCTTTTCATTTTTTACCCCGTGTGTCGTGCAAAGGGTGTTTATTTAATGTTAACAGTGTACCGAGCATGCTAATGTATGTAGATTTATGGAGACAGCCATTCCGTTTGTCTAGTAACGAAACAACCGCTGCGAATCTTTATTAAACCCTTATTTTTAATCAAACTGAAATTTAGAATTTAAATTACTATTGGACGCATGAGAAATTGTACTTATTTTGTATGGTTGTGCCTGCTGCGTGTATACATGCCTATCGTTAATTTGTTTCTGTTTTCAAACAGATAACGCCTATCTATTTCGTACGCTATCTGGCCGAGGTCAACATTATTAAAAACTGGGCTACTGCAACGTTGTCGAGTCCTTGAAACGTTATTACTAGACGTTTCGGTGCGTTCGGCTTGTCAACTTTCGAATGTTTTTTTCACTGACGATGGCCTCCGAAGGTGTGGGTGAAACGTGTAGCAAAACAATCTTTAAGCCTAACTTTTGATGGTAGGTGAACATTAACAGAAGGGTCAGGTCAGACAGTTTCCGTCGTTAATAATTCATCACACAACGTTTCGACCATTAAACAATCTGTGGTCATCTTCTTCAGGTGTAAATTAACATAGTAAATTAAATACAAATTTAAGCCTTCCCGAGATTCGTTCACTAACAAGGGTGAACCACCGCTAAGAAGAATAAACCTCCACCATCTACAACTATACACATACTATACAAAAAAGAACTGGTACTTGTCCTCTTAAGTCCGCTGCACGTCAGTGTGGTTATGTGAAGGTTCCATCCACAAACCATATACGAGAAGTCGTCAGCAGCACTATTACATTTTCTCAGGTAGAAAACACTAGTATTCTGCCACATGTTAAATCATAATCCTCATCTTCGAAAGAATCGTACAGAAAAAGTTTTCACCAAGTCCTATTTCCGGTGGTTTATTCAATTGTTTTGACGGTTCACGCTTGTTCGTGAACGAATCTTTGTAGGCTTCAGTTCGTATTTAATTTACTAGTTTTTTATACCTGAAGAAGACGTCCACAGATTGTTTAATGGTCGAAGTGTTGTGTGATAAATTATAACAATGGTAATTGTCCGACCTAATCCTTCTGTTACACTCTAGTAAAACATTTCAAGCAATCGACCACGGCCAAACAGTTTGGTTTTTAACGTTTGTAATAAGTTAAATCTAATTTTGTTAGGAAGTAATTCGCAGAAATTGTATGATGTCAAAAAGGTTCGTTGAGTTTATACTGTAGCTAATAAAAAGGGTGGAGAGCCGAACGTACTCCTAACCGGAGTAAAATCAACTCTCGGCTCTCCTAGGTAGGGGTACGTTCACCCTCCACCCTTTTAACACTTTAAACTTTTTTCTGTTGAAGAAGGACTCCGGTGGGTGGCCGAAACGTTTACACAATGACAGCACAAAACAGTCGGCCACGGCCAAACAGTCCGGATATAAATTCTTTTATCAGTGACTCCGGCCGTGATTGTCTACGTGAAAATCTTATTTTTATGTTTTTATGTACAAATTTGGAATTAAGGGGGTTTTTCAGATGTATGAAGCTTTATTTTGCTTTCGTTAATCTACGTCGAATCTCCTGTTCTATACTATTTGTGTTGTATAGTAGTTTTCACACTAAACTAGAATTAGCTACAGTATAAACTCAACTAACCTCTTTCACAACATCATAAAAATGTCTGCGAATAAAATTACTTCGTAACAAACTTAATTAGATTTATATTACAAACGTCAAACATTGAACTGTTTGGCCGTGTTCGATTGCTTGAAATGTTTTACTAGACTGTAACAGAAGGATTAGGTCGGACAATTACCATTGTTATAATTTATCACACAACACTTCGACTATTAAACAATCTGTGGTCGTCTTCAGGTGTAAGTTAACCTAGTCAATTAAATACGAACTGAATCCTACCCGATATAAATTGTTTTATAAAATAAGAATCTACAAGACACTGATGATGACAGAGTCTACACTGATCGACTGACTGTCGTATTGTTATCGTGGACACCGACAGAAAATTCAAGAAAATGGTGGTCCATCTGTTGAGAAACACTGCTTTAAACTCTTGTTAGGACATCATAGGGTAATATTAGCTCTACAAACCATTACTTTCAAACGCTTGTAATGATTTATATCATTTCGTGCTGCACCTATACTAATGCATACAATTCAAGCAACTGCTGGTCCATCTGTTGAGAAATACTGCTTTAAACTCTTGTTAGGACATCATAGGGTAATATTAGGTCTACAAACCATTACTTTCAAACGCTTGTAATGATTTATATCATTTCGTGCTGCACTTATACTAATGCAAGCTAATGCATTAACTAATGCATTTCTTAATTTTTAAGCTATTTTATTATTTTTTCAGCTGTTTATACTAATAGTAGACCTAACTCTTTTTTTAAATATACAAACAGATTTATTACACAACATTTGCGTATACGTTTAAAATATGAAATATATGAAAATCAGTTCAGTCACTGTGTAGGCTATCTTCTAAACAATGTGTCAGTAACGCTTATTTTTAGTGTGTTGTTCTTCTTCTTCTTCACTACATGGCTTTGGCTGTATCACGTACCGACTTCACGGAGTCTCTAACGATTTTTCCCAGGGTATTCCACGATCTCTCGTTCCCACTGGCCTACATTCAAACGGTTGTTTAGGAATGCGTTTCTACCATACGTTCCACATGGGACTTCCAATTCTGCCCGTATTCCTTTATTCTATCCAGAATCAACTGTAAATACTTCAGGTATTTTCTTGCGTCGTCGTTTCGTAGATGATCGCTTCAACTGCATCCCTTGCTCTTAAAAATTTCATTTCCGAGGCCTGTATTTTTGAAATATCTTTTTGCAGGAGAGTACATCTTTCACATCCATTATTTTGTTGTTATCGATATTTTAATGGGATTGATTTCAGCATGTTATCACAAGTTTTTCAACCACCTTAAAGATACTAATATTGATTAGTCTCAACTAGTTTTTTCTCATGTATAAAGCCGACTCGGCCGGACCTCCCCTCCCCCCAAGACCAAATTCTAGATACCCCACTGCATACACTTAAACGAATGTTAGTTTCGTCGCAGTCATTGTAATCCAACGACGAGTACCAGTAATCGGAGCACACCTTAGTTAGGTTAATTGAAATCATTGTGGCGGTGTACGATACTTCATGTGAAACGGATTTGGTTACCATTTGTTATCGGCCCGGCGGATTAGTTTCCTTCCATTCTACACGAGCCAAGATTAGGTTACCGTCGTCGTCGTCGTCTCGTATTCCATATCCGCGTGTTAGTTTATAACGCTGAGTCATATTTTTAAATGGACTCTGTGCGTTGTTGTTGTTGGCGCTACACTGTACACTTCCTAAAGTAAGGTCAAGGTAATCGTACCTTAATCAAGTTTATTGTGTGTGCATGTGTTTGAGTGGTGGTGAGTAGGTGTCAGGAGAAAAAGCCTAGGGTCAGTGAGCTTTGTGTGCTACAAAACCAGGCTGTCTGTCTCGCCCTGAACCTTCCGAGAACGCGTAAACGCTGCTTTATTGGTTGAAAACAACTGACTTGTATTTTGGGTGACAGCGGGGTTTGTCAGGGTTTGACAAGTTCGTTTTAGTTTCTCAGAAGATTTAGTACAGCTGATACATTTATTTCTTTTTAAGGTAATCTGTTTCATTTTTTTAAAATTACAGTTAGTCAATATTCTGGTGTCATTCTATGTAAACGTAAAAAAAGTTGTAGCTTGCCTGGTGGAGAGAATTTTTACTGCTGTTTGAACTAGTGTTACATTAAAATGATGAAATTGTAATTTTATAAAAATTGGTGCCGAAAAATATGTTGTTCCAACAATTAAGAAAAAAATGGATTTTTAGTCAAATATGAAAGGTTTAATTAATAAAGTTATGTTAACCCAGTAAAGGCCCCTGCCTAGGGTTACAGGTGAAACCCGGTCAGCGGTCTCAAAGGTGGATGAGGCATCTCAGTTCCAAACGACAGAGGGAGCGGAAGAACCTAGTTGGAGTAAACCACAAAAAACAATCATTTCGGACTAACAATCCGATCTTATCTCGGAATCTAATTCCTACTTTTGCACTCTATACAAGAACAATTAATAAAGAATTGAAATTGGCATGTGGTCCTTAGATGGCCGATACAAATAGAAAAAACGGTTGTGTTAGTGGTAATAATCACAAACAGAAATAACACTGTTGCCGATATTTCCGATCTGATGATGAACTGTGAAGCTTGAAAGCGATAATTGGAAACACTTTTCTACAGTGGTGTGCAACAGTGTTATTTCTGTATGCAAATATGAAGTGCATCATCGCTCTACAGAAATACCTATTTACGTCTGCAAAAAATGGAACGCGAGTCTTAAATAAATGAGTGAATTAAATAAACAAATTAGTCTTCGAAACGTATCGCTTTGGCTAATTTTATAATGTCAGAAATGGCAGAGTAAGTGCTATGGAAAACTAACGAAGAAGTCGTCTCAAAATTTTATTCTGATGACGGTTGGAAAACAAGAAAAACTTAACGAATCGATCGATACATCTCTACAAAATATGGCTCATTTATGGTTAATTCAGAAACGTAATTCAGTGTAACTAGTACCAGAGCCTTGATAATGATGGAAAGCATTTAATCTGAATAAAAATTAGGTGGTTCTTCTGATTTTAAATTGAGCTGATTACTGTGCAATATAAAAAACTATGTATTCTTATTAAGGAATCCGTAAGTACAATATTTACTTACTTATTGCAATCCTCTTCTACCGCAAGGTGTAGAGGTTGAGCAAAGGTCTTGTCACCGTGGTATCTACATA
This sequence comes from Magicicada septendecula, assembly GCA_034769895.1. Classification (NCBI taxonomy): domain Eukaryota; kingdom Metazoa; phylum Arthropoda; class Insecta; order Hemiptera; family Cicadidae; genus Magicicada; species Magicicada septendecula. The sequence goes on along the minus strand of CM068371.1, from coordinate 89,545,476 downwards.
GCCAGGGCCTTGGCTTCATTCCACCGCACTCACAGCGCCTGCAGAAAGCGCCTCATATTGTCGTCCCAAGTAACTCTTCTCCGGCCCCTGAGCCTTCTCCCAGCAATTCCTGCCTCATACAGTACGTACAATATTTTACACTGTTTTAAAGTATTCTACTCAGTATAAGCAGCCTCTACTGTATTTTGTCGTACAGTGTATTAAAATTTTTGTATGTGTTCGAATATCCGAATGTTCGTAAATTTGAACTACTGTTGGTCCCATTTAGCTCGCCTAACCGACGCTCTACTGTATCTGGTGAAAGTCTGCGTATACGCGCGGAGCACGACCTTAGAAACAAGAAGTAAGTAACAGTAGGTCATTGGAGTAACAGTAACATGGAGGGCGCCAACGGTCATCCTTGAAGCAGAGGCGCCACCGGTAGTGTCGGCCCTGGGTACAGATTACGTCTTTGCTCTGTGTTATGTGAGCATTCAGTCAATAGAGCCGACTGTCGGTTTATGAATATTATTACAACAATACAATAAATCGGATTTGTATCCGTGTGTTTGTGGGTTTAGTCACCGCCAATGACACGTCAAGGTCTTCTGTCAGTCACCGCTAAACGTACCATCGACTTTCCAAACAGCAGTTCGTGAGCCGTGCATTTCGGTAGCCACATTAACGTTAATCGTATAGACACGTTGGTTGCATAACAGACTTTTTCCTCAGTGTTTAGGCAAACGGTTCACATTATGTATCGTGTTTCTGGTTATCGCAGTAAGAAACGTGCAACCAGAACATAAGTAACACGTTCCTATGTACATAAGTAAAACTTCGTGGTGTGGACTAAATTTCGTGGTCGTAGAAACGTATTAGGTGGTGCGATAAACGATTTATCTCGGATGAATTCAAACTCTTACATATTCTACTTTGATTAATAAGCTGACCGCTGCGGTACCCAGCAGCTGTCTTTACTGCAGTTTATGTTATCAAATTTTACATGACGCAATCTTTGCAACCTATCAACCTTATCCTTATTCGGATGGGTAATTTAAGACCCCAACTTATTACTATAAATTATCAATTTGGGGCTCAAATAAATCATCGTTATTGTATTTAACCGACATTGAATTTTTAAAAATGTTAATTTTTAGAGTACTACTCTGTGATTATTGTTATTAAATTTCGAAATTTTATACGCCAAGCAGTTGATACTCTATAAACTGTTATGACCTCACCTCCCTCCCCCCAAATCAGTTACCGATGAAGAAATTAACTTTCTGCAAAAATAAATTACGAGGGTCATTTTGTAATTAAAGAGACAAAAGGCTGAAGAGGAAAAACGGTTGGTAGGTGGAGTACGATAATTTCACAACTGTAAGTTGGCATCCCTGTGATGAGCTGTTTGATTTAAATTGTTCAGTTTATAACATGAAATTCTTATTTAACGATGGCTATCCTCTTGAAGTTTCGGAACAACGTGAAGTGATCCGTTCTTTGCTTTCTGGAGGTGGAAACCAGCTAAAATTTGCTCTTATATGACTAAACAATACGGAAAAAGCTGTAATCTATTAACAGCGGAAATTTTTGTAAGTGGATAGACAGTTTAAAAATGGTCGAATTTCAGTGACTGTCGAGCACCGTTCTGGACGTCAAGTTGAGGTTTAAACTCCAGCGCTTGAAACTCACATAAACACCCTCATCCGAGGAGACTGACGGATTACAGTTGAACTTGTACCTGAAGAATTACAGTTAAGTTTTGGCACAGTTCATAACATTAACAGCCAAGAGCTCAAGTACCGTAAAACAAGGGCACAGTTGGTTCCAAGGGAGTCCACCAACCATCACAATGAGACTAGACTTCGAGTTTGTACAGAACTGAAACAACCCTATCTACAGAAAGGTGATGCTTTTTGGATAGAATTCTAACATGTAATGAAGTATGGATTCATCACCCTGAGCCGGAATCCTGAAGACAAAGCATGAATATAGTAGGCCTATATGAGTTCACCTGCCAGGAAAAGTTCAGAACCCAACCACCAGCTAATTAAGTATTTGTTAAGTGTTTGTTGTAAATGGAAAACGATATTAATATTTATGAATAAATATAACATCGAGGAGTCACGCACTATTGTAACTGTGTAAAACAATCCACCATCGTATTGGATATTAAATATACTTAAGTGACGGATTCTCTGCATAGAGCGATGGACATTGGACCCCCCTCCATTCCACGTATTGGAAGCGTATTCAGTCGTCATTGCTTAGCGCATGCGTCCTGCTGTACTTTCACAGTACTTGAGATTCACATTTGAAAGGGACGAAATTTTCATATCAGCCGTTTTCACTTTCAAAATTAATCGCGTAACTAGAAAATTACAAACCAAAATAATTTGAATTGGAAATATTTGGTTTCCAAATACATGGCATGAAAGAGAACATTAAATATGACCGTCGTTAGTTTTGTAGACAAAATTTCTGTCCATCTGAGGTTACGTAGATCCTATTAAGTTTCCGACAATGCAAGTAAGCATAGTCTTAACACGGTCTTACTGGTTTAAAATAATACAAAAAGTCTGTTCTTTGAAAATACGTATGTTAATTTACTGTCTACGGAGTAGGCTACACATAATAAAAAGAAAATTCTCCCCGTTCCAGTCTTTGTAGCTTGAATAACGGAGACTGAAACACGAGCGCGTCCTTGGACGTTGAAAATACAGTATTTGTTCTTTCCTATCAGTACTGGTCGATTACACTTGGTGGACTGGACATCTTTTCATATCTGGCTGGCTGACAGCTCGACATTTGGGATACGCGGCTCGGCGAAAGCAATTTTCTGACGTGATTGGCTTGAATGGAGTTTCACAGTCGATTGAATCCCGATACGATGGCGCTGTCCAAGTGACCGCCGCGCCGGTCGCACTGTCTCACGTCACATAACTTACCCACCATACGTACGTTTCTCTTCTATATAAATCTACTGACACCATCTGGTATTACGCTGTTTTTGTGTTGTTGTATAACTTAAAATCGAATGAACGTAGCATTTCTGCAATAGATTGCTGTGTGTGTGTGTGTGTGTTTTTTTTTTTTATTTACGGCGTTAGTAATATAAAGGGAAAAATTGCAAAATTTTACCCTTCCGAGACGACGTGAACTATACTGCCCGGTATGAAAGTCTGAGTAATAATTTGTCTTATGCTTACACGGCAGGTGTCAGTGTTCTCAAACTCATTAAATACGGGGCTGTTAGGCCGTGGGTCGGTTGTTGTGAATTCTCGACATCGTCGGCAGCGTTTCGTATCCCGTCCTCGGGGATCTTCTCCAGGCCGCAAAAAGCGACAGTGTTACGGAAACAGTTACGGCAGATCTTAGGCCGAACGATACTCGAAACAAATGTATCCTGCCGTAACTGTTTTTGTAACACTGTCGCTTTTTGCGGCCTGGAGAAGATCGCCGAGGGTGGGATACGAAACGTTACCGACGATGTCGAGAATTCACGGCAACCGACCACGGCCTAACAGCCCGGTATTTAATAATTTTGAGAATCCTAAGTAATATTGTGGGTGGAAAGTGTTCATTTATTTTACATTTGAGTACGATATTGTATGCAACTTTAGTGTTCTGTGGCATTTTATTATTCTGTATTTTGAGTTCATCTTGGATTTTCCTTTATTTTAAAATTGTTGCCGTTCCCGATGTTGGTAAGACCGTCCTCCTCTTGCTGTCCGTAATTGTCGTCTTGTTATCATTTAGATATGAGAAGAGGCGTCTACGATTCTTCTCCGGACTCAAGTCCGGATCTTAAATTTAATCCGGATCTTAAGTTCAATCCGAACTTAAAGACATAATGCTAATTTTGTCAATATAAAAACAACTAAGGGATCCCGCTTCATCTTATTAGAGTCGTATACAAAGTTTTTACTTGGGAAACAGATCTTAATTCAGACAGGAAGACAGAATACTTGTGTGAGCCTGATCAATACGACGAAGGTTTGGGATACGACGAAGATGTCCATTACCACCTTCTCTTTTTAAATTTATTTATATGTAGCAGAAAGTGACTATATATATATATATATATATATATATATATATATATATATTGTAACATTACATTTGGCATAGCTTGATATCGTACCAGATTTAATGAAGATCATGGATAAGAAAATTAACAAGAAGAAAAATATCTTTTAAAAATGATAGTGAAGATGAACAAATAACTACTTTAGACTGACTTGTACTATAACTGACCGTACCCAAATTAATGTTTAGGTAAAGTGATGCAAAATACCCCGATGATGACATGAAGTTCAAATAATTAAAATAATAATACTTATAAAGACAGACAGCATTATGTACCATTACTATAAGTAAACAAATGGTTTTATTAAATGTATCAAAATATAAAAATAATCAAAATACAAATTGAGGGATAATAGGCCCAAATATACAATATAATGTAAAATAATATATTAGTAAATTGTTAACTAAATGATATAATGAAATAATACAACAAAACAATTATTATAGATACATGGAAACATGCAACTAACTGTAAATAATAGTGGACATAATGTTATCAATAAAATAATGTATAATCTAATAATAATTCTCAAATGTATAAAAAAGAAGCAGAAAAAGTACCGTACCTAGTACAGCAATGGCTGAACTACCTAGGAAAAATGGAAAAAAATAGAAAATCATTATTAAATGATTAAACTTTCCTGTTTATGTTCTTAAAACACGTTTAAAGTTGTATTGATGTTATTTATAGTTTTATTAAATAGTATATGTATGATATGCCTTATGCAGTATGTATGTAACCAGGCATATACAAATTGTTTAATCACAAAATGTGAATTATGTTTTTTTATGTTGTTACTGTAATAATTATTGTTATATTTTTAAATGATAATACTAATAGAGTTATAGGGAGTAGTTTTGATGGTAGTTGCATAATTAATAGGTGTTACAATAACAGAAAATAGAAATTTAACATGTCAAGACCTATAAAAACTTTGGAATTTTGTAAATTTTAGGAAATACTGTTAGAATTTTATAAAACAAATGTTGTAATATGGATAGGTTTATAGTTAATAGTATACACAACAAATATGGAATCGAAATAATCAGTTTTAAGTTATTTAAGAAAAATTCAAATAGCAAAAATGTAACATCAGTATTTCTTAAGCAAAAATAGGCATGTTTGGTGTCTATATGTCACAAATGTTAAGACCAAAATAATGATGCTATTAGTTTTAAATTCCCAATTAATATAACAGAGGTATACTAATTTAAAAGTTTTGACCTAATTCAGACATTGAAATAATGAATTTGTATGACAATGTATATCTGAATCAACCAACCAGATTTCAAGTTTTACCTTAGCAACCGAAAATTCAGATAAATAAAATAAGGACTTCTTTAACAACCGTCATTGAAGACAGATGCGTTATAAAAATGTCTCAGATAATTGCATTTTAATTAGTGAAAACACCTACCAAGACTTTGTAAAACGAATTGTTATAGTCGATACAAAATATTATAATAACAAAAGAACATCAAGAATTTAATTCAGAAGAATTTAGATCCGGGGAGAAGAAGCAAAGAAGACTTGGACCCTATCTTCGTCCTGGAAGAATAAAGAAGAGGAGCTGGGTGAATTGGAATAATTTATCATCTTATGTGACAACACCTACACTTGTGTACACAACTATTTAGGAATTAAACAATAAATAAAATTACAGACACTATTCTACACCAACAATAAAGAACACTTGAAAATAACACCAACTGAGTATTACACCTTTTTTGAACACCATAAAAACTTTAACGATAACTAATAAGCATCTAAACTGTTCATAACCTATAATAGTGAGTAACACATACACGACTACCAGTTTGCACTATACACATCAAAACCTTGTAATATCCTTATATTGTGAAGTTTGTATTTTGATTTTAAGAGTTGTATTATTTGTTTAACCATAATTTCCGAACCAAATACGCCCTGAGATTATTTATTTCATTGAAATAAAAACAAACTGCATCATTCTTTTGCTTGTCGAATCCAGCATAGAGCACATTATTTTAGCTACTACCAACTTATGAATGAAGACGCATAATTTTGTCATAATTGTAATTACAGTAAAGAAAAACGAGAAGTAATTAATCAATACTTCATTTGAATAAAGATTGTTAACAGGAATATATCTGTTTGGTGTTATCTTTGCGTTATTATTACTGTTTCAGTTAAGAATTACGATAACATAGCACAGCGGACGGAGCAACTGTTGGCAGCTCCGCGTTACGTCATGGTGTTGGATTCCGAGGCGAGAGCGAACGGCGGGAATTTAATATAACCGCATACGACCGCAAACGAATTCATATTAATATAATATACGGCTCGATAAAAAATATTTGTTACTATATATATATATATATTATAACGATTCATAATAGCGTCCTATCTGAGCGTTATATGAAAGTGATAGACGGTACGAGTGTAGCGCCGTAAGCAAGAGAGAGAGCGTATAATCGCAGCCATCTCACTCTAACCACGTCACCGCGACATCAGAAACCAGTACAAACATGTAATTTTACTCAAAGCAAATTATCAGTTCAACCTGCGATAACTTCAAAAGTTATAAATATACGGCAATTCTGAAAACAGCATTGTATTCAGCAAGAAAAGCTTTATAAGTAGCCGCAATCTCAGTTAATATAATTAACAATTGAAGAAGTTATACGGATGACGCACGCCAACAGGAATAGCGAGAGAATTATGCTACGTAGGAATTAGGTGTTCACACACACACACACACACACACACACACACACACACACACACACACACACACACACACACACACACACACACACACACACACACACACACACACACACACACACACACACACACACACACACACACACAGAGATAAAGACCTAAGCAACAATATTCTGTGGTCAGATCTTTGAAAACACATTTGCAAATACTTGTAATCAATCGATTTGCAAACACAGGAAGTACGATTTTAACTATAAATTCTCTGCAGTTTGAAACCTGTCAAGGGGTGTTTGCTCGACCTGTTCGAGATTGTCAAAACTGGAAAAACGCATGATTTATTTGAACAACCAATCAGCAGCCCGTATTTAAAACTGACGCCAACTCAAAGCGAGGGGTAGCATCACTCTTCGATCGGATCTTCAATACGCGAGACGTGTATAAATTACGTACAGATATTTTTCAATCACGCAAAAGTGTAATTTAAGCATCAAATTCGAGAAGTAGTCCGCAGTATAGATGAACTAATACCGTTCAACAACTCTCGCTGCGTAAAACAACTTTAATTAATTAATTTATTAATTAATTAATCATCAGCCGTGAAGGACCTGTGCGACAGTAGGCTACAGCATCTGTAATTGCCAGGGCATCTTCTACAGCATTGATCAACATCAATTCTTCTGTGCAAAACCATCAAAAGGAGGACCTCTACGGATTCCTATCTTCGGTCAACGCAACAAACAGTAAGAAATAGATTCATTGATCAATGAAATAAGGGCTAAATAAATAATAAAAGCAATAAACAATTTTTAAAAGACACTAAGCATTTCACACTTTGTATTTTAATTATAAGATTAGTTCTAACATAGTATAGGAGTGCTGAATGGAAAGTGGGGTGTAGTATTGGACGTGCAAATTATTGCAGACCTGTTCTTTAGCACTGGTTTGGGAGATATCCATCTCTTAATCAAACCAGATAAGAGCCATAGGTCGTTTGAACGTCTTAATCGTTACTTTTCACACTCGCTCAGTAATTGTAATAAGTATTAGGGTAGAAATAAGTGTTAGGGTAGAAATAAGTCCTACCATTAGCCTAATCAAGTTTAAAAATAATTAATTAAAACGTTAATTAAAAATAATAAAGCAAATATTAAAGTGTTATTTGTAACGATTCCCCTTGAAAACCACAATCACTGAACGAATCCTGAGAAAGAGTGTCTCCATGCGCTGAGCTAAGCTGAAACCGTGTCATTTGTATCTGGGATTTGTTCTGGCGCTCAGGTAAAGTAATATCACGGGTAAGTAACATTTTATCTAACATACAAATATTAGATAATTGTGTTAGATGAAAGTAAGGCGTCGTATAGATTTGGCGCCGCAACTAAGGGGCACGAGTAAATCACCAAATTTATATATAGAAATAAGTTATGTATAAATTTGGCGCGGCCAATTAAGAAGCTCGATTAAACACAAAAGAAAGTTATATAATTTGGCGTTGCTTTTACCCAAGTGATTAGTTAAATTGTAATATTAATTGATTTGAAAAGAAGTGGAATTTAAGGTTACAAATAACTGTTAAATAATTGTTAAATTAATTTGTTAAAAATAAATTTTAAAAATGGCTAAATCATCAGCTGTAGATATGGCAGCAATTGAGTAAATGTTTAAGCAGTTGACCACTAAAATGGAAGAAACTAAAACTGAAATAAAAGATACAAGTAATAAATTATCTAGTGAAATAAAAGATACAAATAATAAAATCCAAATTGCTAATAGTAAACTTGAAAATAAAATTGAAAGTACAAGTAGTCAATTAAATAGTAAAATTAAAGAAAATAATAAAAGTTAGAAGAAAGTAATCAAAAATTAATAACTGATGTTAATAATAAAATTGAGCAAACTAATAAATATTTGTCTAGTGAAATGAAACAAATAAACGAAAATTTGTCTAGTCAAATAGAACAAAGTAGTAAAGAGGCTACATTTAAAATAGATGAAGAAATAACAAATTGAGCTACTAATTTAGCTAGTAAAATAGATGAGAGTAATAGTAGGTTTGATAAGCATACCGAAGAGGTTAAAACTACGTTAGAGGAATTTAGAAAACAAGTAAACACTAATTTTCGTCGTCAAGACGAAAAACTAAATAAGTTTAGAAACGAATTTCATGAAAGGCTAGAACAAAAAGTAACCCTCATTAATCAACAATTCAGTGAAGTAACAGCTGAATTAAAAACATAAACACTTCTAAATAAAGAAGAAATCCAGAATACTAGGGAAGAGTGTACACAACTGGGAGAGAATATTAAAGAAGTTAAGAAACAGGTAGAGAGTAAGGCTAACAGTGACGAAGTACATCAAAAGGTGGAACAGCAGTTGAAGGTAATGCGGGAAGATCTGACTAAAGCAATGAAGTCACAGCAAACCAAAGTAGTGAGGTGTGGCGGCTATAAGGAAGAACCGGAAAACCTTGCATTTTCAGGAAACCCACATGAGAATCCTGTGGAATTCCTAAAGCTGTTTGAAGCTTATGTAACTCGTGTAAATCCACTGATGGACGACGAGGACAAGAAGGACATGTTAGGCCGATTTCTCAAGAATTGGGCAGGTACGTGGTGGAAAGTCATCTCGGACAGAGTCCAAACCTATTCAGACTTCAGAGAAAAATTCCTTGCTCAGTACTGGAACGTTCAGATACAAAGAAGGGTACGCGATCATCTAGAATTTGGTAAGTATCACCCGTCAATGAATATGACAACCACCAATTATGTGCTTAACGTAATGGCGCAAGTTAAACATCTTAACACCACCAATAGAAGAGAGAGACCTAGTATATAAGCTAGCGCGTCATTTGTCAGAACGCACTAGAGTAGCAACCACTACTAGAGGAGTGGATACTCTAGAAAAGTTCATAATGGTTGTAGATGAGTGTCAAGATTTAGAGAGGGACCTACAGCGTGTAAGTAATCAGCTGAGTAACTACTCTAGAGGCGATCATCAAGAACAAACTTTCTACTCAACTAAGAGGAGAGACGATGAACGCCCGAAAGAAAAAAGGTTTACCCCTTATCCGGGTAATAAACCACAAAATAGGCCGGAATTGGAGGAGAAGGGTAGAAGTAGGAGCGTAGAAAACAAACCAAATAAAGGGTATAAAGTATGTAAAACAACTATAACCTCTACCGAGCAGCAACCGTCGACTAGTAAAATGAATACGGGAAACCACTGCAGGTAGAAAAGAAACAAAACTAAACCTACCATTACCTGCAGTGAAATCACCAAAGAAAACAGGTAAAAAGAACGAAGCTAATAATATAAAACAAGTGAGCGATAGGGAGTTCTTGTTAAAAGAAGAGCAAGAAGTGGGTAGAAACCATTATTCTGAATGTCCGGAAATAATTTGTAAGATCAGTAATCTACTAGTAAGAGCGCTTATAGACACTGGCAGTGAAGTTACCTGTGTCAGCTTAAAGTTTGTAGATAATAGTCAGTTGCGAAATTGTCCCAGACTACCCGTAAAACATTGTAATGTACAGGGAGCCACTGGAGCCAAAATGCAAAAGATAACTGAACAAATATATTTACCTGTCAATTTAAATGGTAACCAAACCCAAATTGTAGCTCTAATAGTCCCGAAACTCATTCATGATTGTATTATTGGGGTAGATACGTTACTTGAATGGAAAGCAGAAATAAATTTTAAAAGAAATACCATTACGATGGAAATTAATACAAATAAAATAAATGTAAGCATTAAAGAGTTTAAGCATTGGAACTCGGTAAGTGTCATAAAAGGGTATATAGAGAAACCTGTAGTTGACGTTAGGAGTGACCAGCACTGTATTGATGATACTCCAGAAATCAACATTGGGACTGAGTTGAACAACGAGCAACAGAACCAAATTCAGCAACTCGTTGGTGAGTATAGTGATGTGTTCAGAACAGAGCCTGGAAGAGCTAGGTTCTATGAACATCAGTTAACACTAACTGAAAATGCATCGTTTGTACAAAGGACTTATCCAATCCCTCTACATTATAGAGATGAAGTGGAGAAAGAGATCCAACAGATGTTAGCGAATGGTGTTATAGAGAGAGCAAGTAGTCCCTATATAAACCCTTTAGTAGTAGTCACCAAGCCGAACGGGAATATCCGATTATGCCTAGATGCTAGGAAACTAAATTCTTTATTAGTACCAGATTACGAGTGCGCCAGGAGTGTGAAAGAATTGTTTCAAAAATGTAATGGGGTTAAGTACATGACCAAACTGGACTTAACATAAGGTTTTTGGCAGATTCCCATCCGAAAATGTGATAAAAAGTATACGGCATTTTTGTATAAAAACGAGTGCTACCAATTTAAAGTGGTACCTTTTGGCCTGAGCACCAGATTAGCTGCCAAAAGGTGTTTAGACAGTGCCTTAGGTAATGAGGTAGAGAAATATACATTAGTGTTCGTAGATGATATTCTGTGTGTGGCACAAACATTCGAGGAGCACTTAAAACATTTAAAGAATATTTAAAAAAAATTAAGATCAGCAAACATGACGCTGAATTTACGGAAATCAGAGTTTGGTAAGGAGGAAATTAAGTTTTTGGGTCACCGAATCTCAGTGGAAGGCATAACCACGGACCCAGAGAAGGTAAAAGCCATACAAGAATTTCCAACTCCAAAGAACTGCAAGCAGCTAAAGTCATTTCTAGGTTTAGCTAACTACTATCAGAAGTTTACAAGTAAGTAGACGAAAAGTATTGTTCCATTGTTAAAGTTGTTAAACAAAGGGATTAAATGGAAGTGGACAAAGGACCACGATGAAGCGCTGCAACAAGTGAAAAGTCTTTTTATAAATACTGTTGTATTAAATCATCCAAGAATAGGAGAAAGATTTTACTTGCAAACAGACGCCAGCAATATTGCTATTGTAGCACACTTGTATCAGATTGATGAGAAGGGCCAAAAAGCGGTATTAGGATTTGTAAGTCGCACACTTAAAGGGGCAGAATTAACCTATTTTACGACAGAAAAAGAGCTATTAGCGATAGTGCATAGCCTGTCAAAGTTTAGAAGTTATATTCTGGGTGCTAAACTTACTATAATCACCGATAATAAGGCGTTAGTATTTTTATTAAAGTGTAAATTGCTAGGTGCTCGTCTGACTCGTTGGATCTTGGCTATACAAGAGTATCAATTTGAAATACAATATTGTAAAGCGAAAGACAACTTGGTAGCAGATGTACTCAGTAGAAATCCACCATCAGAAAACAACATGGAAACAGATAACATTAAATGTAGTAGCAATGATATTGGTATTTACGCGGTAAAGCATATAACAAAACCTGAAGTAGTTAGACGACTTAAGGAAATAGGGCTCATCAACAACAAGACCCTAGGATTAGTGTAGCTTGGAGGAGTACAGTTACTAACTCAAAACCAGGATTTTCCATATATGACGGTAAGCTATATAAGCTATGTTCCCATAAGTGGAAGTTATTATTACCTAGCTGTATGATAGATGAACTTATTTGGGAATGCCACTTGTCTTTTGGCCACGCTGGATTTAAAAAATGCTATCTAGCCTTAACAGAAAGTTTCATAGGAAAGGGGTTACCAAAACGCATGAAAAGATTATTGTCTACTTGTGACCTGTGCCAGAAATGTAAACACCCAAACTTAGCTACAAAGGTAGAAATGCAAACAATCCAAGCAAAAGTGAAAGGAGAGTTACTACCTGTGGATTATTACGGGCCTCTACCAAAAGCAAAAGGAGGGGTAAAACACATTCTAGTTGCAGTAGATTTCTTTTCTAAGTTTGTAAAATTATACCCAGTCCAAAGAGCCACGACAAAAGCGACCCTTAGAGCATTAACGAAGTTCTACATCCCACAGTATGGTAAACCAAGGAAAATATTGTCCGACCAAGGAAAACAGTTCACCCATAACCTACGGAGAGAAACCTTGGAAGAACTAAATATAAAACCTATTCTTACATCCATACGTCGCCCTCAAGCCAATTTAGCTGAGAGAATAAATAGAGAATTAGGAAGGTATTTTAGAATATTGTGCAGTCAGAACCACTGCATGGGTAGACTATTTGAGTTTTATTTCAGATTGTATTAACAATACATGCAATGAAACAACGGGGTACACACCTTCAGAATTATTTATTAATAAAGAACCTGTACATGTATGGACCAAAACCATAAAAAGTCCACCCAACTACAATCTACCTATTCCATATGAGGTAAAAACCAGGATAGCAGAAGAAAGAATACAGAGAGAAGGTCAAAAGAGGGTAGAACGATATAATCGAACTCACAAGTTGGTAAGGTTTGTGGAAGGAGAGGAAGTGCTAGTGAAAGCGAATCCTGTATCCTCTGCCATAGATAATACCACGGCCAAGTTCTTTCCGATATTCATGGGACCTTATAGAATAGAAAAACAGATTGCAGATATATGTTAAAAGATGTGGAGAAAAATAAAATTATAGGAAAGTACCATGGGGATAGTTTAAGAAAATATAAACAAAATATTGACCCATAAAGAAATAATAGTTTGAGCCAATAAGGTATGTGAGTCAAACATGGTCAAATAAAATAAATATATAATTGTTTTGATCAAGGTCAATGATAATAATAATAAATTTTATTTAAATAAATGTTTGTATTGTTATTTAAATTTTTGACATTAATTAAGCCAAAATGATGATTAAAATATTAATGGTCATATAAATTTCCAATATACCATGTTAGGTTAAGTAACATTGTAGCCTAATCTTTAGTTATAAGATAGATGTAAGCAACATTGTAGTAGTGCAAGTTTTGTGCGGGAAAAAGTGTGAAAGTAAATGTGCAAATTTTTAATCGGTGTAAAACTGTACATTAGAAAAAAAATTAATGATTTAAATAATCAATTTTTTTTATACCGAGTGGGGGTATATATAACGATTCATAATAGCGTCCTATCTGAGCGTTATATGAAAGTGATAGACGGTACGAGTGTAGCGCCGTAAGCAAGAGAGAGAGCCTATAATCGCAGCCATCTCGCTCTAACCACGTCACCGCGACATCAGAAACCAGTACAAACATGTAATTTTACTCAAAGCAAATTATCAGTTCAACCTGCGATAACTTCAAAAGTTATAAATATACGGCAATTCTGAAAACAGCATTGTATTCAGCAAGAAAAGCTTTATAAGTAGCCGCAATCTCAGTTAATATAATTAACAATTGAAGAAGTTATACGGATGACGCACGCCAACAGGAATAACGAGAGAATTATGCTACGCAGGAATTAGGTGTTTTCACATACACACAGATAAAGACCTAAGCAACAATATTCTGTGGTCAGATCTTTGAAAACACATTTGCAAATACCTGTAATCAATCGATTTGCAAACACAGGAAGTACGATTTTAACTATAAATTCTCTGCAGTTTGAAACCTGTCAAGGGGCGTTTGCTCGACCTGTTCGAGATTGTCAAAACTGGAAAAACGCATGGTTTATTTGAACAACCAATCAGCAGCCCGTATTTAAAACTGACGCCAACTCAAAGCGAGGGGTAGCATCACTCTTCGATCGGATCTTCAATACGCTAGACGTGTATAAATTACGTACAGAAATTTTTCAATCACGCAAAAGTGTAATTTAAGCATCAAATTCCCAAACATCTATGGAAGTATAAGCCGAAAGGACGGAAAGGTGGGGCACGTCCGAAGAAGCGTTGGAGTGACCAGCTCTAGTCAATCTACTCGGAAACGGAACAAACCATTTTTGATTTATTCCTTGCTGAAGACGATAATGATACATAAACTATTTTGGTATATAATAATAACCTCTTTGACATTCCACTAAGGTGCTTTAGGAAAGTAGGGTTGTCTGCCTACCTTGATTCCCATTGCATACATTAGTGCTGGTAGCAACATGCTTCAACCACCTCTTTTACCCTAGCTGTTAAGTTAGAAACTCGATTCTAGAGCTGAGGGATGAAAACGTAACCTTGACATACGCCCTTGAATTAAAATAAGTAATAAAACAAAATATTATTACTATAAAATATTACTGTAAAATATATATTCTGTAAAGCAAAATACATGGCAATAGGTGACCTTCATCAAGACTTGACATTGGAGGAAGACATGGGAAAGATTTCATATAGAGAGGAAGACAAGTATTTAGGGGTGAAAATTACGGCCAGTGGGAAGCAAGACAAAGAAATACAATCCAGAATTAATTTGGGAAAGATGGCTACATCTACATTAAATGGAATCCTATGGGATAAGCAAATTAGAGCAGAATAGCATAGATGGATTTTTGGAGACGTTCGGCAAGAGTATCCAGACTTGAGAAAATTAGAAATGAAGTCATTAAGGACAGAATGGATGTGAAAAATTAAATTGTTGACTTTATCAAAACAAAAAAATTACAATGGTATGAACACATGAAAACAATGGGACAGGAAAGATTGCCAAGGAGAGTTATGGAATGGACCCCACCAGGAAGAAGGAAAAGAGGATGACCACCTATCACCTGGATAGAAGAAATTCAGACTATATTGAGGGAACAAGAAACTGAAGATCTTTAAATGGACAAGCAGAAGTGGAAGATGAGAATTCAATCACTTCTGTAATCTTCGATTCCGGAAAATGTGTAAACATTGTGCAGAAGGAATAATAAATAAAATAATTCTGTAATAACGTTTTCGATATTCGTAGGAAGAACTTGAATTGCCATTCCTGGTGATTGAATCTCTTTCCCTTTTAATGAAATAAATAATAAAACGCTTCAAACAGAATTCCCGTCCTGACAAAGATGCAGCAGATGGAACAGAATCGCCCGAGTCATCCCCGAGGTAATGGCATCGCATTAGCAGAGTTTTATGCATGAATCGCTGCAACTTCCCGGATTCACAGTTCATTTAATTTTCACGAAAGCTTCTTCTTATTGTTGTCCATTTCTCTTTATGCAATTATCGTGTTTGTAAACATATTTTTGCAGGCCACCTCTTCCCTGAAATCTTCCGATTTAGTTTTTAATTGTGAGAAAGTAAAGTCGAGAACCTACAAATTAAATCGGTCTTTATTTTATAGGCTGCTTATAGTTGAGTGCGTGTATTTTCATTGATTTGTTTTCAGTAATTGTTTGCTTCCTGTAGCTGTTTGTTATTATTTCGTACAAATTAAGTTTCTTGACGTGGGTGTAGGTAACAAATGGCATACTATTCTGTATATACTTACGACTTTGTATTTACGCCTATGAAACCTGGACTTTTTTGAAAAGAAATGTTTTTTTGTCTCTTTAATCTTCCCGATTCTCTTTCCTCTAGCTATATTGTGTAACACTCTTAGGTTAACAAGTCGTTTATTCCTGTTGTTGAATAAAGAGAGAGCGAGCGAAAGTGAGTGACTGGGAGAGAGAGAGAGAGAGAGAGAGAGAGAGAGAGAGAGAGAGAGAGAGAGAGAGAGAGAGAGAGAGAGAGAGAGAGAGAGAGAGAGAGCGTAAGATTTGGAGAGTGACACGGAGAGAGATAGAGTGAGAAATGAAATAGTAAGAATTTTTTATTTTTGTTTAGTATTAATATTTATTTCTGCGCAAGTGACGTTTTATGTTATTTGTAATATAAAATAAATAACTTTATATGGTCTAACCTAAGACAGTTTCTACGGAAAAGTTTCATTGATTGGTTTTCTCTTTTTGTTATTGGCTTGTTTATATTAATATTCGTTTGTCTTAAATTAAATTATATTAAAATTAGTTTAGAAGTTACTTTAAAATTAATGTATTTTGAATAAAACAACATTTAATAATTGTTTGTGATCAAATGGCAAAAACGTATTAGATAGATGTGGTCAACCTACGACAACAATTTGCACACAATGTTGCAGCGGCTTTTAGAGAGTAGAACAAGTCGCCGATTAAGCAAGCAGTTTACTGCGCATTTCGTCTCTAGTTCGGAATAATTCGATTACAAAATCCATTTGCTGTATACGGCGACTACCAGCAATCAGCGTTTGTTCTTAAATGTCAAGTGCTGCACAGATCACCGGATCGCGGAGGAGTGTGTTTTCTAAACCGTAACAACAAACTGGGGGGGGGGGGGAATCGAGATCATAGCAGAAAAAAGTTCAAGGCGTGGTGTTCAGTTTCTGTTGCCAGTTTTCATGATCTCGTTTCAAGAAAATACGTTGGTATACTTTTTGTGTTTTGTATCGATTAGTGTACATTTTTTGTACGCAGCTCCGGAAAACGTAAGGTACATATTTACATGAAGAAGTGAATGTGTTACTGCATATATAACTGCGTTTAATACCTAATTAGATATGACCCATTATGTTTCCGTTCGTTCATAGAGAGCAACCAGTTCATTGGTGGACTACTAGTAACGCTCTGTCACGAAACAATGAGAGGAAACAAGAAATCAGGGAGGCGAAGATTGAAGCTCTTGAATAACGTACAACGTAGACAGCCGCATGAAGAGAAGAAGGCTTCAGACTGGAATAGAGATGGGTAGGATCGGAGGTGGTGTAAATTTATCCAGGCATTGTTGCACTGTACTGTTGTACTAGAAAAATTCGCATATTTTAAAAACCGTGTTGTCTAGAAGGGGGAGGTTTGATTCATACTACCATATTTGACATTACATGTTGGCTGCCCTGAGAAGCCATGTGTTTTGTGATGTCTTTTTGTATTTAAGGGATGTAATCAAAATAAAAAGTTCTTACTTTTTGGGATCGTTGTTCCTTTGTGCGTGTGCACACATTTTCAAAAAAATTTTCACATTTAACCCGTTTTCTCATAATACAGTAAAGATACAGTAATAATATTTTAAGAGGTAATTTAGTATTACGCTGTAAATATGTGGATCTAGAATAATTAAAAAATTGTTCAAGTATTTTCCATTTTATTTAAACATTGACGTCAGAATTTTGACTGAAAATGAATGTTTTTAGAAAAACAAATTATAAATAATGTTCTAGTATATAGGCAGCTGAGATTCTAGACGAATAAAGTCTTTTAAAAGTGACTTGACCACAAAAAATGCAAGCATATGTCTTTAGTATTCCGAGATACTGGGACACAATTATCTCCAACTTAACATTGGCAGTGTAGGGCATACGAGTACAATCTCCCCTTAAACCGCTTTTTTGCTAACAGAGAGGAAGACCAAATGTAGACATTGTAAGCCCAGTAACCCCAATATTGTTACGTTGGAGCCATCTCAAATTGGACAAACAGGCCGTGTAGAGAAACTCACTTGAAGAAGTACCGTACTGTACGCGTGTTGTTGTCTCCGTGTACTGTACTCCGGTAAACGTGCTTCAAAAATAACTGTCGTCTGTGTGTTGGAAACAAGCGACGCAGCCATAACAGTAAATTAACCAGAGTATTTTTAGTATTCTGAAACGTTTGAGGGAACAAAAATTAGAATACATGTTTCTGTGTGTATGTGTGAGCTGGTATAGTAATTTGTCCGTGTAGAGGGAAGACTCGAGTTATGGCGGTAGTTAAATGTTATTGCGTGAAAGTATGCTAAGTGGTGACAGTAACGGCTGGAACCCATGGAGCGCGTTTTTGTCACAGCGTGCCACCTTGATTACGGAAGTTGTATCGACTACACTTTAGTCTTCCCGGATCTGTCGCAAGGGCGACAGACAATGGTCTGCTATTGTAATAGTTTATAAAAGTACTAAAACGATATTTATTATAACATCTTGTTCATATACATATACATACATATTACATACACATAAAAGAAAATACGTATAATGTATTTGTCCGGTGCGCACGCGCGCGTGTGTATGTAATAGGTTAGGAATTAACTAGCCGAACGAAGGAAGGAAGCGCTGAACAGCAAAATATAATTTTGAGTGTAGCAGCTAAACATTAAGTTATAGGATTATTGCCACAGCCACATGGGGATTCGTAGCAGCAGTACGCCAAGCATATAGTTCTTAAAACTCACGGGCAGTGCACTAGTGTATTGTTTATTATAACCCACTCAGAGTTCATAAATGCATTACTGGCTCTTCGTAAACACCGATGATCGCCGTCCAGAGCGGAACTTAATCCAGCTGTTATGGTTTTGAAGTCTTCTTCCGGTATGGGCCGTGTCAAAAATGTCTTGTATGGCAACATTTCACTTATATTACAATGAGTATCCTTAGACCTGAGGATACTCATTGTAATATGAGTGAAATGCTGCCATACAAGACATTTTTGACGCGGCCTATACCGGAAGAAAACTTCAAAAACATAATGGACACCGGCCGCGGAAGCCTACGTGCGAATTTAATCTAGCTGAACCAACTCAGAAAACAATGTAGCAAATAATGCACGAATTTTCTGGTCGAAAATGCAAACGAACCCGAACCTGTCTCTTCCGTCTGTGAATGGAAGAATTTACCTTACTGAGAGCGCTGCTGATAGAGTGAAGTGGCCAGTTGCGATCGACGACATTCTCAGGTGATAAAAGACAAAGATAAAGAAGAAAAAGAAGACGATTGGAAGAATGTACTTTGTCTTCGCTCTTGCTTTTCATGATCATGGTGTAGTAGCGATCAGGCTGTTCTGTCGGACTCGGAAAACAGGTTGCAGATGGGTATACATTTGTTAAATCGAATCTGCAAAACTCTGGATTACATATATCCACACTTAAGGCCAAGGCGATGGGTTTTCGTGGAACTGATCCCATACGGGGAAAAATTGTTATAGATGGTACTGTCCTGGAACAAGTCTGCAGTTTTGAATACATGGGCTACAGTGTCTTATAATTCAAGCAACGACGTTTTGAATAAGTTGCATAAGTTAAGTCAGCAAGTAAAGAAACGTTTAAAATTCTACAAGGTTATGGCTCTTCCCACACTTCTTTATGGGTCTGAGAATTGGACTTTAACGAAAGGCCAGGCCAGTCGTATCCCAGCGGCTGAAATGAGATATCTCAGGCACGTGGCAGGGTATACTCTCCATGATCTTCTCTTACTCTTCTGTGATAGAAGAAACACAGATATACGACAGGAACTGAATATTATGAGTATACTCGACAGGATTGGCCAGTATCGGCTGAATTGGTGGGAACACTTTTGCCGAATGGATGACTGCCACATCCCCAAACAACTATGTAACTACAAGCTACGGTGTTTTTATGTTAATTACGATGTGAATTAATTAGTTAGATCAATTATTAATTTTAATTACCAATTAGCATAATAGACAAGAGATTCTTTAGTAATTCAATCATGTTCTTTTGTTACACATGATAATTGTACAATTACAAATATTCGTGTTAATTGTGTTCTGTGTAAAACTTTAACATGCGGGTTTTAGTAATAATGAACGCATTTGTTTAACTGTACTTAAATGACTAATTTATTATTCATTAAATCAATTTATATTCATAACACATAAAGAGTTTGCTGTACCTGTAAATACATCAAATAACACATACATCATTAAACCAGTTCTAGCTTATATGATAGCTGAAAAAGACACACATAGATAAATCATGATATACAATAAATCCAAATAATAATTAATTAATGCGTTCATTAATTTCAGATAGTTTCGCTTACTTGTTCATTATTTATAACTTTAAATTTATTCTTTTATCAAATTTATTTAAAACTCCCAGGGTGGGGATTCTTTGAAAGAGTCAGGACAGTAGTAGTTACTAAATGAATAGATTAATAATTGTTACTTGAGATAAGAATATCCACTCATGGTCCAGCGGTGAGTGGCCTCTTTGTTGTGGTGAAGTCTGAAGAACACATCTTGTTGAATAAAGTTGAATGCACTGTCACTTGTACACACACGTGAACTCGCGTCATTTATAGAGTAGTGTTGATATGATGTGCTTTCAATGTCAGTTTGTATAGATCATTTCGCTTTATAATGTGTGATCATTCTAAAATGAGTGGTGTATGTTCACGCTCGCAAAGTAAATGTCGATGTCCGTTCATCACAGAAATTCACTTGACCTTGTGTTGATGTCTATGCGTTTATACTACTTGGTTGATTAGTTCGTTCAAGTATTTAAATGTTCTGTTACATTTAGTGTAATTCATTAACACTGGCTAAATGGAATTCTGTCTAAGTTGTACAGTACACTAATAATGTTTCGTGTATGTGCCGAGATTACATGATAGTTCGTTTGAGTCGCTCGAATTGTTCACTCGGAAATTCCTAATAATCTTAATACTTAATAACTAAGTTCGTTAATTCGCACATTTTATACTGTTGTGTTCCAGAATTACTTCCGGTTGCACTTGGAATCTTACAGTTTGAAATTACCAAGTCCGAATATTATAACACTGAGTTTTCACTAAGACTGATAAATTTTATAAGACTGAGCACAGTAATACCGAGTCAAAATATATGTTCAAAAAATGGAATAAGACTGCCTCTCCTCCGTGTTAGACAGTTAGTTTTATCAACTCGTCCCTACCCAAATTTTGTCTTGAGCCTGTCCACGCCTTTCCTTACTTACGATAGGTCAGCTCGATATTTTCTTAGAATATTTTGTCCCACTTCTTCAGGGTTTTTGGTTTCTGTTCCATGATTCGCTTTGACTCCTGGTTACCATAGAAACTCTCCTCTCCACCGGTGTCTTCGCAAGACGTTGTACTCTGATAGGTTGTCAGACATCCCCAGATTTCTTCGTTCGGACGTTGATCCTCTTCGCAGAATTTCTGGTCGTTGCGCGCCTGTCAATCACCCTTTTGTTTGGGACATACGCAATGTTGTTCTGACTTCCCCCACCTGTTTCCTGGGTCATCTTGAGGTATTGTTCTATCTTACACCCCTTTTTTGTAGCTATTAATAATTTCTGACATGCGTTGGCTGGTGAAGCCACCCCGACTTTCTAACCGTAAATTGTGTCCGTCACGTAAACATCACCTCCAGCTGTGCAGCTTCCTCGAGTCTTTTCAACTAGTTATTTCTTTCATTGTCTCTGTAAAGTGCAGCACCCTCAACTCTTTTGTGACATCCTGTCGTTTTTGCAGTACCATCGTATTCTGACGTAACCCGAGCTGACGTTCGCCTTAGTTCTCGTACACGTGTGAGTGCCTTAGCATTGCATTGTGTAGTTTGTTGTGGGGTAATAATTTTTAGCCAAGCCTCTCCTGTCATCTTGAACTTTCATATCTATTGTTGCGTGGAGTCTAACATCTTTCTATTGTCTGCTAGCGACGCTGGTTTGACATCTTCACAAAATAAGCCTTATTTATTGCTTTAACTTGAAGTCGTTGACACAACTGCGTGTGAACAAAATCAGTCGAGAAGAAAATTTGAAATTTTCAAGTTTTTCGCTCGCTATAAAGCCGAAGGGACGGAGAGGTGTGGGACATCCGAGTGACCACATCTAGACTTTGACTGTTTGAGACCGGAGCAAACCGTCCTCGCTTTAATCCTTGCAAATGATGATGATGATGGTGTAGTACGTAGCATTTCTCGACAATGTACGATTCTCGCGTTTCGTGGAAGAAAAAAGCGTTATATGAAATTACGTAACTTGAATATGTGTAGCTTTAGAGGATCGGACGAACCAATGATTGAACACTCGGGAGAAACAGACATTTCAACTGTTTTGTAATGTAAAAATACGTACCAAAGCATCTCAAATGTATAAAAAAAAGCGAGCACGTCTCGGAAACCAAAAGATGCCAACGTCTCGCAGGACAACACGGAAGGAAATTAAAATTTTATTAGCGTGTTAGGACTCGTATGTACCACGGTAAGCTCACCGAGAGAGGTTATTGTACACAGACGTTCGATGTTTATTCATTTTTTCCTCCGTTCGCTTTGTTGAATACAAAACCGATTTAAAATAACCAGTAGAGCTGGCTAGCGCTGTGTGCGTGTAGGATGTAGTGAAGTGGAGAGACGTGGGAGCCCTCGACTTTGGGTTGGGTATTGTAGGCGACTTGATTTTGATACCCAGCCAACTTAGGAACATCTGTTCTTGTTGTTCGCCACTGCCTGCTGGTCGTCGGTTATATCAAGTGACCGCTTTTTATTATTTAAATAACAGCATCGACACTGACGGCAGAGATCGATAAAGAGGATCCGCTGGAAGAAACAAAACAACGTAGAGATTTGACCTCACGCACCGTGGGGATAAATAACCGGATTTATGACAGACGGTTTTCTGTTTTGACGGGAGGAACGGATTTCTTTGGTGAGGGTGACAAACGCGCGACGCGTATTATTATACAAAGGAGTATTCACAATCGTAAGAGACAACGAGTTTATCAAGACAATAATCCCGGAGCACATCGTATATTTCTTTCACCGCGCAGACGTTTTACATACACACACAATTCGACGTGTTACGAATAGATCCTGTTGTCCTGACCACAATGTATACAGCGTACTGGTTCGTCTGCCCACGTCCTGACTGACACCGCAGTGGGTGTCGCATCCTACGTAATGTGTACCAAAGTATCCGCTTGTTTACGCTGACTGGCGTCGGGACGAACGAGGTGAATTTATGTCTTACGGTGAAAGGTGGTAGATTTATAAAGTGAGAAGGGAAGGATAATACGTGGCCTATCTGTGTAGCGAGCGTAAACTTTCGAACATTAGATTTTATTATTCTTGCTATTATAAAAGTTACGATTGCTCGAACAATTTTTTCATACACACAGACGGCAGTATTCATTCATTAAATTTAATTGCAATAAGTAATGGGCAAATTCGTTTGTCCAATTTAAATATAGGCCTACGTCTGTTGAGTATTTCTGTTGATTAAAGAGTCAGTTTCTTAGCCTTTGTTTTTATGTCGTTCAATCTTTAGAGACGTAATAAGTCGACTGTAGAGAAAACTAATTACGCCTGACACGTAGGCAATTATATTAATCCTGCAGGTTTTTATGGTTTAACATTCTTTCGGCGTTGCTGTCCTCTCGTGCTGGATGAGGCCTTTCTGTATTTATATAATTTTTAAGTCCTACCCGTTTATAGTAACTATCCCCTGTAATCCAAAGAACCCAAGTATGATACTTCGTGAACGGTCGGCCGCACAAATGGAGTACTGGAAAGGAACGATCATTCACGAAGTGTCGAACCAAGCGGATGATGTCGCGTAGTGGCGGTTTGTAGGATGACACCGATCGTGGGCGAATTTTCACGAAGTGATGTGGGTTTAGAATATATGGTATTCAGCCGTGGCCCATGAAAATAGTGGACACCGATAGGTCTCGTCCGAGTACTAAACGACGAAACCCGAGATTGCTAACAGACGTTCCAGACTGAGAATTCACATTTTCGTTCACGTCGGTTGGAAGTTTGTCATAACTTACAAGTGATTCAGGAATAAACCAAAATAGAAACATAGTTTAGGCTTCTAAACCGAAGGGTTGGTGAGAGACAGCGATCATGTGATCATTTTATGAACCACATACGACGAACCGTTATAACGCAAGAATAAGTAGGTATTATAAAGTGGAAAAGACTATAATATTATAAACATGTTTAATAACCGTAAATAAGCTAAAATTTGAATGACCACATTCACGAACTTACTCCGTCGCGAACAAATATAATCAGAGCTATCCTTACAACAATCTCTTACAAAAATTTGTTCCGTGCCTAAACACTCCTGGTCGAGTTAGTCAGACATTTTCATAGTTACTCAAACTGTGGTATTAAAAAGCGTGTCCACTGATGGACACGGAGTGAGTCATGTTGGAACCTTTCTAAAGACGACCGCGGATTCCGAGCGTCAAAAGATCCATAATAACTGTTTAAAATGTAATAAGTACAAAAGAGGGAAGTATTATGAACTGTAGAATTAACTATATAAAATAATTGTGTTCCGTTTCAGAATTATTTTATATAGTTAGTGATAACATCGGACACGTCATGGACAACAAAATCCAAGAATGTAGAATCACAGAAATAGTGTGTATACTTACATGAACAGTATCTAAACAGTTAGAAAGATTTAGAAACTTAACTCTGTGTGGTATTTAAATTCGCTCCATAAAATCTTGTGATCTCTGGAATTTGCAGCTGTTTCTTGAGTCGCTGGTGTATTGTTATTACGCACGTATTGTTATTAAAAGTTAATAATAGTTGTCAGTATCAGAATGTAACATTGATTATTGTCCGAATCACGCCTACGTCTGTGTACAGGCTAATATTATATATACTGACCATAAAACTTATAAATTATTCCAAACTTCCGGCAGAATCGAACTGCCCGTCTGAACGTATTTCCTTGTTAATATTGTTATTATATTAAATTTGACGTTACTGACACAGAAAGTAGGTTTCTGGTACAGTTTATTGTTTTAAATTATTGAACTTTTCAGGAAACAAAGCCGTAATAGTTAGTAAAAATTTCTGTATTTGTTTGCATTAAGCTAACGTGTTCTATATATTGACGTAGTGAATCGCGACCCATGTGACGTAACATAGCGCGCAGTGACTGCACGGTGACCAGCTCAGTGGCGTAACTACGGGGAAGGTTGCACTCACCGTTTTTCCCAGGACAAATGAGAAATTCAGGGCTCTTTCTGTATAATTTTATAAATACATTTTATAAATCCTTTCTGTCTGAAAGTTGTTGAGTAAACTCACGTGATGTATGTTGCAAATACGTACGTTATTTATCAAATATTAGCTGTCATTATTAATAGAACTCTAATTGTATATTATTAATTTACAAATATTGTAGCCTAATTCCTTTTATTTCTACAATTCATAAGCAACGGGCTTAGAAATAGTTGTACGTGAAGTGATTATGGAATGGAATTTTAATAGCTCTCGGGAGGAGGGATTGATACCGCTGATCCCCCGCGTAGTTACACCACTGAACCAGCTTATTGTCCATCTGCAATGTGCAACCGTTTCGTCCGTAAGCGGCTTGTCGAAATTGAAAGTCCACGAGAATAAATCTAACCATAGTAATTAGTCAGGAATATGCACTCCGCGAAGTTCGATAACAGGCCTGTAGTGGAATGATGTCTTAAACCAGTGGGATATATACAACTAAAATACAGTATATAAATCAAGTATATCAAATCAGTACGTCTTCTGATGACGTCTTCCTGCGTTTACCCTTCAACCTCTTTTATAAGTCCAGTCATCGTCAGACAAGTTACTGACGTTCATGGCCTTGCCTTTTTGACACCCTCTTCGCAACTCTTCCTTGGTCGCCTTCTTCCTGAAGTGATCATCCAATATCCACCTTCGAAACCTTCCATACCACGCAAGTTGCTTCTGTTCCGACGTCTCGTGTTGCCGTAGTATTCCTATCCGTGACCCCCCCTCCGACAGTCTGTTTGTCGTTCTAATCGTGACGTTCAAGCGGATCGCCTTAATATTCCATCTCTGTAGCAAGTAGACTTTTCGTTCTTGTCGTTGCCCAAATTTCATACCCTTGTACTCTCGACCCTTACGATATACATGCATATAATTGTTTTTCTGTTTCGTTATGTCCTTTGCCCAAACTATTCAGTTCAAAAGTTCTTTAAATTTTCTACTCTACGTTATTCTATTTTGTATTTCTACTTTACCCGTGTCTTCTGAATAAAAGTATTACCCGAATGATTAAAACTGTCGCACTTTGACGTAAAATATCAAACTCAAATGTGTACTGTTATGGTTTGTTTATGTACACACTTTGTTTCTTTCTGAGATATTATGTCGCTAAGCAACCACAATGTCTCTTTAGAGTGAGACAGGAAATGAGGGGTACAGTGAGGAAAACAGGACTCACGTAGAACGCTAAATGGATAATATTGATGATGAAATGACGGACTTTTATTATAGTAGTGACTGGACTAGAATTTGATTAGAAGGTGTTTTAGAAATTTTATATAATCGATCTCAGTAAGATCGCGATTTTCATATTCTGTTTACATCATCGTTTACGCATCTCAGCATCAGCATCAAGAATGCCTCGTTATGAAGCATTATTGAATATTCCTTAAGGTTTCCCTTGCTATAAATCATAACTTAACTTCCTCAAATAACGAAATTGTCTGAAGGGGATTTAATATCCTCAGCTTTCCCGTGAATCTGTCACTGGAGGCAGCTTCAGGTAGGTGGCAGACGAGGGAAACAGATGATCAAACTGACTAATGAAAAAAGATAGCATGTAGACAAAATATGTTAATTATGTACATAATTATCACTGTGTTTTGTAAACTTGAGGAGTTCGTATTTTATTAGAAGAATGTACACTCCTGCACTGAGTAACCTGTATTGTGATCTAAAACGAATAAATTTTCGACCCATATACAATTTAAAGTTCCCGGATTTACCAACTGTCACAATCGACGAAAAAAGTTTCATGTAAAGTGTTCAGGGAAAGAAAGGCGGTTACTGTTTCGTTCTTGTTTTTTAAACTTGGCTTTATTCAAGTGGAGAAGTTCAGCGATAAAAATTTAAAAGGCAATGGCAATGTGAAAAAAAATAAAAATATTTCAGAAAAAAAGTATAATTAAATGTGTAACAGAGGCGTATGTGGGGGCGATTAATGGGTTTACTTCTTTGTATTCGACGCAAACGGAGTCGTTAAATCAGCGTGCCAACAAGCGATGGCTGCAGGTCAGAATATATAATGCAGCTGCTATTAATGAGTATACGTTGTTGTTGTCGTTCCAGAGTAAAATAAATGTATTCGTTACGTTTAAATTCAATTTATGCGCTTCACAAGACGCGTCGAGGTGGAAAGAAACAAAACTCGTTTAGTAGCAAAGTGGGAGTGAAAATATTGTTCGTGACATCTTGTCGCGCGCCAAAAAGTGATATCTGGCCCAGATTTTTTTTAGCGAGTCGTGATTACCGTTTTAATTTCTGACGAATCGATGAGCGAATCGGTCGGACGTTTTGGCACGATGTTCGTTAATGACGATAGCGTTCAGACGAGTGGTGGACGCCCTGGGACTCCCCACGGGGTTATTCACGTGTCACAAATCTAAAACAGAAATTGTGTCAGTTCCTTCACATATTTTTTTTTTAAAGTCCATAAACGACAGTTGTGGTCGAAGTGAGTGGACCAGTGAAGGATATGAAAAATACGATCGGATGTACAGATTATCTCTGAAAAAATGAATATCGGCTGCACTTTTCGTATTTCCGGATTTTGTATGTTACATTTTTTAGAGTTGGTTAACTTAGTTTTGTCAAAACAATTTCACTTAAAAATAAATATTTTATACTTAAAATTACTAATACTTGAATGTAATAAATAAACACTTGGTATAGTTCTACAGACAATTTTTATTTTTCTGACAATTGTTTTACGAGTTACGGCAGCTTCAGAGGTTGCATTTGAACTGACAGATCTAACCTCTGAAGCTGCCTGAACTGGTGAAACAATTGTCAGGAAAATAAAAATTTATTGTAGCACTGTGCCAAGTGTTTATTTATTACATTCAAGTATCGATAAAATGTTCTACCAAGTGCCGAGCGACCGTTCCATCAGTGTAATTTAAAATTGCTAATTTACATCCAAGGCTTTTGCATATTCGTAACACACACACACACACACACACACACACACACACACACACACACACACACACACACACACACACACACACACACACACACACACACACACACACACACACACACACACACACACACACACACACACACACAGAGAGAGAGAGAGAGAGAGAGAGAGAGAGAGAGAGAGAGAGAGAGAGAGAGAGAGAGAGAGAGAGAGAGAGAGAGAGAGAGAGAGAGAGAGAGAGAGGGGGGGGGAGGGGGTTACATCAAATGTAGTATATGTGTGACTACTTCGAGATAATGGACTCGTCAGAGGTGGTGATTCGCTTTGCTTTCAGGACAGTCCCATACGGCATCTCCTGGCTACCCTGTGTCTTGTTAGGGAAAGTGTGTGTGGTGTGATTTGAACATCGAAGAAACTTGATGAGACTGTCAGAAGATTGTATATGGGATAGGTATTGTGTTACAGAATCGGTCACTCGAGAGCCAGTCGTCACTACCTGAGACACAAGCTTCAACTGGGGATATTTTAGAGTACTTGAACGAGTATTCTCGTCTACAAGAGAGACATTGTATCTTGTCCTCACTTCAGTCATGTCTGTGTGTCTTGTCAGAGAACGGAGATTGACTTTCAACTGTTTACGCATTTCTGAAGGCTATAACTGCTATAAATAGGTTTTGGCGCTATAACTGCCCGTGGGTTTTGTTGTTTCGCAGTTCAAGGAATGCCAGCGAAAAGTTCTTTTAACTTTTAGCTGTGTATCAGATGACACAACGACCTGTTTGTCATATGATTCGTATGCAATACGAAACACCGCGAACGACTAGAGAGACAAGTCAGCCCACTTCTGCAACAACAGACTAATAGAAGATTGAAGTGGTGTCTTATTGTCGACCTTGAACGCGTTGCGTGAGGTCTCAAGAGTTTGTGTCCTGCATGTCCTGCATTATAAGAACTTGTATCTAATTCCATGCCACCGGAGTAGCGTATAGAATGTATGTAATTGTGATTGCTAATACACGTAATCAGATAAAAACAATTTTATTTATTTTCCTTGTGACGTTTTTCATGTGAAGTCGTTCTTGCAGGCGTTTTCAAATCCAATAGATAACGTGAATGAAAACTGGATAAGTTAGTAACCGAACGTTATGTAGTTAGTGGCAACGTCAGAATATATCATCGGTCCACTGTTTTCCGCGCGTAACTTTTCATGAATCTGTATAATTTATACGTAGAAGGTAATTCATTGGATGCGGTTAATAAGTTCAGATACTTGGGTAATACGACAGATTAGATAATAAGGACATAATAAGGATAATAAGGATAAACACGACGTTATGTGACAGGATACCAGTAAAAAAATAGAACATACTATGCTGACAGTAGACTATTGAGAAGCAAACTCAATAGTCACAACACAGAAGTGAAAATATATAAGACATTTATTAAACCGCTTGTTGCTTCTGCATGTAAGACGTGGTCATTAGCAAACAGGAACAAGAAATACAAGAAGGTTTGCGAGAGAGATTGTACGGCGAAAAAGATTGCGCCGGTTAAGGAAAATGATCACTGGAGAATTAAAAAAAAAGACAGGAGATAGATGCGCTATTGAAGAACGAGGATATCGTAATATTCGTAAAGGCAACTATTGAAATGGCTAGATCACCTAGAACGGGCGGATGATAAGTGTGTGTCAAAGAAAAATCCTGAGGGCGCAAGTGTGTAAAAGCAGAAAGAGGGTTCGACCTAGGATAAGATGGTTGTGTGATGTGCTTGAAGATCTTAGAAGGACGAATGTGAGTGGTTACGGTGAGATGGCTATGGGTAGGAGACGCTGGAGAAGACTGGTGTTGTAAGCCAGAGCTCACGTTGGGCTGTAGTGCTAAAGAAGAAGAAGTTAGACGATGGCGGTCCAAATAACGCAGTTTAAAGTATTAAACATTTGCAGCATTAGAGTACGTGGTTGTTACCCGTGGCTGTTCACAGACTGCAATGTCGTTTGACGAGTGGAAATCAAAGTACAGTATGTACTAGTTTGCTTCCGGAGGCGCAGAACTCGTTCACTGTTGAACGAAGTACATTATTATTACATAAATTTCGATATTATATAATTTTCATTTATGGGAAAAATACCGATGTCTCTACTATTTCTTTAGTAATATGATAATTACAGAGCACACAATCGTACAATAAACACTAAGAATTCGAAACATTCGGATTTTTTTTGGTTACTTTTCCATTTAGATTGACATCTTGCTGTCACAGTCACAATTTCTTCAAATTTTTTTATCTCTTTTTTTGGCCCTGAAGTCCAAAAAGTATGAATTTTTAAAAAATAAACAATATTTAGATTGTGGTGTACATTACCTTTAATTTGATATCCCACGTGGATTTTTTACGATTGTTTCACAATTTTGACTTCCCACATTTTTTCCTCCCACCTCTATATTATTTTGGGAAGATATATTTCAAAAACAATATTGTTCTGTAGGGTAAAAAAGTGTGGACACCCATGCTAACTTTTACGAAAATCGGTTGACGCGTTCAGCAGTTATGGCAAGACAGCAGTTCGGTCGAGTCAAACTGAGAAGTCGCTTCGTTTATTCAATAATGAACATGTGATAGTTTCTTACTTACAAGGCCTTCTTGATTGTATAGTCTGAAAGTTTATCTATACTCCCTATATTCTGCAGTTTAACTCTCTGTTTTACTACGTCGCTGGTAGCAGTTTATTATCATGTACACGATACAGCAGTTTGTTTGAAACTGTAGGGACCGCTGACAGTCAGTGTGCCCTTGGATTTCTATTATAGTTACTATCAAGTCGTATAACCGCGCGCGCATACAAAGCTCACGATGCTCTATGAACAGCGACGTACGTCGCTCGCGGCATTTTGTCTTCAGAGGGCTGAGAAACTTTCTGTATCGCTCGTGTTAAAACTCTTTGTTTCAACGCTCAAGCACACCCCGGAGGACTTCAGTATATATAAGCCTATCGGTAGTCAACATGCCATAATTCTGCTCTTAGTTACACTACAAGTATCTTAAGTTAAATAGATAGAAAAGTTAGGTAGAGTTGAAGCCAGTTACTAAGTCAACAAAGGGAGGAAGCAATGGCGCACCCAGGGGGTTTTGGAGGTTATTTCCCCACCCCTGGAAATATGAAAAACATTTTGTAGTTAACGTACGTACAACTATTAAGAATATAATTATTATATATTCACAAATAACTGGATACTTCTGCTGTTACTAAAGAGAAACTAAAAATCAGTATTACTATTTGTTATTGTATTATTACCTTAATAACGTCAGTGACTACTGATTAAGTAGTTTAAATTATTCAGTAATCATACGAAAATTAGTAAGGGTGTACTTACATGATTTTTACCCACGATTCTTACAAAGATAGGACTCGTGCAATATGTGTATGGTGGACTCTTTTTGGCACTGTAGGTGAAAAGTACAGGAGAGAAATTCTACGAAACGTGGAAAACGGTTTGGCTCGGACGCCGCGAGTCTTCTTGGAGGGGCGTTGAAGCCAAGACATTGGTCAAGCCGGACGCCTAAATAGTTTACCGAAGAATCCTCCCAGGCGATAGGCCTTCCTTCTAGGGACAGTGACTGGCATCGGGAAATGGGCTTACGAATGAAGCAGATCGCCTCGGATTTCTTCGTATTGATCGCCACCCGCCACTTCCTTATTCAGTCAGGAAGCAGGTCCAGCTGACGCTGCAGCTTTGTACTCGCAAATCGCGAGGATAGGGAGCTGCAGTGATAACACAGCGTCGTCGGCAAAGAGGTAAAACGTGACTCCGGGCAAAACCGGCAGGTCGTTCGTGTACACGAGATACAGAACGCTGCGGGGCGCCAGCGGCGACTGTTCTGTTCTGTTCTGAACTAAAGAACAGAACCCTCAAGGTGCGATCGCTGAAGTTGGACCGCAGAAAATGCTCTATGGACCGAGGAATGGCGGAATGGGCCAATTTGAAGACAAGACATTCGTGAGAATTGTTATTCTTTTGTTTCTTATAGTGGGCTTCTCGTGACTGTCTCCTTGCGGTAAATAGGCCTGCATTAAGGTACGTAGCGGCCATCATGTGGACAGTACTGCATTGCTGAAATGAACCGAAGTTACTTACGACGATTAATCTGTAGACTCTCCATCAGTTTAAATAAGTTACGGAGAAAACTTATAATGCTTGCTGTCCGGAGAAAATACAAAAATGTATCAATACACATACATTAAAAATAAATAAACAAAAAACGAACACGTGGAGATAATTTTAATACATCGTTATCTAAAAAACACAGCAAACTATCAAACTGTTAAATGTGTGAGGCGCCAGCTTTTTTAATCATTGATTAATCCGTGGCGCTTTTACAAACCAAGTGATATAAAAGTACCGCCATCTGTTTTTAGACAGCGACCTTCACCTACTGAGGTCAGCGTATAGTACTTTATAATAGTTATGAACGGAATAAAAAACAGTCCAAACGTGCTGTGGGTAAACAAACGTAACGTTTCCTAGAGATCTTGGAATCTGCTTCTGTATCCGGCGCTCGGATTTAGGGCAGGAAACCGATAACCCCGGTCGGTCACTGTGTCGTAAAATTTATCGTAAGAAAGTAATCCTGTTTTCTGTACGCATTCTGTAAATCTCTATTAATAGAAACGCTTAATACATAGTTGCCTAAATAATAAACGCTTCACAACATTAAAAATCTATAACACTGGTAAATTTATAAAATTTGGTTTATGAAGATTATGTTACATTCGTTTATTCACTGCAAATACAAACTACTGCCACATTCGGGCAGATCAATTGCTCGTTGAAAACACGTAAGCCTTCGCGTCTAGCGTACGTTAAAGCCGTTTCTGATTTTGATTCGTTTATCACGAACAAGTGGCCGTTTGCGTCTTAGCTTAGTGCTATGGTATGCTTGCAGATATGTGTCAAGAGTCGTCCTGGTTAATTGTTGTACTAACTATGCAATAACCAAGTGCCTGTGTACCTCCATGAAAACTTTACATCCGTTTGCAATTACGCGTACATGTCCAACGAAAATTGGCCAAAACTCATTACCCATTGTAGTGGCGTAACTACCAGCCTGCTCCTGGGGAGGGGGACGAGACTAGCTTTAAGGTTGGACTCCCATTGTAGTGGCGTAACTACCAGCCTGCTCCTGGGGAGGGGGATGAGACTAGCTTTAAGGTTGGACTCCCATTGTAGTGGCGTAACTACCAGCCTGCTCCTGGGGAGGGGGATGAGACTAGCTTTAAGGTTGGACTCCCATTGTAGTGGCGTAACTACCAGCCTGCTCCTGCGGAGGGGGATGAAACTAGCTTTAAGGTTGGACTCCCATTGTAGTGCCGTAACTACCAGCCTGCTCCTGGGGAGGGGGATGAGACTAGCTTTAAGGTTGGACTCCCATTGTAGTGGCGTAACTACCAGCCTGCTCCTGGGGAGGGGGACGACACTAGCTTTAAGGTTGGACTCCCATTGTAGTGGCGTAACTACCAGCCTGCTCCTGGGGAGGGGGATGACACTAGCTTTAAGGTTGGACTCACATTGTAGTGGCGTAACTACCAGCCTGCTCCTGGGGAGGGGGATGAGACTAGCTTCAAGGTTGGACTCCCATTGTAGTGGCGTAACTACCAGCCTGCTCCTGGGGAGGGGGACGACACTAGCTTTAAGGTTGGACTCCCATTGTAGTGGCGTAACTACCAGCCTGCTCCTGGGGAGGGGGACGACACTAGCTTTAAGGTTGGACTCCCATTGTAGTGGCGTAACTACCAGCCTGCTCCTGGGGAGGGGATGAAACTAGCTTTAAGGTTGGACTCCCATTGTAGTGCCGTAACTACCAGCCTGCTCCTGGGGAGGGGGATGAGACTAGCTTTAAGGTTGGACTCCCATTGTAGTGGCGTAACTACCAGCCTGCTCCTGGGGAGGGGGACGACACTAGCTTTAAGGTTGGACTCCCATTGTAGTGGCGTAACTACCAGCCTGCTCCTGGGGAGGGGGATGACACTAGCTTTAAGGTTGGACTCACATTGTAGTGGCGTAACTACCAGCCTGCTCCTGGGGAGGGGGATGAGACTAGCTTTAAGGTTGGACTCCCATTTTTCCTCATGCAAAACGAGATAGTCAATGCTTGAGTAAACACTAGGTATAGTTGTACAGATAATCGTTATTTTCCTGACAATTGTTTCACCAGTTACGGCAGCTTCAGAGGCTGTATTTGAACTGACAGATTTGAATTGTATGTTAGGCGGGGGAGGATTGGAGTTAGTGTATGACTAAGGGCAGGGGTGACCATCCCCCCCAAAGGCTATGGCGCATGCCCCCTCCCCAAAATGAGTTATCCCCTCAGGCCACCTGAACGGCTCCCGGCGGTGCATGTGCTCACACATTTGATATTTAAATGATGGTATAAAGGTAACCAAAAAAGTGGAAGTGTTTTGAGTTACAAGAAAAACTATATTTTAACAATTTATTCAGAAAGTGAAAATATAAATAAAAAGAATATTGCAATTTTTACATGTATGTAGAGATTTTGTCGTTTTTCTCACTTGATGTTGTCACTTTGATGCTCTGAACGATTGATAAATATAAAAGTGTTAATAAAATAAAATAAAATTTGTTTTCTCCGAGAAGTTGTCAATGCAAATTTGTTTAATATTTCTTCATTTGGAATCACTTTGAAAATGTCTTTTTCAGAAGCTAAAATTAAAAGTTTAGAAAGCCACAAATCACCCATACTACTGCGTAGCCGATTAGCCGAATAATTAAATTAAGGAGGGTTGTTACAAGTTTTTTTTTCAAATAGTCTTTTATTTATTTCCCTCCCCCATTTATCATCAAAAAGTCTGTAAAAACATGCCCCACAAAAAAAATTTTGATGGCGCAACTTACGCCATGCACCCCCCTTCTGGGCACCACTGACTAAGGGTGCACTGGAAAGTCGAATCTGTCAGTTCAAATTCAACCTCTGAGGCTGCCGTAATCGGTGAAACAATTGTCAGGAAAATAATAATTATCTGTAGAACTATACCAAGTGTATATTATTAATTTCAAGTATTAATATAATGTTCTACCAAGTGCCGAGCGACCACTCGATCAGTGAGGTAGTCAAGATTCAAGCATATTTATACAATTAATTATAAGCATTATTTTAACACACTCGACTGATTTAGAATAGTCTTACGTTAAGTGATCGATGAATTTCACTGAAATTTTTAATAGCTCTGGGGGGGATTTATTCCCCCGATTCCCCCCCATAGTTATGTCACTGACCGATTGGTTACAGTTCTGTTAAAATGGTAAGGCCAAGAATTGGCAATTGTTTCGTCCACTGCGGAGTATTCACTGTAAAAAACATCCCTAGACGTCATTAGCGAGAATGTCTACGGTCATTAAATGTCGAATGACAAATCTTCAAAGAAATATAATTAATAATTTAACAGTTAAATATAAAAATGTTAAAATTTCAAATATTCTCCAACTTACGAAGAATTTTATTTTCCTCTGTACCGCAATTATCTGCACGTGCAGGGTATGAAAGTACCCACAGATAATGTTTCACATTACTGTTATCCTTCACCTTGACGGTTTTATGTCCTTCAAAATTCGTCGTTGATTTGTAATATGTATACCTTTTTACGGGGACACTACATTTATCACCACTCTGACACCGACCCTGTCAAATGAATGCCACAAACATACTGAGTATAAGAATACAAATTGTCGAATAGTGGTAAATACTCTTTTATTGAGCATTCTTTTTACTTCTGCTTCATTAGACTTTCCAGTTGTGAAAAGTTTTGTTCGGGTGAATGTTGTTTATTGGTCATTTTGAAATGTGGATTTATTTTATTGGTCGTTTAAGTGGTGAACATTTTTGTGGTGGTCTTTCCGTATATTTGACATTGTGATGTGACATATTGGAGATGACGTGGAATACGGAACGGAGCTGTGGAGCCGAGAATACACTTTGAATGGACCGTCTTTACTGCTTTGTTACCAACAAGGCTGGACAGTGTGTGCGTCGTTCGAAAATATAATACCCTAAAAACTCGTTTATCTGAATTTGATGGGATCGTCTCTGTTTCGGATAAACGAAATTTCGGATAAACCGAAACTTCTATTTAAATAATAATACATATGTAAGTACAGTCACTTTATTTAATAATAATAATTTAAAAGTTACAGTGAATATCACACAGTACACTATAAAACGGTACTGCACTGTAAATTATAGTTTCTACATTACTGGAACAGTCCTATTGCTTGTTCGTGCAGTAATCAATCATAGTTTTTTGCCTAAGCTTTGAAGCTCGTTTGCTGGCTGGCCGATCTCGAAGTCGTTTCATTATTAGAAGTTCTGCAGGGGAAGTTTCAATGTTTACATTTATGTTTATGTTACTTTATGTGTACAATATATGAACATAATACTTTATGTTCGAAAAATCCGAACAAATCGATAGTTCGGAGTACCCCTTATCCCAGTTAGTTCTTATTATTGACTTTCTACTTTATATCACGTGGAATCGCCTGTCTACGCCTGTCTACAGATTATACCGACAGGAAAATACTTTTGTGTATTTTTAAAAAATTACTAAAAATTGTTTCGGATAAACCGGATTTTCGGATAAACGACTTTTTAGTGTAATACGTAAATTGATGAAAAGACAACCTAGGATATCGATAGTCATTGCAGACTCGGCTTTGGGAGATCGTATATGCAAAGAATATATTATGCTTGTACATCAACAATATTCAAACGGGAACACATCTTGCCTAGTTACAGGTTACAGTTTAGGAGAGGCTTAGACGGAGACTTGGACGAAACAGCCTCAGAATCCCGGTGTCTGTTGTAGTTAGAGAGTGTGTTGTACGTTTGCCTTTCTTTAATGACATCGATCACCGCTAAACCATTGTCTATGTAACCTAAAGTTAACTAACCGTATACTTTCATCGTGTCTCCGTGCTCGTCTTCTGACACGAGATAAAGAAAAGATTTAACAAAGAGATGTCGTAACGAGTGTGACATAACACCATCAGATCGCTGAAGACGTTCGCGGGGGGACGTAGCGATCAGTAGCGGTAGATTGTCTGACTGTCGGCCGATCTGCAACAAAGCTGATTAGCGCGACTCTGTGTTGTCGCACAGCCAGTTAATGAGATCGATGTAAACGGATCAATGTGCCTCCGTATCGTGTCTTCTGGTAATTAGTTCAGCGGTACGCGGTATTATTGAACGGTACAGGAACTGAATGTCGTCAACCAGTCGTTTTACGATCCTATTTCACAATCTTGTGAATACTTTCCGTCTCGCGTTAAGATGACTCGTTAAGATAATTTGTAGGCACTGGTGTCAAGTCAATCACGTGTCACATAATTCTGAAATAAAGTCTTGTTGGTCCTCAGTATTCGACTACCGCAATAACTTTAAACAGTTATAATCGTTCTAGCTGTAGTAGCACAAAAACCGTCCTGGGCCCAAGTATATAATCAGGTAGCCCAAGGCTACCTTATATTGTCAGTCGACAAATCTGCGATTTCTGGTATCAATACTGCTACATTTACCGATGCCACAGCAATAATTGCTTCCTAGCTAATGCTAACAAAACTACAGCAGATCCAACAGTGGCTAAAACTATGGAGAACTAAAAGAGCGCAAATAAATCGGTCCACGTTACTTTAAATGTGGAAATAACTGTACTTTATACATTTATTTACTTTATTTATGTAAATAAATATAAAAGTAAATCGGTCCACGTTACTTTCATTACTTGCCAGGAAATGTGCTCACCACCCGACACTTAATGATGAAACTACCCCACGACCAGACGAAGTGGTGAAGTACCTTAGACTTCACTTGGACAGAAACCTATACTGGCGGATGTATTTATTTTAGAAACAAAGCAGCTTGATAAAAAAAAATTATAAAAATATACAGGCTAATAAATTCCAAAACTATCAGTTGACAATAAGTTGCTAATGTAGAAATTAGTTGTAACAAGTGTACGGGTGTTTTGCGTTTTGTCTCAAAATTAAATGTAGAATTCGTTCAAAGTTCCAGTTCAAGGAAGACTAGACGCATCGTGGGCTGTAACTAACGAAAACACAGTCCTGCACAGTGGGCTGTACAGTACAGTTCTGAAAGATACAGTAGGTTGGAAACTCATCTGAACATATTGACCAAAGATTTGATTATCCCTTGGCAAATGATTAACAACTTAGTAAATATTGGGAAACAGCTTATGTTGTTCGCCAAGTTAATCCGTAGACACAAGTGTAGTGCAGTATTGTATGATACTAAGGTATGCATGCAATAATTACCTTATTTTAACAGTATTTATTGAATTATTGGATACGATTAAATAAATACAGTAGTATAGAATACAATTTATTGTCTGTTTACCAATTGTAAAGAGAGTTTGTGTCACCGGACACAGCTCTCACAAGACGTTTCTGTTACATATTTTACTTATCATCTTTTTGTTTGGCAGATGGCAAAAAATTAAAGAGTCAAACAAAAAATGGAAAGCAATATAAATAAAAGTTATGAATGAATCCCAAACGATCTACAAATGAGTAGAGAAAACTGAATATATTTACATAAATTTTATAAAGAACATGTCATTACACTTAGAAAACTACAAGCGTATGAATGTCAAAGGCAACATCAGCCCTTGATGGTAACCAAATCCCCAAATGGTAACACCCACTTGACAGTACACCCTTCTTCCGGAAGCAAGCACAATGTTATGTTGGGGGGGGGGGGGGGAGTGTGAGAGCGACACACAAGAGAAAATTAGAGCTTCACTGGAATTATTGTAACAGTAGTATTCTTTCGTCGAGCGCAGATTCGTGCTTTGTTATGAAATTATGTTCGGTAATGTAATTCTTTTGTTGGGCGAGGAGGCGCTTACGTTTTGACAAGACGAATCATATCGGCGGCCGTCTCACATCTTTGTCCGTCCCCTTAGCAATCAGTCCGTCCCGTCCTGACTACATCCTTCCGCTCCACTCTTCATCGGTTGGTAAGGAAAAAAGGAGGATCTGATTTAATTTCTCCTCTCTGCCCGACTCCCCGTTTGCCGTTTAGTCGGATTTATTGCTTTTCATTTCCATGACTCATGGAGGCGTTGCCTGGGACTTCGGGACATGTGTCATGGGTGATTATATTAAAATTTTTATGATTGCTTCGTCAAGCCGAAATAACGTTTGCGTATGCATGAGTGTTTTTTTTTTTATGTGAGATCAAAGCAAATAGGGAGAGTTAGCATGCCCATGTTACTGCGTACCGGGACTTTCAAGTTTCGTTCTGGCTTATTTCTATCTTCTCTGGTTTCTTGACGCTTATACGCCAGCATTCCTCTTCTATAGCAGGCTATAGTGCCATCGATAAT
The DNA here is from genome assembly GCA_034769895.1 of Magicicada septendecula. Classification (NCBI taxonomy): domain Eukaryota; kingdom Metazoa; phylum Arthropoda; class Insecta; order Hemiptera; family Cicadidae; genus Magicicada; species Magicicada septendecula. The sequence continues at coordinate 89,505,830 of CM068371.1, read as the reverse complement.
TTTTGTTCTGGTCTGTTTGCCTGCATATCTGTTTTTTGTTTCACTTTAAATGTTTTGTCTGAATCTATAGTCGTGAGTCTTCTTCTTCTCCTCCTCCTCCTCTGACTGTTGCTACAACAACAATTTTAATACCACCCAGTATCCCCACCCCTAGCCTTTTACAAACAGACGTTGTGTAAGTCTGTAATGCTGAGATCATCGTTCACTTGCGTTATCCCGTCCGTTGTCTCTCTTAAGATTATCCATTTTATACGTTGAGTGTGTTTACGGTAGGGCAACTGTACAGACACCAGTTTAGCAGTGCGGTATCGCTAGACCCCTAGACCAATGAGGAGGCCCATCCTCCTCAGTTGGCCATCCTTTGATGACATCAATCAGTTTCAGGGAGTGAATAGTTCCATCAACCCCTCTGAGGCCGAAAACGAAACGTCAACACCAGTCTTTTAAATGGCTACAACAGGAAACAAAGTGAAATCAGCAGAATGCATTTCACCTACGAAACGTTTTTATCAAACATTTCCCGTACGTAATAGGCCTATATTTATTTTACGTCAGTATTTTTTTCACCTCTAACGATCTTTAACTAGAGGGGAGTGTAATATGCAACAAACGATGGAGAAATTTTGACCAACGTATAAAGATGCTGAAGAGAGTACCCGATCGGCGGAGTCAAGTAAAGGAGAATATATATGTGTATATCTGAAGTTAAACTTTTATGTTTTGTAAATTTTTATAGCTTGATAGCACCAAAATATATATTGTTGCAAATCATTTTTGTAATATTTGGCTGGAGAAAAATTCTCATTTTCAAACAAACATTTTCCTTTACCCAAGTAGGCCTATTTGTTATTTCCGCTTATGTGTTTTATGTATTTTCGTAAGGTCTAATGGTTGTCTTCGGAGCAAGGTAATTCGATATAAAGTATTATTTTCATCAGAGTGCCTTATTTTGGATGTGCGAGGTAAATAATTGTCCTTGCGAAAAGAGCGCAAGCAGGACGCCAGTAAGTAAATGCTTGGATAAAAGGAAACATAAGCTTAAACTGGAACTAAAGCTCGTTGAGAACCGGGGCCTTGTTGACAACTTGGCTCCGTCATTCGCGTCTCGATGCCTCCAGTTTTAGATCCCCAACTTACGGAGGTCGGCCTCGTCATCGTCCAGCCACTGCAGCCTCGGGCGTCCTACAGAACAACTCTCACTCTCCGTCTGGCTTCGTGCTCGTCACTTAGTTTGGTACTCGTTGGTTCTCCATCCACTCCACGTGTTCGAGCCATCTTATACTGCACACTTTTAAATCGGTGACTTTGCCGGGGCACTGTAAAGTACTCCTAACTCGTCGTCGGCTCTTATTGTCCAGTCATTATTCTCATATAGAGCTCCGAAGATCTTGCGGAGAACCTTCCGTGGCCGCGTGTTTAGGCTTTCGTTCTTTTTTGCCAAGGTTCACGTTTCACATCCATACATAATCACCAGTTGGATAATTGCCCTGACGGAAACATGTAATGAAATTATTGCAGCCATCTCTTTACAGAGTTAAGTAATCTGATAAGCACCACAACTAACATGGCGTCCGTTCTCCTCCTAAGCGAGGAGATATGAGTTTATATCAATAGATAACATCCCATAATTATCTTCTAGTACATACTGACTCAGTGTTACACTGAACTTAGATATAGTTACGTTTGCGTTACATTGTTACACGACTTGCGCCAAACCATTTGTTTAGTAAACCAATTCCAATCAGTGAAGTGATTTATTGTCCACAATGTAATCCACACGGGCTGTGTAGAAACACAAATCGTTATTAAAAAACAAGTTGTTTAGATTTTCTTTCGTAATTAAATTAAAAATTCCGTTATTTATGGTCACAGTAATTGGCTTGTGTACAGACGATAAACCACGGGCTGTTAACGCTTACGCGCGCGCGCGTGTGTCTGTGTGTAGGAGGGACGGACGCCCACTGACACGCGCCCGCTCGACCTGTGTGTGGATTCCTTTCACTCAACAACGATCGTTAGAGGAGCACAGTTAGCATCGATCAGCACTGCTTCGTCGTTCGTGACTCGACTTGTGTAAATAAATAAATATGTAACAGCTGACTTGTTGGCTGACTAATTACGGACACAATACATCAACGCTGCGGAGTATAATAAGGTCGTAGTTTGAATAAACGCAGACAGGTATAATGCAACGTGTTTAATGTCAAGGAAATAATGCATAATACGACTGGCAATAAGTCAATAATATTAGTACTGCATTCACTGTAGAGAAAAACGTGTTGTCTTACGGGAAATGTACTGAATATTACGATATGAATAAAATGTAAAAAATAAATAACAAAATAAATAAATGAAAATTTATATCTAAAATTTATTTTATTAACTATTATTTATCGTACTTCTTTTTGTGATTAAATTGCAAACGATCGCCATATAATGTGAACGACGACTACTACTACTACTACTACTACTACTACTACTACTACTACTACTACTACTATTCCACGGCGCTACAGCTCATGAAGAGCCCTGGCCTCCAGAACGACGTGCCTCCACTCCTCTCTATCCTGTGCGACTCTTCGCCACCTTCTGACCCCCCCAGTCTTCTCAAGTCTTCGTCTACATCGTCCAACCATCTTCTTCTTGGCCTCCCTCTTGGTCTTCTTCCTCCTGGTCTTCCAGTGACTACTTTTTCCACTGCCCTTTCCTCTTTCATTCTTTGTACGTGACCTGCCCACCTAATTGTACCTTGTTTTATTACTGTGACTATGTCTGGTTCCTTGTGTAGATCGTACAATTCGGCATTTGTCCTCATACGCCACAGTCCGGCATCCACCATATATGGTATGTATAGTATGGTACACCTCCATATATCCTCCTCAGAATATTTCTTTCCCATCTTCTGATCATATAATGTGAACGAGTGATGCAGAAATTATTGACCTTTTTCTTACGCCAGCGCGGACAAGCAAAGCGGATAACGTTTCTCGGGATCTGAGAATACATTGGAAAATGGTTAACACAAAATGTCGGTTAACACGAAATATGACTCAGGTCTCGATCGTTGCTTCTATTTTACAATTACAGTTTGTACGGTTATCACGAAAAAGGTTATTGATTTTGTTGCTAGCTGCATAATAAATTAATCCATACATGCACGCCCCAAAACAGTGCAAGTTAAAAATTGTGAAAGTGATGAGTGTGCCGACGAACTTGACACGGAAAGTGACAGTGAAAATTTACGAATTCTTACCGCTACCGATATGATTTCGTTGCTGAGCCGTGTTCGTCGATATTTAGAAGCCAACTCGGAAGGTGACTTGTTTAGCCATTGATAAATTAGAACAGTTTATTGAAAATAAAGTAGAGCAGATTTGTGTGGAAAAAATAACGGGCTATTTTGAAAAGAATTGAACATTATCACTCACTATAAGAGCTTTACAAGACATACTACATTAGTGTAGAAGAAAATTTAAATCGTAAGACTAAGTCAAGAACAGCTACAGTGTGTATGTACTAAATTTTAAGAAAAATTCATTACAGTTATTTATAAATTAAAGAAAAGTTAACCATATTTTCCCAAAAATTAACTAGCTATTATTCAGGAGGATAAATAAAACGTTTATATGCAAGTACCTTCTGAATATACGTTATTGCTTTATTTTATTACACAGTACAGTAACCAATCTATACACTATTTGTTCATTTATCTCATTCTGTTTCATTTTTTGTCCTTTTAATACGAAATTCGGTTAACACGAAAAACAGCTAGATCCGTCATTTCACGTTAAACTTTTTCCACTGTATTTGTTTCAATCTGAAGACGTGTGTCTCAATTTCTGTATAACCATATGATGAAGTTTAATGCCAAAAATGTTTGTTCTATTTACAGAACTACATACAATACATTTTGAAAGACAAATTTGGGGACGTAAGACGCAGGACGTTTTCCAATCGCTACTTTGCGAACGTTCATCGTTCTTCACGTCTCTCATGTATGTTTCCTCGCGTTGATCCTGGCCTTCCTCCAGGATGTTTCTGCTTCTGGCTCTTTGGGCTGCCTATGTGTTGTGGTGTCTGCTGAACACGGTCGTGCCACGGCAGAGTCTGTTCTCCAGCGTATTTGTAATGGTACTAGATATTCCCATGGTGCCTCCGTGTCAGTGGAGACATCTTCTGACAGTCTCATCAGTCTCCACTGTCCTGATTGACTCTAAATACCTGTTGTAAGAATCCATGTTTCAACTCAATAGGATATTATTTATAGTGCTATTATACTAAAGAATATTTCCTTTCAAACAACTTGACGAAATTGTGTTTTTGAAGTCTTCCGATGTGGACCGCGTCAAAAGAGTCTTGTATGACATTTCGCTCATATTACAATGAGTATCCTCAGGTCTATTGTAGATCTTTATCCTGTCGTCAGATAGACGTGAGGATACTCATTGTAATATAAGTGAAATGTTGTCCATACCGGAAGAAGACTTCAAAAACATAATGGACACCGACCGCGGAAGCCTTCGTGAGAATCTTGAGGATTCCGCAATACGCAGTACTTCATGTTATGGTGCTTTAGTCGCTATTTTGGTCTCTATATATATTTTTATCACATTTACCCCCTTGTCGACATTTGTCCCCCCCCCTCTCTCTCTCTCTCTCTCTCTCTACACACACACACGCGCGCGTTGTCTGGTAGTCGATCCACGATCCTTAACGTTCTATTCTTCCTTGAACTTCCCTGACATATATTCGACATCTTCTTAGCCTTGAACATGTTTTTCAGTCGGGCATATATATGGCTTTATATTCTCGACAAGGTTTACAAATTTTGTTTATGTGAACAGTATGAAGTGGTTACAGCATACACTCCGACAACTGTGTAACGCTTATCCGCAATACATCAGACGTATTCGTTTCCACCGTCGCGGTGAAAAAAACAGCTTCAATTAATGTTTTTTTTCTCGGACGCTGGAAAAGAATTTTTTGAAGGAATCCGTGTAGCTATTTATCTGACAATGAGCTTCTTAGCAGTAATAATAAACAAATCTCAGACTGTATCGGTCTGTAACATTACAAGTCGAACGCATAGTAAGGCGAGTGTCGTCGTTCTCCAGTCACCTTTCGCAAATCCTTTCCAGACTCTCATCCCCATCATAGCAAGGTCTTGACTGTCGTTGTCCATTCATATTTTCCTTGGTCGACCCTTCCTTCTTCTTCCATATAATCACCCATTTCAGACACTCTTAACCATTCGTCCGTCCTCCGCTCATTCAACGAGCCCCAGCCAACTTAGTCTTTGTGCTTTGGTGAACCTTAGTACATGTTTATCTTCAATAGGAAACATGAGTCGCAGAGTGGAAACCCGTAATCTGTAGGCCGACAGGAAGACCAAGAAAATAGTGGATTGAGTGTGTCGAAGAAGACCTGAAGATCGTGGAGGTGGAGGAGCGTTGCTGCAAAAGGATTTGTAGGCAGGAGAACTATGCTGACCACGGTAGACTGTAATGACGCGTGTGACTGAGGTGCGTGGAGGGGAGAAGCTGTGTGTGTGTCACCTCGTATTTCAGGCGCCCTATTAATTAACGAACGCTTGTGTGTGTGTCGTTTCGACAACCCCCGAGCGCACACATGTGACGTGTAACAGGTGGTCATAACCGCAGTACGAGAATAGTCATTGATGAACGGAGTGGGGCAACCGACACCTTTGTCCTGGATTCCGTGCGTTATGTAACGACGACGACGCGTGGGTGCGTGGGGGCGCGCGCGCCTGCTAGACAGTCTGTTGACCACAGGTGCAGCACAGACGCTGTTGCACAGGAAGTGCTTATTGAAGTGTAGCCGTGACATATTCAGTCGATATGTTACGTAATGTACGGTCGGTGTATTCAGAAACAGATACTACAGGTGTACCGGCTGTGTATTATGTTCATACGAGCAGTTAATTAAAAGTGAATTATAGTTTACCTTTTGTTCGTTGTATACATGCAAACAACAACGAGTTTGTCCGACAAACGCGCGCTTTGTAAGTACGGTACGTAAACGGACATTAAATATATTGAAATAAACATGGGCATTTAAATAAAGACCAACCATTTAAAGCGTTCGCCAATTATGGCAAATGCGTTCCACGTTGTTCCTGTACTTCGTATGTTTGTACGTTGTTACATGTGGACACGCGGAATAACGTTCTTTGTTTGCTGTGTTCTTTTTTTGTCTCGTTTGTTCGACGTGTAAGTTTATTTCTGTGCGTATATAGTACACGCGATAACATAAAGAAATTTTAATAGAATGAAGGTCTTTATATTGCAATTCTGTAATAATAATATCCGAAGGGCGAATAACATGAACACTGCGACAGAAGAAAATGTAGTAGAGCCTGCTTTTATGATGTTATAACTAACCATAACGGAATGTGAAAAATGCTTGTTGCGAAAAACACTTTAATGGGTGTAAATTTGTGTTCTCTTCTCTCGTAAGGTAGAATTCAAAATATTTCACTATTTGCTCCCACTCGCTTCTTGTCCGTGCTAATTTTCTCCAATTCCTGACTCTCGTCTTCCTCAAATCCATGTTACTTGTAACCAACACCGTCTCCTATCAGTGTTCCTACTCTCACGTACGCTTCCGCGGCCGGTGTCCATTATGTTTTGGAAGTCTTCTTCCGGTATGGACCGCGTCAAAAATGTCTTGTACGACAACGTTTCGCTCATATTACAATGAGTAAAACTTAGGCCTGAGGATACTCATTGTAATATGAGTGAAACGTTGCCATACAAGACATTTTTGACGCGGTCCGTACCGGAAGAAGAATTCAAAACCATAGTTTTCCTACTACATTAGTTTTCCTTCATCGTTCCAATTTCGCCGTGAAAGTTCATAATTTTGGATACCTGACTGAGAATGTAACTGACCTCAATACAGATGGGAACGATAACTCATAAGAAAATTTAAATACATTAATTGCCTCTGGGACCATTATCTCAGTCAGTCTGAACATTTGATTAAACGAGGTAGTATGGTCTTTGTTGGTTACATCTCTACTTCCGTCAAGGCATACAGCTGGAAAGGAATTACCGCTTAAATGTTTTGCTGTGTGCAGATGATGTGGTTATACTACAAATAATGAACCAAACTTGCAACGCTCCGCGCACAGACTGCATGAACTGGGATGACAATACTACAACCTAAAGATATCTACCAGCAAAACAAAACTTATGGCTCACTACGGAAAATTTCCAGTATGCTCAAAGATTATTATTGAGGATAAAGTATTAGAACAGACCTCAAATTTTAACTATTTAGGTTGTAATAAAACTTTTCACGTTAACAAAGATATACAAAATAAAGTCAATAGAGTTCAACACATATATGGAACTATAAATAGAACACTGAAATATAAAATGAGACGTGAGACAAAATTAATTCTACAAAACAATGGCTGTTCCAGTACTATTGTATGGCACTGAATCCTGGATTACAAAACAAAGAGACAAAAGCAACATACAGTCAACAGAGTTGAGATTTTTAAGAAGGGTTAAAGGATGTATAAGGAGGGATCATATAAGAAATCAAGATATACGGTAAGAAATATATATATATATATATATATATATATATATATATATATATATATATATTGTCACCGGACAAAAGGCTTGCCGCATGACAAATGTCGCCAATCGTACACTCTAGTGTTTTTGGTGGCCCTAAAAAGCACCGGGTGACGAGAATGCTGATGTTGGTAGTGCCGCCCAAACCCCGCAAGCCGCGTATGCTTCCTGAAAGCTATCGGCCAATATCTCTCTTGCCAGTTATCTCGAAGGTGTTCGAGCGTCTCCTGCTGGCCCGCATCTCGCCGTTATTGGATACTTTTATCCGCAACGAACAGTTCGGGTTTCGCAGAGAGCACTCGACCACTCTTCAACTAGTACGTGTGGTTACGCAACTCTCTGACGCCACCAACAGGCGAGCGGCTACGGCCGCCGCACTGCTGGACGTGAGCAAGGCCTTCGATAAAGTCTGGCACGAAAGTCTTCTCTTCAAACTCGCTAACTCCCACATACCATCGTCTATAGTGTTTTTCCTCCGGTCGTATCTCAGCGACCGAACCTTCAGGGTGAGCGTCGACGGAACCTGCTCTACAGTTCGTCCCGTCGCCGCTGGCGTACCTCAGGGATCTGTCCTCGGCCCCGTTCTGTACCTTGTGTACACGAACGAACTGCCTGTATTGCCCGGTGTCACGTTGTCTTTGTTCGCTGACGATGCTATGTATCATTACAGCTCTGTGTCCCCGCGTTTTGCGAGTACACAGCTGCAGCGTCAGTTGCACCAGCTTCCGGACTGGCTACGGAAATGGCGGGTGACGATCAATACAGAGAAATCCGAAGCGATCTGTTTCACTCGTAAGTCTATCTCCCGATGCCAGCCCTCTCCCTGGAAGAGAAGCCTATCGCCTACAAAGAGTCGGTGAAGTATCTAGGCGTTCGGCTCGACCGGCGTCTTTGCTTCAACGCCCACGTGACTGATACGCTCTCCAAGGCTCGCGGCGTCCGAGCCAAACTTTACCCATATCTCGCGTGCCGCAGCCCCCTGGCGCTGCGCACGAAAGTTACCCTATATCTATTGTTTCTCCGGTCTGTATTGACCTATGCGGCACCTGTTTTGTGGTCACTTATCTCCGCCACCAACAGGCGTAGGCTGGAAAGTTTCCAATCCAGAACCCTCCGTTCCTTGTCGGGATCTCCTTGGTTTGTTAGAAACAGTGTAATTCGAGGAGGTCTTCGAGTTCCTACTCTCTCTGCCTTTGTCTGGTCGTTAGGTGCGACTCTCTTTGCCGCAGCTGAGACCTCTTCCTTCCCTTACCTCAGGACCATCAGCACCACGCAACCACCTCCTCCTGTCCGGGTCAAACGCCCTCGGGCGATTCTCGATGACCGCCATAACTTTAAGTAAATTACTTAATACAAATTGCGCATTTACCATCTGACCATGCCCCAGAATTTACCTGAAAAGCTGTTTCCTTCCTCCCTTCCTAGTATGCCGACCGCGCTGAATGCCGCTGCTACGCGCTATCATTGGCACGGAGGCTCTCCGCCTCGCGGGGAGTGACCGACGCCTCACGGCGTCTGCACGCGGGACTTGGAACGGGTGACATCTGTCACCTGAACCCGTTCAAGCGGCAGTGCCCACTGATTGCTCAAAATTTTAAAATATAAATAACAAATGAAACCTTTCTCCCCCGCCTTCTCAGTTAACTAGTTGGCGGTTGTCATTTCCAGTTTTTAGGCACCTGTCGAATGAACCAGCACTAAGTCTATCCTCAGGCAGCCATTGGGCTCGACCCAGATGCTGCAGTCATGCACCGGGTGCAAAAACGCCCCGCTACTACAGTGCTACATGCTACATGCTACTCCCGCCCTGATGTACTGGACATTGCCGCGGACAGGGGTGTTTATTGCCCGGTCCACGTCTCCGTCATTTCGGAACTGTCCTCGTACCATTGCCCCATCAGTGTGCATCTAGCCACCCAGCATTCTACCGTCCGCGACGAGCGGTGGGTAATCGAGTGGGAACGCTTTGGCCCGGCGTTCAGTCGCCGCCTACCTGAGCATATACCACTCGACAGTACCCAGCATGTCGACGAGGCAGTTGCCTTATTCGACACAACCGTAGTCTCGTCGGTAGACATGTCCTCCCAGATGAAGCCGGGGCTCACGCCCGACTATCAACGGATCCCCGAAGAGGTGTCTCAGCTCGCTTGCGAGAGGAATCGCCTCCGGAGACGCTGGCAGAGGGCTCGTGACCCGGCTGACAAGGCCGCGTTTAACAGAGCGTCCGGCAAGTTGCGTCGCGACATGCTGGCGTTCCGTAGACGTAACTGGGAGCTAGCTGTAACACAGATGGATGGCCCTGCCGAGAACCGTAATATCTGGCGGATTCCCAGTGCCCTAACGGGAAAGCGTAAACGCGCGCCTCTCTCCGCACTGGTCAGACCCGGCGGTCAACCCCTTGGACGCCCCCTCGAGAAGGCAGAGTTCTTGGCTGACTGTTTAGAGCGACAGTTCGCTCCCAACCCATCCAAGAACTCTGCCTTCACTGAGCGAATCTGCCGCGAGGTAGAGCGCTTTATATCGGCCGGTATCACAGTCCAGCCGGAGCCCATCTCGCCGGAGGAGGTCTCTGAGAGGATTGTTCAGCTTAAGCCCCGGAAGGCGCCTGGCCCAGACGGAGTCATGAATTCCACACTCCATCGCCTTCCGGAGCGAGGCATACAGTTCCTCTCTGATCTGTTCAATATATGTCTCAGACTGGCCTACTTTCCTGTGAAATAGAAAACGGCTACAGTTATAGTGATACCCAAGTCGGGAAAGAATTCTTCTCGCGCGGAAAACCTCAGACCCATCAGCTTCTTGTCCGCGACGTCCAAGGTTTCGAGCGATTGATCCAGCGTAGGATCCGCGACCACCTAGAAAGACTGGACGTGCTGATCCCCGAACAGTTCGGCTTTCGTGAGCTGCACTCCTCGACTCATCAGCTGATGAGACTCGTGGAATGCATTACCGAGGCTGGCTGCCAGGGCAAACAGACGACTCCGATCTTCCTAGACGTAGAGAAAGCCTTTGACCGCGTGTGGCACGAGGGTGTCCTTTACAAACTAACGGAAGTCCTTCTCCCAGATTGCTACGTTCACTTGATCGGCAGCTTTCTGCGAGACCGTAGCTTCCGAGTAAGTGTAGACCACGCTCTCTCTTCGGAGAGGCGTATTACCGCTGGTGTCCCTCAGGGAAGTGTACTTGGGCCTCTCCTGTTCTCGCTGTTTGTCAACGACACGCCTCGATTTCCTGGAGTAAAATTGTCGCTGTTCGCGGACGACACTGCGGCTTTTGCCTCAGAGCCGAACGCAAGTTATGCGGCAATCAAGCTCCAGCGCCAACGTGACGCGTATGTCGGGTGGACCGATGACTGGAGAGTTGCCGTCAACGCCTCCAAGAGTGCCGCGGTAATAGTCTCGCGAAAACGCAAGCGGCCTCGGCCGCTTAAAGTAGGCCCCGTCGAGGTACCCTGCACCAATAGCGTCAAATACCTCGGGCTCCACGTGGACTCCCGACTCACCTGTCGAACCCATACACAGTACATCCGACAACGCGCTTCGGCACAACTCAGTAGACTCTGGCCCTTGCTATCTAATCCGGCAATGACCCCCCGGCTAGGTAAGCTCATAGTCAACTCGTACGTGTTGCCCGTGATTACCTATGCCTGTCCTGTTTGGGGATACCTGGCTCGTGGTCATAGGTCAGCGCTCCAGCGCGTTCGACCGGGGACTGACGCTTGCGTGTAAAGTCCCCCGGAGGTACTCTTCTCGTCGACTCGATGTCCGCTCTTTTGATGACACCGTGAGACGCCTGGCGCGTAGATTCTATGTTCGTTCCGACAGAGTAACCCACAATTCCCTCATTGCCGGACTTGGTAAATACACCCCGCGACCAGGTGAGTTCTGGAAGCGACCTCGTTTATTAGCATAAGGATATAAGGACATAAGCGTAGGACCTCGTTGCATAAGGATAATTGGCGCTGGCCAACGTTGGGCTCGATTTTTGCATTAGTTTAAAAAAAAGAAATATTATTTTGAGTGTGTAGAGACTAAATTCATTGAACTATTTATATGTGCTGTTCTGTGTTATCAGGGACTGTAGATAAAAGTTTGAATACTCTCTCTTATCAGATATTTGAACAATAGTAGTAAATTGTCTATGTGGAGATTGAATTATTATTTGTATTTATGTTAGATTAAGCTTGTTTACATTTGATTGAGGTACTGGACTATAATAATAAATAACATATAAACTGACAGTTATTCGTAAAAATAAGTATTAAAAATATTGCCGTTACTATGAATAAAAAAATATAATATTTATTAAATTTATAAAAAAATAAATAATCGGTATGGCCGAATCACAAGAATTACAGAACACATTGGCGGCATTATTGGCAAATATGCAGAAGCTGTCCGAAGAAAGTAAAGCAAATTGCAGAAAATGTCTGACGACAATAAAGCAATTAAAGAAGAAATTAAATCTAGTAAAGACGAAGCAGCAAAACAAAATAAGTCGCTACACGATGAGAATAAAAGAATCTATACAGTCGTCCATGACCAGGCAAAACAAAAAAACAACTTTTAGAGTCAACCGAAAAACGTATAGGTGAAAAGGTAGAAATCATTCGCAGCAATATTGAGACCGCTTTAGAAGCGAACAATTCTCGCATCAGTGAATGTGAAGCTAAAATCACGGGGATAGAGGAAAGAGTAGTTCAACACACATATACGGTAAGTGAGCTTGTAGCTGAACAAGATCAGCAGATACAAGAATTGAAACAACAGCTGACCCGACTCCAGAGTACCTCGACAACAGCGAACCAGACCACGTTCATCTATAGAACTTTAGAAGAAAACAATTCGCATGTAAAATTCTTCGGAAAAGAGACCAAGAATCCACTTTATTATCTTAAGTGCTGCCAACGAGACATGGACGCAATAGGCGACACCCTGAGTGAGATGGATAAAATAAACTATGTTGTCAGAAGATTAAAGGGTACTGCAGCTGAGTGGTTCACGGTAGTACAAGATAAAATAGTCACGTATCAAGATCTGGTACAACATTTTAAGGCGAGATACTGGAACAGCGAGATACAGCGAAAAATACGCGTATAGCTGGAGTTTGCTAGGTATTCCAGTTTGAAAGGGTCTAAAGGAAATTATTTAATCCAACTCATATCTCGTGCGAAGTATCTTGAACCAGAAATGTCAGAGCCAGAGATGATAAATAAATTAGCTTATCATTTCGGACGCGGTATTCAAATTGCTGTAATTACACAAGGTATTAAATCATTGGAGGAACTACTCTTATTGTTAACCAAATGGGATAATGTTGACAGACAAAATAACAGTAATAATAATAGTGAACCGGCTCGTAAACAATTTCAGCCACAACAACCACCAAAAACAACAACAACAACAAAAACAACCACAACAATTTAAAAACAAACCTAATTTCCAAAAGTTCAATCAAAGAAATGTATCGGCAATTACCGAAACAAGTACCAGCGAAGAGCAACCAAAAAACGAGTAGGGTTGCACGGCGTGAGTCCGTGCGATAAATTGAAAAATATAAATAAAACTAAGGATAAAAAAACAAATAAAACATACCATAACGAAAAGCAGTGTCGAAAATCTTATGTGAACAGTACTAGCAGTAAGAATGTATACATTGTTTCAGGCCTATATCCTGTTGACATTAGAGATGAATTAATATATAACAATTGTGTTGATGATGATGTGGAAAATGGTAGAAATAAGAATGATAATGATATTGTTGTGAGAGCGAAAATTAATGGATGTGTCGGAAATGTATTATTCGATACTGGTGCGCAAATTTCTCTAATCAGCGAAAAATTCGTTAACAAACATAGACACCAATTAAAAAAAACACCGATCTTACCTGTCAACAATACGGTTGTCACGACAGCCACAGGTGATACACAAACTATTAATAAGCAAGCACTTATCACAATAGATTCACAAGGGATGGAAATGGAAATACCCGTTCTTATAGTCAAAAATCTAGTGTACGACGTTATAGTAGGCACTGATACGTTAAGGAAAATACACGCTACAATTGATTTCACTAATAAAACACTAGAATTCATAGTTAAAAATACAAAACATAATATTAATTTGGGTTATTCGCTCAGTAAGGTAAGTCAGTATGACAACGCAGCTGACCGATATAGGCCCATCGACTTACAGAAGCCAGGTGTTAATCGCTTAGATAAGATAGCAGTAACGGTAGAGCGCCCGATAAGGAGATAACAGATGGTCAAAGAAACAAATTAAATAATATTTTAAATAAATATGAATCGATTTTCAACACACAGCACACAATTACCAATGTTTATGAACATAAAATACAAGTTAGTGACGAGAATAAATTTATAAGAAAAACATATCCGATCCCATTACATTATCATCCGTTGTTGATATCTAGCCATGTGCGTTGGTTTCTTTACATTAGGGCTATCAAAGTGACAGTGGAGGAATGTGTTTGATAGAAGCTATTTATTTATTTTGATTTTTGAACTTATTATGTTATTATTTGGATGATTATGATTATTGGGAGGAAGTTATGTCAATTTAGGTTAGGAAGAGAAAAAAAAAATTTATATTCAATATAAAAAATTTTTTTTTACACGTGGTGAGGTTAATCCTGCAACGGAACACAGGATGATAAGCTATGTTGTTTGTATCAGAGCACATGGATGACGAGCATTTTCTTGTTTAAATTTTATGTAATATTTTGTCTTTTAGCCGTAAGTTTTGTATTTATAAATGGATAAGCATGTAGGGTATACCAAACTCTTCATAAAAAGGTGTTCTATATGGTCATGTATTTTTTGAGTGAATTTGTGCTTGTGTGATAACGTGTGATCGCGATATCTTCCGCGGTAATTAACCGATCGACGTGAAACTTTGACAATGAATTGTTTATGTAAATAGCTCCAATTTATGTGTACTCTATGGTTCATAACTATTTTAGAAATGTTTTTTTTTTTTTAAGTGAAGAAAAACTCAATTGTAACTCTTATCAATGATAAGGTAATAAAATTCGTAGAAAATTTCCATGCAGGCCTTTGCTAAATTATACAAAGTTTTTCAGGAAATTCGTATATCTGTTTGTTCCATCTCAACCATGTGACTTGGGCTTAGCCAATCAGAATACACTAAATTCAGTAAGATTCATTCGTTGTAGAGTTAGGATGGACACAGTTCTGGTTTAGCATCTGCAAGGGGAAGTTGTGCCCGATAAAGAGAGTTGTTCTCTTACGAACATGGAAATATCATATAGAAAATAAACATTGGTAATTCTTAACGAAGTTTTGCGTTAAGAACCGAGTGGGTAAAATAGTTAGATAAAAATTATTATATAATATAGTGCTGTTTCGTGTTAGTTTTAAGATATCCGCTTAGGGAAGTTAAATACACTTCAAGATATCGTGAAGGTGTACGTTTAATGCACCGCATTAATTAATACCCATATTAACCCTGAGATTAAGAAAATATAAAGTATAAATTAATAATAAACTGTACAAGTGAAATTTATAATCATTGTGAGGAACAATTTATGAAGGAACTAATTAATGTTAGCATTCAAACATAATAACAACGAGACTCCTTGAAATATCGCCGCTGGAGCCGCCTGCCGTAGAAGAGGACGCCAGGTCGAAGAGGACACCAGGAAGGAGTGACACTGTAGAAGAGGACGACAGACGAAGAGGAGGCCAGGAAGGGGTGACGCTGAAGAAGAGGACGCCAGGACGGGAACGACGAGAGGAGAGGAGGACGTTGCAGCAACCAAGTAAAATCGATTTATATTATCGAACAATACAAACTATTATTTCTATTATCAATACATGACATTTATGATACATTATACATCTTTAAAAACTATATTTGTGTGTATAATAAATGATTTTTTTCATCTCCTCCATATTGACGTGTTTGTAAATTTCACACACTCACCATATCCTTATTAGTATAATCAAATTTGAACCGTTGCAATATATAAAATCTAAATGAGAAAACTGAAGAATACAGGGGAAAATGGAGACAACATTTAAGTCGCATGGATGAAGGTAGACTACCAGTAATTGTAAACAAACACAAGCCTTCTGGAAGAAGGGATATAAGAAGGCCAAGAAAGAAATGGATCTGAAAATGTGAACTTGGAACAGACACACTGCCTAATCCCTGAAGTGTAGAAGAAGAAGAAGAAGAAAAAGAAGAAGAAGAATATCTTCGCTTAAGGGTGAAACGGAGACATCAGATTCCAAATTGAAAACTTACTCATTTAAATTTTAATTACGAAATGGAATACGAAGAATGGTGCTGAGAAGAGTAGAGAAAGATAAATAAATATTATGTGTTCAATATATTGGAATAATTTTCTATAGTGTTGTGAACAGTGTTAATTCTAATTATAAACTTTTTAATTAAATACACAATATTTTATATTAAAGGTACAATATACACATTTTTGTATTCTTCAAGGTAAATAGCAAATATTGTTAATGAAAAAAATAAATACATTTACATTAAATGTAAATGAGTCTAAATTTTAGACTCAACCCATTGCGTTTGGCACTTAAAACAAGTCATACGTAATATTAAAACCAGATTATTCAAAGAACTTTCGATTCGTGATTGGCGTGTTAAACTTCAAATTAAGAACTCTCTGTATTGTGGCTTTAAAGTCTTCAGTGTGTGAAAATTATGTTAATGGCTTGCTAATGAAGATCGCGCGCACGCGTACATACGAGCGTGTTCCACACACAGCAGACCGCATGTCTGCCAGAGTGTTTTCTTTTTTGGTTCTTGGATCTCGGCCAGCGCCGCAGCAGCGTGGCGAGTCCGCGGGTGCGAGCTCTTCCTTTGCTTTACGACAGCCATTAAGCTGGTGAAGCGGGGCTCAGATGTGTTGTAACCGCGACAAACAAACATTATAATGTATCTTTTGAAGATGTTACAATCGTATAAAACACCTGGTAGCTGATATTATCGGGAGGAACATACTTAACAGAACGTAAAAGTAAGATGTTATGGCACTTTCGTGACACTAAATGATTAAGTACTCTCCTAAACGATGCCCTTATCTCTTTATTTTTTGTGATAGCAAAGTTATTCTCGTTTGGAAGTCTTTACTGAGTAGTATTAGTTTGAGGCAGCTTCCTTTAGACTGTTACTGTAATTAGAAATGGAGCCAGGATTTCCTTCCCGAGGGGGCAAGTTCTGGTGGGTTCTAGAGGAGTTTTACGTTTTTGTGTATAAAACTACATAAATTAAAAAATAACTCGTTATCATGAACAAGGATCAAACCAAAAATATTTTGTTCCGGTCACTCGTTTACTTCTTCGGAAGCGCCACACCTCTCCGTCCTGTCAGTTTAGAATACAATGCGGCAGTCATCCATTCGGTTAAGACGTTACAACCATTTTAGCGGGCAATCCTATCGAGTATACTTATAGTATTCAGTTCCTGTCGTATATATTTGCACTTCTCTACGATCTTGAAGATCGCTGCCCTGTGTGAAAAATCGCATTTCGGCCGCATGAATATGACTCGCCTGGGATTTCGATAAAGTCAAATTCTCAGATCCATAGAGTAGTTGTTTGCTATTTATTTTATTGTAATAAAAATGCTAAGTAAGGAAAGATAAGGGTCACATTGACTGACGTCTAAACTGCAAGAAAATCGTGAATCAATAAATATAATCTCTTAACATTACAATATAGGCCTACATAAAATTACGATACTAGAAAACTGGGACAAATTTTCTCCCCTCTGTGCAGACGCTGATGGTGTTAATTATTTTGTCAAACTTCGTCTTAGTGAGTACGTGACTGTACATATTTATAGGAAATGGAGGTAAATCGGCTTACTCGTTTTCTGAAGGAAAGGAAACTAGATTTTCATAAAATGGACTTTACACGTCCTCAAAAACAAACATTTAAAAATAGCACTACAGGCGTACGTAAGTAACTTTTGTCGGAGTTAGCGTAGACATCAGTTCACCGATAGAGTTATTTATTTCACACTATAAAAATGAATGTTTGTTTCTTTGTCCCGTATGCGTTCCTATACCATTCATCCGATTGCGATGAAACTTCGGTGAGTTGTTGTGCGCACGCCCGCGAAGGTTTATGAATTTTTTTCGATGGGGTCCTTTGGGGGATTCTTGGGGTCTTCCACATCTCCTCCTAAACCACTGGACCGATTTCAACCAAACTTGGCACAAATATTTTATGCAACGGGAGAACCAACATAGGGTAGGTGTTTTTTCGATGGGGTCCTTTGGGGGGTCCTTTGGGGTCTTCCACATCTCCTAAACCACTGGACCGATTTCAACCAAACTTGGCACAAATATTGTACGCAACGGGAGAACCAACATAGGATAGGTGTTTTTTTCGACGGGGTCCATTGGGGTCTTCCACATCTCCTCCTAAACCACTGGACCGATTTCAACCAAACTTGGCATAAATATTTTACGCAACGGGAGAACCAACATAGGACAACGGTACCAGGCTTTCAGTGAAACAGATGATGAACAATATCATCGAAGCTACAATTTTAAATGGAAAATTTAAAGGAGAAGATGTACTGTTGCCACGCATCCCAATGATTCCGACAGATATGCCATTCGAGTTCAAACGTTCGCAGTTTCCGGTGCGACTCGCATTTGCAATGACCATCAACAAAGCACAGGGACAATCGCTACAAGTGTGTGGACTAAATTTGAAAAATCCATGCTTCTCACATGGACAGCTGTATGTGGCCTGCTCACGCGTCGGAAAACCTTCGGATTTATTCATGTACGCACCAGACGGAAAAACAAAAAATATTGTGTATCCAAAAGCACTTCAATAAACAGAATTAAAACACAAACACTTTCTTTCTTTGAGTGGCATTGCAACGCATGCCGGGTACTCGCTAGTTTCACATAAATTATATATAACCTGTATCTCATAAAAGAAAATTAATGGACACGTAACGAAAATGAAACTTTTGTGGAAATGAGGACATGACAGTGAAGCGGGTAGGAAGCGGATTTTAGAAGACGGGACCCGGGAATTGAAGAAGCTTGGCAGGATGAAGAAGGGAATGGACGTCAGTGGTGACGAATTTCAAGGTTTACTTTTGGAAGAAGCGACCGACTGGGCACCACCACGCTCTTCTTACAGAACTACCATCTTACAATATGTGGCAACTACATCGTCGATAGCCATCCACGTGATTTCTGGACGGTTAATTGAATATAGACACATCCTAATTACCATGTTACTATACAGGTCAATGAAGTCTGGAACGTGTCTATTTCTTTTTAGCCGACTTGCCGGACGCTTTACCTGTTTCAGTTATCAGAAACTGTAAGTCTGAGCTAGTTATAGATGCTTTTATTACTTCTTATGTAGGATTCACTATGGTTTATAGATGAAATAGTAAGACATGAAATTGTTCGCGCAGATTGTAGCGGAG
Source organism: Magicicada septendecula (assembly GCA_034769895.1). Taxonomy (NCBI): domain Eukaryota; kingdom Metazoa; phylum Arthropoda; class Insecta; order Hemiptera; family Cicadidae; genus Magicicada; species Magicicada septendecula. The sequence continues at coordinate 89,486,746 of CM068371.1, read as the reverse complement.
TGTAGGGAAAGCTTGGCTGGAAGTGGGGTGCGCACACACCAACCACATAGATGTTCTGAACACACAATTATTGCTCCGAAAACAACGCGTCATACCCACGCATGGGCAATGAGAGCTTTTCACTCTGCGCAACCAGACGCCCGTTTCATGTCTAATTATTATTTTAGATGTACTTATAAACGGATGAAAACCTTTTTGAAAATGGAAGAGACGTAGCGAGTATTACCTATGTTTAACGTTCTCTACTTTGATGCGAAAGCGTCTGGTGTGTGTGTGTGCGCGCGCGTGCGTGCGTGTGTCTGTCCGTCTGTGTTTTACGATGAAAGTAATCGAAAAACATTGTTGTTTGATTTCGATAATTTCGCGTTACCCAATCATATTAATCCACAATATAGGCCCGAAGGTAGGACTTTACATAATATACTAACAACTATCACAAAGGCAATGACTGATACACCATATTTATATTGCTTTACAATAGGTTATGTATGTTATCAGTTATTGTTTTCGCTTTTGTCAGTACAAATTAATCCTACTATCGAGACTATTGTAGGGTAATATCGAATATATTATGCCCGATAATAAAACTAGATTCAATCGATTCAGGAAAGGCACAGTTTTGTTGTACAGGAATCTGTTACCTTACGATTGAGAAATCAAATTAAGAAAGTGAAGTGAATTGTGCGCGGGAATGGACAAAGCTACACAGCGCGGGAGAGCGAACGTCGGTTATTCGTTTAATTAATGTCTGAGAGATTACAGAATTAATTAAATTTTAGAAGAAAACGTTCCTCAGTTTATAGTTCCACTTACCACCTGCGGTATCAGCAGTTTAATTAACAGTTGCATGTATAAAATGGAGTGCTTTCATTTATTTTAAAATTTAAATATGACTTATTCTGTGTTGCCCATATCCCCGCGTACCTCGTATACAACCATATCTATGCCAAATCGCGACGCCACTAGTCTATCTCTGCCTGTCTGTCTGTCTTCTGTCTGTTTCCCCCTCTGTATCTCTCTTTCACTCTACACCTTTGTTCTATCCATTAGTGTATCGGTACAATCGTGGATTGATTTCTGGATACTTAAACTCATTTTCGATATTTCGATTATGCGATTATTAGCATAGATATGTAGTGAATATTGCATATAATTTTTGTTAGGTAATCGAAAATTTATTTCTGTATGTTATAAAATAGCCTGTTGACTATTCCAAACGTTTTTCATTGTCATATTTTTCACGGAAAATGTTTCTAGCAATAATACAATCGCGTTACTTTACGGTGGCTGCTTCATAGCTGCGCGAAAAGTGATGGTAGTGGGGAGACTCAGTGTGCTCAGTTGTAACACGTCATTTCAAAAACGTCCGTCTTACTGTTGCTACAGCCGCCTTATTGGTGTCCTTAACTATTTAGTTATTACAAATCTGGTTTTACACATTGTTGACATTTCCAGTTATACAAACTCAGAGAGCTCGGAGTGAAGAACAACATGCTCACATGGATAAAAAACTTTCTAACCGAACGCTACATCAGAACTAAATTCTTTAATACCACTTCTAAGTACAAATTACAGCGACAAGGACTACCCCAAGGCGCAGTAATCAGCTGTCTGCTCTTCAACATTATGATCAATGACTTAACAACAGCGATCAATAAGATACCTGGAATATCCTATCTTCTATACGCAGATGATGTCATCCTGTGGGCAACTACAAGCAGCACCTCCCACCTTGAATCAGTAGTCAACTCTGTTTTAAAAAACGTCGCAACCTGGGCAGACAGCAACAAAATGGTAATAAGTCCTGATAAAACGGTTTTTCAACTTTTTACCCTCTCTACTAAACCTCCAAAAATCGAACTTCTGTATAAAGGAACTAACCTGCCTGAAACTTCGATTGCGAGATACCTGGGCGTCAAGCTAGACACAAAACTGACATTCAACAGCCACATCCAGGAAACCGCTGAGCGGGGAGGGAAGCGCATAAGCTTATTGAAACGGCTAGCAGCGACAAAATGGGGATGTACCCAAGACGTGCTAGCAACCGCATACAAATCATACGTGAGACCCACCATGGACTACGCCAGCGAAGTAACCTCCCTTGCAAGCTCCAATAACCTGAAGAGGCTCGACAAAGTCCAGAACGACGCGCTCAGAATCATCACAGGTGGCGCTTTCTCAACACCAATTCAAGCGATGGAAATTCAAACCGACATAGAGCCACTCACTTCAAGAAGAGAGAAATTAACACTCAAGTTCTGGGAAAGATCTAGACGAGTTGACCACAAACACTGGAACGGTTTTACGCCAGCAAACCATAGATTAAAAACGCAAACTACCCCTATCCAATGGGCTGAGAAACTCAGAGACAAATACAAGGTCAATACGGGAAACCCTGCACCCCTGCAAGTATACAACACTGTTTTTGATGCAACGCCGGTGAAAAGACTAACTCTGATTGACCAGTCGGCGCCAAAATACCTTACAGATCCACATGAACTCAAAAAATCCGCTATAGAAACAATCCACACCCTCTATCCTGAAAAGGAATGGTTGCATATTTTTACTGATGGATCAATGTTACCCAACCGTGGAACTGGTGCCGGAGCATATTCTAAAATTTTCCAAATAAGCTGTGCTGTGGGACTGCACTCCAGCAACTACGACGGCGAAGTCAAAGCTATCCAAATGGCCGCAGAACAACTAGCTAAATGCCAAAGTATCCAACTAAAGCGAGTCGTCTTCTTTATCGATTCTCAAGCCGCCATTGTCGCACTAGCTGAAAACAGTCCCACGGACTGCATCTTGACGCTCCGTACACGTGAAGTTCTCGCTACCCTCATACATGGCAACTGGGTTGTCCACCTACAATGGATCCCCAGCCATGTTGGTGTTAACGGAAATGAAGAAGCGGACAAGCTTGCAAAAAATGGAGCCCTAATGCAGCAACCTGACACCCCCACTAGCCTATCATCGGCGAAATATCAGATTGACATGGCCGTAAAGAACTACCTGAAACAAATACATACAGAAGCCGGCAGAGGCAAAAAGTGGGAGTCTCTTCTTACAACACCAATTTCACGAACCCTCAAGAGATCGACTGCGGTCGCGGAGTTCAGACTATGCACTGGCCACGACTACCTCCAAGCCCATTTACACCGATTCGGCCTGGTGAATTCCAACATCTGCCCGCTGTGCAATGGAGGAATGATGGATGGACAACACCTGCCTGTCTGTCCTGAACTGGCGAACCTGCAAACGCGAACTTTATCCTGTCTGTACTGGGAGGCTCGCCGCCGAATGGCTGAACTGCCGAGAGCGGGGATTGGATAAAGTAAAGTAAGTAAGTAAGTACATTTCCAGATTTCTTCATTCAGCTAACTGCTATTCGTAATTTTACTCAGTGTTTTAACTTTGTACTGGTTTATCAGCTGTAAGCGGTCCACCACCGTATACGGCACGCGCGGATGACGTCACGCGTTTATCAAACGTTGCAGCCGGCCAGCACCGCCGACTGCAAGCCAGTTTAGTTCAGTTTATAACACGACTCCGAGCGCAACTCTCGTAAAACACTTCTCTTACAGCCGCGGCTTCTGGCTATTTTTTAGCATGCATTTATAATATTTCATTTCATTCAACTACCTGCGTCCATCTACAATGGACCACGATTTTATTCAAAATTAATTTCGGGCGTTATTGCCTCAAATGCATCCGCACGTGCCGATCGTAATTAACAATCAGATTTTTTCAATAAACGAATGTTCAACATCTTTAATACAGTCCACTTCTTTCTAACAAACAATCCAGCCTTCCTCATTAGCGTCTTTGGAATAACTCACGATTATTCAAGAGCTTCCAAACCGCAACATTTTTGGTCCCACCGGACCGGATTTCATATTTTCAGGCCAAAAACGACATCATTTTTGGTCCAACCAGGCAGGATTTCATATTTTCGGGCCCAAAAAACTACATCATTTTTGGTCCCCACGGCACAGATTTTTCATATCTGAGTACACAAGCGACAGCATTTCTTATCCACATAATTTCTGGAAAAACCAATCTGAAGTTAATCACGCCCTACGGGCATCATTTTCGTCCTGAGCGACACCATTATTGTGAATCACGTCGCAGTCATCTCGACAAGATTCAGCCAAGCAGTAGACCAGAGACGACGGGACGAAACAGGACAACATTTTCGAGATTCCACAGCTTTAATTGATGGAGGGTACAACATGAGGCATCGGCTGACCGGCAGAGACAGGAGGTGTAGCAGCTCCAAACGGGATCGAAGCCAGCTTCATCACGAATGGATCGACGGCCACGTGACTATAAACTTTACTTATATTTGATTTTTAATAATATTTCACTCAATGGGTATTTTTTGACACATTTATATAAACAAATACCTCATTACACAATACAAATTAATAAATGGTTGGCAGCTCATTATCAGTCAGAACTTTAAAGATAAAGATATACTTTGTAACCATTTAGATTCATAATTTCAATAATTTAACTGCCAACAAGTTTGATTAGTTAGAGAGAGTAAGTTTATGTTCAAAACAACGATCGCTAGCTACCGAAACGTATTTAAACTCATTCAAAATTAAGTTTGTGGTTCACATGCTCTATGGTCAATTGCTTTCTAAATATCTTTCCCTTTTTATCTTAAACTGTAATAATGGCCGATGTAAGGGCTCTAATAAAAAAACGAGGCACAATTAAGGCCTCAATATCCCGAGTAAATACCTTCGCGGATAACTTCGATTTGTTAAACAGCGATCCTCATGCGCTTAAAATAAAACTGCGCCATTTGATGGAATTATCCACCAAATATGATGAGATACAGTCACAAATCGAAGCTGAGGAAGCAGACGTTGCTTTAACGAGTGACAGAGTGCAAACGGAGGACGATCTCTGTACTATAGAATGTAAATTGCAACGCCTGCTAGAGCAAGCTGAGCATATGAACCAAAAACCAGTAATTAATGCTGAAGGTAAACAGCCTAAAACACCCCCCATTCAATTGGAACCAATAAAATTACCACGGTTTGAGGGTAGTATTGTGGAATGGCAACATTATTACCATATTTTTCTGGAACTAATTCATGTCAGAGCAGATCTGACAGATATACAGAAACTTCATTATTTGCACTCGTCATTACATGGCGAGGCGCTTAACGTAATAAAATCGTTGCCCATAACACATGAGAATTACGCGGTGACTATCGACCTGTTGAGAAATAGATATGATAGTAAGCTAATTGTTTCCGCTCACCACGTGTGGAATGTCCTAGACGTACCATTAGTTCAACAGGAATCCCAAGTTAGCATATCGCAATTTATTGATCAAATCTCTGCAAATATAAACGCTTTAAATAGTCTCAAACTGCCAGTCAACACGTTTGAAATTATTGTCGTAAATTATTTAGCCAAAAAACTTGACAATTACACTTTACGTTTGTGGAAAGAGAGTTTATCGGAGCATAAATTCCCTGATTTTAATAATTTTATAAATTTTCTAAATTCACGTAGGAAGTTACTGCAAAATATCGATAACGCGACTAGCCCAACGAGCAGGTTGAACAAAAGCGATAAGTCTCCTTATCGCAAGGCAGTTAAACAGATAAGCACTCCAAAGGGCGCATTCCACTCACATATTAGAAACAATTTATGCAGTCTGTGTAACGGTGGACATAGACTTAGCGATTGCCCACAATTTACATCGCTGTCTATCCCTGATAGAAAAAACGCGTTAATAAAAAACAAACTTTGCTTAAACTGTCTCCGTTCGGGACACGAGGGTTCAAAATGTCCCTCAAAATTCTCATGTAAAAAATGTTCTAGGCGTCACCACACCACGATTCATGTCCCCAACAGGGACGTAACTTCTGTTAACAACCAGTGTTCACTGAAATCACAGACCAATAAATCGGTATTGTTATCTACCGCCGTCTGTATGACATACAATAAAGTCGGCAAAAAATTTCCCGTTAGGATATTACTGGATTCCGGTTCTCAAGCGAACTTTTGCACAATGGATTTCGCCCGCAGGATGGGCCTCCAATTGGTTAAGTCGCAACTGCCCATCACGGGTATAAACAACTCGCTTTCCCAGGCTGACTTCAGTACTAATGTAAGGCTACATTCACGCTATAAACCCTTCACGTTAAACGTACATTGTGCCGTATTACCCAGTATAACTAATAATTTACCGGCGGAGTCGTTCAATCTTGCCTCTTTAAATTTACCCAAGCGCATATTCCTGGCGGATCCTCACCTACATTGCTCGTCGCAAGTCGATATATTAATCGGCGCTCAATATTTTCTCCAATTAATTGAACCTGTGAAATATACGCGCGGACCACACTTTCCTATAATTCAGGAAACCAAGTTAGGATTTATTTTGGCCGGTGACTTACCATTCAATGTCGATATGACTAAAACGGTTTCTTCATTTATGGTCTGTAGGGATGATAATCAGATTTCCTCGCAACTAAAGGAATTTTGGAAGTTGGAGGAGATCTCTAGTCGCGAAGCCCGATCTGAGGACTCGCCGTGTGAAAGGCATTTCGTGGAAAACACTAGCCGCAATCGCGACGGGAGATTCGTGGTAGCCCTGCCCCGCAGATCTGATAAATCTTATTTGGGAGATTCTCTCCGTGGAGCCATACGCAGATTCCAATCGTTAGAATTCAAATTCAAGCAGAACCCTACCCTTTATAAGGATTATAGTGAGTTCATGAGTGACTACTTAAGACTTGGCCACATGTCGCCGCTTAATGAATACGATCTGTCGCTTGACAGGTCAGAGATCTTTTATCTGCCCCATCACGCAGTCTTCAAAGACTCTAGCTTAACCACTAAATTGCGCGTGGTATTTGACGCATCCGCTAAAACCACCAATAATTTGTCCCTTAACGATACTTTAATGGTCGGTCCTACGATCCAGCAGGATCTGTTTTCGATAATGGTTCGGTTCCGCACCCACCGATACGTACTTATTGCGGACATTGAAAAGATGTATCGCCAGGTCATTGTTAATCCTAAGGATTCAAACTTGCAACGCATTGTTTGGCGTGATGCACCGCATAAGGAATTGCGACATTACGCGTTAAGGACGGTTACATATGGCACTGCTAGTGCCTCCTTCCTTGCTACGCGTTGTCTGGCTCAAATAGCATATGAAAATAAATCCGACTACCCTACAGCTGCTAAGACCATAGCAAATGACTTTTACGTAGACGATCTCATAACGGGTTCGGATGATCCGAACGGCTTAGCTGAAATGAAATGCGAGATCGAGAAGTTGTTGAGGAGGTATGGTTTTTCGTTACATAAATGGTTCTCTAACCACCATAAGATTATGACTCTTCGCGCCCAAGTAACCCGTGACTTCAGCAAGGGTCAAAACGTGCGTACCTTGGGCATACAATGGAATGTTGAGGGGGATAACTTTTTATACACCGTTAGGGGTGATGACAATTTAACCGTTTTCAACAAGAGAAGCGTGTTGTCAATCATCGCCGGGATCTATGATCCACTAGGTTTAATCGCTCCCATCACATTTTGCTGCAAGCATTTCGTGCAGCAGTTGTGGTTGGCGGGCACTGATTGGGACGAACCCTTGTCCGGATCATTAGCCAATCAATGGTTGGAATTATACGCTCAATTAGTCTCCGACACTCATTTTGAGATTACGAAGTCGGTTAAGAGTTCGAACAGTTACCCAGTTAGTTCATTGCAGCTGCACGGATTCGCCGACGCTTCGGCTAAAGGTTACGCGTGTTGCATTTATGTGCGGGCGGTCTATTCGAACGGCGCCATATCATCAAACTTGTTGTGTGCTAAATCTAGGGTCGCTCCGCTGAAACAGATAACGCTTCCTAGACTTGAACTTTGTGCTTGTTTATTGTTGGCTCAATTAACCTCCAAGGTTTTAAATGCCGTCGATTACAATTTTGACGGACTATATCTTTATTCGGATTCGATGATAGTGTTGTACTGGATACATCAGCAATCTTCCCGCTGGAAGGTATTTGTGGCCAACCGTGTCGCGGAAATACAGCGTCTTGTTAGCAGCAGGGGAATTTGGCGTCATGTAGTATCAAATGACAACCCTGCCGACGTTTTATCGCGCGGTTGCCTCCCTCGTAGTTTGCACTGTCATACTCAATGGTGGCATGGTCCCTCCTGGTTGGCTCGTGATTCGGCCTCATGGCCGGTCAGCGCCTTCGACATTAATACTCCCTGTACTTTTCCCGACATTGAAGAGGAACGTCGCAAGCAGGCTCAAACCTCACTAATTGTCGCGTCCTCAACACATAGTTACATTGAAAATTATTCATCTCTTACGAGGCTTATTCGCGTCTTCGCATATTGCCGTCGATTTTTTCGCAATTCTAGGCTCGCGGTGGTTGATAGAGACACGTCCTTTTTGTCGGCTCAAGAATTGTCTGACACGCTCTTGATTTTTGTCCGGCAATCACAGAAGTTGCATTTCGACGTGGAGGTTAGGGAACTTGAGGCACACCGGTGCCTTCCACGCAGTAGTAAAATTCTTGCTCTCAACCCATTCCTGGATGAATCAGGCATTTTAAGAGTGGGTGGACGCTTGCAATTCTCCCCACTTAGCTACGAGACTAAACACCAAATAATTTTGCACCCGCACTCTCATCTCACGAGATTAATAATTGAATACGAACACATCCGTTTGTTGCACGCTGGAGTGCAATCAACTCAAGCTTCGCTTAGGCGAAAGTATTGGATCATACACGATAAGTCCTATATCCGCTCAGTGATACATAAGTGTGTCACTTGTTTTCGTTTCCGGGCTAAAGGCGCGAATCAATTACTCGGTCAATTACCCTCTTCTAGGGTCACGCCGTCAAGGCCATTCTCACAGTCGGCCGTGGATTACGCCGGTCCTGTGCTTTTGCGCCATGGCGGGCAGCGCTCTAAGTCCACGACCAAGGCATATATCGCTCTATTTATATGCATGTGTACTAGGGCCATCCATTTAGAATTGGTGTCGGATCTCACTTCCAACGCCTTTATAGCGGCTTTAAAAAGATTCATATCGCGCAGAGGTATTCCCGCGCAAATATTTTCGGATAATGGCACGAATTTTCGTCGTGCCAACCACACGTTGCATGATTGGTACAAATTTTTAACCTCCAAGGAAGTTGAGCAATCTTCTCTGGAGTTTTGCGGTCTCCACGGCATCAAATGGTCCTTTATCCCCCCTTCAGCCCCTCATTTCGGTGGTTTGTGGGAAAGTGGTGTAAGGAGTGTTAAATTCCATTTACGTCGCGTAATTGGCGGTACGATCTTGAATTTTGAGGAATATTCTACTCTTCTTTCTCAAATTGAGGCTTGCCTTAATTCACGCCCGTTATGCGCGGTGTCCGACGATGCTAGAGACCCTGAACCCTTAACACCTGCTCATTTTTTGGTCGGTGCTCCACTGACGGCACTTCCGGAACCCGACTATACACAAGGCAATAATACTCATTTGGGCAGATGGCTTCTGCTCCAAAAATTTACGCAGACCATCTGGAAACGGTGGTCTAGGGATTATCTGCACCAGCTGCAGCAGCGCAATAAATGGCGCACCCCATTAAAGAATTTGAACGTCGGACAACCAATTCCCCCCCTCTAGAATGGAAGCGTGGGGTAATTACCAATGTTTTTCCGGGTCAAGATTCCTTAGTACGCGTCGCAGAAGTTCGCACCGCGCTAGGTATCTTACGCCGACCCATCCACAAATTATGCCCCCTTCCGGTGGCAACAAACTAATCGTATGCGTGCCATACGAGACATACGAGGTGTGTGTGTGTGTGTGTGTGTGTGTGTACGTGTCACATTACATGGACCACGCCCGGGACATTCCCCGGGGCGAGCATACAAGTCAATTGTATCATAAGCATTGTAATATTGTTTACGTGCCGCTAGCTATTACAGCAATAGTGACTGTGTTTCATATGTACTATAAATCATTATGGATGTTGTGTATTGTCAATATGTTTGTGTGATTCAAATTCGGAGAACCACAAGTGTCATTTATAGTGTCAATTATTCTATATGTGTATTGTATTTTTCAATGTCATGTACCATTGAACTTTGATACGATTATGATAACATTATGTTTCTATTATTTCTATTACTATACATGAAGCAGTGATCAAGATGGTTTCTCTTATATAATTTAAGATTATTATTTACGTTTGTCAAGGTTTAAATATATGTATTTTTTATCCATATGTTATGCTTCAAGAGAGATCATGTTCAGTTATGTAAAGGTTCATTTTAATCATGATTTTTTATTTGTTGTACCTTTTCTAGCACAGAAATTGTTTTGTTTTGACTTAAGCTTTGTGCTAGATTAATGAATTTTGTTTTCTACAAATTTTATGTATAAGTCGTCAAGTATATTATGTTTATTATGTCATTGGTCTCTGGCCAGTGCGCCAATTATTGTATCGCTTACGACATGTAAGTCTAATTATTATATTGTTCAATTTAACCTTTAATGTACAAAATCGGCCCGATTTTGGCGGGCAGTATGTTTAAACTTTGTACTGGTTTATCAGCTGTAAGCGGTCCACCACCGTATACGGCACGCGCGGATGACGTCACGCGTTTATCAAACGTTGCAGCCGGCCAGCACCGCCGACTGCAAGCCAGTTTAGTTCAGTTTATAACACGACTCCGAGCGCAACTCTCGTAAAACACTTCTCTTACAGCCGCGGCTTCTGGCTATTTTTTAGCATGCATTTATAATATTTCATTTCATTCAACTACCTGCGTCCATCTACAATGGACCACGATTTTATTCAAAATTAATTTCGGGCGTTATTGCCTCAAATGCATCCGCACGTGCCGATCGTAATTAACAATCAGATTTTTTCAATAAACGAATGTTCAACATCTTTAATACAGTCCACTTCTTTCTAACAAACAATCCAGCCTTCCTCATTAGCGTTTTTGGAATAACTCACGATTATTCAAGAGCTTCCAAACCGCAACACTCAGTATTACTCGAAATTGTATCAAATATGTATTTGTAGTACCAGAACAATCTTATTTGTTAGGCTACATAATGCAAATAATAAATAATTACTATTATTGGCCGCTTTTCTGTTCTGAATTGTTTATTTTCCTGAGATATTCAATTCTTGTTGCCCTTATTCTTTTGACGTTCATTTAATACACTTCTATTATTTCTAATCATCTTCCATTTAAACCCTAAGTTTATAATAACTTTTCATAAACATGATAAGCTACCTTGAAGTTTACACTAGACTTAAGAAGTTGATGAAGTTTTCGTAGCGTAGGATATGTTTTTTTGTGTTGAAAATAATAATTACATGAAGTACAGGCTTATACGGTAAATGTTTTTGGAAACGCATCAACACTTACGCACTCAGTGAGATGTGCCGTTACACTGACAAACAACAGGGTTCTGCGCATATCACATTCACCAAGGTTGCCGGCCACCGTAAAGTACACAAGTAGTAACTCTGATGTGTTACTGTGACGCCAAAAGTCGACGTTGTTTGGTTAACACGCAAAGTAAAAATACACATGGAAACCAACACGCCTTTAAAATGTATAATAATATTCGCATTAAAATAGTCGCTTTTTGTAGAAACTACGTAAACAAAAACGACTCGAAGTAAGGCGAAGTGAACGATATTATACCTTGCTCGTCCAGGCGGACAATATTCGGAAGCCTTTTGGATGTAATAATGTGTTCTTAAGAGTGCGGCAACTTACCGACTCTGTCTCTATATACCAACCTGATTGTCTCGTTAGTAAAATGACGTCACATCGAGTCAACATGGAGCCGGCGCGGCGTTGCCACATTGAAGCCTACCTGTCCGTCATGTCGTCGTCATTCTACTATTAGTGTAGCATTTTTTAAATCGTATGGAGAAACGTGTCAATGACGGAACTACATTGGTGGAGATAAAAAGTTAATTACGGTTGATAAGACTTGCTTTGATTGCCGACGTTTCGGTTTTAACGAGGCAACTTTATGGTGATTTCCTGCGGATCGTAAGCAATTATATGACAATGGTTTGACTGATCAGTTTGTCGTGAGTCGCGTTAACATTGCTGCTGTTCCGTTTAATAACAGTCGTGTGTTGTGTGAGTGTGCGTGCTTTGCTGCCGCTTGTAAGTGTGCGCTTCGTGTACGACTCCCGCTGTGCCAACAAACAATTTGTATTAATAATCCAATTTGATGTATTACGTGACTATCCGCCACATTCGCTTGTTGTGCAATACGCGGTACACGGTGCATAGTGTGGTTTACGTGCGTCTACTGTGTTTTCCTGAAAGATTCTTATCTGTGATTACCGAGTTTCAAGTCGTGATTTATGGTTTCTGCTTCTTCAGCTACGTTAAATTCCGCTCGCGAAAGACTAAAACAGATGACTACCTTGTCGGAAAGGAAAGGAAAAGGCCGCGCCGACGCCAACACCTAGTCGCACACTACGGAGACGAGTGAAACCGCGCCAATTACGAGAGCCGAAAAAAAACAGTTCTCTGTGGCTATACGTTTGCTACCAAGATTGGCCAAGCCTCTACTAATCAGAAAAACATAGCGGTCCGGTTCAGTCACTTAAAAGAGGTCTGAATGTCCGTGCACTTGACGGATGACTGGTAGGACTGCAGGTGACGGGTATGCCTGTCACCTGTCCCGGTCGGGCATGATCGAGAGGCCTGGATTGTTTTTGGACCTTTTAGTCATGCTTGTGCTTTTAGACGCGAGGTGGTTTTGTCTTTTCGATCTTGTGGCATTGCTGCTTGAGCCTCATAATGGGGTGTACCCGTGGGGATGTTATGGGCTGATAAATCCTAGATAGTATGATAATCCGAGCTCCACGGAGGGAGTAGAGCTGCACGTCTCACATGCCCAGGAGTACCGACCATTTCATCGTCGGGCGCTTAGTCAACGTTTTCGATAGTAGACTCCACGGCCATGGAGGCCAAAGGTTGAAGATAGGACCTCGGTCCTGGGCTATCCCTTGTATAACAACTGTTTTTCTTCTTCTGTCCGTCCACTTGATGACACCCTGGGACGCCTAGCGCGAAGATTCTGTGGTCGTGAGCCTCCAGTTACCCACAATCCCTTGATCGCTGGACTCAGCAGCTATACTCCAAGGCCAGGTGGCTAAACGAATACAATGGCTAGGTTACCTAGAGCGGGTGAATGATCAGCGTATGCGAAAGAAAATCCTGAGGGTACAGGTGTACAAAAGCAAAAAGAGGGGCCGACGTAGGATAATATGGTTCGATGATATGCCGAAAAATGTAAGAACAGTCGATGTGAAGGGTTACACTGAGATAGGAATGGATAGGAGACATCGTAGAAGATTGATGTTGAAGCCAGGGCTGACGTTGGGCTGTAGTACTGAAGAAGTAGTCTTGAGTACAGACTATCTATACGATGCGCGTTCTATCGTTGACTTGTAAGTATATAATGATATACTAACTTAACGTACCCTTTAAGCCTGTCGATAAAACAAATTATTACTTTACGATTCGACACTGTATGTGTAGCTGATCTGCGTGTCCGAAGAGAGTAGACCCCCCCCCCCCCATGTAACACTACTACGTTCTACTGACGCGCGCCACTGTATTGTGAGAAAGAAAATCACAGCGCTTATGCAGTTCATGGGGCTGTAAATTGTATTTCAGATTCACGAAATGTCGGTTCAGACTATAATTATTGCATCGCACATTCTGATGAGCTAGTAGTATCGTATTGTATTTTTAAATCGCTTGAACTGTTATGAGATGTAGGAACCAAATAGTATTTAGTAGATATAGATTAGTAAACTGTTCGTTATGTGTGTAGCGATTGTGTGTGTTGTATGCTGTCCCTTTTCAATACAGAGGAGTATACTGTAATGAAAGTTTGCTATTGCAGCCGTGTGGGATATGAGTGCGGTAATAATATATGATGCACGGACCCAATACCAAACAGGCTATGAGAACCGGGCCGCCACAGCCGCAGCAACAAACAGTTAATTTGTAACCAAACGTCACAAAATTATTTTTTTCGTGTGCAACCCACAAATTATATCGAAAGGGCGACGAATATGTGAGAAAATGTCTCAACATTAATCAAAAATTGTTTTCACTAACTGAAATAATATAACTTATTTAATAGTGTTACAAGAAAAAAAGAAGTTTATTTTTAAATCATGGGAACGTTGACATTACGTACGTTTTATATATTTGGAGAAAAATGTTAAAAATCATACAAATTATGTTTGCAGGCCTATTTGTTGTAATGTTAATATATTACTGTTGATGAATAAAATTAGATGAACATAATGTTCTGTGTTTTAATATATACTGACCGTTGTAGAAAACGTGTAGTTCTATAAATTATAATAATTAAGAATTGTAATGTTATATATATTATCGAATATAATTTCTTCTGCAATTAATAGGTGTCTTATATTTTATCGTTAAATTCACTTTATTTTCTATATAAATAACACGAAATATAACATGATATAATATATAAAATGTAGGCATGATATAAATTATATTTGATTATATATATATATATATATATATATATATATATATATATATATAATACTATAATACTTATAACTATTTTACCTCAAGATGTATTTTTTCCTTTAGGGACATGTTTCGGGAGATCCTGTTCTCCCATCTTCAACCTTCGCCATCTTGCTTCTCTATATTATATATCTATATTATATTATATATCTATATTATATATATATATATTATATATTATTATATATTATATATCATCAGAAGCAAGATGACGAAGGTTGAAGATGGGAGAACAGGATCTCCCGAAACATGTCCCTAAAGGAAAAAATACATCTTGAGGTAAAATAGTTATAAGTATTATAGTATTATATACATCAAGAAACGGACTGTAGCAGAAAGTGATTGAAATATATATATATATATATATAATATTATACAACAATTACCGCAAGGAAGTTTCGAGTTACTTATATGTAAAATGATTAATTAATAATTATAAGGAATTTAATACAGGACAAACCTATGTAGTTTAATCTGGTAATAAGATTTTATTTTGTAATGACTTATAAATCAAGCATAATAATAATTATTATTATTTATGCAATTAATTTTACAGACGAATAAAGCTTTGGTAATTTGATTTGTAGGCGGAGGCCTATGTGTCGATTATATTTATAATTATATTTTGTATTTTTTTTCAGGTAAGTTGAAATCTCAGCTGGCGTTGCTGGTATTTTTATCCTGTCTCTCAAGACTACTGAAAGTCATAGAGTTTTCTACGTAAGTAACAAATACGTTTGTAGTAGGCCTATATTACAACAGTAAAGTATTTAATATATTACGTTATTATTAAACCTCCTCATGCAGTACGGATATTACAGAACAGTTTCTCCCGCATAGCCGTTTACAGTTGGCAGTCAGAAAAAAAGACAGTCGAAGCAAGGGTGGACTGATCAAGTCAAGTCGTTTGCCTCTCGAAACGTATAGAAGGATCATACGATCCAACCTCAGACGGATTCGAACCGAGTACTTCCACTTAGGAAGCCATTGCGCGTACACTGCACTACTCGTTCTCCCGAAGAGGAAGAAACAGAAATTGAAACAAACTTGTATTATACGAACGTAACATACTAGTGGGTGCGAATCATCGGTTTTAACGAAACAAATTAAAAGCGTAGTTGGAATCATTATTTGCCGGGCTGTTAGTGTTTGTGTGGATAGACGCTTCGGCCCCTTCAGTGTCGGAAACTATTGCTCTCCGATGGTGGGGACGAAGCGCCTGTCCATTAGAAGAGTAAACGACGACCTAACAGCCCGACAAACAGTGGTTTACGCCGGCCCTGCAGGCATTAGGAATCCTGTAAGTTAAACGATCTGCGCAGTAAAACTAAAATATCTAAAACAAGTGGGAGAAGTCAGTGGAAGACTGACTGGAAAAGATCAGATAAGCGAAGATCAAGAAATGGAACATGTATTATCGAACATTTATAATTTGGACGGAAGAGTCGTCTATAAAAAGCGGGCACTAATTAAAAAGATTTAGAAAGCATGAAGACAAAGGAAAAAGGAGCGGTGACAACCAAAAGATGTGGCAAAACGTGCCGACTTAAAGCTAAAGTGAAACTTATGTAAGGAAATCAACTTGCACAATAACAATTATATTAAGAATGCAACACATCAGTTATAAGTGTAGCCCTTTCACTCTATCGGTAGAAAAGTGAATCGTCATGTGTTACATAATTGTTACACCAAGATTTGCTGGTAGCGTCTTTGAAGCTAGTAGGAGCAACTAGGGATGTAGGACTATCAGCGTCTTAAATCAGCCGTAAACATAAAGATTTTGTATTGAGTTTTGGAAAGGAAATAATTATACTTTGTGTTTTACAGATTAGTTTTCGTGAACAGATTTTCATCTTTCCAATTGTGTTTTAAAAGACGTTTCAGATTATAAATGACAAGCGGTATCCTTGCACTTTGCTGCACGTACCAATCGCAGCGAGTTTTGTACACAAACTACTGCGCTTTATTATAAGGTTAAACTACTATTAACAGTTTAAAAATAAACGGTTACCAAATGATAAATGATCAGTCCAATTAATGAATAAATCTTAAAATTAAAATTTGGAATTTTCTCTAAATTTCAGTGGCCGACAACATATTAGGTATCTTCAGATTTACGTCTAAAACTACCCACGAT
Source organism: Magicicada septendecula (assembly GCA_034769895.1). Classification (NCBI taxonomy): domain Eukaryota; kingdom Metazoa; phylum Arthropoda; class Insecta; order Hemiptera; family Cicadidae; genus Magicicada; species Magicicada septendecula. The sequence goes on along the minus strand of CM068371.1, from coordinate 89,470,002 downwards.
GGTAAGAGAATTTTTCAAATGGGATCAGTAGTGTCTGAGATTACCGTGGACAATGAAACAAACTTTACCTCTTTAGTAGTAACATATGCCAATTAACTCTTCGCTTTGCGCACAAAGTCACCATCATGAAACAAACTTTACCTCTTTAGTAGTAATCTGTGTCAATTATCTCTTCGCTCTGCGCATTAAGTCACCATCTATCTCTTGTTTCTTCGGTCAGTAGTGACCTATGCTGCACTCTTATCGACCACTAACAAGTGTAAACTGGAACAATTTGAATCCAGAACTCTCCGTGTTCCTTGTCGGGATGTCCATGGTTCGTTAGAAATGATGTAATTCGTGGAGGTCTTACTCTTGTTCCTACTCTTGCTTCTTTCGTCCGGTTTCTCGCTGAAACTCTCTTTGCTTCAGCAGTGACGTCTTCCTTCCACTACCTCAGAACAATTAGTACGTCTGCACCACCACCACCACCAGTCAGGGTCCAACGCCTTCGGGGGATTGTTGATGACCTCCCCGTAAAGTCGGCATCGCCTAGCTGTTTCTGAATACCCCCGAGTAACTTCCTGTTCCCTTTGTCTCACCTACGCTCCTCACGAAATCCATTCCCCAAGGATGTCTCTAGCACACTGCTTGCCTGATACCGTTTGCCACCGACACTCGCGGAGAACGACCGACGCCTCTGTGTCCGAGGCGGGCGGCACCTGCCACCAGGGGCAGTGCTACTAAAGCATAAATCAAGTTATCATTTTCAATATTCCGGCGCCCATCCACCGGATGATAGTGTTGGCCTGTCCCCTCCCATTTTTAGGCCCCCATTAGGGGTGCAAAGACGCCCCACTACACAAAGCACAGCAAAGCAAAATTATGTCTTCCATAAGAACAAAGCTTTTGTGTGTATGTGTGTGGTATACTTCTGGCGGGTGGTGGTTACACTTTGTTGGCGTGTATAACAAGAGGCCATAAATAATTAACAGCTATCACAAGACACCAGTTAGTTTTATTTTACAAATCGTTTGCAGCAATTTGTTCGCGCCGCCGGAACGTGTTAATTTCGTCTCCGCTCTCACAACTATCGCGTAAACGTTTTACGTTTCATAATCGCGGCCGCTTAACGTGTTTATTTATTTTTTTTATCACCGCAATTATTCGACACGTTTTGTTTTCGTTAATAACATGGTAGCGTTCTCGGTATGAAAATTTATGCACAGACTGTGCTGTGTTTGCAGCTGCTGCTGCACTCGACGTAAAAGGCGTTATTGTCTGGCTTTCGTCACGCCTCGACTTGTGATTTTTATCAATTATCACTTACGAAAGCAGCACTTCATTTATGTTTGTTTAATAACAACAATAGCAGTTGTTGTGTTATTGATGTAACAGTTTTATGGTAATCGTAAAGACGTCGTATTTTTGTCTCAACGATTTCACGCCTTTTTTTTTTATGGAGTGAAAGTTTTAATTGTAATGTCTGTGTATACAGTAGTAGCCTACTTTGCGTTATGTCAGTGTAAACACGAAGGTGTCGACGTAAATCTGTCTGTGTATAATTGTTTATTAAACGGACCACTTTAATGTTTATAGCCTACGCTGCGATGATTCTGCTCGTCATTGTGTAAGGAGGAAGCGCCCGCTTTTGATTGGAGACCCGAGTTTGCCATTGTGGACGGCCTTCTAATCGACTATATTTATTATATCATATTACGATAATATTTTATGTACGTTTATTGTGATAGTTTACAGTACACATGTAAACTGGGCGTTCCATGAGGAATGGGACGTATTTCAGGAATGCATTTTACGGGCTGAAGTAAAGAAGAAATTTCATATAAACATAGGTCAGAAAACGCTTAGTTTAAATTTATGACTTGCGAAAAATTCCACTTGATTTCTGCTCCAAGACTACAATGAAGGCTAAAAGAAGCTTTGTTGTCAGAAGGTAAACAGAACAAAATGAATAACTAATGAGAAACTTCCATGAAAAGGACGGAAGAATACAGCGGAATTATTTTACATAAAACAAAACTAACCCTAGTGAAATTCTTGAAACTGAAATTAAAGGGTAAATTTGATGGTTTCATACGGCTTCGGGTCTGAAATTTTGAAAAGAAAATAAGGTTCCAGAACTGTATCTTGAGTAGTTTTATAGAGACGTTTCGTAAATCTCAAAAAATTGTTGTCGAAAATACACTTTTTTAAGTTTTGATGTAAATTCACTTGTTTAAATTATCAATATGTAAATGTAAATTTAATTAAGAAAGTTGTGTTAGTGGTTTTAAACACAAACAGAAATATCACTGTTGCACACCAGTATAGAAAAATTATTCCGATTAGCGCTTTCAAGCTTCACAGCTCATCGCCAGATCTGAAATCGATCTGTATGTGCAACAGTGATAATTCTGTAAATGTAAATTTGTAATACAATTTGTAAAGAATTTTTCGCAAGCCATAAAATGAAAACAAAGGGTTTTCAGACCTATGTTTATATGAAATTTCTTCTTTATTTCAGCATATAGAACGCATTGCTGAAGTATGGCCCATTCCTCTGTATAATTGGACACTCTATAATTGAGTACTGTGTAACGTCATGTACTTTAAACTGTACATTAATAATTGAATGATTGAAGCAAGTTCATAGTTCTGACTGCACCGTTTGGCGTCTGTATCTCTCTGTTTATCTGTACGGGAGAAGTCTAACGATAACTTTTGAATGCTTCAACGGATTTTCGTAAATCTTAGAACCCGTGTCCGTTCTGTTATCCCACATACTTGTATTGTTTTTGAGATTGCTGTCCTAGATATAGGGAGCGCGAGGCAAACATCTGATCAAATTATTGGACACTAGGTCCCAAAAAGGGAGCAAAATTTTGAAAAAAAATTGTTAAAACCCGTGTCGGGGTCCTGTAGAAAGGGGATTTTTACAAAATCCGAATGTAGTGTTTGCTTCGAATTTTTTTTAATTTTAGGGGCACCACGGACCAAAAACGGAAGTCTCAGTTTTTAAAAAAATGTAAAAGTGTATGTGGATTTCAAATTATGAGAAATTTTATTCAAGACTTGCGAACTCGGTAAGTTTTATAATTTGACGAAATTAATGTCTGACATAATCACTTGCTAATTTTGAACAGTTTTAAAAACGTTTGTAAGCTAGTTTGCAAAGAAACTTTACAAGCATTACATATTGCTATGACATGTTGTTTACAAACGAAAAAACTATAAATGGCATATAGTCACCTCCGCCTCGTGTTTCTCTGCTAACGCTGAGAATCATATATACAAAATCATACAAATATATACATTGTATGTACTCACAGCCGTAAAAATACAAATTTCTTAATTTCACTTTATAAAATTTATTAATTTCTTTTCAGCCGAATAAGAAAATGTATTTAGTTGAAAATAGTGAGCGAGTTCTGCAGCTAAATATTTTCTAATAAACTGATCAGAACAGTGAGCGCAGTGTAGTACTGAAGACTTGACTATGTTTCCGTGCAATGAGTTCAGTTAGTCACACAGGTACTGTAGAGTTACGAACAGACACTGGAAACGGAGGCGAACGCTTTTTGTGGTCAATAGTTGAAGACGAGGCTTTTGTTATTCTTATTTATATACATACGTGTGGACGGTGCACTAATATTCATGATAACTGGTAGTAATCTGTCTAAAGATGTATGGAAGAGATTCAGTTACAGAAATTTGATGGAGTGTAACGTTACATGGGTGAAAAGGCAGATGTCGTAACTCGTACAAAACAAACATATGAGGGTTTGAAGATGCTTTGTTGTCAGAGGGTAACAAGGTAAACAGAACAGCATGAATAACTAATGAAGAAGTTCCAGGAAAAGGACAGAAGTAACAGCGGAATCCTTTTACGTAAAACAAAACTAACGAGGACCCTCTCCTTAGCGGTCGTACATTTATTGAAAATTATAATGAAGAGAGGAACACTCGAGACCTAGTCAAGAAATGTGATTTACTTGTCTAATTTTGTAGCCATAGGTTATGAACTTCATAAACAATACAGATGTAAAGAATGTAATTACATAATCAAGGATGAGTTCCTGTCACAATACTGAAGACCAAACACGGTGAATATAAAATGTAATCAGTACCAAAGATCGGAGTAAATAAATTCATCTTTATAAGTCAAATATGTTATGGTTTGAAAACGGCTTCCACAACGGAATGTCGTTACGCGTAAAAAGTGACACAGTGAAGACAAAGAAGAAGACATTTGTTGTAGAACAAGTTCTCGTCTCTTTATAATTCGAGTAGTGTGTCAGACACGGCTCGTCCTCCCCCTGCGTAGGCGCGCACGCTATGGAATGAGCTAGTGACTGATCGCAGTGGACAGAAAAACAAACGATTTTTATCCATCGATTGCCAGAAGTCTGCTCTCGAACTGGTCGGTAGCTGACGAATCTGACCACGTTTTTCGTGCCGTGAATTAATGTAGCGGGAGTTTGCTTGCAGATCTCTTGTTTTTTTTTGTACTTACCGGATTCTCTCCTGCCTCCCTTCGTACCTGTGCGAGCCGAGTTTTTTTGTTTATCTGCTCTCTTCCCCTCTTCACTCTCTCGTTTACCTCTGTCAGTACCATTCTTGTATCAGGTTTCGACTCTCTTTCAGTTTCTTTCTCGTGTCTCATTACCGATTCTGTTTTCGTTCGTTTGGTGTAGCAGTAGTTCGAATGTATTGTCTGCGTTGTGCATTCGGTCGTTATGTAGTTGCAACGAACCTGTAATTTTTATTTTGTTTACCGCTAGGCTCTCACTGTCCAGACCATGATTTATGAACTTTAAATATATTTTCCTTACACGTTTCGACTGCGGACACAGGGTTAACAACCCCTTATATTCTCCAGCCTTTGTATTAAATCGATCATACTATATCGATATTCTATTATATCGATTTTATGTTATTGATGAACGATTTATGGGTAAAGTATGTAAAGGTTCTTGTATATTTATAATTTTGGTAAAGTATAATTACGACAACCCTTCTCGTAATGTTTCATTTCAGAGATGTAACCTTCGATCCTGTATTTCATCAGTATTGTCCAGGTCCCCGAACCGTATGGTAATATTGGTAAAAACAGTATCATTTGTGTAGGCCTATTCTTCAGTACTATCACATTTACAGCCAGTGTCTGCGATGCACAAAAGCTGTTTATGCCCTCGTAGTTACTAACAATATTCTACGTCAGTCAAAGAAATATTAAGAGCGCTGGAATCATTTAATTTTTTGTTATGAGTTAATAAGTTTATGCGTATCATTGAATGTTTGCGTGAAAGAAATTTGGTTCGAGACATTCTTAAAGACGAGCGCTTGTCCGCCTTGGAACTGTGTAGGGCGAATAGGGACGAACAGGGACGTATCACTTTGTCCGTACTGTGAACTTTACAATTAAAAATGCGGCCGAAATAGGTGATGAGACGTTAAGGGTTGGGCGTATCCATTTACCTTCACTTTTCTTCTTCAGTAATATTTTCCATGTTGGACGAACGAACAGACACGTGCTACGCGAGTAACAAGAGGCGAGTGTACGTCATAAGCTATATTTTGTACAGATGAAATAATGAGTTATGAAACGGTTCGCGCAGATGGGTCAGGAAAGGCATCGCAGGAAATGGGATGTGAGGTGGACCAACCAGATCTTCTGAACCCAAAGCGATTGGACGGAAAACAACGCGCGTCACAGCTACTACTACTACTCTCCAGCACTACAGCCCACGGTGAGCCTTGGCCTCCGCTACGACCGTCTCCACTCTTCTCTGTCCACTGCCTTCAGTTTCCAGTTCCTAATGCCCATCTTTCTTAGATCTTCTTCCACATCCTGCTGCCATCTTCTTCGAGGCCTTCCTCTTCTTCTTTTGCCCAGTATCGTTCCGCTTAATATAGTTTTGGGCATCCTCGTAACGCGCGTCACAGCTACGCATGCGCAATGAGATCTTTTGACATTGCGCATTCAGACACCCGTTTTATGTCTAATTGTTTTAGCTGTACGTCGGTGGAGTACAACCGTGTACTTGACATGCAGTTCCACTTACACGCTAAGGCTAGCTGACTGTCACGTAATTGCATCTACGTACATGACGTAATATGACAGTGACATGCCGTGGCCGTTTATGTCACTATGGCATGTCTTTTGTTACCACACGCCCCGGTTTTGATTTGCCATTTTTTGTCATTTCATTTCTGTTAAATGACAGACTATGATCTGCATTCCGAATTTTAAATACTGTTTCTTGACAGCGCGTTAAGCAGCTAATAAAAAATTAAAGTCGCTCCAGTTCTGTCATTGTGAAGTGTTTACTATCAGTGAGCGTTTGCTGTATTGCATTATTCATGCTGTAAACAGGTAGGGTAAGGTAGCTACGACTACTTTTTAGCCCATTAATTATCGTATTATCCATTGTATAAGATGCCTTTCTTCTACAGTGAAAACGCCTTGAAAAAAACGTGGTGCGTCTTATACACTGAATTCGTCTTATAAAAGAAAGTCTCAATAAAAACCATTTCCATTAGCCTCAACTTATTTATTCTCGTTCTGTAAGCTGCCAAATTTTATAGCCATATACAAAGTTGCATCATCGTTTTTGTTATCGTCATCGATAATCCCACCACCAGGCATTGGATGAAAGCCTTCAGTTACCTTAGTGAGAAAACAAGATATCCAGATGAGTCCAACAGATCCGGCTGCATGTCACTAAAAACCAACCCGCTTTAAGATGAAGTCTTTTTTTGGTAGTAGGCCCTATTTTAGTTGTACTGTCAAAAATTCTGAATGTAGTATGTTATTCTTTCTTATTTCATGTCTTCCTCACAATTTTTTTTAATTTTTTATTTTTTTGACAACTGAAGCTCTTTCTAAAGCGCCATACATACATACACATATACATATGTCTTCTATTAGAATTAGAATCCTAATACTAACAGAAGGTCGTATCGGAGTCTACACTCGCCGATCTTACCTGTACGTTGTTCATAATCCGAAATGTATCTCGTGCGACTGTAATTAAGAACTTAGTTTTGATCATAGCGTTTTGGGATAGACGCAACGTTCAGGAAGATTGGAACAACGTCGCTTTAAAAAAAGGTTCTGAGATGGTTTGACATAGCATAGAAGACTTTCTTTTTTTATTGTTATCATCAGGAAGGCCAGCGACTGATGAATACGCAGTCTGCATCTTGTACCTACACCGTTACAAGCCTGATGACGACAGCTTAATTGTTTGCGTGTGATGGCGATTATATTTTACGTTTTTTCCTTCTGTGTTATCAGAAATTGACAGATTATTAAATTATATTTTGACTGGAATCTACGAGAGGCGGTGGCAACACGTTGCACGGCAGATTGATAATACGTTATTTAAAAGATAAATAATGACTGCAGGTAATATTTTATTGGGGAAGCACCTGTCGCCGCGTGAGTCTGCTGAGATTCCGTACAAGGTAAGGCGCTCGCTCGCTCGACACCAGCCGGTTTGGGAGAGAGTATCGCAATCAGTGTATGTTCGCTTTATACCGTCTGTATAATGTAATGAATTGACTTTGCTTTTATTGTTATTACTATCATCATCGTCATTACGGCCGTGCACGTACGTCACTTGTAAGCGGTCGTTGTTGTTATTGATATTATTATTGTAGACTATTACGCGAACTGCATTACCGTGTGGTAGTAGTTACGTGTCGCAATATAGCCTACCCGTGTACCTGGTCACGCAGCGTTCCGTACTGCTTGCTCCACCGTTAAAGTCTCTCGAATCGTGATAAACTAATTACAACGCTCTCTGCAATCAATTAATAATTATTCAGTTCATTTGTGTCGCGACCGTCACGCGTGTTGTGTAATATGGTTTTACCGTGTTTTGTAATTTACTTTAAGCTGCGATGTAGGCGTGAACCTGGAGGGGTGAATGAATCGCTACGTTCCACACAATGTACGGTTCCGGCCGCCGTAGCCGTTCCAAGGAAGCATTCGAACGGGACCCCACTCCGTCCCTCAGAGGGTCGACAAAGTTGACGAATTTTGTTTTTCTCTTAATTTTTAGGCTGTTTTATTTTATTTCAGCTGTGTACGTTAATATAGTAGTAGCTCTTTTTTTTTTTTTTTAATATACAAACAGGTTTATTACACAGCATTAGGGTATAGGCCTACTCTTGAAATATGAAACATAGGAATATCAATTCAGTCAATAAGTATTTTTTAACAAGGTTTCAATAGCGCGCATTTAATAGTGTTATTACCGTTTACTGTAATGGGACTGATTTTAGGTTGTTATCACGCGTTCTTCAGCGACTTTAATGATAGTAATGTTGATTATTCTTAACTTGTTTCTTCTTCATTGTGAAACCGACCCCCCCCCCCAAGCCAAAGTCTAGATACGCCACTAGAGCGTCTTCGTTTCTTAAATCTCTGTCATCCGTTCCCCTGTTTTTTTAATCTTCTCCTTCATGCTTGATAGTTAAAATGCTCTTGGTTATTTTATCCATTCTCAGCACATGTCCGTACCACAAAGGTTATTTTCCCTCACCTTCTATCTACAATCTCTATGCCTCGTCTCATGTTATGCTTTTCCTTTCCAGTATTTGTACCACTATATTATCGTAGATTTCTCTTCCCCATTTTCCTTAGTATTTGCTTCACCTAAGAAAAATCACCCCCCTAAAGGCGGATGAGCCGCATATCGGCTAAAAGCATAGGATGCGGGAGGGGCGGTAAGAGGAAATCACTCACCGCATTAAAGATCTCAGGATGCCCCAAGTATCGTCAGCTAACCTAAGTTACACACAAATATGAACAGACACCGGCTGCTCCAGCTCATCTTGCACGTGATAATGTGTAACGTCAAAAGTAGATATTGATATCTCGATTGATCCGTTGACCTTTCCGAGTGGTCTTCACGTTTTTACTATCGGTATAACGTGGTAGTAGTAGTAGTAGTAGTAGTAGTGGTTTAACACCGGCCCGGTAATTAGCCGTTTACGAATCGATCTCAAGTGAATGACGCAACGAGTGCCGACTCGTGAAAATCTAAGTAGCACGATCGCCGCACTCAAACCGCAGATAATAATAGCTTAACGTTACAACGGCCCTGTCAAGGACAGGTGCGGTTTGAAGTGTCATTCACTTTTGGTTGGACACGGAACCAATGGAATCCAATTGAATGGTAATGCGTGTGAAGCTGTTATCGCCTGTTACTATCACTTAACGATACTCATCACTGCTTTCCTTTTAAACCGATGCTGGTGATTCACCATTTTTTAAGATACATTTTTGTTTTAATTGTAAGGACAGATTTTCCTAGCAAACAGTTGCCGAACTAACATGAAAATCGTAAGTACTTTTTATCCAGAGTGGAAGGTTCAAGTTCTTTATTTTGACGAATTCGTTTGTTGACAAAAGGTAGCAGCACGTAAACTAAACGATTAGCAATCGTTAGATTTTCATTTGTACATGGTGTGTTGAATAATAACTGTGGGACTGTGAGATTCCTGCTCAGCACAAGTTGTCGACGTTGTTATACTCTAGACGCTTCCAAATATGTTCTCTCCGAACTCTTACACTTTTCCTTTCTATAAGGAGAATCTGTTAGACCTCGGCTTTTAGGGAGAGTGTCTGATGATGAAGAGTGCCAACTCAGGACCCATCTTTCTGATAGCCTCCTTTTATCCATTTTTCTCAGAAGTTGCTTGCCGCGTTGAAGGGATGGATTCATATACAGTAAAACTCCGTTATAACGCTTATCAAGTGACCGTGTGAAATCCGCGTATTAAACGGAACATGACCCAGCAGCGTGTTGTGTATATGTATATTGAAACAGTACACAGGATATGAAGTTCATTTAAGTGGAATACTAATGCTATATAACATTTTCTGATGACCATAGACATGTTTTAAACTGATTTTGTTCTTTCTTTGTAAAGTAGTCATAAGTTTTGAACCAAGGTATGTTTAAAAAAGTGTGTTATGTCAAAATGTTCACAATTTTATTCTCTTTTATGTCATGTGAAATATTTGTGTATAAGTGAGCGGGTGCTCGTGTGATTTACATTTTATTTAATAACTTCGAGGAAAATTAACATTTCGTTCTGAAACTTTGGACAGAGTATTCTCATGGTTAGGCTATAACCTACATTTTCCATATAATCAATTCTCCACAACTATAATTTTTATATGGGTTTTTTAATGAAAGCAGTCTTCTTTTATTCTCGTTATCTCCTAGAAAGTAATAAAATTTGTAGATTAAATCTAGACAGGCCTTTGCAGAATCGGACAGAGTTTAAGCCTGATTTCAGTCTATCTGTGTTCTCATCTGTGGCGTTGCTAGTGTTTCAACCAATCAGAAGGTCTAAAAATTATTTGAGATGGTCCTTTGACGAGAGCATTTCACTCAGTTTCTTCCAAAGACTCGTCATAGAAAGACGTACTCGCTGTCACGAGTTTTTGGGACAAGACAGGTCGTTTTCCTTTAGACTTAGAAGTTGGTTCACGGTTCGAGGTCTTCGTAACCATTACCACTTACAGAACTCGAATAATAAATTAGATAATTCTAGTGCTTTCCCACGTACAGTGGAAGATTTCCGCTATGGGCAAAATATCTGCCGAGATATTTTGATAGTTACGCGAGAACACTTCAAGAAGCCGGAATTTTGTGTAAGCTCAATACACGATCTATTTTACCCAGTTTTAATCCCTGAGACTAAGTGAGTTTAAAATTATAAACAATAACAGTTCATGTCGCAGTGTGCGTGTGTGCAAAGACGTGAATTGTCAGCGTAGTAATCATCGGTCGACGTGCAGAGTCGCAACGGTCCGGTCGAGCGAGCATGGTGTCTACGCAAACAGTGGAATTCAACGATAAAGTAACATATTGTCAGCGTAGAAGTCATCGGTCGACGTGCAGAGTCGCAACGGTCCAGTCGAGCGAGCATGGTGTCTACGGAAACAGTGGAATTCAACGATCAAGTAACATATTGTCAGCGTAGTAGTCATCGGTCGACGTGCAGAGTCGCAACGGTCCGGTCGAGCGAGCATGGTGTCTACGGAAACAGTGGAATTCAACGATCAAGTAACATATTGTCAGCGTAGTAGTCATCGGTCGACGTGCAGAGTCGCAACGGTCCGGTCGAGCGAGCATGGTGTCTACGGAAACAGTGGAATTCAACGATCAAGTAACATATTGTCAGCGTAGTAGTCATCGGTCGACGTGCAGAGTCGCAACGGTCCGGTCGAGCGAGCATGGTGTCTACGGAAACAGTGGAATTCAACGATCAAGTAACATATTGTCAGCGTAGTAGTCATCGGTCGACGTGCAGAGTCGCAACGGTCCGGTCGAGCGAGCATGGTGTCTACGGAAACAGTGGAATTCAACGATCAAGTAACATATTGTCAGCGTAGTAGTCATCGGTCGACGTGCAGAGTCGCAACGGTCCGGTCGAGCGAGCATGGTGTCTACGCAAACAGCGGAATTCAACGATCAAGTAACATATTGTCAGCGTAGTAGTCATCGGTCGACGTGCAGGGTCGCAACGGTCCGGTCGAGCGAGCATGGTGTCTACGCAAACAGTGGAATTCAACGATCAAGTAACATATTATCAGCGTAGTAGTCATCGGTCGACGTGCAGAGTCGCAACGGTCCGGTCGAGCGAGCATGGTGTCTACGCAAACAGCGGAATTCAACGATCAAGTAACATATTGTCAGCGTAGTAGTCATCGGTCGACGTGCAGGGTCGCAACGGTCCGGTCGAGCGAGCATGGTGTCTACGCAAACAGCGGAATTCAACGATCAAGTATCATATTGTCAGCGTAGTAGTCATCGGTCGACGTGCAGAGTCGCAACGGTCCGGTCGAGCGAGCATGGTGTCTACGCAAACAGTGGAATTCAACGATCAAGTAACATATTGTCAGCGTAGTAGTCATGGGTCGACGTGCAGAGTCGCAACGGTCCGGTCGAGCGAGCATGGTGTCTACGCAAACAGTGGAATTCAACGATCAAGTAACATATTGTCAGCGTAGTAGTCATCGGTCGACGTGCAGAGTCGCAACGGTCCGGTCGAGCGAGCATGGTGTCTACGGAAACAGTGGAATTCAACGATCAAGTAACATATTGTCAGCGTAGTAGTCATCGGTCGACGTGCAGAGTCGCAACGGTCCGGTCGAGCGAGCATGGTGTCTACGGAAACAGTGGAATTCAACGATCAAGTAACATATTGTCAGCGTAGTAGTCATCGGTCGACGTGCAGAGTCGCAACGGTCCGGTCGAGCGAGCATGGTGTCTACGTAAACAGTGGAATTCAGCGATCAAGTAACATATTGTCAGCGTAGTAGTCATCGGTCGACGTGCAGAGTCGCAACGGTCCGGTCGAGCGAGCATGGTGTCTACGCAAACAGTGGAATTCAACGATCAAGTAACATATTGTCAGCGTAGTAGTCATCGGTCGACGTGCAGAGTCGCAACGGTCCGGTCGAGCGAGCATGGTGTCTACGCAAACAGTGGAATTCAACGATCAAGTATCATATTTGTAAAACAAACAAATAGACTCAGTTATTGAAAGACGATTTATTTTTAATAAACAATTTTAGATTATAAAGTGTTAAGACTGTAGTAAATTTTTTTTTTAATTTAATAAGTTTTCCTACCTCCAGATATAGACTCTGTTGTAATAATTTCAATATAACCTATCTATGCAGTTTTAATTTGTATCGTTGGAATATATTACTATATTAATGTATATTCATATTTTTTCACATATAGGTAGTACTTTTATCGAATTATTGAATTTAAGTACAATATTTTAAACAAAGAGTTCAAATCTGTTTCAGTAACTGATTTCGCTACTAACTTATTTTACTTAACATCAAACATTCAGTTACTTCTTTAAAAAAATTTGTTTTTGGTTGTTTGCCTCGTACATGAATCTTTGCAATAAATAATGATATTTTCTACACGTTTCCAGTATGAATTCACACCAACTGTGAGAAGAAGCATTTGTAAATTGTCTTATCCCTGACCAGCAAAATTTAGGTAACATGCATCAATGCGTGAGTAGTGGGCGGGAACTGATGTTTGCAGAGCTGTTATTTAACAATAATTGTTAAGGTACAGTCATCGAAGTCACCCCTGACCTGTCGGCAAACATCACCGACGGTGTTCGTCATTATCAAATTTTTACGCCCGTTAAATAAACTGGTAGAGTACAACGGATGTTTATACATGCTGTACTGCAGTTATAGTGGTCAGCCGCTTTCAGTTATATCGGGTAAACATAAAATAAAGTCCGAGGAAAGGAAATGTTCCCACCGTCGTAGTAATTAGGCCTACTGCACTTAGAGAGAGAGTGAGAGAGGGGGGGGGAAGAAGAAGAAGAAGAAGAAGAAGAAGAAGAAGAAGAAGAAGAAGAAGAAGAAGAAGAAGAAGAAGAAGAAGAAGAAGAAGAAGAAGAGAGTTGGTTCTATGCAAATCCGCTTTGTACTGTTAACGAAAAATAGTTTCATTTGTACTGTCAAATGAAAAAATTATGCAGGATTTGAGAGCAATAAACGGGTTTCTTATACACGAGATGTGTAGGGACCAGACAAAACGCGCATCTTAAACGTAATAGCATAATAAGTGGGCGCGTTTTAACGGGGTTCTACTATATTGTCTTGGGTGCACATTCTGACATCTTCAAGGTATTTGTAGTAGCTAAAGTTATTTGTGGGCATTTGTAGTACTCAAGAAGCGGTGACGGAAGCAGTTTTAGATGTATTTTAAAAATAAATGTTACGATCTTTTACTTTTAACGATAAAACTAGATATTCAGATATTTCTGTAGTGGATAAAATATTGGAAACTGGTAGAAAATGTAACAAATTGACCGTTGTTTATTGATTTGCGTAAGTTACGCTTGACGTTGTTAACTTTAAATTTTCGCGGCTAAACAGAACATTGGCCGGAGATTTTTGTTTCTCGAATGTGTATCTCTTAAATAGCCAGATAGTCTTGAAGCCTTAAACGTTCGCCTTTGCACCTCGTTTATCAGATTTCATACTTTCGCTACTTATATTGGCTGCTGGATAGGTAGATGATATTACTCGCTCTATGACATTCTCTTTAGTTTCTAGTTTGTGCCTTACTCCATTTTCAGCGATTGCCATCCTTTTGCTTTAGATACTTCCATGTTGTATCCTATTGCAGCGTGACCGTTTGATAAAGTAAACTTTGAAGATTGAAGTAAACGTAGTTATCGGCATAACATATTATATGTACCTTAGATTGTCTACTTTATACCTTATTTCTGACTTTACCATAACTTCTTATCCATAACTTTATCGTATCCACCACATACAGTGGAAAGCGTTTAACACCAAAACGCTTAACACGAACTCAGGGTCCCGATCGCTACTTCAATTTTACAGTTACAGTTTGTACAATTTAACACCAAAGTTTTGCCTACAAAATTCTCGTTAACACGAAAAAGTTTTGTTAAAAATCATTTTTTGCAGGCTTTGCAATAGCTGCATAATAAATAAATCCATATATGTTCCCCTCAAAAGAGTGCAATTTAAAAACTGTGAAAATAATGACAGTAGTGACGAACTTGACACGGAAAATGTATGGAATTAAAGTTAATGTTGTGTGACATTTGCAGCCGAAAACGTTCATACGTGCTCAATGTGCGAACACAAAGGAGTTTAATTTTTTTGTTTTTAGATACAACGTCACTGGTCACGGACTAACTCAGGGCCAGATTACCTGAAAAGTGGAAAACGAATCGAACGACGGATTCTTCGGGTGACTGACCCTGACGGGGAGAGCGAAGGCCTCGTTACTTAGGCGATTGTTAATCGGCGTAAAGTTGTCGCAGTCTGGGAACGTGCCTCACCTGCTGGAACTGACGGGCAACTTATTATACACACGTCTACGTTGCAGTGCAGTGCAGTATGCAGATTGTTGGCAGTAATAAAGTGTAGCGTAGCTATTGCCGCTCGCTCGTTAATGCAGCCGTCTCGTCGAGGACAATAAATAGCACAAGTACTGCACCCACGGCCGCCACCTGTTTTCTACAGTTTTTTAATAAGCAAACAGGTGTTCCAGTTGGCTGTATGTGCGCAGTTCTCTCCCACTTGCCTGTTTTGAATACGCAGATTACGTACTCATTGTTTCCACGTTAGAGAGCAATGCAATATATTATTGATTTAAAGGCTTCAGAGACTTGGTGCTAGCCGAAAATGGAGAGGATTTAGAATGAGAGTGGCGAAGTGCTTCAGCGGACCTATCAGGAATCTCCCACCAGAATGCGATATGTTTTCTGGAGCACTTAATTAAGCTAAATATCTATAAGGATTTAGAATGGGCAGTGGCGAAGTGCTTCAGCGGACATTTGAGGAAACTCCCGTCATAATGGGATAACTTTGCTGGAGAACTTGATCAAGCTCAATAACTATGAGGATTTACAATGACCAGTGGCGAAGTGCTTCAGCGGACATACGAGGATACTCCCACCAGAATGAGATATCTTTTCTGGAACACTTAATTAAGCTCAATAACTATGACGACTTAAAATGAGCAGTGGCGAAGTGCTTAAGCGGTCATTTGAGGAAACTCCCACCAGAATGAGACATCTTTGCTGAAGCACTTAATTAAGTTCAATAACTATGTGAATATGGTATTAGAGAAGAAGAAAATTGTACATTGTGGAGTTTCTGAAGTAAAATACATTTTTACAGAACCCTAATTTGATAATAGGGAGGGCTGTACTACAATTAACGTCTGCTCGGCCGATATACACAAACCAGTTGTCACAGAAACTCGGCTTAGGCACAGCAGCGACCAGTGTACTTTTACACTGTTTAAGGCAAATCCGCAGTCCATTTTGTTAATTTATATTCGAAGAAACATGAGCCTGAAGACAAGAGTGAAACCGTCCGGCTCTGCCAGGATCGTCCGGGACTTTGGCCCAATCGACCCGGTATGGGGTGTCCCTCCCTGTCAATCACCTTTGGATGATTGGCTGTAATATGCCACCGAGTCATCGAGATGACTATCAGGCGATCGACTCTTTTCGCTGGAGATCCGCCGATACCGGCCATAGGGGAGTTTCCGCATACTTGGAAGACTCAAACTTCAGGGAAATTCACAGACGGAATAGCAGGTGATCGTCGGCGTGCTCTTTCGTCGGCCAATCGAGTTGGTACACCACTGGACTGAATCCGGCCAGTGGTGTCATTGTGACACTTATAGACGATGGTTTGGCTGACTAACCAGGCGTCAGTCAGATGCCTGGAGGACTGGACTCTGGAGGACTCATCAGTGGTGTTAACTATTGACCAAGTACCTTGGCGGCAGCATTTTTCAACGAGGAACAGCAAAAGGGGGCTTTGCCCTACAGATGTGTAAAAAGCTGTGTAATACAGGTGTGTGTGTAATCTGGGAAATACAGATGTATATATAGTTTTTGAATATAACAAAATATTTTTCCATATTTTAGTTTTTTTTTGTCTGCTAATCGGAGGATAATTTCGGAATAGCCTTCGCAAGTTTATAAATCGAAAACAATGGTGTTTAGTGGTCCGTATAGTCTAGGCTCAAAGAAGATAAAAGAACCATGAAGGTGTCGAGGAAGACCTGAATATCAAGTATGAAGCAAGAGGTGTTGGGGTATTGCTGAAAACGGGTGCTGCGATAGTTTTCGTACTTTTTTTTTAAAGAAATAAGTTCTAAACGTATGTACGGATGTCAACATCAGTAATTCTGGGGACTAAATCAAGTTAGTAACCCGGACAGGGAAAACTGAGATAAAGGAAGTTTAGGAGAATTAAGGGAACGTGACATTAAATTCGTCATTATTGTCATCCGAGTTGTAACGTATGTTGTGGTACCTGTTGCTGTTAAACCCACCGGCAACTGTTTTGTCATCATCGCATCAATTTCTCTGTTATGTATGTTACACTCTCTTTGTAGACTACTGTTTTATTAAAATTGTAAATAATTTATTTGACTGTCTCGGCAGTGGCCCAATAACCTTGTGGCATAAAGTGTGGTATTGGTATAATGGCAAATGTTTCTAACTAAATGGTGAAGAAGGGAAGCCTCATTGACAGATTCGTCTACCAGATATGATTAAATTAAAAATACTCGCTATACTTACAAATAAACATGACAATCATAGTGACCACTTCATAAAACTCTTTCTTTTGATTACCTTAAGTAGTATACACTCAGATAGCGGACCTTATACCGATTCGATTTCATGATCACCTCAATCGGTTGAATTTCGTGACCGTCTTATGTCGTTTCGATTTCGACTTGTACTGTATTTCAGCACCTTAGACGTCTCAGCAGCTGAATCCAGTGGCATATCTAAAATTTGACTTGGGGGGGGAGTCTGGGGTCGAGTCGGCTTCATAGAAAAGTCAAAACAAGCTAAGATTAATCAACATTACTATCTTTAAAGTAGCTGGAAAACGCGTGATAACATCCTGAAATCAGCCCCATTAAAGTAAACGGTAATAACACAATAAAATTCCGTTATTGAAACATTGTTTACATGATACTTATTGACTGAATTGATTTTCCTATTTCGTATTTCAAACGTATACGCTAATGCTGTGTAGTAAGCCTCTTTGTTTATTTTAAAAGAGCTACTACTACATTAGCTAACACAGCTGAAAAAAACCTAAAAATAAAGAAATTAACTAAGTTCGTTAACTTTTTCGGGCCTTTGGAGGGGGTCCGGTACCGTTCTTCCCCCGTAAATACGCCCCTGGCTGAAGTGGCGGCCTTTTGTGAGTAAGAAATCGTTATACCGTGAGTGCGAGGCTCAATTGTACGCAGTGTGCCTACGTCTGACTGCAAAATTCGATTACGGTGTAAACGAACGGGCACCGTGAACTCTGTTTTCAATTAGGATTCAGAGGAACGTAGTTACACTGTCCGTATAATGCGGATGAAATATTGTTTTCAGTGACAGTCGATAAGTGTGTAAGGCGCTTAAACGTTTTTGCCAATCAGAGATGCTTAATGTAATTGAGCCCTCCCTCGCCAGTAGATGAATTCCGCCGCCGCAGAGAGCAAAGGTTAAGTAAGGTTGTATTGAACTCGTGGCCGCTGCGGGCGAGATTTAGTTAATGATTTTGTGCGTAACCTTTGTGCGCCATTGTGAGACGTTCGTTCGGTCCGAAGCTAATGGCCGCAGTTCTCAACACGCGGTTTTTGTTATGCAGTCACCGTGTTATGTAAAGTTTTTCTTGCGGTGCATGTTGTAATGCACGGTTGTAACGCAAGTTTTGCTTATTTCTTGTTTTTTACGCGTGTCTTCTTGTGAACGCGTGTTTGTTCGCTGCCAATTTATATTGATCTATTAAGTTCGTAATTTATTTTCAGCGATAAACCAGACGGCTAAATGACGTGAAACTTATATTCCATCCTCGTGGTATTTCGAATGATCAAGTCGGCTGACCAGATTATTTTAATCTTTCTATGTGAATTTTTCGGTGAAGGGTTTGTGAGGATCGGTCAAAAATATAACACAAATTTTAACTTATTTGTGTCAACGTTTCGACAGTGTTTATTGTCAGCATCAGGACGTGTCTTTTTATGAATACAAAAGAAATGTCGAACACAACAGAACACTTATTTGAGTGAACGTGTTACTTTAGAACTGTAGAACTTTACGAACTTACATAAGATAATTTAGATAATGTTACAAACACAAGTTTATGGTAAACCTATGTATCAACTTGCCATAAACTTGTGTTTGTAACATTATGTAAATTATCTGATGTAAGTTCGTAAAGTTCTACAGTTATTGTGTAATTTAGAATTTTATGTATTAATGATTGTTTTTAATAGTCTACTAGTAGTGAGTGAAACATGTTAAAAATAACTTTTAATAATTACATAATTGAACATCCCTTAATCTGTATTTCGCTATAATATATTTTACTATGCTATATATTGACTGGTATATGTATAAACGGTTTCTGATCCAATTCTAATATCTAATTGTTGATTATTGCTTTTATAATTAATTAAAAAAATACGATTACATTATGAGTAATTTAAATTGTAATAGTGTATAAATTAAGTTCTGTGATAGTATAATTTTCTCTAATGACAGTATAATAATCTTTAATGAAAACACTTGAAGATGGCAACAAACTATCTCAGCTTCTTCACATATACAATGATACATACACACGCACGCAAACGCGTATGCGCAAACACATTCACATACACAAACACGTTCACTCAAATAATTGGTATGTTGTGTCTGGAATATCTTTTGTATTCATACACAGGTCCTGATGATGAGAGTAAACATTGTCGAAACGTCGACACAAATAAGTTAAAATTTGTGTTATATTTTTGACCGATCCTCACAAACCCTTCACCGAAAAATTCATTGATTCACGGTCACTACGAATTTAAGGATTTAACCTTTTTGTTAATTGAGCTTGTGAAGTGGGATTGTAGTACAGTCATTGAAGGAAAAAATTTCAAATTAAGTGGCTTCTGTGAGATTTTTTGCATAAGGCTAGATAAAAGGGTGAGAAACAATTTAAAAAAAAAGTTTACAAAAATTCAATCGCAGGTTTTCGAAAAAAGGGGGGGGAAGGTACAAAAAATTCATTTTTCGTGATTATCTTAAAAAATAAAATAAAAATTACGAAAAAAGACAAATTACAAAAATTAAAGAGCATTAAATCCTCTACAAAAAAGCTATTTATAATGTTTTTTGTCAGGCCAATAGTTTGTGAGAAAAATGGAATTGAAATATTAGAAAAAATTTGATTGTCGGGGTCCGCCCCGATGAGCGGGAAGGCTAATTTTTTCTGACATTGCAACATACAAATTTTAATAAAATCCGTTATAATAGTCGTAGAGACAAAAATCAAAAAGAATTTTAAAGCTAAATGTTTGTACTTTTACATAAAATGAAAAGAAAATAATTAAATTATTAATGAATAAAGTAATAACTTGTTTGTTTTTTATTTTTTCAACTAATGCATAAACATATTAACAATTTATTACAAATGTATTTACATTAAAAAAAAACTTCACAATATGAACTTTACATATATAGGTCTTTGAAAAAAATAATAAAAATTAGTATTGATTTATTGGCATAAAATGAGCGAGTTTTAAAATTTATCCTTTTTTTGAGTTCGCAAGTATACATCATTTTCTTAACTTAAAATTTCTACAGAAATTTTCAAAATAAATATTTTTTAACAAAATTATGAACACGTATTGATCAAAGTGTCTTCTATAAGACTGCGGTGTAAAGAATTGTTAACATTTAGTTAAATTTAAATAAATGCAACTTTTATTAATAAATGTAAAAATATGTCCATTGCGCATATTAATATTAATAGATAAAAACTAAAAAAAAATATTAATATGTAACTCTTGTACGTAAAACAATATTTGAGGTTTCTCTTCTACATAGTGAGAATTTATATCCGTGCATAGGCATAAAAAGAACAGACCCTGAAAGTTGAAGAATTTTAGGGAGAGCGAGGACAGCTGGTACATGCGCCATACAGATATTGAATTAACGCAGTTCGATATTGAATGTTCCGTGAGTTCGATACTATTTTACTTCCATGTTCCATAAGGAAATGGAAGTATGGTGATGGCGAAAAAAATCGTGTTCAAGATAACGGCAGATTCTGATTGTACTACCATCAAAACATGAAAAAAGTCATTTTTCGAAAAGTGTCTGTGTGTAGATTTTTTTTATGGCAAACGATAAGAGCCGCAAATTCACACAGAATCAAATAATTTTTTGCATACAGCCCTGAATTGTAGAGTACTCAAGATCTATTGTTTTTGATGAAGATCGGTTAAGGGAAAGGAGTAGTTTACCTGGAACGTTTTATGTTTTAACAAGGGTAATTTTTTCTATGACGAACGATAACTGCCGTAAATTCAAACAGAATGAAATAATTATTTTCAAACCTCCCTGAATTATAGAGGACTCAAGATCTGTTGTCTTTGGTGAAGATCGGTTAAAGTAAAGGGGTAGTTTACCTGCAACATTTTATGTTTTAACAAGGGTAATTTTTCTTATGACGAAAGATAACTGCCGCACATTCAGACAGAACCAAATATTTTTTTGCACACGTTCCTGAATTGTTAAGTACTCAAGGTCTGTTCATTTTGGTGAAGATCGGTTAAGGTAAAGGGGTAGTTTACCTGCAACATTTTATGTTTTAACAAGGGTAATTTTTCTTATGACGAAAGATAACTGCCGCACATTCAGACAGAACCAAATATTTTTTTGCACACGTTCCTGAATTGTTAAGTACTCAAGGTCTGTTCATTTTGGTGAAGATCGGTTAAGGGAAAGGGGTAGTTTACCTGCAACATTTTATGTTTTAACAAGGGTAATTTTTCTTATGACGAAAGATAACTGCCGCACATTCAGACAGAACCAAATATTTTTTTGCACACGTTCCTGAATTGTTAAGTACTCAAGGTCTGTTCATTTTGGTGAAGATCGGTTAAGGGAAAGGGGTAGTTTACCTGCAACATTTTATGTTTTAGCAAGAGTAAAGTACTTAATTTTGATAAATAAAGTATCCTGATAAGAAGATCATAATAATCCACTGTAGAAACGTAGATGAAATATCTATAAATGAAGAGTCTAGTTGAACGGGATGGGAGTAATTTTCTATAAATGAAAATGATAGTTGAAGGGGGTGGGGATAATTTTTATTTATATGTCATGTGTACTACGTTATCGGCAACAAATAAGTAGTTTGTTGTTAAAATTCCTTCCTGTACTGTTTGAGCTTGATCCAATGTTTTCTACAAAACCAGACGTTTCGGCAGTGCTATCCACTGCCATCATCAGTGAAAATTGAGTTCACTATCGTGAGGTGGTATACGTTAGAGATCACAGTACTGTGGTTAAGGCTGAAGAAAGAAGTAGTTTCTATGGAAATAGTTCATTTCGAAAAGTATTTTAAATATAAATCTTAGAACATGGAAGTCATGTATGGATCTCCATACCGATATTTTTATATTGTATTTTGCTGTAAGTTCAATTTTATGTTTTATGATTTGTGTCAGTAATTTTGATATTTTATAATTTGGTGCGGTTCTAGCGTTTATTAAATGTCTGATAGGTTTATTGATTTTGTGTAATTTTATTAAAGAATTTAATTTTGGTGCACAAGGATTATCCATTTTATATTTAAAGAAGTCTTTAGGATTTATGATTTGGGTACTATTTTTTAGTATATTTGTTATTTGTGTTTGATAGTTGTTTGTGGGATTTTTATTTAATGTTATGCAATTATTATTAACTATAAATTCTTCTGGTTTATCTGTGTTTTAAAAGTTATTTTATTGTCAAAATCTTCAATGATTGGAAGAAAAACTATTTTTGAATATATTTATAAAGTGCATTTTTTAATAACATTTTTATTAAATGCGTAATAAATAAGTAAAAATTATACATAATTATATATACATAAATGAATAATAATGAGTTTTTAAACTTATATTCCTGAAAAAATTGCATATCTATTACATAAACATGTATTTTATGTGAAAATCCACCTTGTGAAAAATTTGGCCAATTTTGAATTAATTTTTCTACTAAAAGTATCGCCCTGACAAAAAAACGTTAATAACCTTTTTTATGCATAATTGTATGCTCTTTCTGTTTGGTATTTTATATTTTTCTCATAAATTTAATATTGTTTAAGATAATCACGAAAAATGAATTTTTTGTACCTTCCCCCTCCCTTTTTTCGAAAACCCGCGACTGAATTTTTGTAAACTTTTTTTAAATTCTTTCTTACCTTATTATCTAGCCCTATGCAAAAAGTCTCGTAGAAGCCACTTAATTTGCAATTTCTATTTTTTTTTCGGCTTCAGTGACTGTACTATTGTCTGTCAAGCCTGGCATGATGTGTGACGCCTCGTTCGCGATTCATTTCACCGACGCACGGGATCTGTACATGAAGTATTGTTCGACACATACTGGGTATTGCTGCAGCTGCGACCTTATCCTTCCCAATACCTGAGGACCATCAGCACCACTGAACCTCCACCACCGAATCGGGTCAAACGCCCTCGGGCGATTCTTGATTACCCGCCATAAATCCATCCTCGCAGTAACTTCAGTCCATAACCCGAGAGTTCACCTTTTAAAACTGTCCTTCTTTCTATCCTCCGACTGTCCCCTCCCAGCACGCTGTGTCAGCTGTTTGTTGCAGTTACCTTGGTCACCGGCACGGAGGCTCTCTGCCTTGCGAGGAGCGGTCAACGCCTCACGGCGTCTGCTTCCTGAGCTTGAGACAGGCAACACTTGTTGCCTGCATCGGTTCCAGCGGAGTGTCTTCTTTCTCCTCTTTCATCTAGCGAATGATCGTTTTGGCGGTTTCCTTTCTAGTTTTAGGCTACCCGTCGACTGAACCAGCTCTAAGTTATCTTCTGCCAGCCATTGGGCCCCAGATGCTGCAGCCCTGCCACGGGCGCAAAGATACCGCGCGCACACAAAGCAAAGCAAAGCAAAATACCAGGTAGCTTTGGCGATAGCTGTTAGATTATTTTATAGACATGGCTGTACTGTAGCTATTGGTGTGGCGAGGCTACAGAGCTCGATTCTACAACTCCATATAGGTTTGAGGACACAGAGTTCGTCAAGTGTCAGTAATTATTCGATTACAACTTCACTGATATTTCTGTTTGAGCGTTAAGACTTTATCGCAACTTTTGTGCACTGTACGTAGTCCTATACTGTCTTACAGTGAAACGTACCGTAAGTGAAATAATTCGTGTTTCATATATTTCTGTTGATTTTGGACGTAGGGAATTCAACAGGCTAACAAAAAATACCGCATCCGCAAGAATTACTGACATGTAAAGGTAGCGTTAGCCGTATCTGGAGCCAAACGTTTTCTGAGTTTCATATTTCTACGATATTGCAATCTACCTTACACTACCTTACGATACTGCGTTACCTTACCGATATTCTTAGTTTAGAAGCGTATTCGAGTAGTATTGCCTTACAGTCAAACGAGTTGTACAGAATTTAACAATAGTTTGTTTTATTGCGTTTTGACTGTAATGTCCTAATTGCGTACTTTTTTATCACTCCTAGCACGTAATTGCTCTTGTGTGTTATATTAAAAACTGCGTGGAGGTGTATTGCCACACCGTTTACATAATCTAGAACTTTATGGGATTGCCACAGCGGCCAAGAAGTTAGTTCCGAGGGAAGGTCTTCAGTAAATTGCCACACCACGACCGCATATGAAGATAACAGACTTTGGACTGTTTGTATGTGCTGTTTGCGTTGTACTACCGTTATATGGCGTTCAAATGAGTAAAGTTGTCACCTGATTTAGTTTTAGATATTACAATTACTACATCCTGCTAAAACATTCCTTTTGATTTGATGCCAAACATACATTTTGACAGAGTAAGCATAAAAATCTGATAGCGCTATCGTAATCCAAGCGAAAAACTTTAAATATTACCATTTCAAACTGCGAAGTATTTGGAAAAGTCATTGCCGTTCCTATGTAAGTTTTGCACTGCGTTTAAAATTGCAATAGTTTTTAATTAAAGTATAAACATTATTGAAAATATTTTTCTGTAACTTAAACATAAAGTCAGACTAAGTAGTATTCGTGAAAAAGTAGTAATGGTTATTGAACACAGTGACGTAACTAGGATCTGTTAAAGGTGGCGGGTGGGTGGGGAGGATAATAATAGCTTGACGGTTTGATCCCTTCATTTTCCTCAGGATTTCTGAAATTCAGGATTCCTAACATATAATTTTATAAATATTAGATTATAATTAATGTCTGTACACACAAAAAGTATTATTTCGTGTCCAAAAGTCAGTAAAGTTGATTAGTTATTTTAGAAATTATTCAGATTTTTAAAAACTTTCAACCTAACCTAACAAAAACTAAGATACTTTTTCAGACCCTTACAGTCTTCAATTTTTATGGTACATTGAACATTTCTTTTCCAGATATGATGACGAACGAAATTTGTACTGCACCAATATTCTTTTTATCAAATTATAGCAAATGTCCATGATTACTTCTCGAATATGTGTTCTCAGAAATTCTACGCTGGGAAAGCAAATGATTCAACTTACACGATAAGGGTTGACTTTATTAATGGTCAACGCAAACGAGTTCTCAAGGTAATTTACTTCCCCACGCGGTAGTCGTGTGGCAGTTTACTCAATCCTTTGCGATCTGACCGTTTTTTCTTACATGCTTGAGGGTGTGGCAATTCAGATATTTTTCTAGACACTAAAACGGTGTGGCAACGCACCTTCAGCCTTAAAGACGATTTGTGTTAAACCAGTCTATTTGTATCACAGGTGTCTTGTATGTCGACCATGTAGTTTGGTACATCATGGTTCTTTAATGTTGCCGATAGTTGGTCAGTGTGTACTGGTGTAGAATGTAGAGGTCAGCTGGCACACCGACCCTGCTGTATGAGCCCTATGTGTACACACGTGGTGGGGTGACTTTGTATTGACTTTACAAGCCGAGTTGCGATGCCTCAACCACAACACCGCGGGCTACTTTAATTTATAGGGTTGTTCGTGAAATAAAATTTTCAAGTAGCACGTCAGATTTTTTGTTCGACCCGAGTCGGCCGTATCGAGAATATTCACATAAGTGAACTGCACCAATAACAAGCAGAAATCCATACATATCGATTTTTAGCTTTCGATTTATCGTATATAATAATAATAACGGCTCCCATGTGTACTCCTAAGTAGCTTAGGAGTAGGCAGGGTAGACTGCCTTATGTGAGCCATACGGCATACAAGGAAGGCAGTGTGGCCAACACTACGCTTCAACCGTCCATTATTACCCCCAGGATGTTATCCCAGGTACTCATTTTCAACAGGCTGAGTCGACCTGGGGGCTGAAAAACGCACCTTGATTTTATGGTGCTGGCCCGGGAATCGCACCCGGGACCTCTAGATTAGTAGCCAGGTGCCGTACCCACTGGTCTACTGAGCCGCCTTTTATCGTATGGAATGGTTTATATTGTTACGACAATTACGGAACGCTCTCGAAGAGTCGAGAGCGTACTTTCACACGTTTCTCGGCTAGCCGAGCAGGTGTAGCGTCTCGGTCAAAGCCGCACAGCAGAATGCCCTCTAGACTCTTCGAGTGCTTATTAACTACGCAAATTATGCTGACATGGAAAATTGTTCTGGAACATCTGCAGGCTATATATAAGCAACAGCGGCCTGATTAGTTAGTCATTTACAACTGGCGATTCCTTCAGTGCGGATCAAGTGGTTGTTACGGAAAGTGCTTATTGTGTTATAGCATAGTGCGGAACTCTTATTATTGCGTGTGGACAATTCAACTTGAATTATTGTATGAGAGTGCCTTGTTGATTTCAAATTGACCAATTAAAGCTCGTAATTAGTTGCTTCGTGCCTGTCTGTATTGTGTTTACACTGTGTCATACGATGATCCGTGAGACCGTCGTAACAATATACATTCGGTATTAATTCCCATTGGAAGACAGAAGCAACGCTTCTCAAGCCTTCAACGTTTCCTTTTGGTATCCTGTAAGTTACCATTCACCTTTCACTGTGATACGAACAAAGCCTCCCGAATAAACACTTTTTTATTCTCCACATGTCTACACTAGAATACCACACGTAATTCACTTATATTTACGACACACACGGATAATAATCATTTGTTCCCATATTAGCTTTACGTATTTCGAAAGCGTTTATAATTTATTGTTTACGACCAGTATTGTAAAAATATAAAAGGCCCGGAGAAAGGTATACCCAAATAAGGAAATTCATATTTATTTTATTTATTATTAATAATGACAGTATTAACTTTTTATGCTTTCATGTCCTTAATTCAGCAGAATTTTTATAGATATTCCTTTTATTTCACATTTTATACAAGTCTTCTTGATTTCATATACGGAAATGATTGATTTTTGTTTATTCGTTACAGTTCAGTGAACATATTTTATTTTTGATTTGACATGTTCGGTTTCTACAGTTTGTCCGCTAAAGCACGTGGATTCAAACGATTCTCTAACATTTTATGCCGGCGAAATCTTCTGTTATATATTGTAGTAACTGCAGTCTATTACAGGAAATAAACGAGGGATTTTACGAATGTAACTTCCGATAGGTTATTAAAACAAACAAAGAAAATATTGAGAAAACATTTTTATTGCTATTTAAAGTACACACCTTAAACTACTTTTCTACGTAGTTTCCGTCATTGTTGAAGCACTTCACAACGGAGCACCAGGCGTTGTATACCTTCTTGTGCAAATTTCCCGCCTGTGATTTGAACCACGTATTAACAGCTTGTTTGACATCGTCGTCTGCTAACTAAGGAAGGATTTAAAAGCTTGAAAAGAGAAGCATATTTTTCCATAAGGCTTAGTTGTGGAAAAAATTACAAAAATTATGATTACTAGTTCTTTAGTAATATAACAATTGTAAAGCATGCAATCATACAACAAACACTTAAAACGTGAAAATTCGTTATTTGGGTTACAATTACTTTTAGTCTGACACCGTGCTGGATTTTCGAGATTTTTCAAATTTTTGACCTCTATTTTGACCTCTGAGGTCCCAAAATTTTGAAATTTTCAAAAGTTAACACTACACACAGGTGTTAGTTAAAATTCTCTTTAATTTGACAACCTACATGAATTTTTGCGATTTTATAAAAATGTTCACCCAGATTTTTGGCCTTGACGTCAACAAATTTTGAAATTTTCAAAAATAAACACCAAAGTTCAGATTGTGGTTAAAATGCCGTTTAATTTGATTTCTCACATGGGCTTTGGAGATTTTATCATAATTTTGGCCACCTCACATTTTTGCCTGCACCCCCCCCCCCCGTTTTGGGGGATCAGTCTCGAAAACAGACAGACAAATTCAAAACGGTCGAGTTACAACTGAGAACTTCGCTCGTTCAGCAGTAATGAATGCACTTAAACAACAACTGGTATGTGGCGAATTTTGTCATACCGTGTTGAGACTGATTTCATTCAGCGAAAATGTTGTTCACCATTGACACCACAGAGAAATAGCTAATGGTGGATTACATGGAGGGGGCTGCTCAGTGGAAAGCGTTAATCGCATTAACATGTATCACCTTTAAGTTAAAAAATAAAATATCATAATTATTTAGTGGAAATAAAAATAAAGAAGAAGAAGCAGTTGCCGGTGTGTTTTAATGGTCTGATTATGTGAGAACGAGTTTATTGTTTTTTTTTCAACTTTAATTGACTGTTTAAATTTAAATAACCCAATTAATAAATCTAATTACCACAGTTGATTGTAGTAATTACTGCATAAAGAAGAAGCGTATTATCAGCTCGCCGATGTTTTTTCGTTCGGAGCTTGATTTATTTGTAACATTATTTCCTGCATACTGCAATAAAATGCTTTATCTGCACGTATAAGTATCAGTATGAAAACAATTACTTGTGGAATTCGAGCGTTCGCAGAAAAAAACAGGAAGCGTATTCATTTCAGTCGGTCGATGTAATTAATAATAAACACATGTAGCCTTTATTTAGCAATATTGTAGGTCTGTATATTGGTGTCTGGATTAAATTAAGTAAGCCCTGCGCGCGCGTGAGCGTGCGCGTGTGTCACGGCGGAGAGTCAGGCAAGACAACAGATAGATAAGAGAATGTTGCTAAGCGGAACATTATTTATTACTACATTATATTGCTATCGTCCTTATTATAGTAAGTCATACCCTTTGTTAATTATGAACGTTAGTATGGCATGCAAGTTGATAGCTGAATTGTTTCTCTTGTTACTAACGAAGAATTACAAAACGGTGTACGAGGAAATGTTTACAGGGCTATTTGGGCGTGGGGGAATAGTCAAGTTTTCTGAAACAACAGACGTTTCGGCCGCTCCAACGGTGGCCATTTTCAGTGGAGCAAGAACAAGGTAGTTTGTTCCACGGCCTAATAGCCCAGTATACATGGCCGTACATCTAGATGGTACATGGCTGTCTTGAGAGTTCATGTTTACTTTAATTACAAAACGCTTCAAAGAATGAAAGGAAGACAGAAAAGCATTTTCTCTCGTCCCCCTTGGGGGGGGGGATCGTTCTTAAGAACATCAAGGGTCTATGGGATAAGAGTGTGGTATTAGGATATACTGACAAATTTTACGAAATCAGTTGATGCATTCAAAAGTTATCCCATCGTGAAACATACCCGTAACAGTCAAACAAATGTTAAACGGTCGAGTTAATAAATAAATAATTCGTTCAATAAATAATTTGAGTTTTGCGTGGGACAATAATGACATTAGAGATAATGAAAATAATTGTAAAATTTGTGCTATCAATATTTTTGTTGTCAAAAGAACAAACAATAATTTGACCCATGATCCACAATGGGAATCTGTTTGTAAACAAGAAAGGAATTCTTACAATAGAAGATTCTATTTATATCAGCACATGTATATTGAAATATTGTTAAATCTCAAACATAGGAACGTATGACTCTGGGGTACATGTTGAGAGACAAGACGAAAGCGATCGATGTTACTTTCGCTGAAAGCACAGTCGTGTATCTTGTGAACTGTGACGTTGATGTATAAGCTTTCGTACAGAGTTTGCTACTGTCTGCACTCAGATTTATTCTGAGTAAAATTAGTTCGCTTTTGGTATATCTGTTTCTTCGAATGAGAAAACGTAAGAGCACAACCTAGATAAGTAAATAACTAAATAATTTGGTTCTAGCCTGAAGCACATGATTCCGTCGCTTGCTTTCTGTTACTTTTTTCACTCCCCGACGTCTTCTTCAAGCATGTGGCGTTTACCTCCGCGTCACTGTTACTCCATTCATTACACTCCTAAAGAAATCATCGGAGGAGAGTGAATAAGACGTAGGCCTACCATTAGTCATCAGCACTTTAATGAATTGTTACAGTGACATAAAGGTAAACTCTACAGTCTGCACTCGTGAAGAACTCCACTCTCTTAAAGAAGGCGTCAAATTGTCGAGAAGAGTATAACGAGTAGCCGGTGTTATTAGATCCGAAGGGCTGGAACTGTAACTCACATACTTCGAGTGTGAAAAATACAAGACCACACACAGACACAGACGGGAGAGAGAGTAAGAGAGAGAGAGAGAGAGAGAGAGAGAGGAGAACTTTGATTAAATCAGTATAATGAAAATTAATATTTGCAAAGCGAACGCCCATCTTCTTCTTCTTCTTCTTCTTCTTCTTCTTCTTCTTCTTCCTCCCCCTCCTCCTCCGTCTTATTTTCAAGGATTAAACGAACCCCCATCCTTTTCTCCTCTCCTCCTCCTTCTTCGTCTTCTTAACCAGCATTAAGCGAACCCTCATCATCATCATCATCATCATCATCATCATCGTCATCTTCTTCTTCTTTTTCTTTTTGTCCACAATTTATTTGTATCAACGCGCAGTTCGTAGATAACATTAAACGTAGCTTGCAGGTCTCGTAGCCACATTACTCTCGTGAAGTTAACGCGAAAACGATGTTTTCTGTTTTTAAATCAACCTGAAATCTTGCCCAGAGTAATTTGCCTGACTGATATACGTTAGCTTAGTGTGAGCTGACTAAAAGTGATGTATGCATTGTCTTATTCATTGTTCTCCATTTCTTGTGGATCCGTAATTCCTGTGACGTGGTGTGCTATAAGGAGTCTGCGTGGCACAGAGGCCAGCACGCTCGATTGAAACCGAGATTGAAATTATCGACGGAAAACGAAGTCCCAATTTATAACAGAGTCCCGATTTGAACATACGGCATGTAGCTTCAGGGTTGCATAAAATCATCTAACGTTGTATCCGGGAGAGATGCTAGTCGAAAGCTGGGCTGGATCCAGCAAGTAATTTGTGGAGGGGGAAGAGTTGACTTTAGGGGGAGGGAAATATTAAAATTTAGACCATTCCTTAATGATCTAATGTGCAAATTATAGGCAGAGTGAAGATTTAAAAAAAAACAGTGTGTTATTATGAATACAAAAAGTTTATTAACGTACAAGTATAAAATCATATCTGTGTTTGTCAGTTCATTGTTCTTTTAATAATATTCACTCACAGTTTAAAATACAAATGAAACACTGTATGGTATGCATCAAACAAAACATAACGTACTGGTAAGGTACAGTTACAAATTAAAGTAATTGTATTGAAATCCATGAACCTATATAACGTTATATGAATTTTGTATCACATTCACAATATCATTCTATAATCACAAGACGAAGAACAAAATTTCGTGTCGTCACCATGGGGGGGGGGATACCCCCCTCAATGGATCTCTGTCTGGTAGGAAGACCTTCGCACACTGTTGGATGCCCCGTGGTTCGTTTCCAAATAGACCGTTCGCGAAGGTCTCGGAATTCCTTTTGTTGTTGCTGCAGCCGCATTACCCACAAGACTGAAGAGAAAACGACCAACAGACGTCCAATAAATAATAATTGGTAGCTGCATTACTAGTCGAAGCTCCTTCATTGTTGTAGCATATCTCTTATCTTAGTTACTCAATATTCTAATATGAGTAGACTGTAAATTTCTAATATTCAAATTAAAAATAAAACTAATTCCTTCGGAACATGTTTCTAATGAGGTTGCAAACTAATTGAAAATTTGCCAACTTTATAACCATATCGGGGTGAAAATAACCGATGTTGGCACGAAATGCTAACATTAAAGCTAATGCCGCAGTTTATTATTAACCAAACGAGGTTGTAACAAGAGATTACGTTTATCGATCGCTTATCACCGAGACGTGTCTGCGAGTAAATAACGCAATAATAGTGTTGTTACTTTGTGCAAGGCAAGGCAAATCTCGCAGGTGTCTCACGTGATGAAATCGGATATTTATTATTTTTGCATTAAGGAACACAACAACGCGCCAACAACAGGCGCTGTCATTTGTCCCGCAACGCGACGTTATTTATCGCCCGGTTGGGATGTTTTAGTGGGCACTTTGTTATGTACGCACTCTGGAAATACAGACGTCAGCCGGACCGCATAAACTTGCGTAATAACGACGACACACCGCAACACAGTTGCTGTTAAAACCGTGTGTACAGTAATAACTTAATGATATTATTATTAGAATTTTATAATATTTTTCATCTCAGTCCAAGGATTACGAGGCTGCTGCGATTAAACTTATAACGAAGTTTACTTTTCTTCTTAAAAGTTTTATTTTATTTTTATTTTTTTATTTTTATTAGGTTTTCATTTTATCGTGCAGAAACATGCATGAAAATAAAGGCTATATTGAATGCTTCCGCATGGTATTAGCGCTTGAGTGGCATTACCGAGCGGGATGCCCACTCTGGACTGCTAGGTCGTGAGGCGATTCTTTGCTGTGGGAGACTGAGATGATAAGTCGAAACGTTGGCAACTGTAGTGTCGACAGTGGACCACAGCCCAATGTCCCAGAGAGTTTTACGTCCATTGACACGCAGGCCCGGCTCTAGGCAGGGGCGAACCTGCCAACGCCCAGGGCGGCAAATTTTAAAGGGCTGCAGATTCCGAGATGTTAAGTTTTGAAATTGAGGGAAAACAATTATTCACTTAATTTCATCACAGTATGTAAGATCAGTAAGAATTACTTTATGTATAAAAGTCAGCGGAGTTCAACGAAGAGTCGAAAACCCGTGAACGAGAGAACGTAAACCTGACAATGACTGCTGCCTTGCGTGAGTCATCAGCAGATGACACTGCCCTTTGATATTGCAGTTTAATAAACACAACAATGTAAACATTCCTATTTGTCATTTGAACGCAGTCGGCGTATCTTTAGAGTAGGTCAGTGTGCGTGAATGTGTTCAAAGTTAAAATAGGGAGGAGGCGACACTCATAAATACTTCACAGGGCTGCAGAAACGCTGGGGCCGGCCCTGTTGACACGGACCGTGGAAGCCTGGTACGTTAGGTAGAGTAACCGACACAAGAGCTTGAAGCTGTCGTCATTGGCGCAGAACTCAATATTTGTCATTTTATTGGTGGAGTTAACACAGAAAATCGGTCCGCCTTCACAGTTTTTGAAGTACAGATGAAATGGTAAGGCATGAAATGTTTCGCGCAGATCGTAGCGGTGAGGAGGAAAGTAAGTGCTGGATGTGGGGTGCGTATACACCAGCCGTGTAGCTGTTCTGAACATAAAATGAATACCCCGAAAAAAACGCGCATCAAATCTACGGTTGTGCGTTGTGATAACATCTGTCCGTGCTATTATATCGTAAATAAATACTATTAGTTAATGTTTTTCTGTATAACAGTAACAACAACAACAACGACAATAATGATAAGAGTAGTAATAATATTACTAGTATAAATATATTATAATAAATAAATATAATATGAATATTAAAACTAATTTATAATATTTTTACTTAAAGAGTAACGCTATAATAATTGAATGTACCTATATGCATCTACAAAAATTGGAAAGTTCCGAAGTTAGAATAGGAGTCAGTGGAACTTCCCGCCTCGATTGCAAATTCCGAATTTAGAGTAGGAGTCAGTGGAACTTCCCGCCACGATTGCAAATTCCGAAGTTAATCGAGTACGCACGAATACTTGCGCTGGTAAGAACTGCCGTTTCGTGTCGAGTGCACTGTGTCGTCCCTAAATCTTGCACAAAGGCCTGTCGTCGTGACCTCTAGTGACCTTCGCCACCATACTCATCTCCTTGTCCAGTCAAATGCCCTTCCCGCGTCCGTTTAATTTTCTTAATTCTATAAACGACGTCACCTATTCTAGTCGAATTGCTTAACCGTTAAATCGTTTTCATCCCTTAACTTGTTATTCCTAGCATGCGATTTCAGTATTTTTCCAAGCAGTTCACTGTTCCCATTTCTCCCTAAATCATGTGCGGGTATCACACGCTAATTAAAATCACAATGACAGTTCGACACTTTTCGCCGGAAACTGTCCAAATTGTGTGAAGTGACCGTATAATCACGCCTAGATAGCCGACGACGTGACTAGACGAGTAATGTAGACGTCGTTTGGTCGCTCGTGTAACCGGGTCAGCATAACGAAATTTCGTTTTCATTACGGCTGACCTGTTATCCGGCGCTAACGTACAGATTTGTAACCCAGTTTCTGGTGTCGTGCCAACCAAACTGTATGTGGCCACACACAACGCTTGCATTAAATTACTTTCAAATGTTACTACGTGCCCTCTGCCCTAATGTAGTTCTCTATGACGACGGTTGGGTAAATACCTAAAGCGATTAATTTAAAATGTATCAAAATGGAACCACTGACTGACAGGTCGAGTTTCACTGTAATAGTTATTTCGTAGTACATTATTCTTGAAGCGGTGGCACAACTAAAGAGTATGAGTGACCCACAACGTGAGGGGGGCACGTAAGGTTACTAAGGTAAGGTAAGGTTAGTAAGGGTTATGTAAGGTTAGTTTCGAAATGTAACTTCCATCGGCTTCTTTAAAAAAAAAGTTCACTTGAATTCTTGAATACTAACATTTTGATATATTTATTAAAACTCGAGTTCAGTAACCTCTATACTGCTGTACTATTTTGCTCCGTGGCAAGGATTGAGACTCCCAAAATTAACTCTGTATAACGTAACATCCACATGGGTGCTGAAGTTGGAAGATATGAAAAACCTTGACGTTTTCGAGAGGAAATTTCTGAGAAGAATTTATGAACCAGTGTGGGACGGAGAGATGTGGAGGATAAGAAAGAATCGTGAGCTAAGAGACCTTTATGGATAAGCGGACATAGTTGCGGCAGTGAAGGCGCAAAGGTTGAGATGGTTGGGGCACATGGTGAGAATGAGAAGTGATAGAGGCCCAAAAACGGGATTGGAAAGGAAGCCGGAGGGACCAAGTAGGGGAGGACGTCCGACGACGAGATGATATGATGATGTGGAAGGGGATCTGAGGGAGATCCGAGTGGCAGGTTAGAGGAGTAGGGCTCTGGACAGAGAAGAATGGAGGGGAATCATTGAGCAGGCCAGGGTTCTACAGAGACCGTAGTGCTAGAAGAAGAAGAAGAAGAAGAAGAATGTAACATCCAGTGTCATAAAATTTTTATAACATAAACGGGAATAATTTGCTATTTTCCTATAAATTTTCATCATCGTCATGGCCGTGTGGTTGTGGAGAGATGGTGGCTATGAAACGGCCAAAGGGACGCCATGAGTCCTTACGCTACTGCTTGAAAGTATACGTTATTGGAAATATTATTCTACAAGTGTTTTATATTCTATTAGTTATTTGTCGTAACTCTAGGAAAAGTAATTTTTTGAGAATAAATTTTCACCAATATATATTATATCCATATTATATGTGGTTATTCCGTTCTGTTATCTGTGACTTCGTTTGTTACTCGTTTCCAGGGCCTAAGCACATTATCATGATGATGAAGTTTTTAATAGAAAACTACCAAAAGTCAGTGGCCTTTGTGGAACTGTTTACGGACCTATCCGTACTGGAAGAATTAAGCGTCATTCTAAAGTCCTGTTAAAATCTTTCGAAGGTTTAATCCACAATTGCTTTTCAAGAAAAGTAACGACGTAAAAGGATGCTCCACATAAATAACATCAAGTTCCTCAAAGCCGAAAATACCATCCAACAATTCAAGGCTATTTCTGTTAGCTCAGGGAATTGTTTACGCACTGAAATTTAAAAGGCCATTCAACAGTTATTTCAGCAAAGAGTTACACGATAGTTTTATCTGATAATCATCTTACCTTGCTGATGGGTTAAAGGTATAACGGCGTTACAACCCATATCGACCCCCCCTGACATCCTCAATTGTGACCTCTTCCGGGCGTCCCGAAATAGTTGATCTCTTCCGACATTTGCAAATATCTGATACGAAATTTCTTATGACGGTGAAAAAGGTGTTCCAAGATTAGAACGCGTTAGAAGAAAGAAGATACGTACAAGACAAAAATTATGAGTCTATATTATTAACAGAAATAATGATACAGTAAAAGAAACCAAGAAAATTATTAAAATTACTGCTATCCGGGCTGGAAAGCCGTGGTTTTC
Organism: Magicicada septendecula; assembly: GCA_034769895.1. NCBI lineage: Eukaryota > Metazoa > Arthropoda > Insecta > Hemiptera > Cicadidae > Magicicada > Magicicada septendecula. Next base: position 89,433,975 of record CM068371.1, on the reverse strand, counting down.
CATTTTCTTCGCAACCGAAAGGTGTTAACTCGAAGAGACGTTTCGGCATCACCTCTGGAGCCCATCTTCAGTGCAATAAGGACTTAACGCACTGGCAAGCCACAGTAATTCAGTGACAAGGTGTACGTCAATACAACCACAGAAGAAAATGGAAAACCATGGCCTTACAGTCCGGATAGTAGTAATTTTAATAATTGTGACGCCGGTCGTGAAAGCCTAAGAAAGAAAAAAAAAAAAATAAAACAGAAAAAAGATCGTGTAAAGCGTATGTCTCCAGATATATTTTAATAACCGCAAAATTTGTATCGTATAAGCCGGTGAGATGTGTTGGAAAACCGAAGGTAATAAGGTGAAGCGTGCCAAAACCAAAAGGATAGGAGAAGAAGAAGAAGAAGGAGGAGGAGGAGGAAGAAGAAGAAGAATATTTTTTATTAGCACAACGAATAAAAAATAAAACAAATTTTGCCGCCAACCGCAGTATGTGGGAACCACTGGCTGTCCAAACAAAGGTACAATGGAAGTAGGAGGAGATGCGTTTGATTATGACAGCCGGCCTGTCCATTGAATTTAATTTTCGTGCCTGTTGAAATGTTTTCGGTGCAGAAGCGGGCCGAACGTAGGCATACGTATATTGCCGGCGGCAAGGCAGTGAGGTCAAGTGCAACACAACAACACCACGGGGAGCGAAACACGTAGGCTAATGCTGTAATGCTGCAGTCCAGTGTAATTATTGCAATACCGTCGCCGGCTTGGGTGAAGGATTCCAATTTGATATTAATTTGCCAAATACGGAGCGCTGGCGGAATAACAAATGTGTGTAGCGCTACGAGTTTTCTTGGTTCACTGGATATTTTCACCGGCAGACGTAATTTCTCGTCTTTATAATGTCCGCAAACAAAATGCTGGCCAGTGTAGTAATATTAAATCAAATTAACTTGACCAAAAATGGAAATGAGATAGTATCAACTACAATAATAATAACTATGATTTTTCTTGCGAAACTCGTTTTTAATTTGGCTCCAATCGTATGTACACGTTTTCTTCGTATGTACATTTATCGTATTTGGTAAATTATCAGATGTTAATCAGGTGTTAATAATAATTGTGTTAATTTAATTTTTATTTTTTGGATTTCTGGGGCAAACATATGGTTTACCAAATTGTCCAAGATTTCCGGGTATCGAATCTCTCACCAGCCACGTTAATTTTTCCTCTCTTTCCGTTTCTCTTTTTCTTTACCTGTCTGCGTTTTCCGTCATTATCTCTTCTAACCCTCTCAGTCTCTCCCCTCTCCCCTCTCTCAAGGCTGTTCTTTTCACACCTCTTTTTCTCCAAATCTGTATTCCTACAGTTATTAGCTGCTGTTTACAACAGGGATATGGGACCCACCGATAGGTTCTCAGGAAAAAAGCCTTACAAAACGTTTTACTTGTGTAATAATTATTATTAAAGACAGAGAGGGACTATTATTTTATAACGTGATGCAACGATAAAGCAAAAATAATGGAAGAAAATCATGGACGAATAATGATTTGTAAGAGTAACGAATATTGTTATTTTAACGACCGTTAAGTGGACGCGCATCGTCATCATGAAGCTTTGAATTATATTTTTTTTTTCGTTATTTTACGGTACTTTATTGGATATTATAGTAGACCTAATTTCATTTAACCAAAACTTTTTAATGGGTAAATGGTTATTGGCATGGGAACATGGAACATCGGAATTTCCACTCGATGGTGATATAGTTATTCATTACAGTTTGCTGATGACCAGTTACTTTTGGCTCAAAATTTTGAAGACATAGTGTAAATGACTAGAAAATTGATACAGGAATATCAGAATTGGGGACTAAAGGTAAATATGAATAAAACAAAATAGGCTACATGGCAATAGGTGACCTTCATCAAGACTTGATACTGGAAGAAGACATGGGAAAGATTTATATACAGAGGAATACACGTATTTAGGGGTGAAGATTACGGCCAGTGGGAAGCAAGACAAAGAAATACAATCCAGAATTAATTTGGGAAATATAGCTATATCTAAATTAAATGGCATCCTGTGGAATAAGCAAATTACAGCAGAAACTATACCAAAATATTTAAAACCATTGTTATAAGTATCATGACTTACGGTTGAGAAGTTTGGACTACTAATAAACACACAACAACAAAATTAATGACAGCAGAGATGGACTTTTGGGAGACGTTCGGCAAGAGTATCCAGACGTGAGAAAATTAGAAATGAAGTCATTAAGGACAGAATGAATGTGAAAAATTCAATTGTTGATTTTATCCAAACAAAAAAGTTATAATGGTACGGACACACGAAAAGAATGGCACAGGAATGATTGCCAAGGAGAGTTATGGAATGGGCCCCACCAGGAAGAAGGAAGAGAGGGAGACCACCTATCACCTAGATAGAAGAAATTCAGACTATATTGAGGGAACGAGAAATAGAAGAAGATCTTTGGATGGACAAGCAGCAGAGGACGATGAGAATTCAATCACTTCTGTAATCTTTGGTTCCGGAAAATGTGTAAACATTGTACAGTTGAAATAATAATAAATGGTTATCGACAGTTTTCTCAGTTAGGCGTCAACTGCAGTTATATGTTTCATGTACGTATAGTTTCAGAACTTGATAATAATAAATGGTTATCGACAGTTTTCTCAGTTAGGCGTCAACTGCAGTTATATGTTTCATGTACGTATAGTTTCAGAACTTGATAATAATAAATGGTTATCGACAGTTTTCTCAGTTAGGCGTCAACTGCAGTTATATGTTTCATGTACGTATAGTTTCAGAACTTGATACCGTAGTAAAGCCTTTACTGTTAATGGAACCCGTTAAATGTTTCCCGCAACTCACACGTAGAGAACCGCCGGCACAGCGATGGAATGTAAGTGATTATTATTACGAGGACGCAACAAAATACAGGCTTCGGAAATTGCATTCTTAAGAGGAGTTAAATGTGTTCTAAACTTGATCGTATACGAAATGAGGCCACAAGAGAAGAGTTACAAGTTCTTAACTTGAGTGAAAAATTAACAAAAATCACAAACAACGGTGGAAAGAACACTTAGAAAGAATGTCAGATTCCAGACTGGCCAAATAAGTCTGGAAATACAAATCTATAGGACACAGGTCTGTGGGTAGTCCCAGGAAGAGATGGATGGAGGATTTTTTAAGGCGGAACAGCCAGCACCTTGCCTATACCTTGGTGTGAAGATAATGATGACGCAACAAGACGGTTGGCAAAAATATATAAACTCCTCACTCACTATATTTTCAATGTCACGCGACTGAACAATTCACCTTAACGCCACGTGTTTTAAATAACATGCGGTTGTTATTTAAATAAAGTTTGATAAGGCTTGGTGCGTAATGCGACGTGTGAAAGCTGATATAAATTTCAATAGTGTGTATCAAGAAGTATTATACGCCAACAAAAACTGGGTGGGAACGGGCATTTCCAGTGCTGGAGGAATGTATCATCTCTACTTTCAGTAGATGCGCAACGAGTTGTGGTTTTTTCTCATCGCTCACAACGCGTTTGGCGAAAAATTCCAATCGATGTCCGAATTCGCGTACCTACTGTACAGTGGGCTTCCGCATAGCATTGGCGACGATACGGTATCCGGTACAAGGTCGACCTGTCTTCGACACAGTGCTGGAGTAATTAACGTGTTTGTTACCGGCCGTGTTGTTTACCTGTTGACGCAAACGCAGTGGCTTTGTTGTGAACCCCGTGAGCCTGCAGCTGTATGTAGATTCCGCTGCCTCATCTGCCGTCCTGTAACTTGTTGCACTATTACACATAACTCGTCATGTAGATAACACGAACCTATTGCCGACCTAGACATTTTCCTTCGATTCTCTGGACGTAATTTTGTTTTGAAATAAACAAATAATTTTTTTTAATTTTTCAGTCTATCATGTAGTAACAAGAAATCAGACCCTGCCTGTGACGTAGGCCTACACTGTGGGTAGAAAGAAAACTCCTAGACAAATTAGGTCAGAATTACCTCTGGGACAAAACAGTTGGCTTATCTTCTTTCTTTGCTCTATTCCACTGTATAACATCAAATAATCCTTCAATTCTGTAGATCCTTTGAGTTGTTTTTTAGTTTCAGTGATTGCACCTATATTTATCCCATACTCTTTGAGAACGTTGTTGAATTATGTTTCTTTATTTCTAAGACACTGAACATTCGTTTGCGGAAAAATTTAATATAACCATTAGCCTATATCTACCGATATATCCATTTAATATAACCATTAGGCTATATCTACCGATATATCCATTTAATATAACCATTAGCCTATATCTACCGATATATCCATTTAATATAACCATTAGCCTATATCTACCGATACATCCATTTAATATAACCATTAGCCTATATCTACCGATACATCCATTTAATATAATCATTAGCCTATATCTACCGATACATCCATTTAATATAACCATTAGCCTATATCTACCGATATATCCATTTAATATAACCATTAGCCTATATCTACCGATACATCCATTTAATATAACCATTAGCCTATATCTACCGATATATCCATTTAATATAACCATTAGCCTATATCTACCGATAAATCCATTTAATATAACCATTAGCCTATATCTACCGATACATCCATTTAATATAACCATTAGCCTATATCTGCCGATACATCCATTTAATATAACCATTAGCCTATATCTACCGATACATCCATTTAATATAACCATTAGCCTATATCTACCGATACATCCATTTAATATAACCATTAGCCTATATCTACCGATACATCCATTTAATATAACCATTAGCCTATATCTACAGATACATCCATTTAATATAACCATTAGCCTATATCTACAGATACATCCATTTAATATAACCATTAGCCTATATCTACCGATACATCCATTTAATATAACCATTAGCCTATATCTACCGATATATCCATTTAATATAACCATTAGCCTATATCTACCGATACATCCATTTAATATAACCATTAGCCTATATCTACCGATATATCCATTTAATATAACCATTAGCCTATATCTACCGATACATCCATTTAATATAACCATTAGCCTATATCTACCGATACATCCATTTAATATAACCATTAGCCTATATCTACAGATATATCCATTTAATATAACCATTAGCCTATATCTACCGATACATCCATTTAATATAACCATTAGCCTATATCTACCGATATATCCATTTAATATAACCATTAGCCTATATCTACCGATACATCCATTTAATATAACCATTAGCCTATATCTACCGATACATCCATTTAATATAACCATTAGCCTATATCTACCGATACATCCATTTAATATAACCATTAGCCTATATCTACAGATATATCCATTTAATATAACCATTAGCCTATATCTACCGATACATCCATTTAATATAACCATTAGCCTATATCTACCGATATATCCATTTAATATAACCATTAGTCTATATCTACCGATATATCCATTTAATATAACCATTAGCCTATATCTACCGATATATCCATTTAATATAACCATTAGCCTATATCTACCTATACATCCATTTAATATATTGTTACGACGGTCTCACAGATTCTCGTACGGTACAGTGGAAAACAAAAGACAAGACACCAATTAAGTCACTAATCACCCGCTTTAATTAACCACAAATAACAGTTTGTAATCAACAAGTTATTCAACAAGATTATACTCATACATTAATTCAAATAAAATTTGTCCACACGCAATAATAATGTCAACTAATAAAGTCTCGCACAATTATAACACGATAACACTTCGCCACAATACTTCGCACCTCCTTTGAATAAATCGCCACTTAAAACTGACTGACCGTCTCGCTGGACGCGTATATTTATACTCCGCTGGGATGCCAGAATAATCTGTCATCTTTTCGATGAGGTGTTAAACAAGCGCCTCTTATAGGCGCTCTCGAATCCACTTGAAACAGTGTCGTGTCTGGCTTTGAACACAGTGCGCGGACCCTTGCGGTCTGGAACAGCCTCGATTGTTGACGCGTGATAAGTGTCACGTAATTGTCTTTCTTCTCAAATTAGCAATGTGTACGCACACAGACATTACAGCCGAGAAACACGTAGAACGGCACACGCCATTGTTCGAGAATGTTCCGTTGCGTAGCAATATTCTTGTCATGTTTTGCGTGGTCGGCAACCGTGGATTCCGTTCCTATTCCGAGTTTGCTTGTGAAACATGTGATTATCCAAATTTTTTTTATGGGTAGGTTATCAGCCTTCTGCACAACTCCCAACCTGGAGTACCAGGGTTGATTTCGGAGTGTTCATCTCCTAGCCTTTGGTGATCCAACACGTAATTGCATGACAGCAACTCGTCATACCCTGGGAGGAGCTTTGTATATTTTTACTAACCCTAAAGCTCGGTTGCCACTTCTGCAGGATCCGCTCTTATGAAATTAAACTGAATAAAACTAATAAGGAACGAATAGTAATGATTGTTTTCTATCAGTAATAAATATTATTAGTAAATTTACTTTTTTTTTATACGAGGGAGACTGGAAAACTAATGTTCGCCGCAGTCGCCGCAGGAAGGTTCGTACTCCTACGGTGTGTGGGACCTCGCACCCACCAAAACCACAAACCCTTGTTGTCCACGGCATGGATCCTCCTCGGGACTCAGCTTTCTCAATACTTCAAGGTGGTGCCATTTGTACTTCCTCCACTGGACGTTCATCTGTTTTCTGCGGGTCCGCGTTACCTGTTTTCTGCTATTCTGTCAGCGGCTATTGTTGTTAGTATTAATGTTTTAATAGTTATAATAACATTGAAGAGGTCATTATTAACGCGTGTAGACGCAAATTAGTTTGAGATGTGTGCTGTGGTTTGTATGCTGTATGCCAGTCTTTTGAAAGCATGTAGTTGGATAAAGTATTGTGTAATACGACATTGACTACAACGATTTGTATAGTCTTTTTTTTAATAAAAAATATTATTCTAAGCAAGAAAAATATACGCAGTTTCAGCTGCCACAAATTTATTTAAATTATAATAAAATTATTATTTAAATTATTATACTTTTGCTTCAAGTCACTGATATATTTATCAGCCGTTTATGGTCATGAAAAATAATAAACCTTTACTCACGATAGGACAAAATACATGTAGATCCGATGTGTTTACATTAGAATTTTGCGAGATCGTGTGATTAGCATTTTTATGGCGTTATTTTGTTTTGAACAAATTTGCGAACATATAATTACGGGGAAAATGATACGCGCTCGCGCAGAGCAAACCGCCTTGGGGATTTTGGTGAAATCTGTGATGTAACCATGATTCCAGCGACTAAGTAAACGTGTTCACACACACACACACACACACACACACACACACACACACACACACACACACACACACACACACACACACACACACACACACACAGTATATGTAATTTCATACGTCGTTATAGCGCCGAGCAGCAAACACCTGTAATAGGAAAGAAGAGTAACTGGTAGGATAGGCAGGCATGTGGTCTGGAGACACAAGTGAAACTGCCGCGCGCCGGTTTCTGTCACAGCGACGCAAGATTTCAATTATTACTCAAGACAATTAATTTATCGGTAACGAGACACTGGCGTTATTGTTACCACCTGCAGATTTATGTGCGAAATAATTTCTGTTGGGCGCGTTTCACCAGCGCAAGTAATTTCGCTGAAATGTAAAGGAAACTGAAGACCTGGAAGGTAAACTTCATCAAAATTACACATATTTTTTAATTATACATTTTCGTTCTATAATATTTTCATTATACAAATATACAAGATTTATTAAACCGGATAACGAGATCATAAAATTAATAAGTGTTTTTTATCCTATTTCTTCTTAACGGCTACTGGGTTTTCACTATAAAAAAAACGCTCCAACGAAACAGAAAAACAAATACAAGGAATTCTAGTGGACACTCGAAAGAGGAATTTAGAAAATTTCATTAGCGTAAGGAATGTATTTTCTGATTGCTAATAAATAAATAAATAAAATATTGTTTATAAAAACATTCACTTTTTTCGTGCCACTAAAGTTTGTATATTGTTGCAGCAAACTTTATATTATCTAGGCAATTAAATGACAAAATCTGTTAAATAAGTATATAATATATTATATTACTTCCATGTTCCCTAAGGAAATGGAAGTATGGTGATCGCGAAAGAAATCGTGTTCGAGATAAGGGGAGATTCTGATTGCTCTACCCTCAAAACATGAAGAAAATTCGTTTTCCGAAAGGTGCGCGCGCGCGCGCGCGCGCGCGTGTGTGTGTGTGTGTGGAATGTTTTCTATAGCGAACGATAACTTCCGCAAACAGAATCAATTAATTTTTTGCATATGTGCCCGAGTTGTAGAGGACTCAAGACTTAATGATTTTGGTGAAGATCGGTTGAGGGGAAGGGGTAGTTTACCTGCAACGCTTTACGTTTTAACTAGAGTAAAGTACTTAATTTTGATAAATAAAGTATCCTGAAAAGAAGGTCAAAATAATCCACTGTAGAAAGGTAGATGAAATATCTATAAATAAAAAGGGTAGTTGAAGGGAGAGGGGGTAATTTTTTGTATTGATGTTATAAATTTATTCGACCGAAAACTTAAACATTTTTTAAATAAAATATTAACAATTGATATCGTTCTACGCTATGTAACCACGGATACATAAACAAAATAATTTTTCGTTTTCAGAAAGTCACAGAAAACAAACGCTGGGCGGTATTTGCTTTTTTTTCGCGTTGTTTAAATAAAAGATAATAATTTAAACAAATTAATTCTTTTTTTTTAAATATTAACAACTAGGTACAATTCGTATTTTGATTATCTTTCTCAGCGTTTTTACCAAAAGCATGCTGATATATTTGGTTTCGTTCTGAGTTTTTGTGTACATATTAAAAATAATTTGATAATTAATTAGAACATGGAAGTCATGTTTGGTTCTCCATACCGATTTTTTAAAATGGGGTAATACATAAGAATCGTTATGTACTTTTCATGTATTTGTTGTTGTAGTCGTCGTCGTACTATATTTCTACTATACTATCACTACCACTACCGCTACCTCCACTTGGGCAAGTTCGACGTCGATTGTCATTCGTTATTGGTACAGATGTAATTGGTTAGAATTTTTCGTGTATGGAAACCTGCCGGGGCCATCGTATCAGACTATATTCCTACTACGTTAACAACCTTCGACGTCGTTAACGATGGACACATTCGACGTCTTGCTGCGGACTGCTTCACATCGAGGCTGAGGAGCTCTCTTCTGACGCTGAGATTGACGTGGATTGCGGACTCTCTTACGAAGAACGTTGCTGGCGGTTGGAACTCCCGCCCTAGCTTGCGCCGGCAGTAAGGTCTACAGCCACTGAAGGTGTTGAAAACCCTGGGATCACCTGCAGTGCCGGTCCAGTAACAGCTGAAGAGTGAAGCCAAGCTAGCTGCGGCCACGTATTAGTGGGTCGTGCGATCGCCTTCGACGTTCCTTGTCAGGATCGCGTGGCAGCAGACAACACTAGTCCGGGTGAATCGGTTGCTTCGACTTGTGTACGCGGTAGTGTTCGTGTGCGCGTGTGCGAGTCTCTTGACGGCAGTAGCCGTTCGCGGTCTGGTGTCGGCTGGTGTGTGCCAAGTGTAGTGTGCCTCCCGAAGCCAAAAGGCGGCAAGTGCAGTGGACCAGTGTTTGTGCTGTGTGGTGTTTGTGGCTTTCGCAAAGCTCCGGACCAGTGGACCTGTATTTGGGATTACTACGAGGGATCACTCGAGGTAAGCCTATTTACTGTTTTCCCGCGGTTTTTGGTGGCATCGCCCGCTTAGCTCGTAGGTTAAGTTAGGTCCCTCCCGGTAGCGGCCGGTCGTTCCGCCTAGTTGTGGTGCGACCCCCAATACCAGCGCTGAGCGGGCTCCTGATCCCCGTAGGAGGGCTACGGCCCGAATATTTGGGGCAAAACGCGATGGGCGACCGTCACGTTGCGGCCGTGCGGCGGACTGGTCCTGCTAAGGGCCACCAGTCCAATGCCCCATCAGTAGGCCTTAACCCTGTCCCTGACTCGGTTGAGTCGTGCGAAGGTCCTTCTCAGGGGCGACAAGCGATGTCAACTGAGTCAATCTCTGATGCTGGGAATGCTCCCGGCCCATCGTGTACTGCGCCCCAACCCACGCCTTGGTCCGCGTTCACTGTAGTTACATCTAAGAAAAAGCGGAAAGCGGAGGAAACTCCGCTCCCCGACGACCCGGAGCTTCTGGATCCTCCTTCCCGTCGCAGCCGCCCTCCGCCCTTGTTCGTCAACGGCGTCAAAAACGTCGTTGACTTCTCCAGACGCCTCCGGCTCGGAGTTCGTCTCTCGGCGGAGGTACAGATGTCTCTTCGCGGGAGAGACAGTCTGCGCGTCAGCTGTGGGACGGACGACGAATACAGGGCCGTCTACCTCTTTCTCCAAGCTAACGGCCTCCAGTTTCATACATTCACCAACGAGAAGGCGGCTCACGTCCGGCTGATAATTCGCGGCCTGGACGAGGAAACTGACCCCGACGAGGTGGCGGACGAGCTCCGCCAACTTGGCTACCCGGTTAAAGAGTGCATTAGATTGTACACGTCATTTGGACCCAGACGCAAATTACCCCTCCTCCGGGTGATAATCATAAAGGGGGAATTGGCGGACAGACTGCAGGGCTTGACCAGCCTCTGCGGCTTGAGAATAAAGGTAGAAAGAAGCCGTGAAGCTGGCCATGTCCCACAGTGCCACAGGTGCCAACGCTTCGGCCACGGCTCTGATAGCTGGCACAACGAAGTGGCCTGCGTCAGGTGCGGGAACCCGCATCCAACAAAAAGTTGCCAGTTGGCGGCTCTGGGTACCCGCTGTTGCATAAATTGCGGGGAACCACACTCCTCGAACTATCGCGGTTGCTGGGTGTTCCAGGACCAGCTGAAGCAGGTCGCGGCCAGGAATACTCCTCCTGCCCGCCAGCAGCGTCAGGTCGTGCCTGAGCGTGCCGCCTTTCCCTGTCTGCCGGAGAAGGTAAGCTCCTTACACCAACAGGAACCTCTCGCCCGACCTCGCCCACGTGCGAAGCCACGTGCATCGACCACCTCTGCTCCCACAGAGGAGCATGCTACAGAGTCATCGCCCCAGGATACTCAGCCCGTTTCCCATGGACGAGGAACCCGTCACCGAGGTAGACGAGCCAGTCCCCGAGAGGTCTGAATCCCCTCACTCCACGGCTCGCTACACCCGCAAGAGTAGGAAAAAGAGGCAGAGGAATAAGAAAACCACTGCTCCCGTTGCCCCTCCCAAGGTAACCCAGACCAAGAAATCGCAGCGCCCTGGCGCTGGAGTTGCTCGGCAGGTCCAAAAGGAATCCCGTCCTGCAGCCACACGGACCGAGCGCCCGACCAACATCCCTACATCTCGGGTAAATTCCGCCCGCAGCTATGCTGCTGCCGCCCGCAGTGACCCTGCACCCACATCTGCCTCGTCGTCCACATCCCCCTCAGCTCTAGCCGAGGTAAAGTCTTTCCTCGAGGAATATGACCTCGAAGAAGTGGCCCGATTATATCGTTCCATCCGGGGGCGTCTTCGCACGGCGACCCCGACTGAAAAGTTCTTAATGTTCGCGGAAGCTGCAGCCGCCATAGGTCTTCTGTAATGCTCCACGCTAACAGAATTACCTCCATCCAGCGTGACCTATCCATCATAGCGTGGAACGCCAACTGCCTTCTACCCAAACTCGAGGAACTTAGAGAGTTCCTAGCCCGTCTCAAGCCCGACGTGCTTCTCCTCTCTGAGACCTGGCTTAGGGCCCAACACAACGTGAGATTGCCCAACTATGCGCTTTACAGGGACGATAGACCTGGGCGGAACGCGGGGGGTGGCACGGCCATAGCGGTGAAACGTTGCATTGCGCATCACCGCGTGATGTTGCCTCCTCGCCAAAATATCGAGGCCACCGCCGTTGAACTCTCCGGAGTTCTCGGAGGTGTCCTCCTGGTTTCGGCGTACAAACCGCCGACCAAACCAGTTCTAGACGCCGACCTGTCTGCAATTTTCAGAGCGCATAGGAAGGTTATTCTTGCAGGTGACCTGAACTGCAAACACCCCGACTGGGGTAGTCGTTTGACTACACCGTCCGGGAGGGCGCTTAGCAGGTACCTTCACGACCACCACCTTCGAGCCTACGGCCCCGGACTACCGACGCATTATCCCCGCCGACCTGGAGCCCGACCTGACATACTAGACATTGCTATTGTCAAGGGCGTTGTCAACCAGATTGACGTGTCCGTGTTAACGGAACTGTCCTCTGACCATTGTCCCATCGAGGTGCACGTACCTACCCGTCACACGATTGGGAGAGCAGCACGACGAGTGGTCGAGTGGGACCAATTCGGGCCTGCCTTTTGTCGCAGACTTCCCGAGGAAGTTCCGCTTGATACCAGTCAGCACATCGACGAGGCGGTCGCCGTGTTCGATGATGCCGTGGTCTCTTCCGTCGGCGTGTACTCACGGATGAAGCCTAATCTCACAGCCGATTATCACCGGATCCCAGAAGAAGTCCGTCTTCTCGCTTCAGAGAAGAACAGACTTCGGAGACGGTGGCAGCGGACGCGAGATCCGGACGACAAGGCCAGCTTCAATCGGGCGGCCGGCAAGTTATGTCGTGATTTGCAGGCCTTCCGACGAAGCTGCTGTGAATTTGCGGTCGCCAAAATGGCAGACGATGTACAAGAGGGCAGCTCCTCCGTTTACAGGATTCCTACCGCGATGACCGGGAAGAGGCGCCGTCCTCCACTCCCGGCCATCAACGGACCTGGGGTCATCCCCTTGCCAAGCCGGACGAGAAATCTGAGTTCCTGGCCGGGCACCTGGAGCTTCAATTTGCTCCTAACCCGTCCGGGGACCCAGACTCCGATGAGGAGATAGAAGCCGAAGTTGAGGCTTATCTCGGCAGCCCGATCACATCCGAACCTGAACCCACTTCGGTGGAAGAGGTAACGGACAGGCTTTTAGCGCTTCGGCCCCGGAAGAGCCCTGGACCGGACGGTGTTACTAACACCGCCCTACAGAGACTTCCGGACCGGGGAGTTCGCTTCCTGGTCGATTTGTTCAATGCCTGCTTCCGATTCGCCTACTTTCCGAAGAAATGGCGTTCGGCTACGGTCACGATGATCCCGAAGCCGGGGAAAGATCACAAGTACGCCGAGAACCTCCGGCCTATCAGCCTGCTGTCGTCCACTTCGAAAGTCTTCGAACGACTAGTCCAGCGGCGGCTATTGGATCACCTTCAACGGTTCGACATTCTGGTCCCCGAGCAATTCGGTTTTCGTGCTGGGCACTCCTCGACGCATCAACTGATGCGCTTCGTGGAGACCGTGGCCGAGGCCGGTTGCTCGCGAGAGCAGACCGTCGCCGTTTTCCTTGTGTCGAGAAGGCTTTCGATCGTGTTTGGCATCCAGGCCTTCTTTACAAACTCACGGAGATTCTGCTTCCGGATTGCTACCTTCATCTGATTGCTAGCTTTCTTCGGAACAGAACCTTTCGCGTGAGAGTAGATGACACCCTTTCTTCGGAAAGGGCTATTACTGCTGGTGTACCTCAGGGAAGCGTCTTGGGGCCCCTGCTTTTCTCTGTGTACGTTAACGACGTGCCCAAGTTGCCTGGCACCAGGTTGGCTATGTTCGCCGACGACACGGCGGTGTATGCCGTCGATCGTCGCGCTGAGACGGCCATTATCTGGCTCCAGGAACAATTGGACGAATACGTTGAGTGGGCAGAGAAATGGAGAGTTGCCATCAACGCGGCCAAGAGCACAGCAGTAGTCTTCTCCAGACGCTTTAGGCTCCCTGACAGACTTTACGTAGGCGATACACTGTTTCCCTGGTCTCGAGAGGTCAAGTACCTCGGGGTTTACCTCGAGCGACGTCTCACCTGGCGGACACACTCTGCGCAAGTAGCCCGAAAGACCGCCCATCGTCTCTATCAACTCAGATCCGTATTATGCAGCAACGCCATGACCCGCCGCCTTGGGAAGCTTATCGTCTCCACTTATGTGGCGCCGATGGTTACCTACGCGATACCCGTTTGGGGCTACTTGGCCAAGACCCATAAGCGAAAGCTTCAGTCTCTCCTTGACCGAGGATTGCGCTGGGCATGCAAAGCCCATTACCTGACATCAAACAAAACGATCCGTGACTCCCTGCGTGTCCCTGGACGCCACTATACGGACACTGTCCCGTAAATTCTATAGTCGCTCCGCCCGATTCCAGGGCAATCATTTCATTAGCGCCCTCGGTCGCTACGAATCTGTGCCAGGAGAATCTTGGACCCGGCCTCGGCGAACACTCACCCTCAATTAATTAATTAATTGAACTCCCACGGCCGGTAGCAGGCCACATCCAAATCCAGACCATATCAATGGACCCTGCGGCAGGAGCTCTTTCTGAAGCTCGGAACGCAGTGCACGAGCGGGCGACGGGCATGCCCTTCGTCTCGCACAGCCCTCTGATCCGCGAACCTTCGAAACGGTCGCCTACTGTTTACTTTCATTGCCCCTAAGCAAGTTGTCTATTCATACATAGTTATCCCCAACGAACGTGGTCCCGTCTAGTTTCGTAAAGGACATTTCATTTAGTCGGTGTACAGTGTTCTGTCAACATCGTGTTGTCTTGAAGCGTAGAGCATTGAAACTACAGTGTGTAATCCAGGCGCCATCTTAAATGTGTGTAATTTCACGGGGCCATCCTAAATTTTACCTGCTATACCTGCAGTCAATGTATTGTGGAACACTAAGCGACCCTTTTAAGGTCGTAAATGGGATCGTTTACGACTAAAGCAGGCATGGCTCCGTCAGGTTTCCGTAACCCAGTTTTTTAGCATTTTTGTTATCCATAACGTTTATGTCCGACGTATACGAGAAATCAAAAAAGAAAACACGTGGGAAACAGACGGCGATAAATCCCTACGTGTTTGTTCTTTACCTCATTATTGCACGTTGTTTTGTCGTTTGATTTCCGTCTAACATGACGCACAATACGATATGGTATATATGACATAATATAACGTAAAATGATATAATACCACAACCTAAGAGTTATATAAAGTTGTAATGTTGTCGAACCTGTAACTACTGAGATTCTCACGTTATCAAAATAGGTCTATAAGAATAGAAATTAATTCTGCAAAACGACACCAGGCTATAAAAAATTAATAGTGCCTAAGAAAATGATTAGTTTTATAATTAACTGACTAAGAATTGTAAATTTATCTATTCAGGTACCATGATTTCTCAAAATAAATAATGTAACAAGACACAAAATAATAATAATAGCACAGCAGCGAACAACTATTGTCGTCTCCTCTATATCGACAAAACTACGTACAGCATGCTCAACAAAAATTCCAATAATATGCTTTCATAGTGCAACGTTCATAAGTTCCAATGACTGTGAAAGGTCAACGGTGCGCTTCCTGTAACATTCAAAATTGTTAAATACACTTGACGGTTGTTGGTTTGAGGTTCGGGACGCCTACTCGTGGTTTTTTGTACCGTTGGGATAATCAGCCTTCGACCAGACGGAACAGGTGACCGTTTCTTCACCCCCATTTCAGTTAGTAATTACGTCGTAAATCACTGGCACAGTATTTCCTCGAAAGCTGTCAGTCACTGTATGACACGTTAGTCAGTCGAGTGTAATTTGTGACAAGGCGGTTGCTGTTGTATCTGCTACGCGTCAGCGTCCTTAACGTTGTCAGAAAAAATTACGCCTTTAGAAATTCTTACGCCTTTAGTTTCCTACTTATACTGTATCTCCTTACGCTGGGTTTACACATGCCGTTTTTCGACAGCCGTTGCTGCGGTAAGGCCAACGGCCGTTGATTTTTCTCCTTGTTCCCACATACTGCGGTGCCGCAGTCCGGTGGGAGAAACCTCTCCCTACCTAGTCTCGTCTTACAATCAGTCAGTCTGTACATTCCTGTGCTTTCGTTTGAATCCAGTTATGAACGCGTAAAGAAAATGCTTATTAGTAGTGTGCATAGCAGAGACATCAGGTTTCCTAGATGAACCACGGGCAGTAAGAAGAATGCAGGCAATTCTTCCCATTTTTCCACAAGTCCTCCAGCTACTTCCAACCAGCACTTTTCTTTTACAGTTAGGTCTTTAAAAAGATTGTGGCTTTTGTCCCAAAGCGGAGGTTGGTCTTGCATTAATGCTATTAATTTGTCACAATCCATGACGAACAAACGTTTAAAGTGCGTAGGAAGTGTGTCACCGACGGCCGGCACTGTGGGACCGGCTCCGTCTGAATCTTTGTGTTCTGCCCTTCCGTTCAACGGTGCCGTTGACCTTGACGCCGCAACATCTCTCCGTTGAAAATTTCCAACGGCGGGTGGAAACAGCGCGGGCATGTGGGAACCGCCACTCTACAATAAACGTATTGACTCTTCTGCTCCGTTACCGCACCGCAGCAACGGCCGTCGAAAAACGCAATGTGTAAACCCAGCATTAACTTTTCACTACATCTTTACCGATGTTTGACAAAGGAGGTACAGATTACATTCGGTACTATATTTGGAATATCTAGCCTTAACTTTAATCTACTCTTTGAGGCTGCCTAATTTACTAATCACGAATCTACTTAATGATACAATTAGTGATAACAAAATTTGATGACGATTAGTGAGTGAAAGTGGATGTATACTTCTTCTTTTAGTGTCATGCCTAATGAGGCGTTGACTCCCATTTCAGTTAGGACTTTATATTCTTCTTCACTACATGGCTTGGGCTATAGCCCTTTCCGACTTCACAGAGTCTCTGACCATTTTTTCCAGGGTCTTCCACGATCTCTCGTCTCCACTGGCCTATATTGAAACGGTTGTTTAGGAATACGCTTGTCTACCATGCGTTCCGTATGGGACTTCCAATTCTGCATGTATTCCTTTATTTTCTCCAGAACCGACTGTAACTTCATGTCTTTCCTTATGTCCGCGTTTCGTAGACGATTTCTCAAACTACATCCCTTCACTGCTCTTAAAAATTTCATTTCCGAGGCCTGAATTTTTGAAACATCTTTTTTCTGGAGAGTCCGTGTTTCACATCCATACATTAAAGTTCGCACAGCCACGACCTTATAGAACTTTAGCTGTGTCTCCCTCTGCGTTTTATTTTTCAGTAGTCGTCTTATTGTTCCACAGGTATAACTGAATTTATTCAAGTTTCTCAAGGTCTTTATATTGTTATGACAATTACACCTCGAAGAGTCGAGAGCGTCCTTCCACTCGTTTCTCGGCTAGCCGAGCACGCGCGCGTGTGTCTCTGACAAGGTCGTATACTAAAGTACCATCTAGACTCTAGAGCTTTCGAGTGCTTGTTAACGACGCAAGTTATGGAACATTAGTCTGGAACATCTGAAGATTATATGTATATAAGCAACAGCGGCTGACTTAGTTAAAAGTCAGTTACGTTGGGCGATTTATTCAGTGTGGATCAAGTGGTTATTGTGGAAAGTGATTATTGTGTTACAATTAGTGCGGAACTCTTTATAGTTGACAGTATTATTGCGTGTGGACACATTTAACTTGAATTACTAGATGAGAGTATCTTGTTGATTTCAAATTGTTATTTGTGACTCATTGAAGCTGGTAATTAGTGATTTCATTGGTGTCTGTAATTTGTTTTCCACTGTACAATACTCGGATCAGCGAGACCGTCGTAACAATATTTTTCCAGGTCTTGTGCAGAGTGCAATAGTTCTTCAGCGGTTAGATCTGACAACTGTCGGAGGTGACAGAGCCACTATAGTTCTTCCAACCCATCAATTCTTGACCTTCTATTTTTCCATGCAGAATGAGTCTTAGTAGGCATTATCGGGGTCCTCTTTGTGTAAGTCCCAAGTATGCAACTTTTATTCTTTTGATAGTCGCAAGTATTTGGGACTCATGTCCCATTCTGTTAAGGACGGTGTCATTTTTAGTGTGGCTTACCTAAGAAATTCTCAATAGGCGTCTATAGAGTCACATTTCAGAAGCAATAATACGATGTATAGTATTTTGTATTAGTGCTCATGTTCATCTAGATGTCATGTGTAGGACCGCACATCCCATCTAAAAAAATCTCTCTCTGAGACAGAGGCCAAGCGTTCTGTTTGTACCGCGGCCTGGAGACGGAGCAGGCCACAAACATGATGCTTGCAGGGAGAAGGAGAAGTGGGAGGAGGAGGAGGAGGATTATCTTAGTAGTCTACGTTAATTTTTTAATAATCAATAATTTAAATATTTGCTTATTATTTGTATAGATATTTCTCCCTACTTCAATTAATTACGTCTGACAACGCAGTCACCCACATAGGTTTACTAATAAAGCCCAATAATTAGTATATATACACTGTAATTGGATTCAAAAATTAGCTATTTTCCCATCGAGAGTGATAATATGGAATTACTAGAAGTTATAGCTTAAAACGCGCATATTTTTGTTACAATACCTCTAGTATGTTGTTATTTTTAAGTCATGTAAAAGAAAAAACTATAAAAATGTTCTAAACAATTAAATGGTGCCTTATGGGCAGCTTGCATAGACTGTTTGGAGGTTGTTGTAAGTGTTATCCCTTCAAATTCCCGCGACCGCCGCGCGTAGCGTGTATGAACCCGACTGTACAGTAGCACGCAACCACAATTGAACCGAAGCCAAATTGATACCGATATTATTGCGGGTTGCGCACACCTGTCGCACTAAATCAATTTTTACATTTTAACTTCCATTTAGGGATAAGCGTAGCCTAAATTTCAAAACAAAAACATTACAACACGGTCGCAAAAACGTGTTACGCCGGCCTCTGTACTAGTACTTTCACTGTTTCTACGAAAAGTAGGCTGTTCTTTACAAACATCATACTTAGTGAATGAAAACCTATGTGACTGTGTGGATGCGATGCTAAACGTACTTAATTGAAGTGGCGGGAAATATTAAAAAAATAAACAGATATTTAAGTTATTGATTGTTTAAAAGTTAACGTAGATTACTAAGATTTTTTTTTAACTATTTGCAATCAGTATAACATAAAAATAACATACTATAGGGTGTCCCATAAAGTACGCAAGATTTAATAATGTTGTAAAAACTTTTATTTAGTGAAAAATATCAGATGTTTTAATGTTAATACAAAGTACACTTACTGCGGTTAAATGTGGAACACAATATCAGACAAATGTCCCCCGCGACGCTGCTGGCACACTGTTGTCCGTCGATCGAAATTTTCGATGACCTTCTTGCACAATTCCGCCTCAGTCTCACCAATAACTCGTTGAATCTGTTCCTTGAGTTGAAAAATTGTTCGTGGATTGTGGACATAAGCGCGTGATTTCACATATCCCCAAAGAAAGGAGTCGCATGGTGTTAAATTACAAGACCTCGGTGGCCAGTTCTGATCGCCGTTGCGTGAAATAAGACGTGCAGGAAACTTTTCAGATAACAAAGCAATTGTTTCGCGGGCAGTATGACTGGTTGCGCCGTCCTGCTGAAACCACATTTCTTCGAATTCCATACCTTCCAGTTGAGGCCACAAAAACTCCATTATCATGTTCCGGTAACGTTCGCCAGTCACTGTTACTGCATCTTCAGCCTCATTCTCAAAGAAATACGGCCCAATCACGCCACCAGCCCAAAACCCGCACCAAACAGTTGCTCTTTGTGTATGCAAAGGCTTCTCGTCAATGATACGAGGATTCTCTGTACCCCAAAGCCGACTATTTTGTTTATTTATGTACCCGTTGAGGTGGAAGTGTGCCTCATCGCTAAAAATGATTTTGTGGGAAAAATCACCCGTCCGTTTCACGTTTACCCAGTATCCAACTGACGAATTCTCGGCGCTTCAAATGGTCACACGGTTTGAGTTCTTGTGTTAGTTGGATTTTGTAGGCATTCAGATGAAGATCGTGTTTTAGAATTCGCTGCATTGTGCTTCTTGGAATGGCCAGTTGTTGTGATCGACGGCGAATTGATTTCTCTGGACTCACATCGACACTATCTCTCACTACCGCGACGTTTTCAATAGAACGAGTAGCGCGAGGACGTCCAGACGATTTAACGTCTAATAACGAAGCTGTTTCTTCGAATTTCTTAATCAATCTCTGCACAGTTGACAGATTAGGTGCTTTTCGTCGTCCAAAAATTCCACGCAATTTACGAACGGTTTCCGCATAACATTCACCGTTCTTATAATGTGTTTTCACAATAACAACGCGCTATTCTTTCGTGTAACGCTCCATGACGACTAATGGCGAGTAAACGGCAACAATACAACAGTTGCAGTGCTACCAACCTAACAAGACGACAGTGGCGCGTAATTCAAATATTGCGTACATTATGGGACACCCAATATAAGCAAATTGTTTGTATGAAAAAAATAGGTGTTGACCATGTGGAGCTGTTATCCTGTGATAACAAACTCAGTTATTCCTTAAAAGTAAGTTACAAAACGAAACAATAGTCACAAAGATTATGGTTGCTTAAATCTAGATGGTAGGTCTAGTATTTTTTGTCTCTTTAGTCTATGAGTGTCTTCACTATTGTCTAGCAAAATTGCAAGAATAAAGTCACAGAGGATTTCTCTATTTGGTATAAACCAGGGTGCAGTTGTTATAATCCGTAGAACTTTTGTCTGGAATCGTTCTAGTATCTCTATATTAGACGTTGATGCCGACCCCCCACAGCTGTATGCCGTAGGTCCAGATTGATTTGAATGCCGCTTTGTAAAGTAGTAATTTATTGCTAAGGGACAGAGTTGATTTACGCCCAATCAGCCAATAGTATTTGCTGAGTTTATGGCCAAGTTGTTTTCTTTTGTTGAAAATATGCGTCTTCCATGTCAAGCCTTTATCCAACTGAATGCCCAGATATTTAACATTGTCCGCTTGTGGTAGGTAATGGTCATTAAAAGAGACTTGAGGTGACGCTCCTCTGCACTTAGTGAAAGTGACATGGACAGACTTTGTTTCATTGATCAGGATGCGCCATGATTTCGTCCAACGTTGAATTTGATCCAAGTGTTGTTGAAGCATTCTCGCAGCAATACCAGGATCTGCATGACTAGCCAGTATTGCTTTGTCGTCGGCAAACGTTGCTGTTCGGGTGTAGGGACAAGTAGGAAGATCTGACGTGAAAAGTCGATATAACTTTGGTCCAAGGACGCTTCCTTGTGGAACACCAGCTCCGACAGGGAACAACTGTGTTACTTCTAGTCCATATTTAACCCTAAAGTACCTTTCATGCAGGTACGACTTCAGAATAAGATATAGCGTGTGAGGGAGTACTTTTTTAAGTTTGTAAAAGAGGCCCACGTGCCAAACCCTATCGAAGGCCTGGCTTACGTCAAGGAAGGCCGCGGTACAGTAACCCTTTTTTTTTTCAAAATTATGGTTGATGAGTTCAGCTACCCGGTGAACTTGTTCTGTAGGGCTGTGTCCTTTTTTGAAGCCAAACTGGTGGTCGGGTATCAAGTTGTTTTCCTCAATCACAGTTGTTAGTCTTCGGAGAATAAGTTTTTCTAGAAGTTTACCGAATATCGGTAACAGGCTAATAGGTCTGCAGGATGTTACATCATTAGGTGGTTTGCCTGGCTTTTGAATAAGGATGATATCTGCCACTTTCCACTGAGGTGGAAAGTATCCAAGACGTAGAATTGGATTGTATATCGCTGTAAGTAGTACTGTTCCTTTTCTCGGTAACTCTTTAATAAGACGCCCGCCGATAAGGTCAATTTTTTTTTGATAAGGTCATAACCAGGTGATTTTTTGGAATTCAGATCATTTTTTACCGTAAACATCACTTCTTTAACTGTAAGAATTTAAGTAGTGGTGACATTTGATACGGTGCCTGTAAAAAGTTTTCAATGTCAGCGTCATCTACTGAAGAATTTTGAGATGGCAGCGGTTGGAACACTTTTTCCAGGTGAAGTCCGAAGCTGGTGGCCTTTTCATGATCTGTACGAGCCCAGGATCCATCCTCTTTCCGGATTGGTGGAATAGGGTTTTTGGGTTATTTCATGTTTCTCGTTGCTTGCTAAATAGAGTAGTCTGTTTCACTGTATTTGTAAGGTTTTCTAGAAAGTTCTTTAGTGATTTGTTTTTTAACTTTTTAATTAGAGTTTTTAGTTCTCTGGAGGTCTTGTCGTAACGTCTTTTGTCTGAGGGGTATCGGGAATTATGCCAAATCCTTCTTAGCTGTCGTTTGATTGCTATTTTTTCCCTGACTGCTACTGGACAGCTCTGATTTCTTCTTTTTTGAGGAATTTCCGGTGTAGCTTCCCAAGCGGATTCTTGAATTATACAGTTTAATGTGTTTACCGCTACTTCTATGCCCATGTTGTTTTTGAGGGGAATCTTTAAGTTTATATTCCGGTCAACGAGGTGTCTGAAGTACTCCCAGTCAGTTCTCTTGTTGAAAAGGGTAGCTGGTTTCTTTGTAGCGGCAAAAGTGCTACTAATGGTTGCTATGACTGGGGAGTGATCAGAGGACAGGTCCAGGTTTGATTCTATCGAAAGGTATCCTGAAGCTATCCCTTTTGTTACGAAGAAATGTAGTAAGTCCGGAGTTCTGCCTGGATCTGTGGGCCAGTACGTTAGTGCAAATGTTGATAAAAAGCCAAGCTGAAGTTCTTGCATAATTTGAAATAGTAGTATGCCTCTGCCAGGTGCAGTCAGACGGGACCTCCACAGCGTATTTTTAGCATTAAAATCCCCTCCTGCCATAAACCTGTTGCCAAGAGAGTTTAGGAACTCTATAGTTCCATCCCTGTTTGGGGCGGACAGTATACAGAGGAGATTGTTAGCGGTCCGTGCCAATCTTCAATGACAATACTTGTGGCCTGAAGATAGTTTTGTTCGAACTTAGGGAGCTCGTAGTGCTGTATGTGGTTTCTTATTAATATTGCGGTGCCTCCCCTAGGTCTCCTGGCTGCATGAGGGTGAGGGGTGTGGTAAAGTGTAAAGTCCCGAATGTTGAAATATGAGTTGATGGAAAAGTGAGTTTCTGAAACGAGTAGAATATCTATTTTCTTGTGAATTAAGAAAGTCTCAACTTCTTGCCTGCGAGCAGATTACCAAGATATTTCTCCTTCTCCTCCTCTTTCTTCTTCGTCTTCTTCTTCTCCCTTAAAGCATCATGTATGTGGCCTGCTCCGTCCCCTGGCCGTGGTACTAACAGAACACTGGGCCTCTGTTTCAGAGAGAGATTCGTTAGATGCTTTATGTGGTCCTAAACACATGTGAAACGAGGACACTAAAATAAAATACTATACTGTACATCGTATTAATGCTTGTGAAATGTGACTCTACGGACGCCTATTGAGAATTTCTTAGGTAAGCCACACTAGAATTAACACCGTACTTAACAGAGTAGGACAAAGCCCCAATTACTTGCGACCTATGCAAAGAGGACCCCGATACGGCCTACTAAGACTCAACCTGCATAAAAAAATAGAGGTAAAAAATTGATTGGTCGGAAAAACTATATTGGGTCCGTAACCTCCGACACTTGTAAAGCTCCTTCTTCTTCTTCTTCTTCTTCTTCTTCTTCTTCTTCTTCTTCCCCACTCTATGTGGGGTCGATTTTTCTGACAACTTGTATCCATTTGTCCCGGTCATGCACCGTTTGTCCTCAACCGATAGCTACTTTTCCTTCAGGTCATCCCTTACACAATTCATCCACCTCCGTTTAGGGCGGCCTCCAGTTCTCTCATCAAGTATCTCCATCACCAGCACCCTCGTCTCCACATATGATTCTTATCATCTTCTCACATACCGCCATACCACAATAGTCTTCTTTCTTTGATCTTCTTCGATATCGCCACTACCTTCGTTGTTCCTTTTGGCACGTTGTTCCTGACCTTATCTACTTTGGTCACTCACTCCACACATTCACCTAAGCATTTTCATGTTGATTCTGGCTCGATTTTTGTGATGGCTGCATGCCAGTGTCGTCAATTTATGTATGACCATAGTGATATATTATAGCGATACTAGTTATTTATGTAAATAAACGTAGTGCAGAAAATGTTTGCAAATTGAAACAAGCGTGTTACGCGTGACATCGTTCATTTACGCCGAGCCGACATTCCTTCACCACAGCACACATAATCTCTAAGGTAATAAGTATAACACAGAGAAAACACGTGATTAGAAAGCAAGCAAAGTGTGTGTACATATTCTAAATAAGTAATGAACATGACTCGGCGATAATTACGGTTAATTATTTTTTGAAACGTGGCAATTAAGGCGGCAGCATAATATGAAGGGGGGGGAATGTGTATCACCGAGTAATTTACGAGCCCAGTGAAAGCAGCCGCAGAGGGATGAATGCATGATGGATTACCCTTATTAATATAATTATTACGTGCCAACCCTAATTTAGTCTAGTGTAGGGACGGTCACGCGTAACTAACTTTTAACAGCAGCTATGGACTGTTCCCGCACTGTGGAGGAGCAGTAGTCTGTGCTTGATCTCATTAAGTAATGTCCTTGATACAATTATTATTAGTGTCCGTTTTGTAGCCAAAGGCTGTTGGTATTTTTCTTGTTCTGTTCTTTTGATTATATGGCGGTACTATCATCTTTCAGTATGTATTGTTCATTTCAGTACTCTATTCTGGTTATAGTATTGCTTCGTAGAATACTGCTGTGTAAATTATCCTGGAACTCAAACTGTAGTGGTACATAATTATAATGAAAGACTTGTTGCGTCTTCCAGCCTACCCGCCCACCTCATTGGAGATTTACTTACTCCTAGTTCTTTAACCTTCACGGAAGCTTTTCCATTTCGCCTGTTCTCTTGGGTATATACGTAGATTCCATGTTACTTAGTCATTCCTTGTTAATACATTTAAGTAGCCTACTTTTAGTGATTTGTGTATTGTCGTCTTAATTTATTTCCGTCCAATTTCCGAACGTTACTTTGTAACTTCGAGCAGACAAACATTTTACAGACGACGACAACCTGCTGTCCAACCCCCAAACCGGAATGATTTGGATTTTCTGTTGGGACTTGTTAATCGCAGCCGGTATGATTCTGATATCTAAATAACGCCGGGGACTTGACGTCCAGCTCCTACACGTAGACATAAAGAGAAGACTCGCAGCTGTGGAAATGGCTTATGTACGGAGGATGGAAGTTTACATAGAGTAAACCCGTATAAAAAAGGAATACTAAACGCTTGTCTAGACGCGTTGAAAAACCTCAAGTTTAACCGATTTAAACGCCTTGTTTAAATAGAATTTTTGAAGTACCTATGATTCCCTTGAGAGTCTTCTCCTTGGAGTGATGAGCCATTCTTCATAGACGACCAGTGTGAGATACGGAAGTCAATAAGCAAATCACTTTCTCCAAGAATTTAAGACGGTACGTAAGGAAAAAAAAATCAAAATGCTTGCTAGAAGGAAGTACCGATGCGTAGGGATTTAACTGGCCACAGCAACTGTATTGACTACAGAAATGATGGAAAGATCGCTAGGCGGAGACAAAAAGATATCCTTGGATCAAGCGGCTCTAGAAATGGATCGGAAGGGATATGCGAATTTTAAACCGAGGTCAATAATAAAGACGATTTGACGAAACAAAAAATCCCCGGACTGAGGCTGAAAAAATTTCAGTTCCAGTTAAATCACTGATGTACGAAGTGGATCCATTGAGGCGCTTCAGCAAACAGTGTAAGCCTACATTATTTTGTCTTTGTAGAGTTTCTTTTGTGGAATATTAATTAGGCATAGGCTAATTTGGATTTCTTAATTGAACGAGCGAATCGAGTTCTAAGTTTTAACTCGACCGTTTAGCATTTGTCTGTTGGTCTGTCTATCTATTTGGAGCATGCCACTCGATAACTTTTGAACGCATCAACCGATTTCGTAACACTTGGCATGCATATCCATACTTTTACCCTACAGAACCCTTTTGTTTTCAGATTAATCCCCCCAAAAATAGGGGAG
Source organism: Magicicada septendecula (assembly GCA_034769895.1). Taxonomy (NCBI): domain Eukaryota; kingdom Metazoa; phylum Arthropoda; class Insecta; order Hemiptera; family Cicadidae; genus Magicicada; species Magicicada septendecula. The sequence goes on along the minus strand of CM068371.1, from coordinate 89,407,945 downwards.
CAGTAGGAAACACTGTGAGGAGGTCAAAATTGTAAAAAGATCGCAAAACCCCTTTTGTGTGGTATTAAATTAAAGAGAACTTTAACCACAATATTAATATTAATTTTTAAAATATAAAAAAACCATTGAACGTCGGGGCCTAAAAAGTGGATGAAATTATGATAAAAATCGCCAAACTTCATGTGGGGTATCAAATTAAAGAGAATTTAACTAACATCTGAATGTAGTGTTAAGCTTTGTGTCCCCTTAGTCTAAGAAAAGAAAGAGATTAAAATTTCGAAAAACTTGGCAAAATCCAGCACGGTGTCAGACTAAAAGGAATTTTACCACAAATCCGAATGATTCCAATTTTTAGTGTTTATTGCATGATGTGTGGTGTACAATTATTATACTGTATTATACTAAAGAAATAGAGTAATCGGGATTCTTGCAATTTTTCCTATAACTGAAAAATTATCTAATATTGAAATTTTTTTAACAATAAATATGCACTTGGTTCAGAATAGTGAGAGTTCTACAACTCAGGGAGCATACCAGTAGGCCTTGTAGTAGGCCTATAAGTTGTACGTATATGTGTGTGTGTGTGTGTGTGTGTGTGTGTGTGTGTGTGTGTGTGTGTGTGTGTGTGTGTGTGTGTGTGTGATTATTTACTTCTCTGCCGTAAGGTTTAAGATGTAATCCATTGCAATTCAGGTGAGTGCGCTTTTTTGACAGCTCTCTAGCATCAGTCAGTGACATATCTTGATATTAGAATCAACGTTAATTCATCATTTTATTTTTTCTTCGGTCTTCTCCCTGTTCTACTTTGTTTCTTTGTTTTTTATCAGATACATTTCGCCCGCCTACTATCAGGTATTTACACCTTATGGTACTAGAAAGTGCGTGTGTTGAATGTGTGCGTATGTGCGTTTATTTTACTCTTTTTCTCAGGCTTGTCGCGTAAGATGGTTGTCGTTGACAAGAGTGATATACTAAGATAGTATATAAGATAGCATACTTGATAGCAGTAGTTCAAGCGTAAACTTCTGGGTGTTAGTATACTTGACACTGTTCCGTACCGCTAAATAAGCCATTATACTTACCAACGGACAGACGGTTTTCAGTTCAAGTTACTAATGTAAGTCAGTCCCATCATGGTGGAGATTACCGTTGTAATAATAATTTGTGTTCTGTTGCAGGTACGTTATGGGTTACAACTAATGGTTACGCCGCGCCGCGGACTCGTCGCCAACTGACCGGTAAAGTATAATTTACGTAACGGTACTTTTTGTCTCTGACTTCCACGCAAAACCAGAAACTCGTATGTCTAAGAATATTATAAATAATAAAAAAACATCGGTTTGAAAATACTACCGATACTTCCTCGTTTAAGTGTACGGTGTTTTGTGGTCATCCTCTTAACACTACCATCTTATCAGTAGCTCGACTTCTTTTTTTCTCAGTTCATTCAGAATTTTCTTTATTTCCACAATATATGTAACGGAGCATGAAACATAGGTCAGTTTCCTGGTAACATAATCAGCGCTGCTCAATACAATGTAAATGTTTCTATCGACCAAGATAATGGATTTTCCGGGGATATCCCATACGATGAAAAATGTTAACGATAAAATATTAGAACATCATCATGATCTTATACAACGGTTAAACCAAAAAAGGTTTGTTCCGTTCTCAAGGAGATTAGAGCTGGTCACTCCAGCTTTTCTTTTCTGACACCCAACACGTCTCCTTACCTTAGGCTTATAATTCAGTAGTTTTTGGAGATGCGACAGTCATCCATTTGTTTAAGACGTTCCAACAATTTTAGTCGATTTTGGACAATTCCATCAAGTATACTCATAATGTTCAGTTTCTGCTGTACATCTGCATTTGTTCTACGATCTTGAAGACTATGCCCTGCTGCCACGTTACTGGGAAATCTCACTTCGGCCGCTTTAATATGACTGGCGTTTCGTTAAGTTATACATTGCAAATCTCCCTTTCTCTTATTCCCCTCTTTACGCGAACATGATCATATTCCATTTCCTTCTGAAGCCCAAATAAATTAATCCAAAATTGTTTGATATAGCAGGAGACCGCAATCCTACCAGCAGGGTAATATTCAGCTCGTGGAAAATCAATTAGCGCACAAAACGCCCACTCTTTTTTTCTCTTTTAGAAATTTGCTTTACCTGTTTTATGATTTACTTCTTTGGTGGCCAGTCAACTTGATGATTACACGTGGCCAAAATATTAATTAATATTTACTTTACCACACGTACGATTTTTAATTTCTCTTTCGCTCGTCTGTAAGCGGTAGTGTCTGTAATTAATTTATATATTATGAAATATTATTTATGTGTTCGTGGAAGAAGACAAGTAGACATAGACGTACACACGTGTCTGAGACGTTCACAGGTTGCCATGAAAAGATACGAATATATGGTGTATAATTATTATGAACAGTATGAACTGTACATGTTATTTTGCATGTTTGTGTAGGCCTAAAACTTACAAAATAGCCTATTTTATTTGCTTATGAATATCTCGTTAAACTTCGTTTTTCAACGTCAATAGAGATGTGTAGTAGGTTTATTTGTAATGTAAAATTTAGTTTTTATAGTAATATGTGATTCGTTGTTAACTTAATTTTGATCAGCTGTTCGTTGATTTAGACGTATAATGCAAAATTATAATGTCATTTGTATTAGGCCTATGTTAAATATTTCATAATAATTTTTGTGTGTTTTTGAAATTTTGGTTTAAAATTTTAAAGGAATTATACTTTGTATTAACTTACGTTTTTTCAATTATAATACAAATTATTATTTTTGTTTCATTCAAAATACATATAGGCCTATAAACTTTACCAAATGTTTATTTTGCTTCTTTGGACACATTTTTGGTAAATTTGACATAATATAAATTCGAAAATGATTTTTTCTACCAATTTATGATTATTTATGTCAAAATTGATTCGCGCGCGCACGTGCGCTCCATTGTGTCCATTGTGTGATCGTGACAGGCATCTTTCGTTTTGTTTGTGTTTATCTTTTGGAAGCGTCAGGACACTGAATTTTGCATTCAGAATTAAGGTTATATTCTGATATTTTCAGATTTAATTTAATCGAAAATTATATCATACTTATAAATTAGTTTTTTTTCAGGTTTTTGATATTTTGAGGTTTATGGTATGATAACATTTTTTTATAATGGGGCGAGAATCCGGCCGGTCCTAATCCCCTGCGCTTGTGGGTGTGCGGGCTGCGTGTTTGTGAGTGAACCTGACCCTCGCCCAGCCGCACTACCTATTTGATAATGGTATAAATGGTGTAATTTTTTAAATTTTGGTGACATTTTTTATTAAATTTTAATTTTACATTTAAAATATTTTGTTTAATCTTATTTTAATTATATTTGTTTAATTTCATTTTAGGAATTAAAAGTTTAGTATTCATTTTATAATGAATAATTTTAATTGAAGGAGCGATGCGCTTTCTCAGTTTTAACTTAGACTACTGTTTGCCATTTATCTGTCTATTTAGGGGAAGTCTCACAATAACTTTTGAATGCATCAACCGATTTTCGTAAAACTTAGCGTGTTCGTGTACACTTTTATCCCACAGACCCCTGTTGTTTCTTAGATTGATGACCCTCCTCAAAAAGGATGGCGGCAAAAATGTGAGGGGCGAAATTTTAAAGAATCGCAAGATCCATGTGGGGCATTAAATGAAAGATAATTGTAACAAAAATCTGAATATAGTGTTCAGTTTTGGAATTTTTAAACTGGAACATCAGGACCCAAAAACAGGATCAAAATTTTGAAAAATTCTTAAACTCCATGTTCCCATTATAATGGAATGGAATCTTATTAATAATTATTAATGGAATCTTAACCCACAAATATTAAAGGTAGTATATGCTCTGAAAATTTATTAAATTTAAGGGCTCTTGGGCCTAAAATGGAAGTCTATTGTTTTTAAAAACTTGTGATTGGGTCATCAAATTATGAGGAATTCTATTCAAAATACAAACTCTGTACCTTTAATAATTTGATACAATTAATACCTGTCAGCTTCACTTGCAAATGTTGGACCGCCTTCAAAACTGTTGTAGGCCTATGCTGTGTTTGCAGTACAACCGTGTTTGCAGCTCCAACCCTTATAAACATAGCCTACGTAAAAATAACTTTACCCATAGCTTTGAAAAAATAAATTTATCAATTTGATCTAATAATAATTTCTTTATAAGTAACTCGGTGGGTTTCTTGCAGTATTATTTTATAACATTATATATTATCAATTATAATTACTTCTGCAAGTAGTTGATCTTATTTTTTATCGTTAAATGAATAATAATTAATACAATTTCAATTAGATTATTGTTAATTAATTTATAAACCTCTGAAGGTATTGATACAATAAGTGAAACGTGTGTCACATCAATTAAAACGATAAAGACATAAGATCAGCTACTTGCAGAAATAATTATAATTTGATAATATATAATATTATCTAATAATAAATGTAGTTCATTCAAAAGAGTGAGCGAGTTCTGAAGCTTGGGAAGGTTAGCTAATGAATAATAATAATAATAATAGTTTATGTTATGAAATTAACAAATATTAACTGTGAGGATGTTGAATAAAATATATATAAGAAACAATAGGCTACAAGCTACAAGGTAAATTTATATGAAAATAAAATAAGAATTTTAATCACGTGTTAATAAATATACCATTTCAAGTACTGTTACATTTTTAATTTAATAATGGTGTAACCTAAAATGATGCAGTATCGAACACCTTATACCATACTGAAGAAGTTTCGCGTATACGCCGTACAAATGATTGAAGTACGAATATCTTAAGATCTTGGAAGTGTCAGATTAGTGAGACGAATGGGTAAAATAAGAAATGAGGAGGTAAGGAATAAAGCAGAGCTTGGATCAGCGTGAAAGGAACTAGAGGATAACAACCTGTCGTGGTTCGGTCACCTGTTAAGAGTGGGAGGACAACAGGAAGAATAATATCACGGAACCATGACTAGTGGTGAAGATATTACCTAAGAGAACGTTTGGAACCGTTGCGAACAGAACTATATCCGATTAAGCGCATGAGTAATGGAATTGGCAAAGGATCAGATACAGTGGAATATTTTTATAAGAAAAGGGGGGTTGTCGGTACTGAACGGGGCCGTAGTCGTCCGCTTACATGCTCGTACCCTTCACTTCAAGAAAGGTTATTTTTATGGCCACTAAAAAGGTGCATCTATTGTTAAGAGGGTTTTACAGTAGATCTATTGCGGCGGCCCCGTCCAGCGGATTGAGTGGCATTTTCCGTTGCATGTAACTTTAGTTGGCTCAAAAACATTTATTTTATTAACATTATGTCATATATTAATGATAATATTTTCGTTATATAGTAATAATAATAATAATAATTATTATTATTATTTTACTGTTAATACTTATTATTATTACTATTGTTAATGATGATGATGATTATTATTTATTTATAGGCCTAATTTAGAACTAAAATATTTCTGTAATTTTTTTGATAAGAGAAATTTAATTTTGTTCACATAACATTATTACACAGACTGCGACATCTTTCAAAGGACCTCACCGGGATCCTTCCTACTCGTCGCCTCATGTCTTTTTTTCATTTTTGACCAGTGGCTCTTGATGTTCTGTGTATGAATGTTCATGTCACTGCAGTATACAGAGTTCAGCAACTGCTAACTTGCAAATGAGTACAATCTTTACTTTGTAGAGAATTGTAGCTCCTCCACATGTTCGTAATTATAGTAGTTCCAGACTGAACGTTTTCTCAGTTACACCCAACAAAGCGTTAGCATCCCGTTTATTTACATCTTTCAGGAAGAATTGTTTACTCCTTTTGTCTATCTCTCCGATTACCTACCGAATCTTCACCAGTCGATCCCCGTTACACTTTCTCTTGCGGAACGCACTTTCGTCTATTACCACTGTGTGACCAACAACACCAATTTTTGTACTGTTCTGTGACAAAAATATAGTTAATATTTTCCGAAACTCGGAAATTAATTTCTTTGTCCTTTTCGTATTTAATTCGGTTTCTTTTGTAATTATAGAAATGGGGTATTTAAAAATCCACGCAAATAAAACGCACTACACGGGTTCTGTTGGATTCCGCCCTATGCCAAGAAACGTATTGTCTCGCTCGCAGATTCTTTTTTGATCTACTTTGGTTTGTCCCGCACCTGTATATCACATTTTTATTAAAACCTTTGTTGAGATACATTTTACCCCACACTTCAAACATTCAATCCTGTTGCGTGTAATGTTTCAATCTGTCATACATTTCCTTATTCCGTTGTCCCTCGCGTAATTTCTCAAAGAATTAATACTTTTAAAATACAACACAGAAAATAATATAAACTCTTGAAACTTTGAATGTGATTATGAACTTTAAATACAAAAATAGCTGCTCGTAATTCTTATAGTATCTCACGTGTTGTACTTATGAGCAATAATAGTAATGCTGAATGTAGGAGTAGTCGGGAAGGGGAAGGTGGAATGCCACTTATTCCACCAACGTGGCCCGTCTGGCAGACGGTTACGGCCCCATCCAGTACCGAAACCCTTATACTTTGTCTATAGTTATGCATAATCCCTACTTTAACACATGGAGCTAACTCAGGAATATTGTGATTAACTCAGTTAAGTGATTATTGAACTTGGCTGACACTGGTAATAGCATTGGAAGAAGGAAGTGACCCCCCTGATTCGCCCCCGTAGTTATGCCACTGCGTCAGAATAATACTGAGTAACCAGCAGCATATAATGGATAATCTGAGCACTTGAAATACTGTAAATCTAGACAGTCATAAACGTATTTGCATTTTGGAATAAAATAACTGAATATTCTCTAAAAATACAATAGTGAATTCTTTGGTGTTAACAAAATTATATTTCTCGTATCAAAAAAATGAAATAATTATTTTGTGTTAAATTAGGCCTATGAATAATTAATCATGATCATCATTATTATTATTACTATTACTATTATAAAACTGTATTAATATTTACATTAATATATTACATAATGTTATATATAATCGTGCGCTATTAATATTATATAATAATAAAATAAATGTTTTTGAACGAACTAAAGTTATATGCAACGGAAAATGCCACTCAATCCGCTGGACGGGCCCACCGCAGTTAGTCCAGGAAGAATCTTCGCATCCGCTCGGAAAAATATTCAGATTCGGTTTTTTTGCATAATCTTTCTCTAAAAGGTCCCCTTTTAACAAATCTGCATGTTGCCAGGTCCAAAAGTGGGTCAAAAATTTTTTAAACCTTTTTTTTAAACAAATTGAAAAACTTGTTTTTTTGTGCCCCGGACAAATTTTGTTTAGATGTTTTCGGTCATTTTAAACAAAAAAGGTCTCTTGTGATTTTTCTCTAACATTGATAGTTTTCGAGATATAAATTATTTAAAGTTCGGAAAACCCAAAAATGGCCGTTTTCAACCCTGAAAAACGATATGAAAAACCACAAATTTTAATGTTGCCAAAGTCCTTAAATATTCTTTAAACATCCCTTAACAAAATCCCGAAGAGTTTCAGGCGATTATGGTATTGCTTGTTATTATGTAACAAGAGCGTAGATACACACTACACACGCAACAACGCTCTCCCCCCACCGTTAACATACTGTATGGTAACTAGACGATCTACAACAACAAAACGGTGCAAGTACTGTGCAAGATCGTGCCTGCAAGGTCGTTCAAAGTAGCTATTTGAAACTGTGCGCTTTTTGTCTGTGAATTATGTTGTTTAGTTAAAATGTCTTTTTCTACAGTTCCTCTTAAAAGAAAAAGTTTTGGAAAATAGTTTAACATGTATTTTTTGCAAAGATCTTCGCAATATAGTGCAGAACCATAAAGCAGAGTCGTATTTGACGATACAAAGTGCTGCTTTTCGTCGCCAAGATGATGTTACAAGCAAGTTTGAGTCTATGTATGATTCAAACGCAATTAAACAAACATTTTCTTGGCATTAATTTAAACAACATTAATTAAACTTCATGTTTAATATGGTAACCAAATCACTTGTACGAATTAATAAATTATTTACCTTAAATTATCCGCCGTGTGATTTCTTGTAACTTCGTCTATGACGCGTTTCAGAGCATATGCTCCATCATCAGATATTAAAAAGGTAAAACTATCACTCTTGCGAGATCGTTAAGTAGTAAAAATGTCAAAATTCTGCCACACAAGTCCGCGTACGGTTCACATGCAAATTTTGACATTTTTACTACTTAACGATCTCGCAAGAGTGATAGTTTTACCTTTTTAATATCTGATGATGGAGCATATGCTCTGAAACGCGTCATAGACGAAGTTACAAGAAATCACACGGCGGATAATTTAAGGTAAATAATTTATTAATTAATTAAACAACATTTTCTTATCAACAATTTAGAATATTAGAAAATCTATATTTGCAGTTATTAGGTAAAAATGGTGAAACAGCAGATGATGCACGAAGACTGATATTCAATCGTTCCTGTGGCATAGGCATTAATATGGCTAATATACCTTGTACCTCCGATGCGCTTTATCAACATACTTTAAGAGCTTTTGCTCAAACATACATTTGGAAGAATGCCTTATATTCTTACTATTCCCCAATTGATTTTACGCAGTGGGGATACTTAAGTCTGAAGATAATGCCATATTACCTAAATTTATGACAAAAAATGCTTTGCCAGAAAATGTAGTAAAGCCATGCAAATGTAAAAAGACCTGTAACACTAAGGCATGCAATTGTAAAAAAAATAGTTTAAATTGTATAACTCTGTGTGGCTGTGATTTAGATGTTTGCGAGAACAAAAATATGACATTTGTAAGCGAAGGTGACTATTGTTAGAATATATTATTACTTATTGTCATTTGATTTTTCCAATAAAAACTATTATAAAAAATATATAAGTCGCTGTTTTTTTATCCTGCTGCTTTTTTAATTACCGAATAAAGATAGTGTTCAATATTTTTTAACTAATGTTTCTGCTCTTATATTATAAATAAAAAATTATTAACATGAACAAATTCTGATGTTAGCCATAAATATAATTTTTTTTAAATGCTTGATTTGATCAAGATTTTATTAATCATTATTCACATTTATATATACGTATTTATAAGTATATATTATGTTGGTTTGCTTTAGCAATAATAAGGTTAGCCTCACTTTTGCAATAACATTAAAGATTAAATAATTTGGTTTTTCACAAAATCTGCAGCAAAGAATAAGGTACTTACAAGTTACATATGAGCGCCAGCAAGGGTACGTATACTCCGCGTGAGTGGGAGAGAGACGCAGCATAGGAGCGGCGGTTGGCGGCGGCAGAGAATAATGATGCACGCGCTTAATTAACAATTAAAAAACAAAGGGTTGCAATAACATAATCGCCTGAAACTCTTCGGGATTTTGTTAAGGGATGTTTAAAGAATATTTAAGGACTTTGACAACATTAAAATTTGTGGTTTTTCATATCGTTTTTCAGGGTTGAAAATGGCCATTTTTGGGGTTTTCCGAACTTTAAATAATTTATATCTCGAAAAATATCAATTTTAGAGACACACCAGAAGAGAACTTTTTTGTTTAAAATGACCCAAACAAACTAACAAAATTTGTGTCCGGGGCAAAAAAACCAATTTTTTCAATTTGTTTAAAAAAAATTGTTTAAAAAAATTTTTGACCCACTTTTGGACCTGGCAACATGCAGATTTGTTAAAAGGGGACCTTTTAGAGTAAGATTATGCAAAAAAACCGAATCTGAATATTTTTCCGAGCGGATGCGAAGATTCTTCCTGGACTAAGTAGGTCTACTGTAACCCTCTTAACAATAGATGCACCTTTTTAGAGGCCATAAAAATAACCTTTCTTGAAGTGAAGGGAACGAGCATGTAAGCGGACAACTACAGCCCCGTTCAGTACCGACAACCCGAAAAGGGAGTAGAAGAAACCACAAACTCTGAGGCACAAGAGGTCTGCATTGTGTTTGAGAGTACGTCTGTTATGTACACTCAACGTATTTACACGTACCGTTCACGTCTTGTAACCTTTACACATATCAGTATGTAGATAGGCCAGATAAAGGCAGATCCGGATGCGTGGGGGAAATCAGGGAACCCCTGCAATCTTAGAAAATAGAGGGGGATTAGAAAATCCATAACATTTCAGAGGGGAATTTATTTTTCTGGCAAGCATAGTTTTAATTTTAAAATATTCAAAAACCTCTGCGTTAGAATACTTAAAAACCGTATTTAAAATTAGAAATAAGGGATTTGACGCCTTTCCATAGTCAGTAGTTACTTCCGTAGAAATTTCCTTCCCAATGCTATTTTCTAGAACATGAATTACGGCGAGCTGTATTTCAGCTGCACCGAATGAGCGAGGAATCTAAGATGAGAATTTCCCTGCCTAAAACCAAAGTAATGGCATTCCACGGCTGTTATCCAGTATGGACGAAAGTAGTTGTAGACGACTATTGTTTGAAGCAGGCACGAGATTTCCAGTGTTTGGGATATAGTATTTCGTGGGGTCGATGCGGAGTCGAAGTTTCGTGGAGTAGGCAGCGATGTGGAGATCAGGTTGAGTAAACTTAGATCCGTCTGTGAGACGAATCAAAGAACATTAAAAAATAAAGTTAGAGCTGAAACCAAAATTAAATGTAATAAGGTTGTGGCGGTACCTATTCTAAATGGTCATGGACTCTGCTGGAGGCGGATGTAAATGAAATCACCTTGGCATAAATGACGTTTTAAAGAATGGTCGAAGACTGCTCACGATTAGGAATGCTTCGCAATGAGGATATACGCTTACAGTCTCCCTATTGTTTGGAAAAGGAAACATGTTCTTTGCGTCGAGGAGGAGTGTATACAAAAAACCGTATGTTTTTTACGATGGTCGTAATGTAGGAAAGCCCAGAAAACGATGGTCTAATTTTTAATTCAACTTAAAATATTTATAAATAATAACGATTTAAATTCACAATACATATAAGGCTTCTGAACCGGAACAGGTCTCTTCACGTACTTCAGAATAAGTAGAAGAAGAAGACGAACGAAGAAGATACTACTTTATGGATCCGTAACTGCCTAAGGCATTCTTAGGTTCAAAGAAGAAGAAGAAGTGAAACCTGCAAGTAGTACGTGTTAAGTGAAAACAAATCTCCTCGCACGTCGCTGCTACTACGTTAGTTGCGTTATCAGTGAATTATCAGTTGCTATTTTTTCTGTCCGGTCACTCAGTCAATCTTTCGACTGTTCGCAAACTTGTGTATACCAGTCTGACGGGGTTCAAGTAGCGGCCGACCAGTCCGTCACTGCGATCCGTCCATGCACGCACCTGTACACACAAGTGCCGCGCGGCGCGGCTGCCGTTTCTCCCAACAACAACAATATCCGGATTTCCCTGCACGGCGTCAGGGCCCGTCTAGACTGCAGTGAAATCGTTACGGCGTCGCGCTCTCCTACATGATTGGATAAAAAAGTAAACGCGCACACACACGTTCCGACGACAACACTTGTTAATGATGAATTTACGAGCCAATTACACAAAGGAACATTAATACCGCGTAAGTGCGGACGCGCGTTTCTCTCTCTACAATACTCCACACACGACGCGGAAAACTGTCCGCTCGTAAACCCGTCCGGTACAGTGTGATAAAGCGGAAGAGATTCGCTTCGAACACCTTGTTTTTCACATTTCGAAACTTTACTGTCGCCTTTTTCGTAGTTTCTAAAACAAATTATTGGTTTTCGATGATTATTGGTTACTTATCAAATTCTCACCAAAAAGGAACAAAATTTATTAAAATCTCTCAATTGTTCCAAACTGAATGTAGCCTACATTTACAGCCACGAAAACCTGAAGCTTTTTTTTTAATGTCTCTTAAGTCATTTAATTACAGTAGCTTCTATGGAAGTTACTCGATTATTTACGTGCTGATGACCGAGGATTTTGACGATAAAATTATTTCGCCTGCTACATTGTACTGATACGAACGGGAAGTGCAGTCACATTTTACGCGAAAACGGTTGCACCTAAAAATCGTATTGTCAAAATCATGTTTGTGTACTTTAAAAATGGTATGACACACGTATCGTCTTTACGTATTTGCAAAAAGCGATATTTTTGCAAATCGGTTTCTGTGCAAACTTCGGATGTCGGTTCATAATATCCTATAGAAACTTATTAAACTGCGGTGTTAGTGTCTTTGGTACCGTAAAATAGTATAATTAATTTAATATGAGTGCCGAAAGAGAGGAAGGCCTAGGCCATGGAGTAGACAGGCAATAAGTACTAACAATCTTATTGGACAGTCTAGTATACAGACTGGGAGACGAGACGAACATCGTCGTAGGAAGGTGGCGTAACTACTGGAGAGGGATCAATTCCTCCCAATAATTTTTAAAAATTTCATCGAAATTCCATAATCACTTAACATAGGCCTATTTCTAAGCCAGTTTCGTGTGTTAAAATAAGGCTTCTAAATAACTGTATAAATAAAAGAAATTTTAATATCTGTAAATCTGTAAATTAATAAAACTGAGTGTTCTGAATAATGACAGTCACCGAACATAGGTAAATAACGTACAAAACTGGTTGGAAACCAGGGAATGGAAAATCTTGACGAGGATTTGGGAACTGAATGTTAAAGTGATTGTGGCGGAGTCGCTATAACGATGAATTATATGAAATACGAGGTTTGATCAAAAAGTTCGTGCAGTTCTTGTTTATTTTAAAATTTATGCCTGTATTCGTCGACACTTATACTGCCCCCCTTCAAAGTAGTCTCAGTCGAATGTAATACGATTAAGCCAGCCGTTTTGCAATCTTCAAAATATTTCAAGAATCCACTTTTTGGTATAGTCTTGAGCTCACTTAACGATTTTCGTTTTACGTCTTCAAAGGTCGAGAAACGTTGTCCTTTCCTGGAAATTATCACTATTGAGAGAATGGAAGATCTCGTTGGGACACATCTGGTGAGTACAGCAGTTGCGCCCAGGCTCGTTATGACGTTTTCTTTTGCCTAGCCTGGCAAAAGTCTTAACAAGCAGTGACGTGCGTCCAGGCGCATTATCGGGCTACAATTTTCATAAATTATTCTTCCATAAATCTGGCCGTTGTCTACGAATAGCTTCGTACAAATGGCGTAAAATCTCCGAATAGTACTATTTATTTACCACTGCGCCTAGCGATGAAATTTCGTGAAACACAAAAACATAATCTTCATCTGACTACCACGATCTTCAACTCATTTACGGCAGTGTTTGAAGCTTGTAAGCCGGTTGTTCACGCACAGCAGTTTCGCCAGAAGCCTTCTGAACACGTTTACCAGGACAGAGCAGTTTGCCTCACAGTTTACACAAAATTTAATCCATGTTCTTCAATCTTGCATTGCAGAATGACAAAAAGTCGCATAATACACCTAAGGTCTACTTACTCAATTAGATGTGAAACCTAAACAATGCATCAATAGGGCCAAGATTGTAGACAATTGTCGCTAACACGTGTACCAACATCACATAAAAACATGTGATTTTATAATCGGATACTTGTAGCTGGGCAAATTGCAAAATTGCACGAACTTTTTGATCAGACCTCGTACATAAAGGGCCACCTGAAACCCAGTTTATAAAATCAACGAGGTTTAAGTGGCTAGAGAGATTGTTCGCATGTGGAAGAAAGAACAAGGAAAAAATGGTGATGTTGCAATGCGAGGAAGCAGAAGCCGTGAAAGAAATGAGGCGGACTTAAACTGAGGAATAGATGGGGTTGAAGAGATGCGAGGAAACTGGTTGTTCGAGATTGGATGCTGTTGGCTTGTAACGTGATTAATGAGCGACGTATTGTAGAGAAGGTCTCGGCCCGCGGAGGGATGTAGGGTTAAAAGTACAGAAAAGAGTAGGGAGGCGTAGCGCTAGCCACATTACCCTGCCGCTATACAATACGTAATTTTTGTTTACTTGAAGACAAGTAGCATTAATAAATCTCCTTTTGTAAGCCGACATCTCCGTTTTAAGGCATCCATGTAAAATTTGACCGAAAGCAGCAATACACAATAATGAACGTAGTCTGACCTACACTGAACCTAAATGTTGTCAAGACTGTAAAAGGGATAATTATAACTTCAAGAAGGACGTTAAAATTCCACAGTTCCTTCAAGCACTACAAGAGTCCTCCTACCTGAATTCTCTACAGTCTCTGCTGTGTTCGAACAGGCCACAACTCATTTACAAATACCAACTCACTTCGCTTAACTCTCTCTTTAACATTGCTCAGCTGATTGCGATTAAAATAAATCAGTGTTTAGGGATAGGTTTTTGTAATTTATAATAAGTATCCATTATATCATGAATAGTTTTTTAAAAAGCTATTGTAATACTCGTGTTATTCACGTAGAAGGCGGCGCGCCCCTTGTTTGCGTGTATTATAAATTCAAGCGCACAGCTACTGGGTAACAACTACGTATTGTAAACCTGACAAGCGTGACTAGTGGGATTAGACGACGATTAGTTTGTAATGTATATTTACTTATTCTAATAGGCTATAGAAAGTGATTAATGTTTTGGAATCCTGTAAACAAATCAGGCAGGCGTATCTGAAACGATGCGCAATAAATCGGAGAAACCACAAACGCGCGCACACCTTTGCCTGTAGATGTACGTACTGTGCTTTTCTGTCTTCAAGATTACACATAGAGTAGATTGACTGTTTGGATGTTCCAAGAACGGATACTTAGCACGTTACGTACTTATTTTGCTTATCAACATTAATTTCTTCCTCTTCCTCTTCTCCCTCCCCTCTCCCTCTCCCTCCCCTTCTCCTTCTTCTGCTCCTGCCCTCCTCCTCCTCCTTCTTCTTCTTCTTCTTCTTCTTCTTCTTCTTCTGCTGCCCCCTCCTCCTCCTCATCCTCCTCCTCCTCCTCCTCCATTTCAAGGTATTGGCTTACAGTCTATTCCGCCTTCACTGAGACCATCTCTTACTTGATCTAACTATATCTCGTCTTCCTTGACGTTCGTATCTTATTACTTGTTTAGGTAGTCTCATGTCTTCCATTCTCTCGATATGCTGCCTCCATTTTATTTGTCCTTCCCTTATTCTGCTGACCATAGAAAAGCCTATACATTTAACTCGGTTCTTATATCTTCATTTCGTATTTGATCTCTAAGGATGCAACATTTGGTTTCTCCTCAAGAACTTCATTTCACTCAGTTCACTTCACTTGACATTATCAAGTGACAACATTATCACTTCATTATCAACATTAATAGAAAATAGAAATTCATCTTTATTTTGTAGGTATCTCTTCAATATTTTTTGCAGGTTTTTATATAATAAAAATGTTTTCAAATAATAAATACTTCAGCAAGTTTTATTTTAATAAATTATATTATTGTATTTTCACCTGACGCACGTTTCACAGAATTATCTGTATCTTCAGAGATTTTTTTTTATGAACTGATAGGTAAAGAATTCTTTAAAGCTCTTTAAAATTTCTTTATAATCTCAGAATTCCTAAAGTAACTTCTAAAGATACAGAATAATTCTGTCAAACATGCGGCAGGTTATAATACAACAATATAATGTAATACAATAATACTTGCAGAAGTATTTATTATTTGAAAACATTTTTATTACAGATTAGAAATTATATGTAGGTATTCATTTATATAAAAGTAGGTTTTTAAACCAACAAATAAAAATAAATTTTGTAAGAGAAAATAATAAGAAATATAAATTTTAAAGTATAATTATAAATTTAGTAGAGATTTTTAAAAGTTTATTGTATATTCCTGCCTCATTTAGGCCACGTAGCCTGAGTTACTGACGCTACAGCGAACGAGGGAGAAGCCTCGATAGTGAAGGCGGGGGGATGCGAACCCCGAATTCAAAACACCTGGTCCCCCACGTTGCGGGTTATGCGACGGGTTGACTCCCCATCGGTGTAAAAATGCTTAATTACCTCGTCGGACGTTGGGCGGATTTTCGCAACGATTTGACAAACGATGACTTCGGAATCGGTGTAAGATCGCTTAGGTCTTAAGCAGCTTAGGATGAACAGCCCCTTTACTCTGGACCGATATAGATCGACGACAGTGTTTGAACAATACCAAGGGCAGCTACATGCGTCTGTTGCCCCAATGAAGAATAAGACGTATTTCTGCCGATCTTCTCACTGCGTCTATTTAAAGACCTCACTTTCCATTTATATTCCAATAACTTTTAATTCCTAAGGTTCTTTGATAAGTATACTTTTGCCCACTGGCACAGAGGATTGAATTTCATTTACCAGACCAACGTATTTTGGTCTAATCCACTAGACATCATCTGATTGTTGAATTGTCGTTCTACCTTGTCTTGATTTTTATGTGGAATTTTATTGACTTTCATTTGTCAGTGTGTTCGCCTTTCTTCCATGCACGCTAATATATTTCGTGCTGCGTTTCGGAAAGTCAGTTTGCCAGCTCGTTTGTCAACTTTCATTATAAGATAGTTCGAAAAAAGGAAAAAAGATATATATATATATACACGTGCATCTTTTGGATACTTAATGTGCATCTTTTAACTCAAAATAAGAACGTTATCATAGAGTGTATAGTTAACATTTCATTTGAATATGTAACAACGCTTGAGCCAAAGGCTTTCTGTTCCGTCTGTCTGTATGTGTAGCCTACGTACTTTTGTGTACGTAGATCCGGTCACAGTATCCTAATATTCACGACAGTAGGGCGAACGGGTCCAAAGGGGCGACGCGTGTTACAGCAGTTAGAATGGTTGCTCGATTATCGTGTGTGTGCTCCGCGCACGAACGTATGCCGTCAAGTATGCTGCGAACGGCGGGGGCGAGGGGTTGACCTTCGCACCTCGCGGGTCAGCTTATGAATTATTTCATTTTCGAATTAGTTACGAGTTTAAAGTGGTCGCTGCAGTTCTGAGGTCTGGCAATGCAATCAGTGGATTAATGTTAGAAGTTAATAGCAACCTGGCAGTGTCACGCGCCCGCGTTTACCGGCTGCGTCAAATGAATTAGTTTACGTCCTTCTAGCAACGTTTAATCATTCGGATGGTGACATCTGACTTTCGAGGCCCACGTGTTAGAATTGCATTCGTGAATGGCACGAATCGGTAGAATAATTAATATTGCTGTGATGTTTGTGACACCACCACTTTCATCACCGTTATCAACAGCATGACAAATCGTAATGACTCTCCTGTACAGTTTCGCTGAAGAGATTCGAGAAGACCCGAAAGTGAGAGTGTTGTGTCACGCTAGAAGTTGATTATGTTCTGATTTCGAAGTTGAAATAAACTTATAAGTACGATTAAGCTGTCTATCCATGGGAGATGCTGCGACTGCTAAACGCCTCCCCCCGTAATCAAGAAATATTTTTAAATTCGTGAAATAACTAAGAGCGCTAATACTTTGGTTCTAACGGTTCGGAAATACACTACAGACAATAGAAGACAATTTTGTGTGTGTGGGATCTAAAGTTTGTTCACTCTTAGCGTGAATCCTGATGTAAACAAAGCGAAGTGATACAATACAGAGGCATGTACAGTACAAAGTTAAAACTTTCTTAACAGACTCGAAGAATTATAAAATCATTTTCCTTATGTTTAGTTGTATTGATCCCAATCGTATTAAAAAATTAAAATCCATCAATTAATAATAATACCAGTTTTGAATTATTTTATTGCTATCGGAGGATTTAGTAATGCGGCCATTCATCTAACCAATCCGGTTCAAGTACAAGCACATGGGTTTGTTTACTTCAGGATCCACTCTAAGAGTGAACAAATGTTATGCGTGTATTACAGCTATCGGTGCAAGGCTTGTTGCGTGTTAGCATTCGCTCACACACATCGCTCATAGCGTTAGCTTCCATTATTTTCTCGCGCAAGGATCGCTGCAGTGTTGCCAAAAACATTATCGTATGTGCTACTCATAGGTCGATTCTCATAAAGGAAGCACTGTAGTTGTGAAAGGTTAACTCTTTGTGTTCCTAACAACTTGCGCATTGTGTACGATTTTTTTCTATCTTAGGCGAGCCTTGGAATCCCTCGTTCGAGGCTTGAGGTAAAAAACTGACGAGAGGTTATGCTGTTATATTCCACACCTCTGTATAGATCCAAAGTACCACCCACACACGACTTAATTTAGGTTGCGCCGGTGAATATAATAATGATGATGATGATGACGATGATGATGATGATACCGGACTGTGAGTAAGCGTGAACAAATAAAAAAGGCAAGAAGAAAACACTGCAGACTGTTGATCAGCTGAAACACAATCATTCGTGGTTTTGAATGTCTGGCGTTGGAGATTTTGAAAGTGTGGTGTCGCTGGTAGAACGGGTGTCTTACGTCTTACTTCAAATATGTTTAAAACTAGTACTGATACATAATTACTACTGACAGTGATATTTTCGTTTTATAGGTTTGTATTAGATTTTGTGAAAATCGCAGCTGTTAAATCAGATGGTAGACTTGTCTTCGTCAACGGTTTAACCCACCGTTAAAGTCTCTGCGATGTGAAAAAAAAAATTGTATGCATCATGATTGATTAGTCTTCAGGTCACGTGTTAACTATACATAAATTAGCATTGGTAATTGCGTACATCACTTTTCCTTTTTGTGACTTCGTTGTATATTTTCTTAAAAATTTGCGATCCGAAGACAGACTTCATCATCAGAGTTTGTAAAATCATCAGTCACGTCAAGAAAAGATCGATATGATATTAAAACATAAAACACGACCCGAAAATTAAACGTCGAGGGTCGGCAGCGCAGTGGCGCACTCTAGACCGTGTAGTGAAGTGTTGTGACAATGTTTTAAAATATTGGTATTTAAATAGTACTGTATATTCAAGATTCAGTCTTGTAGTGACTGATGTTTTACAAAATGTAATAATGAATAGTTACTTTTGAAGAGCGTTGTTTTAAATACGACGAAGTCAAAACAAAAAAGTCATCGTCATCATCATCATCATCATCATCATCTTCAGCAAGGACTAAACAAAAAATGGTGTGTTCCGATCCCAAGCAGACGAACTAGAGCTGATTACTCTAACGCTTCTTCGGACGTCCTACACCTTTCCGTCTTTTCGACTTATAATTGAATAGTTGATTGGGGATGTGGCAGTCAATCATTCAATTAAGATGTTCCAATCATTTTAGCAAATTATGCGCAATCCTACCAAGTATATTCAGTTCCTGCCGTACATCGACATTTTTTCCGATCTTGAAAGTAACTTATATCCTGCCAAGTGCTGAGAAATCTCATTTCGGCCGCTTGAATACAACTGGGCTGGGATTTCCAATTCTCAGACCCATAGAGAAGTTCTTACGTTACGTTCGGCCACGCAGAATAATCTCCAAACGACTGGAACAGCCTTGCCTTGCGCCCTCCTGCGTGCCAAGAATCACATGGGGACTCAGCGATGCGGTACTATTTATTTCCTCAGCGTAGCGATATATTTTTGTGAAAATTATATTTTAGTCACTCTTCATCTAAGTTAAATTCAGTTTTTTAATGATGAGTCTCTGCGTTTCCAATTTTTCCTAATCTCAGTTAAAATGTTCTTAATATCAGAGATTCTGCTTAATGTACTGTTAAAATTGTAATGATTTTCTTGTAAATTAGGTAAAAAATAACAGGACGTAATTCTAAAATCAACGAGTAAAGAAACACGCCTGACGTTCTGAACGGTGATGACCTTACCTACACTTCTTTATGGGTCTGAGAATTGGACGTAAATGAAATCCGAGGCCAGTGGTATTCAAACGGCTGAAATGAGATTTCTCAGACACGAGGCAGGGTATACTCTCCAAGATCGAAAAGTGAATGTCAATGTACGGCAGGAACTGAATACTATGACTCTACTTGAAAGGATCCCCCAGTATCGACTAAAATGGTTGGAACATCTTAATCGAATGGATGCCTACCGCATCCCGAAACAACTAGGGTACTGAATTATAAGCCGAAAGGACGGAGAGGTGTGGTACGTCCGAAGAAGCATTGTGTGACCAGCTATAGTCTATGTACTTGGGACCGGTACATTTTTCCATTAATCCTTGCTGGTGATGATGGTGATGACAAATATAAGTAAAGAGGAACACATTTGGCTGAGCGATAAGACCGCAGGTGACTCTGAAGACCGAGTGGAATAAGCATGAAATGGCGGAAAGAGGCGTCAGCTGTTCTTTTCAGTATTGAGTGGGGGTTGATTTGGTTAAGTACTGCATTAGCCAGCACAAGAATTTCTCAGAAGAGCTGAAGGATAATCACTGAAGAACGACACTAAAAAGAATGATTTCTTCTACGTTCTTTGGTGATTTCTCTGTATGACAACACAGAAACCCACTCATGTTGTATGTATATAGTGTTCGTGTTTTGTGTGTCTGTTCTTTATTTTATAATAAAACTTCTTATGCGCGTATTAATAATTTTCATTTATGCATACACATTTCATAGATATGTGATCTAACTCATCGTCATTATCATCATCATCATCATCAGAGTAATTAGAAACATTTATATATTGAATATAAATAATAATAAACAAATAAATATATACAAAATTAAAATGTTTCTACCTTGAGTTCGTATCTCATTGAAACGGAACATTCATTGATATGGTGCCCAGTATAGGCCAAAGTGATTGGAACATCTTAGTAATGTATGACTGCCGCATTCCCAAACATCTGTTGAATTATAAGCCGAAGGGACGGAGAGGTTTGGGAGGTTGGAGTGACCAGCTCATGGCTACGTGCTTGGGACCGGAACAAACCATTTTTGGTTTAATCCTTGCTGAAAACAATGACGATGATGACGAATAACAGAACGTGTTTGCAGGGCAAGCGAGCTTTCAATCAGCGTATTTCACTCTCGCCGTAACAACGTCAACAGCATACGTAGGCCTTCGTAACATCCTTCACATTTTGTACGCGCTGAGAAACTGCGAACACTGCCAACCGCTAATGGAGCTGACGAAATCCGCCTTTTTCTTTTTGCGTCTGCGCCTGTGAGAACTGCAACCGTATGCGCGGTCGTAAAGAGATTATTTTTATTGGGTTTCCAGTTCTTGGCGTTCGTTTGGTGACGAGACCTGTCTCCGCGGAGACTGTAAGTCGTAAAGTTATAAATTGATCGTAATTAATTAGTGTTTTCGGACTTGATTCGATTAAATAATCGTCCGTTTGTGCAAGGCGGCTAAATCGTCATTTTGCTGTGGTTGCACAACAGAGCCGTGTAATTTCATACGGGTGAATCGCTCGCCTCGGCCATTCCGTTCGTGAGCAGGCAATTTGCATATCATCTGCTCTACCGTGTGGGACGTAATTTCTTATCCGTGCCAGACGCGAGTAGAATTCTGTGTCTTTTTCTTTACCTGAAGAAGTGAACGGACCACACATCTGGTGCGCATGTGTACGAATTCAATGTGTAGAGCTTACATTTATGTATATATGTGTGCTAAATTCGGTTGCTCTTGTTCTGTATCAAAAATATCGGTATGGAGAACCATACATGACTTCCATGTTCTAAGATTTAGGCCTGTATTTAAAATCATTTTCGAAATGAAATATTTCCAAAGAAACTACTTCTTTTTTCAGCCTTAACCACAGTACTGTGGTCACTAACGTATAGGCCTACCACCTCACGTTAGCGCACTCGATTTTCACTGCTGATGGCAGTCGATGGCACTGCCGAAACGTCTGGTTTTACAGAAAACATTGGACCACGGCCAAACAGCCCGGAAAGGAATTTTAACAACAAGCTACTTCTTTGTTGCTGATAACGTAGTACACATACAAAATTACCACCTCCCCTTCAACTACCCTTTTTATTTATAGATATTTCATCTACCTTTTTACAGTGGATTATTATGACCTTCTTTTCAGGATACTTTATTTATCAAAATTAAGTACGGTACTTTACTCTTGTTAAAACATAAATCGTTGCAGGTAAACTACTCCTTCCCCTTAAACGATCTTCACCAAAATCAATAGACCTTGTGTCCTCTACAAGTCAGGCGAATATACAAAACATTATTTGATTCTGTTTCAATTTGCGGAAGTTATCGTTCGCCATAGAAAAAATTCTACACACAGAGACACACAGGCACTTTTCGGAAAATGACTTTTCTTCATGTTTTGAGGGTAGTACAATCAGAATCAGCCCTTATCTCGAACACAATTTTTTTCGCGATCACTGTACTTCCATTTCCTTACGGAACGTGGAAGTAAAAAAAAAATCTTGATGTAACTAAGACGCATAATAGAGTTATTGAAGCTGGCCTGTCATGAGAAACGTATTCGCCCTTCCTAATTGTACTAACGTGTTATTATTACTCGAACTCTCTCTGTCTGTGTGCCTTGATCTGAACGGTACCAGTCTTCCTAATCATATTCAACTCTTTATAAATTATAATGTAAACAGCTAAAAGCTGTTTGTGTAAAGTAGCCAGACGATATTCGTGTGCCTGTTGGGACTGTATGTAAATGGTGTTTGGTTTAAGTTTCTCTCTTTAATTAAGATTCCCGCTAGTATTGGTCCCAATATTTGTAATGGAATTTTACATTTAGATACCAGGTGTCGTGATGATGGCGAAGATTACGATTATGATTGTCTTGGGCTTTGTGTGGATTGTGTGTACAAAGACGAGCCTCGTGGATATCAAGTTCCCAGTTAAGTCTCGACCACATGCGTCGTAGTCGTGTCTGAGAAGGGCGGTTTGCTCTGAACAGGCCTACAGCGGGTTGTGGTAAGTCAGTTTTTGCCGAGGTCGTTTCCATGTATCGAACGGGCAAATACGGCACATGCTGAGTATGAGAGGGTTGTCTTGGACCGTTGCCACTTGTCGCTTGTGCGTAAAACTTAGTAGTAAGTTGTTTCAAGTATAGAGTGCGCTTCTCGGCCAGCGAGAACAGAATCGACAGGTACTTCAGCAGCGAGCCGAAGCAGTCTGTTGAGAACGCTTTGTATCTTCTTTTTATCTAAATCGGCAAGGTCTTTCCCAGACGGAGCCAGCGTAGCTGATGACCGGTAGCAAAAACGCACTGATTATAAATCATCTTACCTAGTTTTCGGATTGTCGCGGGGATGTGGAGTCCTGGAAACGGTTGGCCAGACGAACGCGCGTTCGCTTGGTAACCTGAGCGTAGAAACGTTAGGTGAGCCGACGATCGAATGCCTTAGTTTACCAGTGTTGTCCTTAGAACGTTTTTACTATCTGTCGTTTCACCATTTCTATAGCTTCCTCTGTCGGTAAGCCATGACTGTTCTGAAGAAGAGACTACCGTTCGTAACTTAAGCTAAGTTAGTTGTCTTTTGTGCATTCCACGTATAGATTAACCGCTTTTCCTTTTCCTGTTCAGTATTTCAGTTTTCCTACGTTATCTAAAATGAAGTGCGTTTCTGTCTTGCGACTAGGATTCCTGCGGGATTACTTTTGTTGCCGCCTAGTATTACCATTACAGTTGATTATCTTCGGGATTGTTTATGAACGGAATTTTATACTCATGGGTCTGTATTACGGGAACTATATGAATGTAACTGCTATCAGTAATTTTAAAATCGTCCGTACGTACGCGAAGCTTCAGTCACCGGCAGCTGCCGTATCGTTAGCAGGAACATTCGCTAATCAGGACAGATTCCGTCAGACACAGAAAAAAGAGTTCGATGCAGTGCCAAGATCTACTTTCATGAACAGTATGAAGTAGCCGTCAGAAACTTCATAATTTTCACCGTATAAATATCACAATTACCGCAAATTTTGATCGATCCAATGTAGGAAACGTTTGCCTATACGAACATAAGCAAGAAGATGGATTTGGCCCGAACGCTGGAAGCAAGCCCACGGAAACTTATGAGACTGAGGTGCTGAGACCTTTTTAGTCATTTTAGACTCTCTATAAGCAGGTGTCAGAAAGAAGAGAATCGAAGGGTACTTCAGCCGCGAACGAGAACGCTTTGCATCTTCGTGTTATGCACAGTGGCGAAGCGTCAGGGGAGACAAGGTAGACAGTGTCTCCCCAAATAATTCATTCATAAAATAATTAATTTTCATTTATGCATCAAGTTGAATAAGTTACTCAGAAAGGTATAAAACTTTTTAAATATCGTGCGACATGACGCGAGTGTGAGGCATGGAACCTTGCTATGCGATGCAATTGTACGCGGAGTATCAGGGTAGACGTTACTTGAAATGTCTTTGCCACCATTATAAAATGTGAATAAAATTTATGTTTTTCTGGCGATATTTTCTAATTAAGATTCATAAACGACACCAATAACAATACAGTAGCTTTTTTTGATATTTAGGCTAAATTATATAAAAATGCGTGTGTTTCAGACAGTCTTTTAGCTATTATCTGATAGAGGTAGCATTAACTATATTTACCATAGTTTTACTGGTTCATTAAGAACGTCAATAATCTTAGCAAGAGGTTGCTTTTGGTTGGTATATTTGTCTACCCAAATTATTTTTTCACGCTTCGCCACTGGTTATGCATATATCGACGAGGTGTCTCCCAGACACAGGCAGAGTAGATGATGATCGTTAAGAAAATCGCACCTCTTATAACGTGCTCTAAACAAAAATAAGCAGACGTCAGACCCCCTCCTTGTATGAATGTTTACGTTAGCCTATATTTGAATGGTCCCTTAATAGTGTTGCTTTCAATATAAAGGCCTCCTTTCGTTGTACATTTTACACGAACGTTTTGTGAAAGCGTAATAAAAACTGCCTCAGCAGTGACGGTTTCACGAAAATGAATACATTTTATAAGAATGTATAACGCTGAATGTGGACGATCAGCGGATACGTGTAATTTTAATTTATTATCATCATTATCGTTATCATTATGCTAGTCAGTAAGAAATTATCGTTTAAAGAGATAAAATTCTATACATTTCAGTAACGCTGGTTAATACCGGACCTATGATTTGAATGTATAATGAATATTACAGTAGGCCATGAGAGAAGTAATTTTATGGTAGGCCGATAAAAATGATGTGCGTGTGTGTGAGATAAGGCGGTAGCACGGCGACCAATAGGCAAAGCCGCGCCGCTCACCATTACCATAGTAAGTTGTGCGGTCAGTAATAGCTAATAACACCTCTGTTGTCATGCATTATGTATGTGAACAGAGATGAAGGCTGATGCCCCTTTTTTTTACACCGCTGTTAGTCAATCTGTTTGTGTCGTTAAAACAAATTTGAAAGAAGAAAACCGTTCGTCTATATTAGTTGACAAGCCTCTTATCGGCCAACGTCGGAGCGCGAGCTTTCTGTATACTTCCCCTCGCGACCGCAAGATGCAAAGCCATGTCTAAGAGTTTTGTTTCCAGATGTTTTCCTTTCTTCCAGATTCTTTTTTGTTTACTTCATATAATTAGATTAACTGGCTAAAAGTGATACGTGTTGTGACAGGAAAGAATTTCTCGAGTGACCAATTAGGAGGCAAAAAGTAAACCCAAGAAGGATGTTTTACTCCTCCATACCTGACACGCCTGTCCCACATTGATCGTCTCCAGATCCAACCATCACACACTTCATAGTTCGCGCTCAATTTCCTCGCATGCGGTTAAAACACGCGCGCGCAATTTGTGTTATTCACTTCAAGTTCTTCATTTCGATTGTTTTATTACGTTTAATTTTTAATTACTTAGAACCCGCGGGGGATTTCCGATTAGACAGATTAGGCAGCTGCCTAGGGCCGCAGCGCTGGGAGGGGGCCTCACGGGAATTTGTTGTGGATAAATTAAATTATTTAATACGGAAAATAAATAGGGTTACATATACCAAAACATTGAATTTTGATAAACATTTTTTACATCATGTCGCTAAGTCCATTAAAACGGGCTGTTTCTCCTTGAAAATTGTAGATTTAGATTTATCGATTGGATATTAAAATACTGGACTATTAAAACAAGTTCCTTGATGTGAAATAATGTTTAGCTTTCTAAATAAACATAAGTGACTATTTAATTTTTGTTTTAGTTTTATTACTCGTAGTCATAAAATAGTATTGATTTGTAACTGAGGAAAAGACACATCTTCGATTTATGATTAATTTCTTACTAATTAATTAATTTTGTTGTGTTGTCCTTAATTTATTTTAAATGATCATGTACAAAGTTTCACAAACGTTTTCTAACATAAAGTGCATTTTAAAACAAATCATTCTCAAACACATTTTACTGACATGAAAGATGAAATGAAAAGATAGTCACAAGGAGACGAGAGATACAGAAATATTTGAATGTGTGTTAAAATGGGATAATAAATTTTCCTGTTATAAAGAGAGGCTTCAGGGAATGAACTGCCAGAGCCGCACAATCTCAAAATTCGCCACTGCTTAGAACTAAAGACTACGTAGAAAATATTTAAAAATTAAAGGTCCAATATTAAACTCGTCCGTCAGGTACAAATTTATATATTAGTAAAAACTACATAGTACACCTAATCGAGACAAATAAGCTGAGAATTGGACAAACTATCCAACAATTCCATCGTAAATTATGAATGAGACTAGGCAAAGCAACGTATGAAAAAAGTCTATTGTGTATCACAAACCAGTAAACAAGGAAACAAACCACAATTGAAGTTTTCCTATACCAACTACATTAGGGTGCCAGTGGGAGGCCAGTATAGGATAAACGTGAGAGACGGTGCAGGTGCGTGTGAAAGTAAGAGGTACCCTATATTGATTGTCTCTGTGTGTGAATGAGTATGTATGTATATAATATATGTATTATGTGTGTGTGTGTGTGCGCGCGCGCGCGGGCGCGGGCGCGGGCGCGCGCCGTATATAACGGTACATGTGGAAATTGAGCGTGAAATGCTAGAGCAGAAGGGGGCAAAGAAAGAGGGAAAGAGACGGGGAGGTTGTGTACGTATGTTGATTTGTGCATGAGTCAATGTGTGCGTGTGTGTGATTTCAACAATGACTATATTCAAAATTAACGCCTCAGTACATAAGGAACTGGATCTTTTTGTTCCAAAAGTGTGCAGTCTGATGTCAAAATACTTGCAGATACAGAAGACTCTGTAAAACTGTACGCTTATACGTACCTTTTTAAGTATCAGTTTTAAACCAGGCCTGTTGTTCACTCGAAGAACACTTTCTGCCCCCACACGTACTATTTTTTTGGCAAATCAACTTTATTTGCCCCGCTTTCCCTTCGCTTTAGATCACAATGAATACATGTTAAATTTTTGTTTGATACATACCATAAACGGGTAGTGTATATTTTAAATTGTAAGTGAATATTATTAAAAGAACAATGAACTGACAAACACAAATATGGTTTCACACTTATTTGTATGTCAATAAACTTATTGTGTTGATAACTGCAAACGGTATTTACACTTTCATTCATTCATATGATTTACACTTTAGCCCTTTAATGAATGGTCCAAATTACCCCCCCCCCAAACAAAGTCAACTCTTCCTCACAACTCCAAAATTGCTAGCTGATACACACTGATTGAATTATTTAATTCTTCGTATTGTGCTAGTGCAGTGAAAACCTTCTGCAGCCCTATGGTTTCAAAATGAATGTGTATTTTCTTAGACTTAATTACCCAGTATAGACGATATGTAATTTTGTACCGTTCGAAAACGTAAAATTTTGTCAGTATATTGCAGTAAAGTGTACGGGACCCGTTCTATACGATACGTCCATAATTTGTGTCTTTTGAATCCAACGAAGAAGCCCGCCCACGCACGCGTATATACGTGTTTGTATGTGTGTTTAGAATGCAACACGAGGTATCAATCGTGTGCGCAGCGGCGCGTTGTCGTGGCGTGTGTACCAATATATCACACCGGATGGAAATTACAGTGATTATTTAGAGTTATGCGTAACGGTGCTTTGTCATTTGCGCTGTCTGTGTGTGTCATTGTGTCGACATACAGGGCAGCCTATACTGTTTGTACACCAGCCATGGAGTTTACTGTCATACCAACCTCTACTTGTCACTCGTGGGTATCGATACCAGTGGCGTAACTAGGAGATGCACCTAGTGCGGGGGGGATGAGACTAGCTCGAAGGTTGGACCCCCCACTCCCAACTTTCCTCAGGAAAATGACATATCCGAGATTCGTCCCATATAATTATTTTCACAATTTCTTCTTCTTCTTCTTCTTCTTCTTCTTCTTCTTCTTCTTCTTCTTCTTCTTCTTCTTCTTCTTCTTCTTCTTCTTCTTTAACTTCGTTCTTAGGACTGTGTCCTGTTCTATAACAATGGCCCTACATGCTGTCACTCCATCACTTCCTTGGCTCACCAATGCTCCTCTTGGTGTTTGGTTGGCTATCTCTTGCCTTTTCCAGTAGCCTTGTATCATCCATTCTTGATATAATGTTCATTCCATATCCTTCTTCTTTCCGCAATTCAAGAATTATTATCTGTTACATTACACGTTTCTCTTATAGTATTATAGTAAATGATTACCTTGTATGCGGTCCGCCGTTTGACTTCTCGAACTTGTTTAACGTTACGCGTTTCAAGGCGTATGCCTCATCATCAGACGTTTAAAAAACCAAAAACACACATATCACACAAAACTGCGTTTGTCAAGAAATAAAATTGCAGAAACAAGCATATTATGTGCACGTGTTGTAGGGTGCGCACCCGTTCAGGTATTGTCTGCTACTCTAAGTCACACGGCGGACCGCATACAAGGTAATCATTTACTATAATATAAAAGTGACTCGGATACCATTACGAAACATGAATCTTATAGTATTGTTGGGCAACCTATCGTACCTAGGTTGTCTTTGCTAGTTCCCCCCTCCCCCCGTAATGTAGTCATTTCTATAGTTTGTCGTTTTCTTTGAGTTGTTGCTGTACTGTATCTGGATTGTTCTCTGGTGCGTAGGATATTACTGGATGTATTGTGCTTTGATAAACCCTAGTTTTTGCTTCCGTGAGGTATTTATTATTCCATACAACGTTATTCTTGCATCCAGCAATTCTTCTTTTGTAGAATTGATGTTCTATTTCTTCATCTGCCGTATTGTTACTTGTAAGCCTTGTTCCTAAGTGTTCTATGCATTACTTGTTCTATTATTCTGTCATTTATCACAAGCTTACACCTTAATGGGTCATGTGAAATTGTAATTGATGTCGTTTTCTCTTCCGCTATCTTCACGTTGTGTTTCTGGCATGCTCTGTTAAAATTGTACAAAGTCTTTGTAACTTATTATCGTTTTCCGCTATTAGAATAACGTCGTCTGCATAACATATAATATTAAACACATTTCTACCCGTCCTATATCCTCTCATATGCTTTACCTCCTTCATAATTTCATCCATAACTACATCGAAGAGTATCAGACTTAGTGGATCCCCCTGCCATATTCCTTTTGTATCTGATGATTCGCCATTGTCTTTTACTCTCATTGAAGTGTTCGTACAGTTCTCTTTTATTAGCTTTGAAATGTCGATTGGGACTCGTTGTTGTGAAATCTTTAACACGTTCGACACTCGGACCCTATGAAATGCCTTCTCGAGATCTATCAGACACATAAAAGCTGGTTTTCGGAACTCAGTTGCCTTTCCTTTTATTTGTTGAATTACAAAATGTATCACAACATTGTTTATAAGCTTTATTTTGATATGCGTCTTGCAAATCGATACACGTTAAGTAATTATGGAATGTCACTGATATTTTTAGTAGCTTTGAGGGGGGATTGATCTCCTTGACCCCCTCCCCTTGTAGTTACGCCACTGACGGGTATCGTCTTTTCGTAACACTCTGACCTTCCGGCATAACTTACCTTTCATTATTATCCCTTCCTTAACAGTCTTTGAGAGAAGTTGTCGGTTTTTCCATGGAAGTTCAACCCATTCCATTTGTACCGAATGAACCGTGTAACAAGAAACGTCACGGTCAGTAAAACTGCTCTGCCTTCTATCCCGTGACTCGTGCTCCACAATATTGTGTTACAGAACACGTTACCGATCAGGTTACCTTTTTTAATTACCGTATCTAGTATACGAACTTGCATTTTCTTAAGGTTTTTTTTTTATTTAACTAGTTACACACTATCTAGCAATTATATTCCAATACATAAGTTAACAGTGTGTAGGATAAGCTCCCACTGGAGCATTCCTCAGTACAGTTACACTTTGTTCATGTGCTGAGAATCACTATACATATTTAGTTCACTAGTTCAAATGGTTTCTGTCTCTGCAATCGTCGAACAAGTCCACCGTTATCAAGCAGTTGTAGCAGTTCAATGTTTACTTCTTCATGAAATCTTCTTTCATGTTTATCCGCAACCCGTTTAATATCGTCAGCAACAGTAGGCATTTTCAAGTCCCGTTAATTGTCATCATTTATTACGTACCATGGTTCATCAACAATAGGCTACTGCGAAGAACCTTATTTTGAAAAGTCTGAATTATTTTAATATTAGATTTCTTAGTACATCCCCAAAGCTGTACACCGTATACCTAAACTGGTTTCAAGACTTGTTTGTACAACAACAGCTGTTATGCAGCGACAGCTCAGAGCGTCTTCCTAGCAGCCACCACTTTTTCTTCAATTTTTATCCAAGTACTTCCTGTTTCTTCACAACACGTTCTTTTAATTTGAATATGAAATAAAATATAAAAGATGTTGAAAATCAAATCTACGTTTAACTATCGTCCTGGGACGATTGATAGAACCTGGTGTTTGGTTCTGCTTTTTTTGTTTTCGAGACCATGAGACTTTAGCCAGCGACTGGAGACCTCTGTTAGTGAATCCTACATCTACAATTTAGCAAGCAGTGAATTCGCTTTGTGTCTAACCAATAAAACTCGAGTTACATTCCCCAGTGAAAACGAATTATTCAAATTACAAAACAGGTTAACCAGTTAACGTGCAAAAGGTTAATATTATAATTACGAATATAATTACGTTGTTGCGCGTGTCAACGACTGTAAACGTCTTTAAAACGCAACGAGTCGTGTGTGTACAAAGTAAATGATATTTAGTTTGCGTTTGGATCGCGTCCAACACCGGTTATGATGTAAGCTTACGTGTTTCAGACTCGTGTATGATGAACGTCCGTCTGCCTAGCTGCTGTTTTTTGCATCCGAGTGCGTTTGCATACTAGTTCTGCAGCCAATCGATCCTTCGCTAACTTTAATTTAATTCAGTTTCGAAAACACCCTGTAGTCTTTAATCTCTGTCTGTCTGTCTCCCTCTATCTCTCCCCCTTCCACCTGTCCTTCTGTATCCCTATTTTATTCTTTGTTCCCTGTGTCTCGCTATCTATGTATTCTTTGCTTGGATACAATATTTGTGTACATTCAGTAGTTTTGCTTGAATCAGTCTATCATTCCCCGTAGTACAAAGGTTTAAAAATTATAAACACTTGGTACGTTTCACAGACTTTTATTTAACTCTGACAGCTGTTCGACCTCTTAAGCCATTGTCAAAGAGATGAATGTATAATGACCTCTTCATTCGTCTCTTTGACAAAGGCTTAAGAGGTCGAAACAGCTGTCACAGTTAAATAAAAGTCTGTGAAACGTACCAAGTGTTTATATATTTTTAAAAACCTTTGTATTAATATGTTTCATCAAGTGCCCAACGAGTCATCAGTTATCATGTTTCCCCGTAGTACTGGAGGAAGTAAATGGTTACATTGCTTACAATTCGGTGATTATATAATGCTCTTATCGGATGGGACAAAAAACCGTACAAATAATGTTACAAAATCGGAATTTGCGTTAGACCTTTAGGGAATGAAAAAAAATTATGAAAAACGAATATTAAGTGCTGCATTTGCTACCAAAGCAATTAGCAGTCTTGCTGTCCGGCACTTCGTAATTAATGGCTTCGGGTCCTTCGACTGCAATGGAGACTTTAGATGTTGATCATTCATTCATTTCCTTACTACAGTGGCACAGAAGATGTATTTTGTTGATTGTCAAGTAGCAGATCGCCATCGGCATACTGCTCTTAAAGTAAATGAGACCATGCCTGAACGTGTTGCTCGTCAAGTTGCAGATAGCCATCGGTACAGGGAGAATGCTAATTCAGTGGAGACAATCATTGCCTGCAGAAAGTCTGAATTTTGAAGCTGTTGTTTTGCGTGGAAGGTCTGAAATTGCTTCTTGGTTCTTGTAGAGAAGCTTCCATTTCTTTGCTGCTTTAGTCCTTAGTATTTGTTGCCTGAATTATATGACGTTAAAAAACAAGACGATTTGAGAAGCATAAGTAAGGAGCACTGTTTGTATGGAGTATAATTGACAGAAGGGTCGAGCATATTGGACACATTCTGCTTCCGAAGGACTACTGAACTGAACTTGGCAAGCCAGGAAAGAGTTGAAGCGATGGACCTATACCTAGGTTACAATAATAGTTTATGTTAATCAAATCATGGTAGATTTTAAACGCGTAACACGTGAAATGATGAAGATGAAAACACAAGAACTATCAGGGTGAATTCTATTGCAAACAAGTTGTGCAGTAGCGCGATAATTTTACTTTATAGGTTGGCTAATCTGCTTCTTACTTTTGTTCTATTCTGATTACTCATGTCAAAGCTCAGTACGTCAAAAACGCTAGTAGCGGCGGTCGGCTCGCCTCCAGCCTTACTGCCTTTAAATACTTGTACTAAAGTATTTTATTTCCGCGTGCTATCGCGGGTCGTATTCTTTACGACCTTTACGTAGGCCTTAGGCCACACTTCATATGGCCCATTAGGCCCCTTCATCGTATTTAAAAATTTTGATACGTTCTATACGTCATGCTCATTAGCCAACCTTTCATTCAAAAGTAACTGCTAACTACATATTTAATGTAATTTTGAACTTCAAATAAATGAATTAAATACAATCCACACTCTTCATCATTTCTGCTTTCTGGTGATTCATCTAAGAACGAATTTACACAAGCTACAGGCTTTTACTAAACATTTTTTGGTCCACGCGGACCGGATTCTGTACATTTTTTGGCCCTCACGGGCCGGATCACTCATCTCATTAACCATTTTTTGGTCACTCCGGACCTGGATTTTCGATGCATCATTACTATTTAATATTTTTTTGCCACTATTTCTGGCCATCACGGGCGAATTAGCATATCCGCTGATACGACCGTGGCGTGATTTCCATCGGCATTTCGCTCGTCACCTTTGAGCCTCCTGACAACATCTTCGCAAGAGCCTGCTAGCTACAGTGCTTCAAACAAGGCAGTCATCTCCGAGCTGTGTTTGCCATCTTCTCCAAGGCGTCGACGCTGCAGGACATCGCCTACAAGGTATCACCTCAATAACAGCGTAACAAGGTGCGTACAATGGCTGAAGAAGGCCTCAAAGTGTTAACCAGAAAGAGAAGCGGCTTAAAGTCCGCAATAGTGCGAATACAATCTGCCGTAAATAACTTTGAGATAACTTCAAACACAAAACATTTTTTAACGGTAAGGCTAGAAAGTCTGAAAAGCTTGGCGTCGAAGTACGACGAGGTGCAGTCTGAAATAGAACTTATTAGTAAAGACACGAGTGCGGCTCAAGAAGACCGAGTTGAGGTCGAAGAAATGCTATATTCGACTGAAGCAAATATTTTGCAATTACTTGATACATTTAATGTTCAGACTGTACCTCCCGTATTATCGACGCACATGCAATTAAAACCAATAAGTTTGCCTTGCTTCTCAGGCAACATATTGGAATGGCAGCATTTTCATTCAATTTTTACGGACTTAGTGCATACAAGATCCGATTTAACGCCAGTGCAGAAGTTACATTATTTACATTCTTCTTTAAAAAATGAACCTTTAGATTTAATTAAGTCACTACCCATCTGTAAGGAAAATTATTCAATAGCGTTGAGTTTGCTGTCCGAAAGGTATGACAACAAGCTCATACTAGCCAAATACTATGTTCAAAACTTACTTCAAGTCAAGTCGACAATTAAGGACTCTGTCCAAAGTTTGGCAGAATTCACAAACACCATAACGTCTTCCGTTAATTCACTGGTGGCAATGCAGCTGTCAGTGAATTCATTTGAATTTATTATTATACAATTACTATCAACTAAACTCGACCCTATTAAGACTACCTAATTTAAGACTTAACAATAAATATGATAAATATAAATCAAGAAACACTGCTGGCAGTACTACATTTAAGAGTTATCACTCAGCGGCAAGCAATTATTCATGTTTGTGTTGCAAATCTAATCACCCGCTTTATTCATGTGATAAATTTCGTACATTAAGCACCGCTGAGCGGGGACAATTTGTAGCAAGTCATAAATGTTGTATCAATTGTCTTAGATCAGATCATCTTGTATCTATACTTTGTTCACCGAGTGTTTGCAGAAAATATTTCACGCGAATGACATTGACGAGGGTCGGATTCTATTGTTATCGGTAACATTCCAACGCCCGTTTCACAGCAGTCCGCCAACTCATATTTCCTGTTCGTCACGTTCTGTAGGTACTGTGCGTAATCTACTGAAGATCAGTTTCTTCCCTGTTTTCACCGTTGAATAACGTGTCATTTGGGTCTGTTTTTACTGTTTAGTTATTATTAATAGCTTGGACTAAAACTGTACAATATGGAGACTCTTTCCCCAATAGCAAGGAACAAACGCGGCAAAGTTGTACATAGTGCTAAGAGATTGTGTATAGTGAATAATTTTAAACATTTAAGTACAGAGAATCCTACCATAAAAAAGGACAAGGCCATGGAAAAAGTTGCTGAAATGACCGGTGTTAGCAAGCGGAGTGTTTATAGTGTTATTAATGTATATTTGAAAAACAAAACGTTAGGCTTGAGTTCACCAAAAAATAAAAAGTCTAGAGTAGCGGCAGTAGATAAATTGGACGAATTTACAAAATGTGCTATTAGGAGAAAAGTTCACGAATTTTTTTTCAAAAATGAACAACCGACAATAAATAAAATTTTGAGTGCAGTTAACAACGATAAAGACGTACCGGATTTCAAACGGTCTACGCTATATAAACTGTTAAAATCATTGAATTTTAAATTTCATGAAAGAAGACGTAACATGTTTATCTGTGACAGGGATGATATAGTTGTATGGCGACGAAATTACCTACGCAAAATTAAACAGTTTCGTGAAGAAGGCCGTAAAATTTACTATCAAGACGAAACTTGGGTAAATGCAGGCCATGTCAAAAATAAGGTTTGGCAAGATAAAACTATTAAGTCGCCGAAAGATGCGTTTTTGAAAGGTCTGTCGACAGGACTACGAAGTCCGAAGGGGAAAGGGAGCCGCCTGATAGTTGTGCATATGGGTTGTGAAGAGGGCTTTTTGAAAGATGGATTAATGGTGTTCCAATCAAAGTCTACTGCTGACTATCACGAAGAAATGACCGGGAATGTATTTGAAGATTACTTTCGAGAACTCCTACCTTCCCTGGAAGATAACTCTGTTGTGGTGTTAGATAACGCACCATATCATTCAGTAAAGTGTGAGAAAATTCCGAACATGTCGTGGAAAAAAAATGAAATAGCAAATTGGTTAAAACAAAAAGGTTTTAATGCTGATAGTAGTTATCTAAAGAAAGAACTTCTTTATATAGTAGAACAAGAAAAAGGAAGTTACGACAAATATGTTATTGATGAGATGGCCAAGAAGGAAAACAAGACAGTATTGAGATTACTGTGAACCCCCCTATCACTGTGAGTTAAATCCCATCGAGTTGATCTGGGCTCAAGTGAAAAATCATGTTGCGGTTAACAACACAACATTAAGCTTGCAGATGTAAAACGGCTGTTGGAAGAAGGGGTGGAAAAAGTAACTGAAGAAGACTGGAAGAAGTGTATAGAGCACGTAAAGAAAGAAGAGGCGAAACTGTGGGAATTGGACAACTTAATAGAAGAAATGGAGGAGAGTGGCCCTTTGATTATAAATGTTGGTAATGATGACACTAGCAGTGACTCCGACTTAGCTATGGAATTGGAATAAACGTAGTTTCCATTGTTGTAAATAGCCCAATGTACGTACATACTGTAGTAGATAGGCTGATGTAAATATTGTAGTAAATGGCATGTTAGTATTATCATAGCAAATAGGCTTATTTTATAATTAATTTCATTGTAGATTTTAGTATTGTGATAGCAAATGGGCCTGCCTATGTTATAATTTTAGTCCGGGGTTCTCCGTACCACAGGTTTATGTGATCTAGGCCTGTGGAAGCCTCTTTCCCCTAGCATAAAAAGAGTGATCTCCGACAAGGTGGAGGGGTTGACGTTTCCATCGGAGGCTTATTAATACTAACGTCCAGCGATCACAAAACATCAATTTATTAGACGCTCGGTAGCCCGTGCGCCCCCCGCACGTCCGCCTGTGAACCGGCCTCTACCATTCGCCAGTGTCGTAATAGGCCAACATTTTCTGCAAACACTCGTTGAACGAAGTATAGCTGTACGAATAAGCAGGTGTGTAAGATCTGTTCAAAACGACACCACACATTGTTGCACGCGAACAACGTGCCGAACTCAATAGCTTCCAGTAGTAACTATTGTTCGCTCAAATTACAATCCATGAACAATGTTCTTTTATCAACCGCAGTTGTATTTGTCATTGACCAGGCTGGCAACAGACATAGGGCGCGAGAGTTCTTCTGGACGCCGGGTCACAAATAAATTTTTGCACAAAATCATTTGCAAGGAAATTACAGCTTAATTTAACTAAATCCAACATACCAATTACGGGCATAAACAATACAGCGTGTTACGCAACTGATCTTGCGTCTATACGCATTATTTCTCGTTATCAGAGATATAGCTTCGAGGCGAAATGTGCTATCTTATCTACGTTAACTCACAATCTGCCTGCAAATTCGTTTGACATAAATCAATTCCACATTCCGAGCAACATTTTTCTGGCTGACCCAGATTTTAACATATCGTCGCAAATCGACATACTCTTAGGGGCACAATTTTACCTGGACTTGATCTTAGCTAATAAATACATACGCGGCCCTAATTTTCCCATCATTCAGGAAACAGAGCTAGGCTACATTTTGGCTGGCAACTTGCCCAAACACTGCCGCAACGAGGGTCCTGCTGTTTCGTTCCTAGCTAGGTACAACGACAGTCAAATTCTGCAGTCTCTCGAAAGATTTTGGGAAGCAGAAACTATCCCTGACAACACCCCTGATAACGAATCAGCCTGTGAAGAGCATTTCGTGCGCTCTACCCAGCGCAACCACGAGGGTAGATTCGTGGTTTCACTTCCATTTAAGCCCGATGTTGCGGTTTGGAAGCTCTTGAAGAATCGCGAGTTATTCCAAAGACGCTAATAAGGAAAGCTGGATTGTTTGTTAGAAAGAAGTGGACTGTATTTGAGATATTGAACATGCGTTTATTGAATAATTTGGTTTGTTAGTTACGATCGGCACGTGCGGAAGCATTTGAGGCGATAATGCCCGAGATTAATTTTGAATGAAATCGTGGTCCATTGCAGATGGACGCAGGTAGACGATTAAAGTGAAATGTTATAAATGCATGCTGTATAATAGCCAAAAGCCGCGGCTGTAAGAGAAGTGTTTAACGAGAGTTGCGCTCGGAGTCGTGTTATGAACTAAACTAATACTGGCTTGCAGTCGGCTAGGCTGGCCGATTGCAAGGTTTGATAAAAGCGTGACGTCATCCGCGCGTGCCGTGCAATGTTAGTAGGCTGCTTACAACTGACAAAACAGTACAAAGTTTAAACATACTGCCCGCCAAAATCGGGACGATTTTGTACATTAACGGTTAAATTGAACAATATAATAATTAGACTTACATGTCGTAAGCGATACAATAATTGGCGCACTGGCCAGAGAGCAATGACATAATGGACATAATATAAATTCAATTAACAATCACCAAGCATACAATAAATTGATAACACCATAAAAATACAATAATTTCCCCATGATATTGACATAACAACCCCAATGAATTTCATAATGTTTTGACCCTTAGAAAATACAATACATATATAGAATAATTGCCACTATAACTGACACTTGTGGTTCTCAGAATTTGAATCACACAAACACATTAACGATACACAACATTCATAATAATTGATAGTACATATGAGACACAGTCACTATTTCTGTAATAGCTAGCGACACTTAACAATGTTACAATGCTTATGATACAATTGACTTATATGCTCGCCCCGGGGAATGTCCCGGGCGTGTTCCATGTAATGTGACACGCGCACACCCATGCATACACACACACACACACACACACACACACACACCGTAAGGCACGCAAACGACTAGCTTGTTGCCACCGGAAGGGGGCATAATTTGTGGATGGGTCGGCGTAAGATACCTGGCGCGGTGCGTACTTCTGCGACGCGTACTAAGGAATCTTGACCCGGAAAAACATTGGTAATTACCCCACGCTTCCATTCTAGAGGGGGGGAATTGTCATCCAAAATGAGGACAAGTTGTCCGACCTTCAAATTTTTAAATGGGGTGCGCCATTTGTTGCGCTGCTGCAGCTGGTGCAGATAATCCCTAGACCACCGTTTCCAGATGGTCTGCGTAAATTTTTGGAGCAGAAGCCATCTGCCCAAATGAGTATTATTGCCTTGTGTATAGTCGGGTTCCGGAAGTGCCGTCAGTGGAGCACCGACCAAAAAATGAGCGGGTGTTAAGGGTTCAGGGTCTCTAGCATCGTCGGACACGGCGCATAACGGGCGTGAATTAAGGCAGGCCTCAATTTGAGAAAGAAGGGTAGAATATTCCTCAAAATTCAAAATCGTACCGCCAATTACGCGACGTAAATGGAATTTAACACTCCTTACACCACTTTCCCACAAACCACCGAAATGAGGGGCTGAAGGGGGGATAAAGGACCATTTGATGCCGTGGAGACCGCAAAACTCCAGAGAAGATTGTTCAACTTCCTTGGAGGTTAAAAATTTGTACCAATCATGCAACGTGTGGTTGGCACGACGAAAATTCGTGCCATTATCCGAAAATATTTGCGCGGGAATACCTCTGCGCGATATGAACCTTTTTAAAGCCGCTATAAAGGCGTTGGAAGTAAGATCCGACACCAATTCTAAATGGATGGCCCTAGTACACATGCATATAAATAGAGCGATATATGCCTTGGTCGTGGACTTAGAGCGCTGCCCGCCATGGCGCAAAAACACCGGACCTGCGTAATCCACGGCCGACTGTGAGAATGGCCTTGACGGCGTGACCCTAGAAGAGGGTAATTGACCGAGTAATTGATTCGCGCCTTTAGCCCGGAAACGAAAACAAGTGACACACTTATGTATCACTGAGCGGATATAGGACTTATCGTGTATGATCCAATACTTACGCCTAAGCGAAGCTTGAGTTGATTGCACTCCAGCGTGCAACAAACGGATGTGTTCGTATTCAATTATTAATCTCGTGAGATGAGAGTGCGGGTGTAAAATTATTTGGTGTTTAGTCTCGTAGCTAAGTGGGGAGAATTGCAAGCGTCCACCCACTCTTAAAATGCCTGATTTATCCAGGAATGGGTTGAGAGCAAGAATTTTACTACTGCGTGGAAGGCACCGGTGTGCCTCAAGTTCCCTAACCTCTACGTCGAAATGCAACTTCTGAGATTGCCGGACAAAAACCAAGAGCGTGTCAGACAATTCTTGAGCCGACAAAAAGGACGTGTCTCTTTCAACCACCGCGAGCCTAGAATTGCGAAGAAATCGACGGCAGTATGCGAAGACGCGAATAAGCCTCGTAAGAGATGAATAGTTTTCAATGTAACTATGTGTTGAGGACGCGACAATTAGTGAGGTTTGAGCCTGCTTGTGACGCTCCTCTTCAATGTCGGGAAAGGTACAGGGAGTATTAATGTCGAACGCGCTGACCGGCCATGAGGCCGCATCACGAGCCAACCAGGAGGGACCATGCATTTGGTTCATTGAGCATGACAGTGCAGACTACGAGGGAGGCAACCGCGCGATAAAACGTCGGCAGGGTTGTCATTCGATACTACATGACGCCAAGTTCCCCTGCTGCTAACAAGACGCTGTATTTCTGCGACACGGTTAGCCACAAATACCTTCCAGCGGGAAGATTGCTGATGTATCCAGTACAACGCTATCATCGAATCCGAATAAAGATATAATCCGTCAAAATTGTAATCGACGGCATTTAAAACCTTGGACGTTAATTGAGCCAACAATAAACAAGCACAAAGTTCAAGTCTAGGAAGCGTTATCTGTTTCAGCGGAGCGACCCTAGATTTGGCACACAACAAGTTTGATGATATGGCGCCGTTCGAATAGACCGCCCGCACATAAATGCAACACGCGTAACCTTTAACCGAAGCGTCGGCGAATCCGTGCAGCTGCAATGAACTAACTGGGCAACTGTTCGAACTCTTAACCGACCTCGTAATCTCAAAATGAGTGTCGGAGACTAATTGGGTGTATAATTCCGACCATTGATTGGCTAGTGACCCGGACAAGGGTTCGTCCCAATCAGTGCCCGCCAACCACAACTGCTGCACGAAATGCTTGCAGCAAAATGTGATGGGAGCAATTAGACCTAGTGGATCATAGATCCCGGCAATGATTGATAACACGCTTCTCTTGTTGAGAACGGTTAGATTGTCATCACCCCTAACGGTGTACAAAAAGTTATCCCCCTCAACATTCCACTGTATGCCCAAGGTACGCACGTTTTGACCCTTGCTGAAGTCACGGGTTACTTGGGCGCGAAGAGTCATAATGTTATGGTGGTTAGAGAACCATTTGTGTAACGAAAAACCATACCTCCTCAACAACTTCTCGATCTCGCCTTTCATTTCAGCTAAGCTGTTCGGATCATCCGAACCCGTTATGAGATCGTCTACGTAAAAGTCATTTGCTATGGCCTTAGCAGCGGTAGGGTAGTCGGCTTTATTTTCATATGCTATTTGAGCCAGACAACGCGTAGCAAGGAAGGAGGCACTAGCAGTGCCATATGTAACCGTCCTTAACGCGTAATGTCGCAATTCCTTATGCGGTGCATCACGCCAAACAATGCGTTGCAAGTTTGAATCCTTAGGATTAACAATGATCTGGCGATACATCTTTTCAATGTCCGCAATAAGTACGTATCGGTGGGTGCGGAACCGAACCATTATCGAAAACAGATCCTGCTGGATCGTAGGACCGACCATTAAAGTGTCGTTAAGGGACAAATTATTGGTGGTTTTAGCGGATGCGTCAAATACCACGCGCAATTTAGTGGTTAAGCTAGAGTCTTTGAAGACTGCGTGATGGGGCAGATAAAAGATCTCTGACCTGTCAAGCGACAGATCGTATTCATTAAGCGGCGACATGTGGCCAAGTCTTAAGTAGTCATTCATGAACTCACTATAATCCTTATAAAGGGTAGGGTTCTGCTTGAATTTGAATTCTAACGATTGGAATCTTCGTATTGCTCCGCGGAGAGAATCTCCCAAATAAGATTTATCAGATCTGCGGGGCAGGGCTACCACGAATCTCCCGTCGCGATTGCGGCTAGTGTTTTTCACGAAATGCCTTTCACACGGTGAGTCCTCAGATCGGGTTTCGCGACTAGAGATTTCCTCCAACTTCCAAAATTCCTTTAGTTGCGAGGAAACCTGATTATCATCCTTACAGACCATAAATGAAGAAACCGTTCTAGTCATGTCGACGTTGAATGGTAAGTCACCGGCCAAAATAAATCCTAACTTGGTTTCCTGAATTATAGGAAAGTGTGGTCCGCGCGTATATTTCACAGGTTCAATTAATTGTAGAAAATATTGAGCGCCGATTAATATATCGACTTGCGATGAGCAATGTAGGTGAGGATCCGCCAGGAATATGCGCTTGGGTAAATTTAAAGAGGTAAGATTGAATGACTCCGCCGGTAAATTATTAGTTATACTGGGTAATACGGCACAATGTACGTTTAACGTGAAGGGTTTATAGCGTGAATGTAGCCTTACATTAGTGCTGAAGTCAGCCTGGGAAAGCGAGTTGTTTATACCCGTGATGGGCAATTGCGATTTAACTAATTGGAGGCCCATCCTGCGGGCGAAATCCATTGTGCAAAAGTTCGCTTGAGAACCGGAATCCAGTAATATCCTAACGGGAAATTTTTTGCCGACCTTATTGTATGTCATACAGACGGCGGTAGATAACAATACCGATTTATTGGTCTGTGATTTCAGTGAGCACTGGTTGTTAACAGAAGTTACGTCCCTGTTGGGGACATGAATCATGGTGTGGTGACGCCTAGAACATTTTTTACACGAAAATTTGGAGGGACATTTTGAACCCTCGTGTCCCGAACGGAGACAGTTTAAGCAAAGTTTGTTTTTAAGTAACGCATTTTTTCTATCAGGGATAGACAGCGATATAAATTGTGGGCAATCGCTAAGTCTATGCTCACCGTTACATAGCCTGCATAAATTATTTCTAATATGTGAGTGGAATGCGCCCTTTGGATTGCTTATCTGTTTAACTGACTTGCGATAAGGAGACTTATCGCTTTTGTTCAACCTGCTCGTTGGGCTAGTCGCGTTATCGATATTTTGCAGTAGTTTCCTACGTGAATTTAAAAAATTTATAAAATTATTAAAATCAGGGAGTTTATGCTCCGATAAACTCTCTTTCCACAAACGTAAAGTATAACTGTCAAGTTTTTTGGCTAGATAATTTACGACAATAATTTCAAACGTGTTGACTGGCAGTTTGAGATTATTTAAAGCGTTTATATTTGCAGAGATTTGATCAATAAATTGCGATATGCTACCTTGGGATTCCTGCTGAACTAATGGTACGTCTAGGACATTCCACACGTGGTGAGCGGAGACAATCAGCTTACTATCATATCTATTCCTCAACAGATCGATAGCCACCGCGTAATTTTCATGTGTTATGGGTAATGATTTTATTACGTTAAGCGCCTCGCCATGTAATGACGAGTGTAAATAATGAAGCTTCTGTATATCTGTCAGGTCTGTTCTGACATGAATTAGTTCCATAAAAATATGGTAATAATGTTGCCATTCCACAATACTACCCTCGAACCGTGGTAATTTTATTGGTTCCAATTGAATGGGGGTTGTTTTAGGCTGTTTACCATCAGTATTAATTAGTGGTTTTTGGTTCAAGTGCTCAGATTGCTCCAACAAGTGTTGCAATTTACATTCTATAGCACAGAGATCGTCCTCCGTTTGCACTCTATCACTTGTTGACGCAACGTCTGCTTCCTCAGCCTCGATTTGTGACTGTATCTCGTCATATTTGGTGGATAATTCCATCAAATGACGCAGTTTTATTTTGAGCGCATGAGGATCGCTGTTTAACAAATCAAAATTATCCGCGAAGGTATTTATTCGGGATATTGAGGCCTTAATTGTACCTCGTTTTTTTATCAGAGCCCTTACATCGGCCATTATTACAGTTTGAGATAAAAAATGGAAAGATATTTAGAAACAATTGAGCATCGAGCATGTGAACCACAAACTTAATTTTGAATGAGTTTAAATACGTTTGGTAGCTAGCGATCGTTGGTTTGAACGTAAACTTACTCTCTCTAACTAATCAAACTCGTTGGCAGTTAAATTATTGAAATTGTAAATCTAAATGATTACAAAGTATAGCTTTATCTTTAAAGTTCTGACTGATAATGAGCTGCCAACCATCTATTAATTTATATTATGTAATAAGTTAATTGTTTATATAAATATGTCAAAAATACACACTGGGTGAAATATTATTAAAAATAAATCAAATATAGGTAAAGTTTATAGTCACGTGGCCGTCGATCCATTCGTGATGAAGCTGGCTTCGATCCCGTTTGGAGCTGCTACACCTCCTGTCTCTGCCGGTTAGCCGTTGCCTCATGTTGTACCCTCCATCATTTAAAGCTGTGGAATCTCGAAAATGTTGTCCTGTTTCGTCCCGTCGTCTCTGGTCTACTGCTTGGCTGAATCTTGTCGAGATGACTGCGACGTGCTTCACGATAATGGTGTCGCTCAGGACGAAAATGATGCCCGTCTGTCGTGATTAACTTCAGATTGGTTTTTCCAGAAATGATGTATATAAATAAATGTTGTCGCCTGTGTACTCAGGTATGAGAAATCTGTGCCGTTGGGACCAAAAATGATGTAGTTTGTTTTGGCCTGAAAATGTGAAATCCTGCCTGATTGGACGAAAAATGATGTCGTTTTTGGCCTGAAATGTGAAATCCGGTCCGGTGGGACCAAAAATGATGCGGTTTGGAAGCTCTTGAAGAATCGCGAGTTATTCCAAAGACGCTAATAAGGAAAGCTGGATTGTTTGTTAGAAAGAAGTGGACTGTATTGGAGATATTGAACATGCGTTTATTGAATAATTTGGTTTGTTAGTTACGATCGGCACGTGCGGAAGCATTTGAGGCGATAATGCTCGAGATTAATTTTGAATGAAATCGTGGTCCATTGCAGATGGACGCAGGTAGACGATTAAAGTGAAATGTTATAAATGCATGCTGTATAATAGCCAAAAGCCGCGGCTGTAAGAGAAGTGTTTAACGAGAGTTGCGCTCGGAGTCGTGTTATGAACTAAACTAATACTGGCTTGCAGTCGGCTAGGCTGGCCGATTGCAAGGTTTGATAAAAGCGTGACGTCATCCGCGCGTGCCGTGCAATGTTAGTAGGCTGCTTACAACTGACAAAACAGTACAAAGTTTAAACACCCGATAATCTCCACTTGGGGGAATCTTACACTAATGCTGAAGCAAGATTCTTAAACTTAGAGCGTCGATTTAGGCGAGATGCTAAGCTCGCGCGCGACTACGCAGACTTTATTAAAGAATATAAGGATCTTGGGCACATGATGCTTATCGATGATGGCGCTATCAATTCAGGAGCGTCAAATACTTACTACCTGCCTCACCATGCCGTATTTAAACAGTCTAGCTTGACCACAAAACTGCGCGTCGTTTTTGATGGT
The DNA here is from genome assembly GCA_034769895.1 of Magicicada septendecula. Taxonomy (NCBI): domain Eukaryota; kingdom Metazoa; phylum Arthropoda; class Insecta; order Hemiptera; family Cicadidae; genus Magicicada; species Magicicada septendecula. Next base: position 89,362,959 of record CM068371.1, on the reverse strand, counting down.
TCGTCCAAGACTACCAATGGCCTTTCTCTAAATGACGTATTATTGGTAGGCCCGAATGTTCAACAAGACCTTTTTTCCATTCTTTTGCGTTTCCGCATGCATAAATATGTTCTCATCGCCGACATCGAGAAGATGTATCGACAAATTCGCGTAGCTGAAGGGGATTGTCACTATCACTATCATTCTGTGGCGTGATTCTCCTCTCGAACCATTTAAACATTTTGCATTGCGAACGGTAACCTACGGCACGGCTAGTGCTTCGTTCTTGGCCACTCGCTGTCTTGTACAAATTGGTAGGGACCATCAAGCTTCCTTTCCTGAAGCGGCGTTAGCTATAACGAACGATTTCTATGTTGACGATCTGCTTACCGGTTCGGACACCATCTCTGATCTGACCAAGCTGAAATCTGATCTAGGTGCGTTATTAAGTCAGTATGGTTTCACGTTGCATAAATGGGCATCTAATGAACCCACAGAGGTCGCAAATCATGACAATTTATCACGCCCCCTAAACAAACAGGACAATGTGCGTACCCTAGGCATTCTTTGGAATAATACTGCCGATTCATTTCTGTTCGACATCAAATCATTCCCAGTTGATTCAAGCATTTCCAAGAGAAAAGTTCTTTCGATTATTGCTGGAATATACGATCCTCTTGGACTAATCGGTCCCGTTGTCTTTTTGTACAAACATTTTATGCAGCGGCTTTGGCTTTGCAAGCTTGGTTGGGATGAACCGATCTCCGTTCGGATTGGCATTCTTTGTGCGACAAATTGGGTCTGATTAGCAAAATTGTGGTCCCACGGTCTATTCGTTGCAAGCGTGAGGCCAGTACAGTTGAATTGCATGGTTTTTCGGATGCTTCTGAAAGGGGGTTTGGCTGTTGTATTTATGTCAGAGTCATTTATCAAGATTCTTCTGCCTCCTGTCATCTCGTGTGTTCTAAATCTCGCATAGCTCCCTTACGACAGGTGTCATTACCTCGCATCGAACTCTGCGCTTGCTTGTTGTTATCGCGACTCGTATTTAAGGTCATTCCTGCTCTTTATTCGTTATTGATAGTGTTCATTTGTATTCTGACTCTATGGTGTCTCTTTACTGGATTCATGCCCAGTCTACGCGGTGGAAAACATACGTCGCTAATCGTGTTGCTGAAATTCAGCGTCTTACGCAAACTTATACTTGGCATCACGTCAATTCTAGACACAATCCTGCTGATATTATCTCCAGGGGGTGTCTCCCTGACGTTTTGCGCGATTGTTCGCTTTGGTGGCACGGTCCCAGCTGTTTGTCTCAGTCATCAGAGTCCAATCCTTTCCCACCCTTTTTACCTTCCACTCCGTCGTCTTCTGAAGTCACTGCGGAAGAGAAACATACCCATAACCTCTCTCTAATGTCTACCCTGGCTATCGACCTTTCTTTAGACTTTTCCTCGTTGCATCGTCTAACGCGCGTATACGCTTACTGGTTTCGGTTCATCAGAAATATTAGACTCTCAAGTGCTGACAATTTTACGGGCGATCTTACCCCTGTCGAAATTCATCATGCTCTCAATTTCTTCATAAAACAATCTCAGTCGATCCACTTCGCAGCCGAAATTAATTGTCTTCGTAACGGATCTTCTGTTTCCATTAGGAGTAAGTTGGCTTCTCTCGACCCGTTTCTTGATGATTCTGAAGTGATACGCGTAGGCGGGCGATTACAGCAGTCTCAATTACCTTACGACGCTAAACATCCTATTGTCTTACCCCCATCGGCGCATATTACTCGCCTTATCATTGAACGCGAACACGTTCGTTTACTACACGGTGGTGCTCAACTCGTGCATCATTCACTGCGTCAACGTTGGTGGATTGTTAATGCCAGGTTAGTCATTCGCTCCATCATTCGAAAATGAGTCAAGTGTCTCAGGTTTAGTGCCAAACAGCAGGTTCAGAGGCTTGGTATTTTACCATCTCGTAGATTCACTCCTTCAAGGCCGTTTCTATTCTGCGCGGTTGATTATGGTGGTCCCTTCATGATCCGTCACGGCGGGCAGAAATCCAGAACTCTTTCTAAGGTATACGTGTCTTTGTTTATTTGCTTAGCGACTAGGGCTATACACATGGAATTGGTTTCCGACCTTACTGCCAGTGCGTTTATAGCTGCATTACGTCGTTTCATGGCCCGTAGGGGCATACCCAGTCAATTATACTCCGATAGTGGCACAAACTTTAGGAAGGCCCGCAATATCTTACATGATCTCTACAACTTTTGGCATAATAAGGATGCCATCTCATCGCTCAAGTCATTCACGTCCTCTCAGGGGATATCATGGTCATTTATTCTGCCCTCGTCACCTCATTTCGGTGGCCTCTGGGAGAGCGGCATTAAGAGTTTGGAGTTTCATCTGCGCCGCGTGGTAGGCAAATCTATACTCACCTTCGAGGAGTTCACGACAGTTTTGTCTCAGATAGAGGCATGTCTGAACTCTCGACCTTTATTTGCCATCTCTTCATATGTAAATGATCCGGTGCCACTCACACCTGGCCATTTTTTGATTTGCGCACCCTTAACGGCGATACCGGACCCAGACTTATCTCACATTCCTATTTCTCGTCTTGGGCGTTGGCAACTTCTACAAAGGTTTGTCCAAGGCATTTGGAAGGCATGGTCTCGCGACTATTTGCACCAGTTGCAACAGCGTCACAAATGGAAATTCGCTAAGGATAATGTTTCCATTGGTGACCTAGTTTTGCTTATTGAGGATAATTTACCCCCATTAGCCGGGAAATTTGGTGTAATTACCGCCACATTTCCCGGCCCAGATAACTTAATTCGTGTCGTAGACATTCGCACACCTACTGGTGTTCTGCGAAGACCAATCCACAAATTATGTTTGGTCCCTACGAGGGACGAACAATAAAGAAAAAGGATTTATTCCCTTTGTATAATTTCTAAAGACACATAAGTCAAATATTCAAGAAGACTTATTAGTTATAAGCACTTGTTTTAGCATAAGCTTTAATTATATTTTTGAGTCAGCAACTGTTTGTTTTACTCAAGCAAGTGTTAGTTTAGTTAATATGCAAGGCTTTCATTATTATTTTGTATTTTCGTATATGCAACATTTGATTTATGCCTCATGTCTTACTCACTATTGTGTAAAAATTTTGTTATTTTCTGAACTTATTTTCAATTGTTACTTATGCCATTGCAATTATTCATATTGTAATTAACTAAATTGTTTATTGTATTCATTATATAACTTGCGTTTATGTAAAACCTATCGTTTTTTGCGTCTACTGCATGTAACCATGCCACGTCTAGATTTATTTTATATTGTATTGTTATATTGTATTTATATTTTGTGATTAAGCATTGCACAATTATTATTTCTGTTCAAATTATGACATACATGTCATCATATTTGTGCTTGCATTCAGTCAGCTATCTAGCTTGTTCATACATTATTACATATTGTAAGTTCCTGAAACATCAGGAACAGCATGACTTGGTCAATACATGGCGCCATGCTAAATATACGCTTAAACATGTAATTTGTGCAATTTTATTCATGTAAATAATTCTATGTACAGGTCTACTGGCCTCAACTATTTTACGGTAACCATCTATGACATGCATAGGGTTACAAACTATCGGGCCATCATGTGATGAGCTTCCGATCATACATTATTAAGCATTGTCTAATTATGTATTTTTTCATGTTTCATAACGTTCGATATTGTACACATACAATATGTGACGCCAACACTTGCCAACGCAGACATCTTTGTTCATGTTTGAAATCAGCTGTTCGCCAACCTTGGCTTACAAACGCTTATCTTTAGGCTTATCTTATGCATGCTTATCTCTAAACCATTAACGTACAGCTGTTATCTAATCTCATAACTCAAGGTTCAACTTAGCCTTGAAACTAACTCTCATTATTAAGAACACTGTATGTTTTAAATTAAGTTACAAAATCTATAATAATTTACTAAAAAGATGGTAAAAAATCGATTGATTTTGACGGGCAGCTTATGTGCAGTAGCGCGATAATTTTACTTTATAGGTTGGCTAATCTGCTTCTTACTTTTGTTCTAATCTGATTACTCATGTCAAAGCTCAGTACGTCAAAAACGCTCGTAGCGGCGGTCGGCTCGCCTCCAGCCTTACTGCCTTTAAATACTTGTACTAAAGTATTTTATTTCCGCGTGCTATCGCGGGTCGTATTCTTTACGACCTTTACGTAGGCCTTAGGCCACACTTCATATGGCCCATTAGGCCCCTTCATCGTATTTAAAAATTTTGATACGTTCTATACGTCATGCTCATTAGCCAACCTTTCATTCAAAAGTAACTGCTAACTACATATTTAATGTAATTTTGAACTTCAAATAAATGAATTAAATACAATCCACACTCTTCATCATTTCTGCTTCCTGGTGATTCATCTAAGAACGAATTTACACAAGCTACAGGCTTTTACTAAACATTTTTTGGTCCACGCGGACCGGATTCTGTACATTTTTTGGTCCTCACGGGCCGGATCACTCATCTCATTAACCACAAGTCTACGGATTCATAAAACAAGAAGAAATGAGATAACGTATAGAACGCTAACATTTCCACCAGTTAAAGTTCGATAGATTGTTGTAAGGCACAGAGTAGCCTGGATAGTGGGACAAGTACACTTTATTGTAAACCCTCCTGTAAGAACAATGGGCAATAAACGAGACAAGACCACGGTAAACATCACGTGTTTGTTTGCTTTGTGATGGCGGCAGCTGCATCTTCCGATACACCGACCCGACCGATACTCATTAACACCTATCGTAATGTCGTATGTCGAACAAAACTCACATTTTACTGTATTTATTATTATTACGTTTTTGTTTTAAGTAAACATACCACCATCTCCGGGAGTAGTTTGCCCCAAGAGTAGTTTTTTTTTGGAGTAAAAAGTAATGAAACTTTCTTTTAAGATACTCGTAATTGTATTTTTTATGTTAACAAATAATTCTTTTTTACGTAAAACGTTTTAGTTATTTGTTTTCCTGAGAAACTGACGAAACAGGAAACGGAGTACTCGCTGAAGACCGTGCTTCGGTTTTCGTAAATTGTTTAGTCGCTTTAACCCGAAAGTTTTAGGTCATGACAAGGACTTCTATACTGTCACCGAAGAGAGTTCTCACATTAGAGAGGCAGACGGTAGCAAACGGTTTCCCAACCTGTAAAGGGGGATTGATCCCCTGATCCTTCCCGTAGTTATAGGGCTAGTTACGCCACTGGTACTATCCATAATATCGTGGGGTTATTGGTGCGACTACCCAAGTCCATCATGTGAATTTACAGAAAACTGAAATTAAAGGTATTCAAATACAATGATAAATTATAAAACGTATTTTCAAGGTCAATTTTATATATAAATAGAGTTTTTTATTGATTACATAGCTGTTAAAAAATAAAAAAGAGAAATGCGTTAAAAATGTCGTTTTTGAAACATCATGACAACTTGCAGTTGGGTAGTTTTACCACTGATCCCTTATGTCCTTCGTTATTTCAGCTGGGAATCAAACATATGGCGTGTGGATTGAACTGTTATGACAACAGATTGTAGTCTCAGCCGGGCGTAGGCGCCGTGGGTTCAGTCCAACGTACAGTATATAGCCTATATCGAACATACCGGCGGCCACTAAGGTGTTGCGCACATACAAAAATTTGTTGTTGCAGACGGTCGGCGGAAATGGAAATTTCCACTTACATGTGAATGTATCTGTACTGAATGAAGTCAAACTTGTATGAATGAACGAGGACGGCCGTGTGGGTGACCGAGAGGAGAGCAATGGCTGTTGGCCAGTGACAACGTTCCCAGCGTCATGAATAATTCATCGCGGGACAAGTACCGTTTGACACCTGACTGACGCTCCACTCCGCACTCGATTATTCTTATATAAAACCTTATTTATTGTTATTCAGAAAACATAATAATCTTTTGTATATAGTCAGTGTCGCCGTGGGATCGATCCGCGACCGTGGGACTGTTGCACTGTTTGTCATTCGTATGAGGTTTGCACAATCGATACATGTGTTTTTCTGAAGTGACTTTTTATATCGAGCCACTCGTGTTAGGCGCTGCATTGGAATTAAGGCCAACATAATCATAATCAATAACAACAGTGTTAACTACAGCAGAGTTGCTTTTCTTCTCTTGCATCGAAGGGTTTCCGGCGCGATTAAAGTCTTGATATTTCGCATACAGGTACACGATCCATGTGTCTGATAATCTGATGGCTCGCATTCGTTACTGCCTGGTTCATAACGTTTCAGTTTTTCAAACATTTTGATTATCAAGAAAGGTTTAGCGAGGATCGGTCAATTAGTGTAGCCACAATGTTTACATCATTTGTGTCAACGTTTCGGCAGTATTTATTGCCATCATCCGGACCTGTACATAGACAATAGAGAAATAATCAAACACAAATAGTACGATGTTAATCTTCATGCAAATTTATTTGCATATATTAATTATTCATTAATTATATAAAAATTGATTGATTACTTTTATAGGTACGTAAATCTTTACTTAATATTGCCCCGTGATGTTGGAGCACCATGTACCACAATATTATCTATGCTAATTATATGCATATATTAATTAATTATCTTTGTTCTACAAGAATTGGTTTTGCACTGCCCACGTTGGGAAGCCATATACAATGTTATAATATTTTTATGCAAATTGTTGCGTAACTGATTTAATTATCTCTTTAATAAAGTTGTGATCAAAGTGTCTCTAGCTCTGAGCTTGGGTTAGCATATACGATATAATTAATGTCATGTGTTGAACTCCCATATGTAATGTTAACAAATTCATTTCTTTAAATAATAAATAATTGTATGAATTGACTTAGAGTTATTTAATTATTCACACTCAAACTTGCTACATATGAAATTTCTTCTGACTTTAACTGTCTTGGAAACTTCTATTCTGTGCATCTTTCTGAGTAATTTAATTGATAATCGTTAACTTGAATTATAAATATAGATACTGTTTAATGAAAGGTTAAGTTGTGAGTCAGGTTTTTACATAAATCAATAGAATACTAACGAATCCGTTCTAACTTACGTTTATTAAAATCATGATCATTCTTATTCGTGTCATAACATTAATTTAAGAGCACTTACAAATCTTCAACAAAACAATAAAATTCTATGCCACATTTAATAATTCAATGAACAAATTTAAATAATTACGTGAGCGATCAAATGTAGACGCTTCTTCGTCTGCAATGACGTTACTAACTAAAATGTGGTGTGCTCATAATTCGTATTTAGTATTTTACGTTAAAACACATTAAACATTTATGTGCATGAAATAATCATAATTAACAATACACATATCAATCATATACGTAACTAAAATCCTGTTCCTGCAACAGACACATCAAAATACATACATAGTACAAAATATATTAACAAGAAGACATGTATAATATTCTAGAACATAATATTCCCTACTTATGGATTCGTATCTATCTGACTCATATTTATATAACTTTCTCAGGTGGTTTGGTTCTAAATGTCAGGTCAGTGGTATTTGATAAGTTACTAATTATAAGAAGAGATTAGTTTTGTACTTTACTCGTTCTGCCGTGATGTGTTGCTTCCATGATTATCCCTGCGTTGATGAGTGAGGTTAATCCATATAACACTCGATCGCAAACACTTCCGCACACCGCGACAGTCACTTCGAGCTTTTGAGTTTATTATAATACAAGTTGTGGCATTGTTCTCGTAATCGGTCGGCTACGTTTTACACGCGTATGTGTCTATTTCGCGGTACTCAGTTCGATACCGTATGCTTCTAATAATTGTCCATACCGCACGACAACTCTTTTCGGCGCCTAGATCGTTTTTGAGTTCATTTGGCACTTGTTCACAATTCTATTTACTTGAGTTAATTACTAAACATTGTAGTATCACTACTTTTCTGTAATTGTTCAAGAATGTCACTTCACAATGTCAGTATCTTTATGACGGTGAGTTACATAGAATTTATATGGATTGTTACTCGCGCTTCATCACGAAGACTACTGTTCCGTTTTACGCTTTGAGTCTTACTCGCGCACTTCCATTTATTCGTAACAATGTCTTAATCGTCTCTACCGAAATACATTTTAACTTACGCACTACCTTAAGTTCTTGTGCTTGAACTATTATTAAAATGAAATACAAGTTCAATAGACTGTTCGAAACTCTGAGTAAACCGAGTTAAGAATTATAATAAACTGAGGCAAAGATCTTAATGAACTGAGCCAATGATTGTAGTACACTGAGATACAATTTGAATTAACTGAGCGAAAAATTAGAATGAACTGAGATAAATGAAGTAAAACTGAGCAACATTTGTAGTAAAACTGAGCAAAATTTGTAGTAAAACTGAGAGCGCGTCTCCCTGTGTAAACGGTTTTTATTTCTTCTGATGTTCCCACTCTTGGGATTCTGATGAACCCTCAAACTCCCCACCAAATCATCTTTGATAGGTTCATTCCATGGACCTCCCTGTGTCCCTTCGTCTCCAGTCAGTATTTCCAACGAATTCTCCACCCTGTGCCGTTTGGAGGGGACGTTCATACACGAGATTCGCTCTCTGGTCTCAAGCTTCTCTCTGAACCATCCCCTACAGAAGTTCCCTCCGGAATTCTCGTTCCTCATTGGCTGGTTAGCTTTCTCGACTTGAATTTGACGTAGTCCACGTGGACTGGATGAGTCGCTGTCTTACGTACGTTGCCCCGTTCCTGGAATCAGTGTTAAGGCTTCGTTTCAAAATCACATCTGCTACTTTTGGTGTAGCGTGTCGAATTCTCTCATTGTTGGTACGCTGACGACTTCCTTCGTCAACTTACGGGTGGCGTAACATCTGTGCTCTACCCTAGCGTCACTTAGTCGCCTGTCCTATTGTCCTTGCATAAACCATTGTCTTTGAGAAGTCGCACACATGGTTATGAACAATACTCTCGCCGTTGGTTCTGTGTTTTTCTCGCTACTGGACAGATGTAAGGGTAGTCTCCTTTTGTCCTAATTGTGGAGTCGGGCATTCCCACGCATGGTCCAGTTGGCTGCAACATGTGCCGTACAGCTCATTGTTCGTGAATAGTTTTTACGACGTCTTAATGGAAAGGAAAGGTTTGTTCCTTTTCGTCGCCCACCCTCGAACAAAGCGGTAATGTGTCACTTTTGACGGGCTCTAATTGCTTGTGCACGTCTCTCGCAATAACCCAAAAAATTAAAAAAAAATATATGAAATATTAATTATATTACAATAGATTGTGTGATGGGGTGGGGAGACTACGTGTTACATCAGTACATCAGAAAAAGATTATTATTCTCACTTACTGTGTAACAGTACCAAAATATGGTAGTTACATACTATAAATAAATATGACGTCAAGTATGATAAGAGACATGGGAACATATTTAAATGAACAAAGATAAGTATATAAGTTGTGTATCTACAAAACTAATAATAGAAGAATCCAACAATGAAGACGAGAATGTGAATATGTCAACTTTAATTATAAAACGTAAAAAGAAAATGACACAAGACCAAAACAAAATACTAATAAATAGACCCAATAGGATCCAGCAGTGAGGGGAATCAATGAAAATAATATCCAGCAGTGAGGGGAATCAACGAGACAAGGATCATCAAGCTACAACGACAATGGAAATAAAATGAAAACAGCGACTACCATGAAATTTGGAATTAAGAAGAAAGAAGAAGGACCAAGAAGAAGGATGAAGAGAAACCAAAGACGTAAGGAATCAATGAACCATATATATTTTAAAGAAGAAACAGTCAGTGACAAAAGAAATAACTATAAGTGTGACATGAAAACCAGTGTGATCATTTAAAGAAACACAAACAATAAAAGTGTACTTAATACAAATGTGAAACCGGTGAATAACTGATTATTTCAACTGAAAACCACACAAACAATTACAGTGAGGAAGTTTACAGTGTGAAAAAATAGGTTAATTTCATGATGAGGCAACAAAGGTTAAAAAATAGTCAAATAAACACAAACAGTGAGTGTGACTGATTTAACAAAGTTGTGACCAACACACATAGTTATAAGACCACCAGATCAGAACATATAAAACAATCATATTATTGTTTATATCAAAAAACTGACAACAAATAGAGAATATTTGTTAAGTGTCAAACATGACAGGAATTTAGATTCCACAATTGACCAGAGAAAAACATTGTAAGTAATATAAGAAAGATTTGTATTAGTGTATTAGAAGGAGTTGTAAACATTTGTAACAAATTAGTGAAGGTATTATGTTAATATACCATAATGGAGTCAGTTTAGGTGTAGGTAGATACTGCACTAAAACCGATGATACATTGTTACAATACCCACAAGGAAGTGACCTATCATAACAGAAAATGATACATATTAGTATAAATATATGATCATCAAGTAAATATAAAGAAACAATATAATGTATAAGACAAAACAATGTAAACAAAACAAGTCAGACATAGTGACACAGTCAAAGACAGAAATAAGACAATGTACCAATTTAGTTAAGCAAACTACAGTATTAAAACTAATGTAAATGTTTATCAGAATAGTACCAGTAGTGAAAGGAATATATGATAATACTTTGAGAACAAGTTTTGAACATGTTAAGAACAGTATTATGACTGAATTATTGTAAACAAAATAACCATGTATATATGACCAAATGTAAGCTAAACCAGTGTATAGCAAGTTAGTTAAAGAAAATACTGTACTAAATATTGAGAACAAGGTATTACAATTATTACCAGTAGCAAGAGGAAATATCAGAGCTACTTTGAGAACAAATAATGACCACTAAAACAATCATATTGTACATAAACATTTGAAAACCAAATGTCCAATGTGAAAAAGGACAGAGGTAAACAAACAATGACCAACCAGCTAGTTATGAAAAATATAACTAGTAAACCTATGTAAAAGTAATTGGAAACATTACTAAAAGTTAGATTGATATCCAATGCTACTTTAGGAATACAATCCAAATAGGACAATAACATTTTTGTTATTATATTAAACAAAATAAATACCTATAATGTCATGACACAACATAGACAGAGCCACTACTGAATAATTAGGAGGTTCTGAGTTTATTAAAAGATGACCATTGAATATAACAGATTAATTATTGTGTATGTACACTAATTATAACAATTAAATAATATAATCTATGTAATAAAAATAGAAAACAAGATGAAAAGTTGTATAAGCATTATGTGAGAGGTTTAAAATGATGTAAATACTGAATTGACCACGGTAATACACCAATATTATAGTAAAAAAGTATGTAAATAGTCATTGTTAGTAATACTAGGTAATAATATGTTCATTTTAGATAAGGATATTTAATAATAAGCATGTTTGTGAAAAATCCAACATGGACGCTGAGTAACACCATAGCGAAAATTGTGTAGGAAATAGTTTTTCACAAATGGTAACTTAAACCAAATGAGATATAGACTCGAAGTGTTTAAATAAGAAATGTTATATTAGATTTAAGAAAAATCTGGTAATACGAACTTATAAAGATAAGACGTACCAAAAATAATAAATAAAATCAATATAATAATATTGATAGTGAACAGAAAATAAGCGTGTTTGGACTTATTTTAATAAGCAAAACGCCCTGAGTTCAGTGATATAAACCGATTAACGATAGGACGTATAATAAGGAAGTTGTGATAGTTTTTAACTTTCGAACTAAAAATTTGTACCGTCGATGACGTGAAAAAGTCTCCAACCCAAAATCGATTTTGACTAAAAATTAAATATTTTAATAAAATATAGGCCTTTTGGGTCAGAGACTATCAAAAACCAACCAATGGAATGAATGAAGTTCATCAGACGAGCGAGAGATGCTCTCGAGGTACATGACAGTCTACGATCGAACACCGAAGGAACAAGCCACGCCACTCCAGACCAGAAAAAGTATATTTTTAAATTAGTGCGCGACATGTTTTACTCAAGTACAATATACATACACTAACCTAATACTACACATTTACTAACGAGTGCAACAGTGCGGATTTGTGTTATTTTATCAAGTAGATCAGTGTACAATATCGATCTATTTGCGAGTGAATTTTTTTAATTAAGAAACAGGGAGTACAATTTCAATTAAACAATACTTAAAAGAAAAATAAGAGTTTAGCCAATTTCGAATTTTCGATACTACGCAAGTCATTATGCAGCGTATCGGAAATCAACAACTAAGTTATCAGAATTTAAAGGAGATTTAACACAACATTATTAAAATATTATAAAAAATATTTTAATAAATTATAACGATGTAAAAAATAATGCTTAAAGATAATTATTGATAAATACGAGTGCATTTAGACGCTTACTTGATAAAACGTATTTGTTGAATATTTCGTTATTTCAGAATTTATTTTATTAATTGTATCAAACATAATTCTGATAATCCTATGTTAAAACTTATTAAAAAATAATATGTTTACCTGTATAGCATAAGTAATATTAGTTAATAAGACAAACTTATCCTTATAAAAATAACGGTCATTCTTAACCTCAGAAACCATTACGGTAGCTTGTTATGATGACATTACCGAATTGTTCTCAATTAACATGCAAATTAAAGTACATTGCAAACAAGAGTTTTTTTTATTAGAAATTTTTCTCTTGTGAACAAATTATTTTAAAACTAATTATTAACTAAAAGTAATACTTGTTAAATGCTGTACAAGTCATACAGCCTAACCACAATACTAAAGTAAAGATGCGTGCGCATACCGGCGTACGATAATTTTTGTAAACATCAGAAATATGATACCAATTTTAAATTTTATATTTTGTTCAATTATCAGTTAATATTGTTAATCCTAAATAATTAATTATAGTACATCTTGAGTCTGGTATCATGATATCTCCAAGAACCTTAACGGAATATGGTATATACTGAATTAAAACAACATAACCTGTACAGTAAAATTATTGTAACAACAACGGGTATACCAGAGCCTTGAGAGATCAGATAGAGTTTCATTTGAAGTTTTATTTTGTAATCAGCAATTGAAAGGGTTGTTAATTATTGTTTTGTTTGTTAAAAATATTCTCACTTAATAACTTGTTAATAAACCTATAATTTTTATTACCATAACAAGAGTATCATTTTATTAAAAGTAGATTCATTCATTATTTTTAATCAGTTCTGACAGGTGGCGGAAGAATTCAAAAAGTATTAGTATAAATCAATATACTTATCAGATATTGCTGCATTTATTACTGTGTGTGAAAACATGTTAAATATTCAAATTGAATATTTTTTCTATTGTGTTTGAAGTGAATGTATTTCAGACGGAACGCCACAAGATAGAATTTGAATTTCAACAGTGGTAAGTAAATCAGATACACCACAAGTGCGCGGACTATATTTTAATAAGAAGAGTGAATTATTACGGCGTACTTACAACAGCAAAACATTAACACCAGTGACAGTTACGATTGCAAATTACACCTTTTATAACCAACATTATAGTAGGCACCGGTGCGTGTCTACAACCACACGAAAACACCTAACATCAATACCACAAGAAATACATAACTTAAACTTGTAATTTTATTATATTACAAGTTGGCTAGCCCAGCAGTGTGGCTTTAAGGAGAAACCCAAGACAGCAAAATATACACAGTATTATATTATATATTATATTATATTATATTATATATACATAGATTGATGAGGTAACAAAGTTGGCGCCCAACGTCTGAGCACGATTTAAGGGGAATTACACCATAACTAGATACACAATAATCCTAATTCGTGAAACAGACAGCAGATACATTACCAAGACAACAAGATGTACACTGACAGGTTGAAATCAAGATCGAAATCACGGTCAACATCAAGGAAGAGGGCGACCGAAAAGGAAAAGGAGACTAGAAGAGAAGAAAAAGAAGTCATGTCTACAGAAGATATAGAAGAAGTTGTGATGGAACCAAAAGAACAAATAATTGAACCGGCGGAGGAGGTTCAGCAGCCTATGGAGGAACCGGAAATGGTGATTCAAGAAGCTCCACAGAAACCAAGCCAACTTGAACAAACAACGTCAATCGGAGAGCCTGCTTTTCAAGAATGGATGAGAAGGATGTTGGAGTCACTGAAAGAAGACAATCGGTCAATGAAAACAGACTTAAATAGAATGGAAGAAAGCCAGAAGTCCACAGATCAGAAGATGGAAATAATGAACAAAAAGATGGACGAAAATAGCCAATCCAATAGGGAGACCAGTCAATCAATAAAATCACTGAAGGAAGACAATCGGTTACTGAAAGCAGACTTAAGCCAAAAAATAGAGGAAGGCCAGAAGGACAACCAGAAACACATAGAATTGTTGAAAGAAGAGCTTAACAATCAAATAAATGAAACAAATAGAAGAATGGAAGAGGGTCAACGAAAAACTGAAGAACTGTTGGAAAAGAGAATGGCCACCATGAAAGCAGATTTGTCAGCAGAATTAGGAGAGAAAATCGACCAAACCAACCAGAAGATAGATGGGATCAACGCCAAACTTAATAGAAATGTGGAGACTATACAAGCCGATCATGACAATATTTGGCTACAGATAAATATCAATAATAATAAAATGGAAGAGACCGCTAAGGAGACGGCAGAGATGGTGGAAAGAAGACTAGGAGAAAGCGTTGAAGAAATTGAGAAGCAAATGGCCATTCTAACGACCGAAATTAATATGGAAATAGTGGAAGTGCGCAAAGAAGGAGAAAGTACAAACTTAAAATTAATCCAGACTGAGTTGGATATTCACCAACGTATTAATGAGGTGAAGCAAACTCATGATAACCAAATAAGTATATTAACACAAGAACAAACAAGAATGGAAGCAGCACAATCCACATTAAAGGGTAAGTGTGAAGAAGTTGCGGGAAAAGTAGATGCCATCAAACAGCAGGTAAACAATGATAAGGCACAATCTACAGAACGCCAACGGAGGGAAATGGACAACCTACGGGATGAAATGCATCGACTACAAATAATACCGAATTTCGTATCCGGTCTAAGCCATCTAGGAGGAAGAGATCAAGTCGACTTCAGGACATATTCAAAAAACCCTTTGGAGTTCCTCGAGCGAATGGAAGAAGTAATACAACGAAATCGTGAGAACAGATGGACTGTAATAAAAGGTATGTTGGACGAGTCATTTAAAAACACATTTGACAATTGGTGGACAGCGACCCGACACAAAGTGTGTAACTATGAAGCCTTCAAGACAGCGTTCAAACAGAAATATTGGTCAGAGGCAACTCAGAATATTATACGTGACGACATAACCAATGGACGATTCGACATAAATGGCAGGCAGTCCATGACCACCTACTTTTTGGGGAAGATTTGCCTAGCAAGAAACCTGGAACCGGCAATCCCAGAGGAATGTTTGGTAACAAAGTTGGCGTACCATTTCAGTCAAGGAATAGCACAAGGTAGACTCAATGCTCAAATCAAAACCATCCAAGGAATGTGCGAGTTACTTGAGAGCCACGAGAGGGAACGCTATTACCAAAGGAGTCGACAGGTACCACACCAGACGTACGATCAAGGAGGACCGGGGAACAATAACCCTACCATTCACAACAATGGTAATAACCAAGGAAGGAATTTCCATAATCCTCCCAGATTCCAGAGTCAGCCCACACCGCGTCAAGATGGAGGTGGAAATAACATTAATAGAGGGAACCAGAACAATTATCAGTCTAACAATTACCCACGAAATACAAATTACCAAAGAGGTAACCATTATTATAGACCATATCAAAATCAGTCCCCTAACCACCAACCAAGACAAGGGAATGGTCATAATAACAACCACAGTCAATTTAGAAGAGTACATTATACACATGCCAGTCGGGGTGGAAACCACAGGCATTATTATCAAGGAAGAAGAAGCTTCCCACACCAGCACCAGCATTTCAATAACCATGATCGGGATGAAAGAGAATCCGGATATAGGTCGAACGGAAGTGACAGCAGTGGGAGTCCCAGAGCAACCACGCAAAATACAGAGATATTCCACAACACAGGGAATCAGGAGCCAGTCGCTTCGACATCTCAGGATCGACACGAAAATGGTGACACTAATTTAAACGCAAACCGGCAGTGAAAACCCCAGGATCACCCTCACTGAACCGGCCTATTGGGTCCAATGTTTTGGCAGAATCAGCAAGGCTTCGAAGTATATATAACAATAACTATCTAAAAAATATAAGGAAGGATCTAATGGAGGAAAATGAAAGTACGAGTACAAATATAGATGTTAACCACAGAAAAAGAAGGTATTACTATTGTGAAAATTATTATGTGTGTATTAAATGAGAAGTAAACGTATAATTATGTATTGAACATTGAACGTATTGTAATTTTATAATGTAAGAGAATGTACTTCAAGAGAATTAATGTAAAGGATACAGAACATTGTATTATTAATAATATGTACTACTACTAGAAGAAAGATATATAAACGAGAACGACACACAAGATCCTTGGCACAACTATTTCCAAGAGCCACGTCAACAAGTAATAACAACATCTCACCCGTACTACTACTAAAAGAAAAAAAGAAAAAAAAAAGAGAGAGAGAGAAGAAACAAGTGCGAAGTTGGAAAAATGAAACCAAATTAAAGTTGTAATGTAGACCAGCCACCACACACAACCACATTGTTTATAATGTATACTACTAATAAGGAAACCGATACCATATAGAATGTAAACACCAAATACAACCCATGATGAAGAAGAAAAAACAAATGTATTTAAGTTTTATACCTAGAAGAATGAAACCTAAGATGAAGAATATAATGAGATGACGCTCAAGGTGACAACAAAAGAAGAGATTGATCAAGATTAATGAAGGATGAAAAATAATATAATAACGAAGACAATCATGAGAGTATACCAGTGAGAATGTGTAAAACAGACTATCCCTACAATATGTGAAGAATATAGTATAAGTTGAATCAAGAAAAGAGAGAATAAAAATGTATAAACCGCAGATGCGTTGATTGATCCCAAGTATATTTATTATTTGTCGGAAGAACGACCACTATTATTATTTTGATGATTTAAAATGAATTGACTGAAGAGTAATGCCAGCAATCATTTATAGTTATTGAAGGAGATGATTTGCCTCCAGATTTATTGAAATTAGTATGGCCAGTAGAGTTGAATAGCCAAAGTGAGCCGCTCTAAACTGCCCCAGCTAATATTTATGTTAGGGAATTAGGGAACTAGATAAACAAGGGAGATAATTACATAGCGAAGATAAATACGATTCAAATAGAAGAAAGCAAAGGGATATATGGACAAAACATGTGAATCAACGTGGAATGTACAACAATTGATGAATTCTTCAAGTGAAAAATATATTATAATAATTCAGAATTAATCAATTCTTAAAGGAAGGCATATGTAACAGTACCAAAATATGGTAGTTACATACTATAAATAAATATGACGTCAAGTATGATAAGAGACATGGGAACATATTTAAATGAACAAAGATAAGTATATAAGTTGTGTATCTACAAAACTAATAATAGAAGAATCCAACAATGAAGACGAGAATGTGAATATGTCAACCTTAATTATAAAACGTAAAAAGAAAATGACACAAGACCAAAACAAAATACTAATAAATAGACCCAATAGGATCCAGCAGTGAGGGGAATCAATGAAAATAATATCCAGCAGTGAGGGGAATCAACGAGACAAGGATCATCAAGCTACAACGACAATGGAAATAAAATGAAAACAGCGACTACCATGAAATTTGGAATTAAGAAGAAAGAAGAAGGACCAAGAAGAAGGATGAAGAGAAACCAAAGACGTAAGGAATCAATGAGCCATATATATTTTAAAGAAGAAACAGTCAGTGACAAAAGAAATAACTATAAGTGTGACATGAAAACCAGTGTGATCATTTAAAGAAACACAAACAATAAAAGTGTACTTAATACAAATGTGAAACCGGTGAATAACTGATTATTTCAACTGAAAACCACACAAACAATTACAGTGAGGAAGTTTACAGTGTGAAAAAATAGGTTAATTTCATGATGAGGCAACAAAGGTTAAAAAATAGTCAAATAAACACAAACAGTGAGTGTGACTGATTTAACAAAGTTGTGACCAACACACATAGTTATAAGACCACCAGATCAGAACATATAAAACAATCATATTATTGTTTATATCAAAAAACTGACAACAAATAGAGAATATTTGTTAAGTGTCAAACATGACAGGAATTTAGATTCCACAATTGACCAGAGAAAAACATTGTAAGTAATATAAGAAAGATTTGTATTAGTGTATTAGAAGGAGTTGTAAACATTTGTAACAAATTAGTGAAGGTATTATGTTAATATACCATAATGGAGTCAGTTTAGGTGTAGGTAGATACTGCACTAAAACCGATGATACATTGTTACAATACCCACAAGGAAGTGACCTATCATAACAGAAAATGATACATATTAGTATAAATATATGATCATCAAGTAAATATAAAGAAACAATATAATGTATAAGACAAAACAATGTAAACAAAACAAGTCAGACATAGTGACACAGTCAAAGACAGAAATAAGACAATGTACCAATTTAGTTAAGCAAACTACAGTATTAAAACTAATGTAAATGTTTATCAGAATAGTACCAGTAGTGAAAGGAATATATGATAATACTTTGAGAACAAGTTTTGAACATGTTAAGAACAGTATTATGACTGAATTATTGTAAACAAAATAACCATGTATATATGACCAAATGTAAGCTAAACCAGTGTATAGCAAGTTAGTTAAAGAAAATACTGTACTAAATATTGAGAACAAGGTATTACAATTATTACCAGTAGCAAGAGGAAATATCAGAGCTACTTTGAGAACAAATAATGACCACTAAAACAATCATATTGTACATAAACATTTGAAAACCAAATGTCCAATGTGAAAAAGGACAGAGGTAAACAAACAATGACCAACCAGCTAGTTATGAAAAATATAACTAGTAAACCTATGTAAAAGTAATTGGAAACATTACTAAAAGTTAGATTGATATCCAATGCTACTTTAGGAATACAATCCAAATAGGACAATAACATTTTTGTTATTATATTAAACAAAATAAATACCTATAATGTCATGACACAACATAGACAGAGCCACTACTGAATAATTAGGAGGTTCTGAGTTTATTAAAAGATGACCATTGAATATAACAGATTAATTATTGTGTATGTACACTAATTATAACAATTAAATAATATAATCTATGTAATAAAAATAGAAAACAAGATGAAAAGTTGTATAAGCATTATGTGAGAGGTTTAAAATGATGTAAATACTGAATTGACCACGGTAATACACCAATATTATAGTAAAAAAGTATGTAAATAGTCATTGTTAGTAATACTAGGTAATAATATGTTCATTTTAGATAAGGATATTTAATAATAAGCATGTTTGTGAAAAATCCAACATGGACGCTGAGTAACACCATAGCGAAAATTGTGTAGGAAATAGTTTTTCACAAATGGTAACTTAAACCAAATGAGATATAGACTCGAAGTGTTTAAATAAGAAATGTTATATTAGATTTAAGAAAAATCTGGTAATACGAACTTATAAAGATAAGACGTACCAAAAATAATAAATAAAATCAATATAATAATATTGATAGTGAACAGAAAATAAGCGTGTTTGGACTTATTTTAATAAGCAAAACGCCCTGAGTTCAGTGATATAAACCGATTAACGATAGGACGTATAATAAGGAAGTTGTGATAGTTTTTAACTTTCGAACTAAAAATTTGTACCGTCGATGACGTGAAAAAGTCTCCAACCCAAAATCGATTTTGACTAAAAATTAAATATTTTAATAAAATATAGGCCTTTTGGGTCAGAGACTATCAAAAACCAACCAATGGAATGAATGAAGTTCATCAGACGAGCGAGAGATGCTCTCGAGGTACATGACAGTCTACGATCGAACACCGAAGGAACAAGCCACGCCACTCCAGACCAGAAAAAGTATATTTTTAAATTAGTGCGCGACATGTTTTACTCAAGTACAATATACATACACTAACCTAATACTACACATTTACTAACGAGTGCAACAGTGCGGATTTGTGTTATTTTATCAAGTAGATCAGTGTACAATATCGATCTATTTGCGAGTGAATTTTTTTAATTAAGAAACAGGGAGTACAATTTCAATTAAACAATACTTAAAAGAAAAATAAGAGTTTAGCCAATTTCGAATTTTCGATACTACGCAAGTCATTATGCAGCGTATCGGAAATCAACAACTAAGTTATCAGAATTTAAAGGAGATTTAACACAACATTATTAAAATATTATAAAAAATATTTTAATAAATTATAACGATGTAAAAAATAATGCTTAAAGATAATTATTGATAAATACGAGTGCATTTAGACGCTTACTTGATAAAACGTATTTGTTGAATATTTCGTTATTTCAGAATTTATTTTATTAATTGTATCAAACATAATTCTGATAATCCTATGTTAAAACTTATTAAAAAATAATATGTTTACCTGTATAGCATAAGTAATATTAGTTAATAAGACAAACTTATCCTTATAAAAATAACGGTCATTCTTTACCTCAGAAACCATTACGGTAGCTTGTTATGATGACATTACCGAATTGTTCTCAATTAACATGCAAATTAAAGTACATTGCAAACAAGAGTTTTTTTTATTAGAAATTTTTCTCTTGTGAACAAATTATTTTAAAACTAATTATTAACTAAAAGTAATACTTGTTAAATGCTGTACAAGTCATACAGCCTAACCACAATACTAAAGTAAAGATGCGTGCGCATACCGGCGTACGATAATTTTTGTAAACATCAGAAATATGATACCAATTTTAAATTTTATATTTTGTTCAATTATCAGTTAATATTGTTAATCCTAAATAATTAATTATAGTACATCTTGAGTCTGGTATCATGATATCTCCAAGAACCTTAACGGAATATGGTATATACTGAATTAAAACAACATAACCTGTACAGTAAAATTATTGTAACAACAACGGGTATACCAGAGCCTTGAGAGATCAGATAGAGTTTCATTTGAAGTTTTATTTTGTAATCAGCAATTGAAAGGGTTGTTAATTATTGTTTTGTTTGTTAAAAATATTCTCACTTAATAACTTGTTAATAAACCTATAATTTTTATTACCATAACAAGAGTATCATTTTATTAAAAGTAGATTCATTCATTATTTTTAATCAGTTCTGACAGGTGGCGGAAGAATTCAAAAAGTATTAGTATAAATCAATATACTTATCAGATATTGCTGCATTTATTACTGTGTGTGAAAACATGTTAAATATTCAAATTGAATATTTTTTCTATTGTGTTTGAAGTGAATGTATTTCAGACGGAACGCCACAAGATAGAATTTGAATTTCAACAGTGGTAAGTAAATCAGATACACCACAAGTGCGCGGACTATATTTTAATAAGAAGAGTGAATTATTACGGCGTACTTACAACAGCAAAACATTAACACCAGTGACAGTTACGATTGCAAATTACACCTTTTATAACCAACATTATAGTAGGCACCGGTGCGTGTCTACAACCACACGAAAACACCTAACATCAATACCACAAGAAATACATAACTTAAACTTGTAATTTTATTATATTACAAGTTGGCTAGCCCAGCAGTGTGGCTTTAAGGAGAAACCCAAGACAGCAAAATATACACAGTATTATATTATATATTATATTATATTATATATACATAGATTGTTGAGATAACAACTGTTACACTTAAATAGATTGACAGATTTATAATATTCCGAAAACATTATTAATAGAATATTACAAATTAATATATTGATAATATAATACATAATTTCCCATATATAGGCCTATATTACTCAGTATATATGTTATCAGTATATTAATTTGTTATATTGTATTAATAATGTTTTCAGAATATTATAATTATGTCAATCTATTTAAGTATAACAGTATGAGAGAATAATAATTACTTCCCTGGTGTAAAACACTCTCTCTCTCTCTCTCTCGGGTGCGCGCGCACACACACACATTCGCTCAAGTAATCTGTTTATGTGTTTATTTCTCTACTGTCCTTATACAGGTCGTGATGATGGCAATAAATATTGTCGAAACTGCGACAAATGACGTAAAAATTGTGGCTATACCTATTTTTGATCCTCTTTAAATCAATTATTATTTATTGGTCGACTTTCACTACTAACTTAAGGATTTTATTTTTATTAACATTCAAACTTTCCTGTCCGAAGTTTCATATCCGAGTTTTCTCCTCTAATAACACAATCTTTATTAGTACCAGTAACATTATCAATAGCATAGATCTTTTCCTTTTACTAAGGTCATCCATTGAATGTCTCTAGTATCTTAATTTCTTAGGCAAGTTCTCGATTCATATTTCTGGTAATGTTGTGTTATTTCACGTTCCTGTAATGGCGTTTTTCCGAACGTTATGTATTTTTACAAATACTTTTATTCCCGTTAAAGTCCGAGTCCGTGTCCCTTTTGTCTGGTCGTTTGGTGCGATGCCCCTTTGATAATCTTGTCAGTGTTTACTTTTAATATAATATAATATGCTTCTGAGTTATTTCAAGTCCTACGCCAGAATCAGGTCTTTTTACTTATCTCATTATCGCCGGGAAAACCACATCCGCGTCTCAGGAAAAGCATAAAAATCCCCCTTATCCGTCCTCTGGATGGTACCTTTTTTCTTAGGGAAAGTAAGGCAAATCGCCGCTATGGCATGAAAAAACATATAGACCTACATATTAATACAAGGCATAACGTTGTCCAGCGAGAACCTTGTGGATATGACGTTTCTTACCGAATCGTTTCTGCGCAGTTTTTTTTAATGTGGAATGTAATTCATTCAGCTTTTTGCATTCTGCTGCTTTGTCCCTTACCAGGGGGTTTCTATGGCCGTGAAACGGGATAAGGACCCAACCCATTCGTCTTTTGTAGCGCTAACGGTCGTACTGAAATATCCTGTTGAATAATTCGAATTAATTAAAATGTATTTTATATTTCAATACTCGTGAAGTGTAAAGGCTTGTAATATGTTCGTAGAATTTATATTGTGTTGTTTTTTTATTCGTTCATTGTAATGGGTAAACTTTACTCTGCAAAACACAGAAAATGAGACGGAATTGACTGAAGTTGGGTTTAAGAGTAAAAACTAAGAAACTAGTAATAAAATATGCTACTTGCGATTCTGTTACAATTAATTAAAAAGTTTTGTTGAATTCTAAATGTTTTGTTAATTGTTATTTGTTATTGTTATTAATTGTTATTATTAATTATGTAATTTTCTTGTGTGTGTTTTAGGTGAGTGGAGAGTTCAATTTATAACCATACAGATTTTGGCTGTACGACGAGATTTTGGAAATTGAACGGCATTTTTAACGAAATTATGCTGAACAGGTAATAGAAAAATGAACAAGGTAGGCCTACGTGTTTCTTTCACAATATTACCACTACGCAGTGAACATCTGACTATATTACATTTCAGTTAACATTTGGGAGTGGCCGTGGAGTAATCGATAGCATGTTGGCTCGCTACACCACGCGGACATAGATTCGATCCTCGCCGCGGACAAAATGTCATGACGCTTTTATACGATTTTCTTTCGTAAGACGCTGACAGATGAACGAGTGGAAACTTGTAGTTATACCAACATAAGTTTAAGTGAAAATAAAAGAGGCCAAGATAAAAAAAGAAAAATATTAACGATAATGTGTATTATGCGCGCGTGTGAGTAGGCGATCGCGCGATGATGCTCCCTTTGTTGTCTACGACTAATGTAGTGTTGTAACACTACATCTCGATTGTACAACGGGCCGTTGTACCGCATTATCGTCGACTGTGTCAACATCAGATGACACAGATTCGACAGAGGGATGCTTCGTGATGCAAACCGTCCTCTCGGGTCACACGAGAATGAATCGCATTTATTTAACGTAACAGAGTTATTATGATCGTTTACGGTAAATCTCGCTGCATTGTATGCTAATGCGTATCAGTTACAATGGGTCGACGATGGGTACGAATTGGTTGGCCCCAAGGCGAACGGACGTGGAAAAATAACGACGAACAAGCGATAGGTGAGACCCACATCTGACGGCAGGGCACGTCTTATTAATAATGTCACGTTCCACAAATGGTCCACGATCAAAACGTTTATCTGATTTCGAGTGGCTCTGCCCTTACTAAATAAAACACCGATTTCGTATTGCGTAACGCGTTCTTCCCGTTTTTTAATCTTTTTTTTTAATTGTTGGGGGTCCCTTAATCGAAGCGAACGTTGATTTTTTTTGTTTAATAAACAACACGCCCGTTTTATCTATCTCGTATGATCTGCAGAAAATTGTAATTATAATAAAATTGGCGCTGGCAACGCTCGCTAATTTGCTACGCAGGCGAGCAAGGTCATGGTACAAATAACGGGTTTGCTAAACTTTGTTTGCACTGTGCTGTGTTAATTTAAATGACGATCACGATCTTTTAATAATACGGTAGGCTGTACGGAAGGTTAGGTTCAACCTCCACTGTACGCGCAGCTACGTGATTCTCTTTCCATGTAGTGTGTCTGTATTTGTGGCAGAGTATTATGGCCTGTTGTTAGACTGTTTTATGTTTATGACAACAGATTCTCGCTTAAATGGAGATGTGCAGTGAGGACTGACATGTGTTAAAGTACAGTGCTTACTTTATGACTACCATTACTGCGTTTTTCCTACGAATGTCGATAAAAATTCCCGCCGGTGTTGCGGTTGATGAGACTCCCCTCGAATATTTTAAAAGCGCCTACCTCTTGGAAACATCAACAAGTTCGAGGGCTGTGCGGGACGAAGGGCATGCCCGCCGCCCGCTCGTATACTGCGTTCCGAGCTTGAAATAGAACTCCTGCCGCAGGGACGATAGATGGGGCTGGATTAAGGGTGTGGCCGGCTACCGGCCGTGGGTGTCAATTAAGTTTCAGTTAATTGAGGGTGAGAGTATGCCGAGGCCGGGTCCAAGATTCTCCTGGCACAGATTGGTAGCGACCGAGGGCGCTAGTGAGGTGGTTGCCCTGGAATCGGGCGGAGCGGCGATAGAATTTGCGGGACAGTGTCCGTATGATGGCGTCCAGGGAACGGACACGCAGGGCTTCACGGATGGTTCTATTTGATGTCAGATGGGCTTTGCACGCCCAGCGCAATCCTCGGTCAAGGAGAGACTGAAGCTTTCGCTTATGGGTCTTGACCAAGTAGCCCCAAACGAGGATCGCGTAGGTAACCATCGACACCACATAGGTGGAGACGAGGCGGCGGGTCATGGCGTTGCTGCATAGCACGGGACGGAGTTGACATAGGCGATTGGCGGTCTTGCGGGCTACTTGTGCAGAGTGTGTCCGCCAGGTAAGACGACGGTCAATGTGGACCCCGAGGTACGTGACCTCTCGAGACCAGGGCAGCAGAGTATCGCCTACGTATAGTCTGTCTGGGAGCCTTAAGCGTCTGGAGAAGACTACAGCTGTGCTCTTGGCCGCGTTGATGGCAACCCTCCATCTCTCTGCCCACTCAACGTATTCGTCCAATTGTTCCTGGAGCCAGATAACTGCCGTTTCAGCTCGACGATCAACGGCATAAGGACACATCACCTAACAGAAGAATTTCTTCCAACGAAAGAAGCGTGTTACGGCTAGTCACTGGAAGGGGTTAAAATTCTGGCCGGTTTCCATTAACAATCAGTGGTTCTTCGCGGTTCATTGTGGTTCTGTGCCTTAGATATCGCCTCGTGGATCGTTCATCAGAATTTTGACGATATGACAAGGAGAACCTCCTTCTTTATTGTGTACTTTATGAGGCTAGGGGAGCAATCCA
The DNA here is from genome assembly GCA_034769895.1 of Magicicada septendecula. Lineage (NCBI taxonomy): Eukaryota > Metazoa > Arthropoda > Insecta > Hemiptera > Cicadidae > Magicicada > Magicicada septendecula. Next base: position 89,336,923 of record CM068371.1, on the reverse strand, counting down.
CCTGCGGCGCGGTCAAGTAAAGTTCCGAGCTCATTGCTTGGTTACACGGCGAGTTTGTGAGGGGGCAGACCTTGAATTATTGGGAACGGTCCCGCTTGCGTTTCTCAGATGAGAGACTACCATGCGAGGGCGTCGTCTGTGATTAGTAATCAGAAAAGTAGTAAGAAGCACGTGACCTTTGTGAGCACGGGGAGAGTTTCTGCGAGATGAGTTTCTGAATCAAAGACGCCTACATGCAAGGAGAATGACAAAATCTTTCTTATACATGATAAATAATAGCAAGTAGTAAGAAACGTGTTTACCTATATTTTTATATGTTCACGTATTATATTTTTATTTTTATGTATCTCATTCTCGTTACAAGGATACAGTACGTACAGTTAGAAGCGTATATTACTTATATTAAAATTCTGCGTCCACAAATTTTGTGACACTGGAGGATTTTAGAAAACTTATAGTCAATAAAAATAATAAATTATTATTATTATTGAATATTTCGACATTATAATTTACTAGCTAAACAGGAGAAATCAAGTAAAGTAGTCAGGTGATTAATAACAAGATTTGTACTTTCCAGTAGACTGTAGAGTGTGGGTGACTACTTTCTGAGTGCCATAAGTCAATAGTATTAGTTTTAATACTATGTTTACTACTAGTGAAATTTAAAAAAAACTTTATTTACATTTATCTTGAAATATGTATTGTTTAAGCTCTAACAACAATGAAGTCTTATTTTATAAACTTGGAAATCGCATCATGGGTAAACTGTAGTTATCTTAATCCGTGTCTCGGGTAAACACCGTCTTTTTCATTTTCATTTGTTGCTTTAAAACGGTGAGATTTTTGTCTGTTGCTAGTAGAAAATCTTAGACATTCCGCTATCATGGAACGTAAACGTAATAATATTAGTTTTATCTTTCAATTATATCCTCGTATGTCTGGCTGATACCCATGAAATACACATACTCGTATAGCGGAGTGCCAACGACACTCGTCGAATCCCGCATCTCAACCGCCGGTAATTTCTGTTTTCCCAGTCACTCTCCTCTAACTTCTTGCTCCTCATAGTCTCCTCCACATCCCGTCTCCAAGTCCTTTCTCCTGCAACTGAGCGGATGATATTCTAGTATTCTTCTAGGCCATCTCTAATTGGTCACGTGTCCGTACCACATTAACCTATATTGTTTAGTTATTACTTTCTTCAACATTGCTCTCGCTCCCTTTTACTTCATTTCTGACATGGTGCAGCCGGAGTAACCTACAAGATCTTCTCAAACAATCTATTCCTACCGTTAACCAGCTTTTCTTTGTTCCTTCTTATCATCTGCCAACACTGTGGCGCATATGTTGTAATTCGCTGCACAATTCTTCTATATAAATTAATTTTCAAGACCAAGCAGCCCGAAGAACAATCAGGTTTTAGAGCGGGGCGATCCACGGTAGACAACATCTTTACAATCAAAATAGCAGTTGAAAAGAGAGTACAGCATAATAGAGAAACGCTTATAGCTTTAATAGATTTAGATAAGGCATACGATATCGTCCCAATCTCACAGTTATGGAAGGAGATGGAGCACTTGAACATAAATGCAAATTTGATTGCAGCCACCAGCAGATACTATCAACAAAATATCACCAGGGTCAAACTGGGAAACAAACTCGCTCTCCCATTCGAAACTACAAAAGGCGTAAGCCAAGGATGCTGCTTGTCCCCTACCCTCTTTAAAATATACTTAGACAGATCTCTAGTAAAATGGACAAAGAAGTGTAAAAGCATGGGACTGAGAGTAGGAGATGACAATCTGTTCACTCTATATTTTTCCGATGACCAGATTGTGGTAGCAGAGGATGACGAAGACCTCGAGTATATGGTCAGAAAGTTAAAAGAGGAATATGACGCAGCTGGTTTGACGATGAACATGGCAAAATGTGAGTACCTGATAGTGGGCAACGAAGAAGTTAAGGACTTAAAATTGGATGTGGACAGGATAAGAGGTGTTGAAAAAAAGTAAATACTTAGGCGTTATTTTAAACAAACAGGGAAGCAGCAAAGATGAAATTCAAGAACGTGTTAACAAGGGGCGAACCGTTATAAGAACGCTGAATTCGCTTCTATGGGAAAGAAGTATAACCATAAATACAAAGAAACATATATATAATAGCATGGTGCGAAGTGTGATCCTTTATGGAGCAGAAGTTTGGAACGTTTCAAACGTAAATAAGAAAAAACTGATGGGAACGGAAATAGACTTCTTCAGGAGGAGTTGTAGAAGATCAAAATTAGACAGGATTAGAAATGAGACTATTAGAGCCGAGATGAATATTGACAGGAGATTAATAGATGAAATAGAAAGGAGACAATTGACTTGGTTTGGGCATGTGAAGAGATTGGAAGATGACAGATGGCCCCGCAAAATATTGGAATGGATACCACCGGTGAGGAGGAAAAGAGGACGTCCACGGAGGAGTTGGCGAGATGACGTAGCGGAAGCAATGGTTGCAAGAAATTTAGAAGAACTTACATGCTACGATAGGTTACAATGGAAGTTGGGGACGGAGAAACGGCGACTGCTGTAAAGATCCGTTATATATATATATATATATATATATATATAAATTAATTTTCATATTTATTCTAATTTTTGTGATGAGTTTAGCTTTTGAATAGCTATTTGTCCTTGAGCGAGTGTAACCATGAAATATCTAGTCAGAAATTAGACAACGACTTTCATATCCAGAATGTAACTGACATAATTGGCCTGGAACCATCTCACGTTGCAGTGTCATCCACAGACTACAGTCCCCTCCACCAAGATGATTGAGAACGAATTGGCCAAAACATGGAGCCCAGCCGGAAACCTGAATTCGTCTGCATGTGACTTTTAAATAATTAGGAATTCCACTGGGTGGTACTTTCATACGAACTTTCTTCCAGCATGCGAGTAAACCAAGTCTTATTTTATAGTTTCCAGCATCCATGTTTCGTTTGTTACTTCTGGTGTGGCCTTTAGCTGTATGTAAATTTCTTTTAAACGAAATAAAAATTAAAGCATTATTATAATCGAAAAATAATTTTCTCTCTTGAAAATACACTTGCATGCAAACCCTATAGCCTATTATATGACAGGTTAGTTTGTATCTACATGTTATTCTTTGCCCGGTGTAACTATTCCAGAAACATTAAGCCTTAATACTTGAACGAACGACGCGAGTCATCAGTTTTAACTGGACCGTTTGGTATGTGTCTCTCTCCATAATATGTCTGTTTGGTGGATGTCTCATCATTAATTTCGAAAAGATCAATCGATTTTCGTAAAATCTGGCATGAATGTCCATAATTTCACTCTACAGAAACCTATTTTTAAGATAAACCCTCCAAAAATAGACGGGTGGTAGGCAAAAATGTGGGGGGGGGGTTCAAAATGTCGAAAATATCATTATGGGTTATCAAAAATTAAAGGGGATTTATACCACAATCTGAATGTAATGTTCATTTTTCAAAATCAAAATGTTTGAATGTCAGGGCCCAAAAAGTGGGTGAAAATCTTGATAAAGTCGGAAAAATTCATGTGGGGTATCAAATTAAAGGGAATTATAACTAACATCTGAATACAGTTTTAAGTTTTGGAAATATCAAATTTTTTGGACCCCAGGACCCAAAAAGAGATTACATTTTTTTTAAACTTGTGAAAATCCACCAGGATATCAGACCAGAAACAACTGTATCCCAAATCCGAGTGTTTCGAATTTTTAGTGTATGATCATGTGCTCTTGAACTGTTATTTAAAAACGTTAATAAAAAAATAGTAGAGAAATTGGGATTTTTGTAATTTTTTCATAATTGAAAAATTGTCTAATAATGAAATTTATCTTTCCTTCAAAATAGTGAGCGGGTCCTGCAGCTCAGGGAGCATACCAGTATAGCTCCGTTGAACAATCAAAGGTGTGTGTACATCAGATTACGTACTGCTTTACATGTATTAGTAAGAATTTTATGGTATGGCCCTGTTTCGTAACGGTAGCTTTCATTGTGTGAAATAAGTATAGGCCTACAACGTTGTTGTTATTCAATCCATTCCATGTACAGTATTGGTTTAGTACATTATCGTACTCTGTTTACGTTTCCAGAAGTCAAAACAAAATAAGACCTTTGTCACGATGACGACATAGTTACTTCAAACCACAATTTGTTAAGCTTCTTCCTCACTGATGGCCACTGTACTAGATGAAGGTCAGATTGAGGCAGCAGTTAAATAGAAAAAAATAAAACTAGATCTGTTTGTCGCTGCGGGCAAAGACAGTGATTTCTTTGTTCTCTTTGTGCATCAGCAGCGGCGTTGTAAGTAATTGGAACGTGTGTGGGAACCGTCTAATAAGAGAGACAGTCTCACGCGGCCGATGAAAAACCGTCATTACAACTTGACGTCGATGTCGAGTTGACACTACAGCAACGTTCCGTGTAGCGTCAACTATTTCGATTCCCGTGAACGACTTTGATCTCGATGTCTTTGTTTTTCTTCTTGTCGCTACCAAGTTAAGTTTTATTTACAGACAGAAAACAACTGGTTCGATTCTCATTATCGAAAGCTACTTTTGTCCAAAATATACATTTCACTTACCTTTTTCTTACGTTTAAAATAATTTTGAAATCACAAAGTCATTGTGGTATTAAATAAAGAGTAGATATTAATGTATAAGTCTGTTTAGGATTTGCCAGTGTCTCAGTTTTGCTTTGCCGTATTTCCAACACTGTACAAGGCTGGTGTTCATTATTTTTTGAAGATACCATATTGTTACGACGGTCACACAGATCGTCGTGGGATTCAGTGGTAACAATGACTGACACCAATGAGGTCACTAATACATACTTTAATTAGATACAAGAACAGTTAGAAATAAACACAAGCACCCTTATACAGTAAGTCATGTTAAATTTGTCCAACACACGACAATAAATGTCACCTTATTACAGTTTTGCACAAATCAACACCATAATCGTTTCCCTCTAAACCAAACAAACTAATACCCGAACAAATACAAATCAATACAAAACAAGACACAATTTTCAAAGCACTCAACATCGAAAATACACAAAATACTAATACATACACCACAACCACACACAAAAATACCACTTTGAGATACCAGAAACCAACAAGAGACCACAATGACGACAAACCAACACATAGGTACTTCACTAGACGCAGAATTGCGAAGGCTGAGGATGAGAGCACAATAGCTCTCGAAACATATTCCTAATTAGCAAAATAAAATATCTTGAGGTAATTTCAGTATAAATAATAAATATAATATATATATTAGACAACGTTATTTTTAGACACTTACTTTTGCACATATGCTCTTACTCATTTGTGCGCACTTACCCACGTCTCGAAGGTATACTCTTCTTCTGCAGTATTTTCCTTGATGTTCCCCAGCTGGGTCGCAGGCTTTGGTAGTTGATTGAGTGTGGATAAGCACGTGAATATCGATATACAATTTTAATACAAGTAAAGAGTACAGAGGATTTAGTATTGGTTGTGAAATTAGTACGACTGTGTTAATAAAATCATATTCATTTGATTTATTATTTAAAAAGTTCAAATTATCGTATTAATTATTATTTTGTGTGGGTTAATTACTATTTGAACCGTTATATTCGATATGAATATAATGTAATTATAACGTGTTTATAATCTTATCTCTTATATTCTAAGACGTATTATACACACATAAAACATATATGACCTGAAATATTTACACGGACATATAATACATAACACATATATCAATATAATACGTGATTCACACGTCTGAAATTGACTATTTATCTTGTCTTTGCAAGTGTGGTTTTTATTATATACCACTTAATAAAACAATTTATTAATTAAACATATATTAAAATTACTAATAGAGAACATTTTATCACGTTTATTAATTATCTTATTAATGTCTCAGTTAATTAAAAATCATCAATTTAAATAACTCTCATACTTGAATTTAATTCTTTAATAAAATATAAAATATAATAAAATATGGTTCTATATTGACCATTTATTTATGAGATTCATAAATTTAACTTATATGCTCTGTTCAATTATTCTTTGAACTTATTTATTACTCGTTCTGGAAAATAAAAATATACTAATGTTTTTGTAAACTTGTATATGGAATCTAGAGCTTCTTTCGATAGACCTCAGGGTCATTTATAATATTAAATAAATATCTGACTTCACCTGCATTTTTCTGCAACCATTTAACTTTGTCGTTACCGTCATCTGGACTCTCGAGTTTGTTGATCCTCTTCGGTATCACCTTCTCTGTCTCTGCGTCGTTGAAATTCCTCTCTCCGTCTACTGGATGCTGAGTTCTGACGTGGACCTCTCGTCGTGATGATGTACGGCTGGATGTAGCTGCATGTGGCTGTCCCTGCGTCCTCTCGTCTTCTGCTCTGGTTCCTCTCCTCTTCTTGTCTTGTCCTTCGTAGATGTCTCGACGTTCTATGCGTACTTCTTGAAGTTCCTCGACGATACTTCTCGTAGATTACGATATGTTAGTCTTTTAAAAATAACTCATGTTTCACTAATACTTGCACCGACGTACTGCCGGTTACATCGCACTTCAAGTTATGTAATACTGTTTAGAAACATTACTTGACTTTGTAAAATTCGCGGTTGCGAGATGCATGGATTTCACGTAGTTTATTTGTGTTCATCTGAGAAAGAGTGTGTCGCTCGCTGGGGTTTTATACTGCTGCCGTCTTCCATTCCTGATGGAAACTGTTTTGACAACATTGGACAGGTCCGCGCGTCGATTTAATTGCTAATTTCAACCTACGCGTCTTTCTATGAAGCGCACACTTTTTTATAAATATTATTTCACCAATCGTTAGGTATATTATTAAACTTTGTTTATGCAAATTATGAATGTTAAGGTGTGTAAATTGTGGAAGTTATGGCAATATTTCACACTGTGGCTGAACGGTTCCCACGATCATTGACCAATTAGTCTTCAATGATAGCGCCAGGCGCTAGCTATGTTTTTACATATGTCGCTGATTCGTGTGACTTCTGGTTTTCGTTCAGTATTTAAAAAAACTGTGAAAAATTCTCCACCCTCGTATGCATAATTCAACCTGTCTTTCGTTTACACATGTACACTAGCACACACACGCAGACTGATACACAAGCGGCGGCCTGTCACTATGACGTCACCCTTGCCGGTCGGCGCGTGTTGGTTTCTCCCCTTCGCTACGATTAAAAACCAACTAAGCTTTTAATTCCATATGCAGGCTCACTTAATATATTTATTTATTTAAAATTAAATACTACGTTTATTTCTTTTATTATCTCTTATACCTACCGCTTAATTATTACATTATTTTTTACCATTTACATCTTATATATCTCATACGTGCGTTCGTATGTTATCATACCTCAGTCAGGGGTTGATACATATACTTATGCTAAACGTATCGTTGCAATATATATATATATATATATATATATATATATATATATATATATATTACATTTAATATTTATAATGAATTTACCTCAAGATATTTTTTTCCTTATTAGGAACATGTTTCGACTACCATCTTGTACCCATCCTCAGCCTTCCGGTTTTTGTGTCTGGTGAAGTATATATGTGTTAGTTGACTATTATTATTGTGGCTTCCTGTTGGCTTCTGGTGCTTCAAATTGGTTTTATTGTGTGTGATTGTGGTGTATGTGTTAGTTTTTTGTGTATTTTCAATGTTGAGTGCTTTGAATATTGTGTCATGTTTTGTATTTGTTCAGGTATTAGTTTGTTTTGTGTTTTATGTTTGTATATTTGTAAATATTCCCAAATGTTCATTATAGTGCCTTTGTGTGGTATATGTTTTATTAGTGTCACATTGGTTATGCCTGGGAATTCATGTCCTGTGTTTATTGCATGTGTGGCTAAATTAGATTTATATATTTGTTTTTTTTTGTATGCGTTTAGGTGTTCAAAATAACGTTTTTTCAGCTGTTTTGTTTGTTTGTCCTATGTAACATTTATTGCAATCTTGGCATTCAATTTTGTATATACCGTTAGTTGTTGTATTGTCTTTGTTGTGTGGGCTATTTAGTTTTTGTAAATTATTTTTATTAGTTTTGTATGCTATTTTTATATCTGTGTTTTTAAATAGTTTTGTTAGCTTTGTCATTGTATTATTTATGTATGTGAATGTGGCCCATTTTTTGTTTTTGTTATTATTTATGTGTTGTTCATTTTGATTAATTCTTAATTGTTCAGTTTTTATTTTATATTCGATTTTATTTTCTATTTTGTTTACAGTATTTTTATTGTATCCATTTTCATAATTAATTTGGTATATTATATTTCTTTCTTTGACAGTTTCTTGTTTGTTTAGGGGAATTTTGTACATTCTAACATGAATTCCCAGACATAACCAATGTGACACTAATAAAACATACCACACAAAGGCATCATAATGAATATTTGGGAAAATTTACAAATATACAAACATAAAACACAAAACAAACTAATACCTGAACAAATACAAATCAATACAAAACATGACATAATATTCAAAGCACTCAACATTGAAAATACACAAAAAACTAACACATACACCACAATCACACACAATAAAACCAATTTGAAGTACCAGAAGCCAACAGGAAGCCACAATAATAATAGTCAACCAACACATATGTACTTCACCCGACACAAAAACCGGAAGGCTGAGGATGGGTACAAGATGGTACCCGAAACATGTTCCTAATAAGGAAAAAAATATCTTGAGGCAAATTCATTATAAATATTAAATGTATTATATACATCAAGAAACGGACTGTAGCAGAAAGTGATTGAATATATATATATATATATATATATATATATATAATCTTTACAAGAAAAATCTGATCATATATGAATGTAATTTAATATTAATACATTTTTAACCATATATAAAAACTTACCGTACCGCTTGAAAGTGTACAACTTTTTGAAAGACATTTTCAGCTTCGGCCCCAGGTTACTTAACCACACGCGCGCACATCCAACCGAGTGTGTCAGTGTCAAAAGCATCCACGTGCCGCCACGTGTTGTGAGTTGTTGATCGCGGATTTTATAATACAGATCCTCTTAATACTGTACAAAACTGTAATAAATTAAAATATAGGCATGTCGTGTGAGAAATGTTTCATTAAATCCGAATAAATATCTATCTAAATGCCTTGTCTGAATGGCGTAGAAAGTAAGAATCGAAAGTTTTTCTAAAACATCGGGTACGGAATGTTATTTTTGCTGTCCTCGGATTAAATAAATAAATTCGGACTTAACACATTAGTCGAACAAAAGGGATTAAAATTCTAATATGTAAACAAACCGTCAGAGTTGTATGTGTGAGAGTGTACGGAATGACTAAATAAAATAAGCTTAACCTGTCTCTGCCCCTACATTTTTTTAAAACTCTCTCCCCGCCTCCTTATAGTTTCTCTTTGCCTCTCTTTTCCCTGTCTTTAATAATACTTTTTATACATAATTTATGAGATAATATTCATATGTACCAGTATTTGTAATAGTACAGGCGAATGAGTATACACGTGCCAAATTCGTATACCCACGTGCCTAACGTTCCATCGTGATGATTATCGTTCAAGTTACTATACGTTCACTCGTTAGCAGAGTTCATCTAAAATACTTTCTTGTTTCCTGTTTGGTGTGCACACTGGGCTTCCGTTGTTCCGCGATTACGTTATATTTAGTATTCTTTTTCTTCTTGTCCGTCTCCAGGTAGGACGTACGTGTTCCGGTACTCATCATATCACACATCGTCGCTTGCCCAGATCAGATCGTCTGGTTTCTCAGTAAATTGGAAGTTATTGCCATTCTAGTAGTTATCCTCATATTCTTTCTTTTTTGTTTGTTTGTTTTGATTGTGAGTTTATTTCTGGTGTTATATTCTCTCAGTATTTACGTAAAAGTCTGTCTTGTAGGTTCTGAAGAATTTCATTCCCGTAGATTAGAGGATATGGTTTCATGTCTGCAGGATGGCCGTAAGCAGGAAGACGTTTGGGAGGGGGTTCAAACTCCTCAGAAATGTCCCACTCATAAACCGTAATACAATATCATTTTATTGTCATTTTAAGGTAAATATAAATGTAAGAGAGTTCAGTTCCCTGATCTATAGAACTCGCTCAGTATTTTTAGCGAAATGCCTTTATTATTAGTTAAAATTCATTTTTAGATGATTTTGCAAGTATCAGAAAAATTACGAAAACCCCTATTACATAACTTTTTTTAGTAAAATAACAAGTACAAAGCAGACAATCATTCAATAAACACAAAAATTCACAACCTATTGCATTGGGTTTGTGGTTAAACCTATAATACCTAAATGACAAATAATTTGGTTCTAGTTTTAAAATGTACAGCATGTAGCCTATGTTTCCATAGATATCTATAGCCCTATATGTAACCATTTTCACAAATATACATAACTGACAACAATATGTAAAGGTTTATTTGTCTTTTTTTGTAAACATAGCGTATAAATTTTTGAGGGCAATGACTGTTGAAAGATACTTATTCTGTCAAATTATTAAATACCGAGCGTGTATTTTGAATGAAATTCTACATAACTTGATCTCCCACATAGACTTATAAATTTTCTTAAAATGTTGAGTTCCACTTTTCGTCTTTGTGTCCCCAAAGTTAAAAAACATTTATAGCAAACGCTACTAAAATTTTGGTTAAAATTCTCATTAGTCGATATGCACACGGATTTGTGCGATTTTATCAAAATTGTGGCCTACTTTTTGATCCCTGACGTCCCAGATTTTGAAATTTCCAAAACTGAACACTAAATTCAATTTGTGGTTAAAATTCCCTGTAATTTAAAAACCCACATGGGCTTTTGCGACTTTTTTCACAATTTTTACCCCGTCACATTTTCCTCCCGCCAATCTATTTTAAGGGGGGGGGGTCAATCTAAAAAAACCAATACGATTCTGTAGGGTAAAAGTATGGACACACATCCCAAGTTTTACAAAAATCGGCTGATGCGTTCAAAAGTTATCATGAGACATGCCCCAAAGGATAGACAAGCTGATAAATGCTAAATAGTCGAATTACAACTGAGAACTCGATTCGCTCGTTCATTAATTCTGTGTACGTAGAGGAATGTTTTAGGAGATAGGTAACCATACCTATGTATTTCCATCTGACGTTTGTTGACTACTCCAAAATGAAGGCATACGTCAGTTATGTTGAAGAGTATATTGACATACCAGAAAGTAACAGACGTTTTGACCGACCGCGGCGGTGGGCGGGGATAGAGCCGCCATCTTGGTGTCGGAACGTTCCTACACTCAGTACGCAACCAGCTGTGGTAGCGTGCGGTCTGTGCCCCTCTTACTTTGCTCTCTGTGACGTGTTAAAATGTGCGCTGCAATAGAAAATCCCGCCACTTGTGAGGTGCGTTCTGTGATTAGGTTTTTGTTCGCAAAAAAATCACAAACCAATTGAAATTTATCGCCAACTTTGTGATGTGTACGGAAAATGAATAATGAGTGAAAGCCGAGTGAGGCAATGGTGCATTGATTTTAAAAATGGCCGTACCAATGTTCACGATGAGGACCGCAGTGGTAGACCTAGCCATGTGACTGATGAACTGGTGATGAAAATCAACGACAAAATTCGTGAAGATCGTCGTTTCACGATTACGGAACTTTCGAAACAATTTCCCCAAATTTCACGGAGTTTGGTGCATGAAATTGTGGGCGTCGGGGAAAACTTAGTGCGAAGGTTTTGTTTTTTCACGACAACGCACGTCCACACACGGCCAATCGTACCCGAGAGCTCTTCGATAGTTTTGGATGGGAGGTGTTCAATCATCCACCATACAGCCCGGATTTGGCGCCGAGCGACTATCACCTCTTCCCAGCGATGAAGACATGGCTCGCTACACAACGCTTTGATACTGACGCCGAACTGCATGCCGGTGTAAACCAGTGGTTGCAATCGCAGGCGGCAGATTTCTACAGAGACGGTATTGAAAAACTTGTGCCAAGGTATGATAAGTGCCTTAATTTGAATGGCGATTATGTAGAAAAATAGCTTAAGAGTGTACCTTTCAAATGTATATAATAAAATTTTGTTTTTTCATTTTGTAAATTTTTTATTTCAAAACGTCTGTTACTTTCTGGATAGATCAACATATAGGAATCTTTGTGTTTCTATGTGGCATTTGTATGTCTGCAGCTGACGATGATTCTGTCGGAGTATGTTGATCGTTTATATCTGCCATGTGATAGTAATCATTGGCTAATAACCATTTAGTTAAATGGGAAAAGGAAATGAGTTCCAGAGTGTATATATTAGAAGAATTAAATTTATTCACATTTGTTGCATTGGAAACAATAATAATGGCGGTTTTGTAGACACGCTATAGTGTGTTCGGCATAATTACGGATAGTTTATAACACTCGGGCTACAATTATGCGAAAATAACGACGACCGTAATCGAAACCACGGCGGCGTTAAATTAAGAGATACAAATAAAAATACGATATCGAGGAGGCCGATGATATGAAGTTGTTGGCTGATATAAACTGCAAGATTATACGGCCAGCGTCGTATTTTTGATTTTATGTTGTGTATGCCGTGTCCAGATCCAATAAACCGTGTCGGCGGCTTCTTTTGCTGTTATTTACCGTAAGATTTATAGTTACAAAATCTATAGTTTGCACTTCCCGATATGTCCACACTCGTATTAATGGTTTCATTTAGTTAATTCACAGTTAAATTGTGAACTGTGTGTGGTTTCCGTTTCCAAAATTAGGAAAGCGTTGGCACACGGCGCTGTCGTAATACACTATTCGTAAGCCAGCCAACCTTCGATTACAGGCTTTAAAGTCGATTAAACTCCGTTCATCGATAGTCGTACAATCAGAAGTAGGAATTTGGTTAGCGTAGTAATCAGGGCACTAGCTTTCAAGATGGGCCGAAGTGATTTCGATTCCATTTCAGGGTGTCCAGACGGACACTGATCTCATTTTCTAGTTGTTACCTGGTCTGATGTGCTGATCTCTCATAGTGCTAGCTACAGTGGTCTCCCGTGCCCCTTACATATAACAAAATGTAACTGCCCCTAAACTCTATCAAGGGCACAAGAATAAGTTTGTAATATCTGTACTCACCCGGTACTAACTGTAAATGTCCCGTTTTGTAGACCAGATATTATTTTCCCAGGCGTTTTTGCATTTTGACCTTTTAGTATTCCCTTTTTCGCCTTCTCTCCATTTACAAGGTGTACTTACTCGTATTCACTAACTATGTCACCACTTATTGAAAAACTTAAATGAGGATCGTTTTAATGAAGACATAGAGGTCTTAAATGAAGATCGTTTAAGAGCTGAAGATAGTGGAAACACCAAAAGGCCTCGTCGAGAGCGAAGCGACTAGCAGTTTTACAATAAATGGTGACAAAATTGGTGTTAAGATGGCTACTAGTAAAAATAACTTTCCTGGAAATACTCGTATTCATTTCCTGTACTTGTGCCCTTCGCTAGTCTATGCAATCTGTTTATCTCTTTCTTGATCTTCCGTATCTTCTACTGTCTTTAGGCTTGCGTTCTTAATTGATCTGTCTTCATCCATGTTGCCAACACGATCGTTCCGAACTGTCTTATTTTACTGAACCCTCCGTTTGTTACTTCGTACGAACATTCACGTTCGTCATTCCGTCTCGTCGTCGTTTGCCTAATATTCTTCTTGACCTCCTCATTTCAGCGACTTCTATTCGTCTTGTACTTGAGCTGTCTCGTATAGTTTATTCTTCGTACGTCACAATATTGGTTTCATCGCACTTTTGTAGGCCTACCTTTTTTCATTTCTAATGGTACAAATTTAGATATCCGGATAACAACGTTCATGCATCCTAATATTCTGTTTCCTGTCGGACAATTATCCTTTATCATTCTTTTCCTAGCTTCTTATCATTTTGCCACTAGATATCTGACTCAGTACTATTCTGTTTCATAAATTTTTGTATCTCGACCGTACGCAGCGCTAGGCGTTCCACAGTGTCTATACTTCGGCGGTGTCCACCGAATTCTTTCCCTGATATGCGTTCATGAATTTTAAACATACAGTTGGTACCATTGCCTTTTCATTTAACTGGTATATGCTCTTCCCTGAATAATTAGAGTGCGATTTTATGCAGCTGATAGCAATGAAGAATCTTGACCTCCAGAACGTGAGCAAATCGGATATGCACTGCCGTGGGCGTGGGGAGGATATGTAGCCTGCGACAGCAGAACCATCTGTGGATATCTCTACTCCAGATGAATACGAAATCTTATTAGAAATACACGCATTTCGTATCGTGGGAAATGCATAAAACGAATGTTTTACATTGTTCACACGGGATCATGATTTTTTATGCCGGGGCACGTTGTTTTACAGGCAGAACTCAACACGTGTGATTTAAAAATATTTGTTGCAATCGGGATTTATTTACATACAATCGAGAGCGGCCGCGCCGCGCGACGTCGTGATCAGTGGAAAACACGTGTTAAGCAGACAAAGAAGATCTGTCGGCTCCAGTGCCAACTTGGTGGTTATTAATGGTGTCCAGTTGGTGTTTTGGCCAGCGTCCTGTGGGAGCAGCGTCTACACCGTCGGATAGGCTCAGAAGTTGTTGGCCTATCTCGAATACTCTCCACAGTCTTCACCAGTCGTGCCGTAGAAAAATCGATACAGAACCCATAACTACCTTATGGAAGAAATCAGGAAAGCCACAGTGATGCTAATTAGCAATAACTGGAGAATAAACTTCAAATGGATCAAGGCTCATGTAACGCGTTTATGGTAACGAACTGGCAGACCGGCTAGCAAAAGCAGCAGTACGGAATAATGAATTGGGAGTCTCTTTTGACAAAATACCCAAAAGTGCAGTGATTCAAGAATTAACCGAAGAAACTACACATAAGTGGGAAAACGAATGGAAGGAAACAACGAAAGGTACAGTAGCTAAAATGTTCTTCCCTAATATCAAAGACAGATTACAAACAAAACTCTAAATTACTCCCAACTTCACGGCAATAGTCCCAGATTACAAACAAAACTAGAAATTACTCCCAACTTCACGGCAATAGTGACTGGACACGGAAAAACGAAATCTTACCTCCACCGCTTCAAGATAATAAACGACCCAATGTGCCAGTGCACTACACGAGAACAAACAGTGGATCACATCATATATGACGTGAGATGTTAAAAAATCAGAGACAAAATTTAATCAATAATGTAAAAAAAAATCAGGAACTTGGCCACCTACAAAACAAGATATTATAAAGAAACATCTAAAAAAATTCAAAACATTTATTAGTGCAATTGAAATCTAATAAGTTATTTTATTGTAAGTAATCAAATATTCACACAAAGCATTGTAAAATATGTTATGTAATACGTTTTTGTTATTATTTGATGTAGACCTAAGTATATAAAAACATTGTTATTCAAATAAGGAAAATCTTAGCATGCAGTATTACACAATTGTAATGGCGCATGCTGTACAAGAAAAGACGCATGTTGTGGTGTAATCTGTCTGCGAAACACTATACTGTAGCGCAAAAAACTTTCTGTCGAGTCGCCGTCGACCAAAGTATGAAACAAACGTTTTGTAAACTTTCGACCCTGATAAGTGGGCGACCTGAATGGGCTCTTTTCGTTTAATGTTATATTGTCCCTGCAATGCCCGTAACAGTCACTTACGAGACTTAACGTAGGTTAAAAGTTGGTTCCTTCCAATTAGGTTACCTGTTCCTTACGTAACCTAATTCCTACCACAACAGACAGAAAGAAATGAATGGTCGGTAACGTGGAATCTTTTCCTTTCCTTCACAATTAACTACCCTCTTATGAGAACTGAGTGTAGCAGTTGCGTATAGAGAAATAAAACTTTTATGGATAGAGCTAGGAGTCAGCGAGGACATTGTCAATTATTTTGTTCCAGTGATTTAAAACTGTTCACAGGACGGTTTCAATCTGATTAAAATTTTTCGTATTGTACAGTCGTGGCACAGAGTCGCAGCCGCTTTCTTTCTTACCATTTCTGTTATAGCCTCTACAGGGGAATGAGGAGTGGGCCTCTCCACACTATACTGATGCACGCCTGTGTACAGTCCGTTAACGTGTAGAAAGCAGTTGGGCTACTCGCTACTAGTCAGCCAACAAACATCGACAGAGACATGCTACATGTGGTAGGTGCCAACTTGTCAACTGTCTCTACGACGAGTAAATGGAAATAAACAAATAAAATAAACAGTGAGCCATTCGTGAGATTCATGCGCGAATCCGATACGTTGCGTTGTAAATCAGCTGCTGGATGTTTTAAGCGTGCGGCGCGCCGCCCGGTCGGGATGAGGAAACCTGGGAATTCCTTTCTAAGATCTATTTAATATAACTTCCCGACTAACACTTAGGTACGTGGAATGAATGGGAATTTGGTGTTCTTGGAAGTGGCCGATAAGCGATGATGTTTAAGATGCACCTCTGAAAGTACATGATGAATGTTGCCCATCTGTGCCAGGTGAATCTTGGACCCGTCCTCGGCACAGATTCCCGCCACTTGACTTGTCGATTCTGAAGTTGTATTAAACAAAATATATCGCTTATCGGAAAGTCAAATCAAAACTGCAGATCCATCATGCTATATCTATCATCAAACAATTCACATACCATCATGTGGTCAGAATAAAAAAAAATTTTCTTACGTGTTTTTTAATACAAACAAACTAGACTATAATAAACGTTATCACTATATATCGTTTACTATATTACTGCGTAGATAATAGTAGTATTTCTTGGTTTATTACTGAGCCAAGTGGTTATGCAGATTACTGAATACATAATAATTAAATAATTAAAAAGTGGCCATAAGGGAAGAGAAAATCGAGAGCTCGTAACGAGAACCGTTAATTGGTTAATTGTCTGGCGACTACATATGTGAACGTCTTTAAAAAACTGGACAATAAAGAACCAACGATGGCTGGATTATTTACGACACCATTGTGTTTGGCACTTTATTGTACAACCAACCGACCTATCCTTACAGCAGCCGGTGTTTAGTCTGTCATCTAGCGGCAGTAAACGTTGATTGAAATTGTCTGATAAATGGGTTGTAAATTTACCGGCTGAAAACAATACGCGGTGAAAGTGGGAAACGTCTCCGAAAAATAATTAATTATTCAGCTACCGTTCGCTATGATTTACGTACGCTCTTGGGGCTTATACTGTCTGTCTTCTCTCCTCTTCTCTCGGCGTCACTTATCCGACCATCCTAATGACCATTTATGTGAATTACGTGATGTTATTGTGTACTACACATAATCTTGTCTTTACACTTAAGTCTGGGGAAAAGTATTCGTCAAAGTTAATTTTTTGTAAATACTATTCATTGGTTCAAACGTTTGAATCCAATCCCGCACCCTCCGTTACATCTCCAATTCTCTCCGATACGTCTGAAATGATGCTATCAGGCAATGGTTGAAGGTTCCTTGCATCGATGAATTTGTCCACTCCTTTGCGCTCAGACTGTTCACAGGAGCCTCTACCTAGTCCTGTCCTCATCTCCGCCGCCTTAGTACAGACGAACACCCACCTCCACGAAGACATAAATGCCCCCTAGCCTTGCTCGACGACCCCATCCCCGTTGCGTCGCTTGACCACCCATCCCTTTCCCATTAAACAGTAACTCAAAAGTATACGAAATCAATTATTTCTTTCTTTTCAATCTAAATAAAAAATAATGTACTTATTAATTGTTTATTGATTATTAATCGTTCCCTTCCCTCGTCGTCCGGCTCAATCCATGAATAAAAGCCGTTCCCGATCGCTCTGCGGTCCAGAACTTAATTACAGTCCTCCAAATTAGGAGGACTCATGCTTAAACTAGCACACGGCTACTGAGGGTAACTGTAGCATCAGGCAGTCATAGGGTTTGCCCGGATACTGCAACCACTGGGACGCGTCCAGCTGCTGCCCGCATGGTTGGATTGGAAACGTTTGAAGAATTGTTTAACCAGGCGAAGTTCTGATGGATAACGAATAAACACAATGGAGGCGTCGTTGTGACTACGATTACAAATTTAGAATCGGTCCGTTAGAGGGAATGAAAATTCTCTGTGGGTTTAATCAATACATCCAGTGTCGGATTATCCATTACGCTAGGGTATACTGCAGCACCGGGCACCAGGACCTCAGCTGTCAGAGGGGGTACCATCCAGCTGACTTTACTAAGCGAAGCAAAGATTATTTTGTTGGTTTTTTATTAAACATTGCGTAAGAAACATTACGCAATTGTTTGTTTTTTCTTACGCAGTTATTAAGGATGGAGAATGTTGAGTTGGAAAATCACGTTTTTCCAAATCGTTCGAATGAAGATGATAGATTCCATGCTCCTACAGTTTGTCCACTAAAAGTATTAAACTGGATTATTGATTGTAAAACGATTGATGTATTTCCGATATATACATTGCTTGTCGTCTGGTTTTGACGAGTCCAACAGCTAACTGTGAATCTGACATATCATTTTCCGTATTAAAACGCATTAAAGGCATTTTGACTTCAACTGTGGGAGATGAGAGACTACCTTCGTCAGCAACGTTGAATATTGAAAACGAGATACTTGAATCGCTCGGTGTAAAAGAAATTATGCAAGGCTTTGTTAAATAAAAATAAGAATAAAAAATAGATCAATTTTTATTTTCTAAGCTAAATACTACTATACTCATTGTGTTCACTACTTAGCTAAATATTTGTTGTAAATGGAGAGTTTAATAAAATAATTGTTAACTTTCGAAATTGTGTATGCCATTTATCAGTGTAAATAATGGATAAAAGGTTTAATTTTGAATCGGGGGGGGGGGGGCACCAGTCTGATGGCAGCATAGGACACCACGTGCTTCTAATCCGCCCCTGAGTAGGCTACATCACGCGGCTTTGGCTCTGGCTCCATTCGCTTTGGATATATATTCTTATATTAATCTGTTCACTCTTCTTTTGATAATGGAATGGCAAAGGACGTGTAGTATTCTTGCTATATTCAAAATATTATATATATATATATATATATATATATATATATATATTATATTTTGTGAAACTGAAGATGTCAAGTATACAAAAAGACAAACTGTCGAACAGTATTTTAAGTTACAAACCTAAATAGACATAAAATACATTCTTGTAAAAATGTAGCCTATATATGTTTCTTCTTCTTCTTCTTCTTCTTCTTCTTCTTCTTCTTCTTCTTCTTCTTCTTCTTCTTCTAAAGCGCTGCAGCCCTGCGTGGACCTTGGCTTCCTTCACTATTCGCCTCGACTTACTTCTTTCTCCTGCCAGGCGTCTCGAATCCTGGTTCCCTCCTTCCAAAATCTGCTTCCCCCTCTTACAGCGATGACCTTCTCTTGTCTTCCTATCCGCCTTACTCCTTCCATTTCACATTACAGGATTCTCTTCGATTACCTCTCTCGATCCATTCTCTCCATGTGCCCGAACCAGACAATATTTCTGGACTTAACAGATCGTACTGCATCTCTTTCTTTGAGTTTTTTAATTTGAACGAAAGACTAAGAGATTATAAACAACGGTGGAAAGAACACGTAGAAAGAACGTTAGATACAAGACTGGCCAAACAAGTCTGGAAATATAAACCTGTAGGTCAAAGGTGTGTGGGTGGAGGACACAGGAAGTGATGGCTGTAGTTACAACTTATCTGTGGTACCAATCGGTTTTTAGCGATACGATTTAAAAGGAAACGAATATTGAAAACAGATGCTTCATTGTTGTTTCTTGCATTTTTCGTTTTTTTCTGACAGAGGAGGATGACCAATTTTGTACAACTGCAGGTGATCAATAATTGAATAAGAACATGTAGTGAAACGAGACCAAATAGCAACAGTCACAGACAGACCGCGGGGTGAAAAAGCAAACGATACTTAGGAATCAGAAGGCGTACATAATACTGTAGTTTCTTTGACTAGTCTAGTCTAGACACCTGCGTTCGCATTGCCACATCGCGTCGGCTGGCTACAGGTGTAATTAAGGTGTAAAACAAATCCCAACAGCCGACTACGTACATAGCAATCCTTGACTATTGTACACGCTACACTTGAGTGCATAATGTACTAAGATTATTGTGAACATGTACAGTATTGTAGTGTATTACAGTATCAGAAACTCGTGGCCGAATAACGACATCAGTTACAGAAAACAAAGATTGTGTCTTTTTTCGTAGAACCTGTAAGATCCATTGGAATGTGAAATGTTAGAACATCGCATTTTAAGACGCTGCTACCATATCTTTGGGTCAATCGGACTTAGTTGTTTGCTTAAATTTCACAAGTCTCTTAGTACTGATCCAGGAAATAACGTACAAACACGTGATCAAAAAAAGTTGCAACAAAACACGTGCAATATGTCAGTATATAAAAAGGAAAACTGTCGAAACTGTCTTCTTATATATGTTACAGCCTAAATAAATATAAAATATATTCTTGTAAAAAATAAATTATTTCTTTTTCTCCTCCCCCTGTTTTCTCCTCCTTTTACTCCTCCTCCTCCACCTCCTCCTTCTTCTTCTTCTTTTTCTTGTTCCAAAGCGCGTCAACCCTTGCGCTTATATGTGTGCCTAAAAATTACGTAACTTATGCGGACGCGAAGGTGAACCTTCTTTCAGGAGCACAATTGAGGTGAAACAGAGCAGGAGCTCATCAAAAACAATAGAAGTAAAGAGGAAGAATATGAGGTTCATGTACGTATTTTGCTACAGATTTAATTATCTTAAATATATAAGACAATATTAAAGAACAAGTATATAACATAAAAAACAACAGGTAAGAGACATTTGCAGTACAGTAAAAACGTTGGCGTGACTTTCGCGGTGGCAGAATTACTTTCCTAGTTACTAGTTCTGGCAGTAGTTTTTTCTCCGCGCGTTATTTTAACGGCTGTCATTTGTTTTATTGATGGCGTCATCGTTTTAATGGCAGAAAACAACGTGTTTCTAATTGTACAGCAGTTTGCCGTAAATGACGAGAAAGAAATACGCTGGTATTGCTGGCGAGGGGATACCAAATAGAAAAACTATTACCGCTGATCCCTAACCGTAAAACGTTGCCCACTCCGTGAATGGGAGTGGTAACCATAGTTAATAACCGTAGTTAACTGACAGTGAGAATTAAGATTGTTTCACTGTTGGCGCGTTGTATTTAAGGTTTACTTAGCATAGTTTGTACGTACGCAGTGGCGTAACTATGAGGTGTTCATTGAGGGGGGGGGAGACCAGCTTGAAAGTACATTTTTCTCTGGACAACTGAGAAACTCAGGAATCTTCCTACGTTATTTTATAGATACCTTTTATAACTTCTTTCCACAGCTGTTGCCTAGAATTCCTTAAAAAAATAATCGGTTAAATGTAGAACCACATACGATATACACGTGAACACGCGAGCCGGTCACTTATTCATTGAAAAGTTCATTGAAAAGCGTGTGTGTTTCCGTACAGTGCTACCACGATTGACGCCCTTCAGTTTTAAACTTCGCAGACTTCATTGTTAGACTTCGTTTACAGTAGAAATTAAGCATAGATGGTTTTGTGTAAATTCACGGAAAAATCTGAGGCGATCTGCTTTACTCGTAAGTCCACTTCCCGATGCTAGGCCCTCTCCGTAGAAGGCTGGCCTCTTCCGTAGAAGAGTCGGTGAAGTATTTGGGCGTCCGGCTTGACCGCCGTCTTATCTTCAACGCCCACGTGACTGACACCCTCAACAAGGTTCGCGGTGTCTGAGCCAAACTATTTCCCATACTCTCGTGTCGCAACCTTCTGGCTCTGCGCACTAAGGTTACCATCTTTTGTTTCTCCGGTCATTGCTGATCTATGCTGCTTCCGCCTGGTGGTCGCTTTTGTTGACCACTGACAAGTGTAAGCTAGAACAATTACAGTCAAAAACCCACCGTTCCTTGTCGGGGTTTCCTTGGTTCTTAAGGAATGATGTCATTCGTGGAGGCCTTCGAGTACCTTCTCTTGCCGCATTTGTCCGGTCGCTCGCCGAAACTCTCTTTACTTCGGCAGCGACCTCTTCCTTCCCCTACCTCAGAACCATTAGTACGTCTGAACCGCCTCCCCTATCAAAGTCATTCGTCCTCGGGCGATTCTGGATGACCCCCGTAAGTCAACCTCGTTGCGCTATCTGAATATCCCCAAGCAACTTTCTTTCCTTTCTGTTTTACCTTCGCTCCTCAGGGACATCCTTCCCTAAGCACATCTCTAGCACAGTACTTGGCCTAGTCACCATTTACCTCCGGCATGGAGGTTCTCTGCCTCGCGGGGAACGACCGATGCCTCAAGGCGTCTGCCTACATGCCGTCCGCCTCGCCACCAGAGGCACTGCTACTAGGCAATAAATTGTCAAAATTTTCGGCGCCTCTGCGGTTAACCGCGTAGGCGTGTCCTTCCCCAGTATTAGGTCCCTATCTGACGAAAGTCCGGCAATAGTTATCATCTGGCAGTCATCGGGCATGTCCCAGAAGCTGCAATTCAGTCATGGGTGCAAAGACGTACCACTATCACAGCGCAACGCAACGAAAATCGTGTAACTTCTATCAGTATGCCGAAATTAACGTCATATCTGGGTATTTGCTATACACCTATAATACACAGAATAATATTTATAAAGAATGAGATAACTGCAAATTAAAAGTACGTTTTTATTTTTAAATAATTTCGTGAAATTGTACGCCGTGGTGGTTATAGAAAAATATTCAGTTTTTAAGTAACCAGTGAAAGATTCTTATCTTTGCGGTAAATTGAAACATAACAACAGCTTGTCTACGTATATTTACAGCGCCTTTCGCGCCGTTGTGTGCATTAATTCTTATCTTTTCACTTTGTCTAGACAGTAATGGAACACATTCCGGTAGTTTGTCTGGTTCTACGGTTCAGTTAGTTTTTATCTGTTACTCGCTTATATAATCCTTAGATGAACTCGACTAGTTTCCTTTTAGATTAGGTAAGATATAACTGTTTTATAAAAATAATTTCAAATATACTCCGGCTGTATGTAAGCTGCCCGTACAAGACTTTCAATCGGTCGTGACGACATACAACAGTAAACACAACAGTAGACTATAACATCTCACGTATTTAGATTATATATATTATATATATATTATAATGTCTCTAGTATTTAGTAATACGATGTTTTATCAAAAAGTTCATGCAGTTCTTGTTTATTTTTAAAATTATACCTTCATTCTTCGACACCTATACTGCCCACTTCAGAATAGTCTCAGTCGAATGTAACACGATTAAGCCAGCCGTTTTGCAGTCTTCGAAATATTCGAAGCATACACATTTTTGGAACAGACTTGAGCTCACTTAGCGATTTTCGTTTTACGTTGAAACCCCCTTTTTATTTTATAAGTTTTTTTTTGTAAATTTTTTGAATTTTTATTTTATTTTATTTTTATTAACTTTTTTTTGTAAAGGGGAGAGACATAATATTAGAACTAGGTGGAGAACCTAGAGGAAGCAAAAGTGTGCAAAGGCCAAAGTTACAATTACAGACATGTCCCCCCCAGGTGAATGACAGGACTTGCAAATGAAAAAGTCTATTAACAAACAAGCGTGTACTTTATTAAGCATGCAACTCTTACATGACATGACAAGTTATAGATTCAACAATGAGTAAAATTAACTGCAGGATTATATATACATATATTAATATTCTTTACGGCATAAGATGTGAGTGAATTTAAGTTTAACATAAATTGCCTAGATCCTGCCACGTTATGTTCAAGTTAATTGTTGCAAGAATATTATTCACAAGTTAAATAGAAAATTACAAATCCTTGAGTGTTGTATAGAAAAGAATTTAAATAGGCTAGCCTTTTAGTAACTTAGTAAGCACATTTATGATATCATGATTTATAACATATTTCCCAATAAAAAAAATGAATATTACACACAAGCACATACACAACATAAATGACACACATCCCTCATTTCTGTACAAAACCCCTCATAATAACCCTTTTCAACAAGAATAAATAAATACACAAATATATATATATATATAATTAACAAGGCAATTAGATAAATCTCAGTTACGGATCATTAATATGTCAAAGTAATTAGCACCGGAAAATGTAAGTGCCCCCAACCAAACCAGAGACTCAAAATAATAATCAACCACCACTTTAATCATAATAAGCAATATGCGTATGTGATCATGAAAACAGTTTCAACACTTAAAGACATCAGACAGCCCCCTTTGTGACCGGAATTCTGCCATGACCGCATGACATGAAATCAGAAAATAACTAACTCTCGAATAGCTTTAATTCGATAAAAGGTAGAACCTAGAGCAGAGCCTGCGGATTGTGTGTGTGTGTAATTTTCTTACACATTATAAGAAGATATAATAGATTTCATTAGACTTAATTATGTAAGGTTCACACATGTAGTCACAGAACTGAACATGAGAGTTTGTGCAAAATTTTATCAGTTAAAAAAAAGCCTGATGAGTGTGCTTCTGGGAGCTTCCGTGAATTCACAGTATAGTTGAGATAGTATTAAATAAATAGAATGGTCCCACCTGGATCGTCCGGTGCACTTAAGCAAACCTTGGCTGATCAGTAGTGTCTCGGTTGCACTAAGAAGTCCTGGGGCAGAGTGGCGTCATAAGTGTGTCTGAAAGCGTGGATCTCGACTGACGGCATATCATGGCTTAAGGGTCGTCTCTGCCAGGAGGTGAACAGTTGGTCGTCAACACCCGACACCCATCTCGCCCTTGTTCGAGCACCTGTGACATGCAATGAGTAGTATAGGGTGTCATAAGGAACCTGATCTCGCCACATACGCCATCATTATTAAATTGCTAACACACACTTTAATGCTTCAACAGCCACTACAAACACATCACCACTTATTCGTATTAATCTGGATTGAACTCCCCAGCTGTGCCTTATTTCATTCAACCACTAATTACGTTTTAAGTATTTCATTGAGAACGTTATTCACATAATTATTAATGACACACAAAAAAACAGCTGAGTGCAAGATGCATTATCATTTTCCTTACTGAAATCAATTTGACCCGCAACATTTACATCCATATTAAGTTAATCTTTAATTTGCATTAACGCCCAAATTAAAAACTGATATACACGCACACACACAAGGTATAGTTTATAATTAAAGCTGAAACACAGACAAAAAATATTTTTGGGTTAAAATATTTTTTTAGAACCCGTTAACTTGTACATACCTGGAAGAACTTTATTCAGCCACTCATATAGAAGAGCAACGAAGTCCCGAACCGATGAGTGCCGTCAGCCGAGAGTAGATGACCTGGTTGACGGTTCAAATAGAAATGAGAAAGATTCGATGTGAATGTCTAACCACGAAACCTCGCCGATGCAGGAATACACAATTACAGCTGAGCGCGCCAACTGGATATCATCGCTACACAACAAACAGTCTGCATAGCCCACGACGACGAGATGCAGCGGCCGCGCGTGACGTCAAAGCCCGCTCGTTTTAAAAACACATCGCCTACATGCCGAACCCAGTACGGCACAACGTCTTCAGCTGTCGCGAAACGTTGTCCTTTAAGGAAAGATTGTGTTGGGACACATCTGGTGGATACGGCAGTTGCCGTGTCATCGTTATGACGTTTTTTGTTCCCTAGCCTGGCACAATTCTTAACAAGCAGTGACGTGCGTCCAGGCAAATTATATCAGACTGCAATTTTCATAAATTTTTCTCCCGTAAATCTGCCCGTTTTCCACGAATAGCTTCATACACATGGCGTAAAATGTTCACACAGTACTCTTTATTTAACAATGCGCCTAGCGATGAAATTTTGTGGGACACACAAATCTGATCTTCATCTGACAACCACGATCTTCAACTCATTTACAGCAGTCGTTACAGCTTGTAAACCACTTGTTCGCACACAGCAGTCTCGCCAGAAGCCTTCTGAATACGTTTACCAGGACAGAGCAGTTTATCTCACAGTTTACACAAAATTTAATCCGTGTCCTTCAATCTTTCATTGTAAATCGCCTAATACACCTAAGGACGTTTTACTAAATTAGCTGTGAAATCTAAACTATGCATCAAATAGGGCTAAACGTTTACACAATTGTCGTTAACACGTGTACCAACACATAAAAACAGTTTCTTAATCGGATACTTGTAGCGTTGGATACTGCTAAATTACACGAACTTTTTTATCAAACCTCGTATGTAGAACCTTGAAAACAAAGTAATTACAGATTATGAGCAGAATCTGGTATGTCTGTCAAGCTAAAAGTGATATTTCTGAGGGGAGGGACAGAAAATATTCCTTGAGTAAGCAATAGGCCTGCTTATAAAACTGACTTCGCCAAAACGACTTATAAAATGCTTTTGCAACGCTTTCTGTACGCATAAGTATTTCCCATGTAGGCTACACATAAATTTTTGAACATAAGATCTATTTAGATCCTTACTTCAGAGCCGATAAAGCCTAATTACAGTCAATATTTATATCACACCACACTCCCATTTAGGACTGCCTACTGACAAGCTGAAGAAAATACGAAACGTGCTCTTCGATATATGAGTACCGTTTACACAACGAACTCACATACACGATTACACACACACACTCTCTCTCTCTCTCTCTCTCACACACACACACACACATGTGGCACACGTACCACCTGAAGGAGCTAACGATGGCTCGGTGAAAATCCAAGAGGTAACACTAGTAGGAGAAACGTTTTGCAATTATTCTGTCGCCCAGTGGTGGTAATGATTTTGCGACCAATGTGGAGCTGCCACGAGGAGGGATGTTTTTACGGGGGGACTTACGGGACCGGACCCTCTTCCCAGAGGGTAGAAAAAAATTGACGAATTTGGTTCATCTCTTAATTTTTAGGGTGTTTTATTTTATTATTTTTCTAGCTGTGTGCGCTAATATAGTAGCGCATTATGTACTCTTTTTTAAATATACAGACAGGGTCTTTACACAGCTACATACGTTTGAAACATGAAATACAGAAAAATCAATTCGGTCGATAACATCTTGTAAACAGTGTTTTAACAACCCATATTCTTATAGTGTTATTATGTTATTATAATGTTATAATGGGATTAATTTCATGATGTTATCACACGTGTTTAAACCACCTTAAAGACAGTAATGTTAATTAGTCTTAACTTGTTTTTTCTTCTTTTGTATGAAGCCGGCTCACCCCGGACCCTCTCCCTAAGGCCAAGTTCTAGATACGCCACTGACGGGGAGCAACACACAACCAATAGTTTATCAGAGGATGAGACCTCTTTGATAGACCTCATCTTAAAGTCTACTTACTCATACAGACGTTGAAGCAAAATACAGATTATTGTAGTCATAACCATAAAGGACTGACGTTGAACGTGGACGGGAATAGAAGATAACAAAAAAGAAAGCTATCAGCATCGAGTAAGGAAATAAGAAGACCGTTAGCCAGCATAGGATCTTTCACTTTTGTAGATAAATTTCGCGTACCATTGCGTAAGTAATCTGTGCAGAAGTATTCTGTGAGCATACGCAAATGGCGTATTTTAGTTTGCGCTTAGAAATAAGTGAAATATCGAATTGAAAGGGAAGTTAATCTTGAACGTTTGGACTGTCGGTTTCGTAAAGTTGGCCACTGTAAGTGTCTTCGGCTCTGCGTAAACGTCACTGTAGACGTCCTCCAGACTCATTCCAGAACTTTTCTAATAAGAAAGTAATTTCGAGTAGTTCGATGTGCAGCATGCGCCGCATTGTATGTTTGTCAGTTTTTGTTCAAACTACAACAGACGTTTCAAAGAATGTCAGATTCCAGACTGGCCAAACAAGTCAGGAAATACAACCGTATAGGGCACAGGTGTGTGGGTAGACCCAGGAAGAGATCGCTGGAGGATCTTTTAAGGCGGAACAGGCAGTATCTTACCTATGTCGTGTTGAGAATATGATGATGATCTTACGATTCTTTTCGCACGTTTGTCAGTAACCTTATTTACGGCAGCTCAGTACGACTTTGTAATTTATCCTCATCAAAGACTTTTATAAACTCATTTCTTTAACCCCGGAGAGTGTTGGACAACCTTTAGCGTAACTGCGTCGAGCATCAACTGCGTTTCACAATGAACATACGGACAGTAACGCTTCGATTAGTAGGACACGTTCATTAAAGATAATGTAACGTACGTTATTCGGCAAGTAAGAAAAATATCGGAACTTAAGTCTGCCACAGACGTACAGTCTACGTATCATACCTACAGAAGAAGTTCGTTATAATTTTGACGAAGGCTTTATCGACAAGACATTAGGTGAGGAACGTTTACAGATTTTGTCGAAAGCGCCTGGGGTAGTTGATGTAGAAACAGAAATTAACAAAATCGTAAATTTATAACCCTTGGACAGGATATTGTTTATTACAAAAAATTATAAAATTCGTTCTTTACTAATAACGATTCCGATATACGTCAATAACAAACAGCTGGTAGTCCTTCGTATTTTGCATAACTTTCTTCGCTGTTACCGTATATATCGTGTTACGCAGCAACAGTCAGCCCCAATAGCGTGTATGATATACCGATACGGCGCTACTTGGAAGCTATCCATACAGTCGTTAATTACATTTTTCCCGTATATGGAGTTATGCGGTAGGCTTTCGGCCAGCACTTCCGCGATATTTCAATCGTTCGGCCTCGAACTCGCACGTGCTACGAAATGTCACCCGCCGAGGTGACACAGTAACACAGTGATTTCGTAAAACCGTAAATGTTTATGCAAATAAGAAGACCTACTATTACTGTGTGTGTTTCGGAAGAGAGAGTGAGAGCGGGCCTGTCGTGTATAGTGTTCTAGGAACCGACTGTGTAAACACCGGGCCGTGTGTGTGTGTGTGTGTGTGTGTGGGTGCGCGCGTTAATAACACTACACACGTGTTTACCCAACGCTTACACGTGTCGTCGTGGCTTCTTGCGTCTGGTGGGATCGTCCGACCTGTTTATATAACAAAAGCCATAAAGAGAAAAATAATACAGACGGCTCTGTTCGCTTTTTAAATATGGAATTCGAACGAAAGGAAGGATACACGGAGCTTCTTTCATGCTGGGTTTTGAGAATCGAAACTTTCACATGGACGAGATATATACAAATATATAGTAGCGTACTTGTAAACAAATGATGCAGTAATTGTTTATGAAGTTAGTTTATTGCATTATCTGTAGCAGAACATTACACAGCACAGATGTCTTTATTGTTGATTATACATACAGATTGAGACCTCTGTTTAATGTAGAGTGGTAATGTGCGTTATGGTAAACAAAGGGAATGTGGACTACGTGTTGGTAGTAGGCCTTAAGGGTGACTCAGGGCTGGAGACGGACCAATAATAGTAAGGACAGCTAACACTTGTTATGAGAAATGTAGTTGAGTCACAGTACAGTCGTAGAATCTACGGTTTTATTCCCAGCAAACCGTAACCCGGAGAAATGATAACCAGTCTTGACGTTCTACGTGTCAGCTAACGAAAACAGCGTCAGTAAATTAAGGAAAACGTAGGGCCAAAATAATAATAATGGTATTACTACAATAAAGTTCAGCACTGATAAGGAAACGCTTAACAAATACACATTCCAAGGTGAAATTATTTGAACAGCTCTCGGAGCATTTCGAGGTAAGCAGGGTTGCCTATCCCCCCAACCCCTATGACGCTTCCCCCAATTTTATTAAAAAATCACCCCCTTTTTCTGACAAGACTTTTTCTGTCTTTTACAGTAAAATTTCTTACCTAATCGAGCAAAGGCCGGGGCTTTCTAACTCTAAACTATTACAAAATATTAGTCTACCTTTTACCGAAACGATATATTGATTGTAGGTAGTTATAAACTAAAAAAAAAATAAGGATTTCTAAATTGAAATTTTCAGTAAAACGTGATTTGTTGTACAATACCTGTACTCTATGACTTTATTGAAAAGATACTTAGTTTTGCAACTCTTTAACGTCTCACTTAAATCTGTTTTTAGAGTAGAAGACTAGATACTTTTTCCCCTGCACACCGCGCCTACAGCCCGCTCGAAAAAGTCAACTCGGTAGATTTATTGTGCGTCTGATACGTGTCCGTTATAAGTTTTTTAGAGTTTTGTAAAATTGGGGAAGATTTTTCATGCAATAGTAAAAAAAATCCCCCCAAAAATTTTCTAAATGTCACCAATGGCGACTCGATCCCCCCCTGTAGGCACCCCTGGAGGGAAGGACCGGTGTTAAACAAGGAGATGCTATCTCGCCGTTGGTATTTAACTGTGTTTTGGAAAAAGTTGTAAGAGATTGAAAAAAAAACTGTTAAAAGAAGAAAATCTATGTATGTAAAAGAAAAAACTATATATATGAGACTCAATCTGTACTGGTACAACAAATAATAAAATAGTAGTAAACATTTTAGCGTTTGCAGTTGATTTAGTTCTTTTAGCTCAAAAATCCAGAAGAAGCAAAAATTAAAGTACTCTTATTGGAAAAACGTGCTTACAAGTTTTGAGCTGTATTCTGTTTTGGAAAAAAAAACAATATATCTGTCACATTAAAATTTTTAAAAGGCAGATTTATATAAAACAGTAGAATAAACAAAGTTCAAAAACAGAAAAAGAAGGTACGAAAAGAGGATTACGAAAGATGGGAATCGCATACCATCTATCAGCAAACATTTATAACAAAAATCTCGTAAGCAGAAAGGCGAAATTAAGACATCACAAATAGTAATATATCCTGGAGCCTTGTATGCTTGGGAGTGTTTCCGCAGAAAAAATGTTAAAAATCGAAAGAAGAATATTATAAAAAAATGTATGAAGATTAAAATTTTATGGATACTTATTAAGAATGGAAAATAAGAGATTAACAACACAGACATTTGAATATTTGAAAACAAAATTTTGATGGTACAGAAAGATTTAGAACAGATCCCAAGTATAGATAAAGAAACAATTAAGGGCAGCAATAAGTACAGAAAAATTACTGAGGAATTCAAAGTGAAAGAAAAGATCAACAGACAAGAAGGCGAGGTGAAGTCATAGAAGAACAGACAAAGATCAGAAGTGAAAGAATGAAATCCTATTGGAAGAAGAGAAAATAACATAATGTGCAAAGCGCCTGAAGTGGCCTTTATCGAAAAAAGGACGAGAAGAAAAAGGAAGAAGAAGAAAAACAAGATCATAGATTCGTTGTTATAGAGGTACAGTACTTCAATTTCTTAAGTTCTTTAGACCTGCTGTCTCCTACATAGTGAATGAAGCGTCATTAACTATCCTTACTTGTTCCGTAATTGTTCCCTCCACTTTTCACATTCCTTATTACTTGGTCCTCCAATAGATATTTGGGAAATCTATGCTCACGCCGGTTGCTTTCCATTTGGTGATCTCCCTTATAACTGTTTTTGTTTCTTCCTGTGCACGTGTCCGCAACAACGTATACATTGATTAGCTCTACTGTACCTTCTCCTTTTGGCGTTTCTTCTATTCCTCAGTTTCTCTCCATTCCATATTCATCTTCTTCTACTATATTTGGGCCTGAATCCTTCGTACGATCTTTCTTTCGAATATTCGCAGCCTCTCTTCATCGTTTCTTGTCAAGCACATCGTCACCACCAGTCTAATTCCTGCTTCCTGTAGTTTCATTTTGATGTTCTTGTTAGTTCCTTTCCTCTTCATGAGTACTGTATGAGTAAGAACTTCGTTCATTAGCGATTTCGTGTTCAGTTCGGCCCCAAACATCCGTTTACTGATAAAGATACACTCTAAAGATCCCACAACTTACATCCGAAGTGGTTCTATAGAAGCGTTGAACATAGATTATTTTGGTACCTGTGATAGTTACTTATATTTAATGCATTATGCATCGTTTAGTTTCTTTTTGCCGTCTCAACCGAATCAGATTTGTCGATAGCTATTGTTACGACATTACAGAACAATCTGCGTGTTTATCGAATGTTCCAGAGGAATCCAGCTGAGTGTGTGTGGCGTGCGTGAGTCTCGACGCATTAGCTAGACTGACAGGAGCCGCGCGAACTGTGTCAAGGGCGCAGCGCAATGAATTACACTCTAATGTTTTCTTTTATTGTTAATGCGCAGTATGGAATATTCTAGTATTTCGGCGGGGTATAAATACAAGTACTCAACGACGTTCAGTTTCAGTTTGAGTTGCGAGTTATTGTCGGCGTTTACTCTGTGCGCTCAAGTGGTTATTAGTGAAGTGTTGTGTTTTAAAAACGGGCGGGACAATTGTAATATAATTGTGTTTTATATTAGTTGACATTTTATTGCGTGTGAACAAGTTTTCTTTGATTTGTTGTAAGAGACTGTCTTGTTAATTACGAACTGTTTAACTGTGATAATTAAAGCTGGTGATTAGTGACTTAATTGGTGTCTTGTATTTTGTTTTCCACTGTACCATACGACGATCAGTAGACCGTCGTAACAATATCTTCGCGCCAAGCTATCTGTTAAATACCTCAAGAGCTTTGAGATTCGAGGATCTGTTATGTTTGAGATGTGTTATGTTCCTCGGCGATTTATACAGAAACGATTACAGTCACTGTCTAGTCTGATCTTCTACCATTGCAAATTGAGTTCAAGAAGGCGGACGTATGAATAACGTTAACACATGTAGCGATTATTATTTCTTGCTCTTGAGGAGAGATAGAAATGCGAAAACAAAATGCGCAGGGTTTACGAGTTTCTCTACTAGTAACAGAAACTAACGCAGTTTCATAAAGATACCGTGTTGTGTTGACTGACCGTACATTCTAATTAGGATAGTGTAAACATTCAGCGTGCTTGTCCAGCTGTAAAAACGGACGGGAAACATGGGGTCAAATTTATGGTAGGTACACACTCACTGTTGTCTTCAACTTTGTATTAACTAGCTTGACGCAATATTTTACATAAACGGAGAACGCATTTTCTTCTCGCACATTTAAAATCAATATAGGAAGTCTTACTCATTAACAATTTGCGTCACCCACAAACGCGTTGCGATAAATCCGAACAGCGGATTCGCGTAGGTGCGTAATAATTGCAGATGTATGTGTACCTGTGTTTGTGTGAGTGTGAGCGCGCTGAACATGTCTACATGCATCTACAACAGGGAATATGCTTAACTAACTTTCCATTGAATTATTATGTTTTTATTATAATCGTAGTAAGATTGTTTTCATTTCAGTTTTCATCCGCGTATTTATTTCATTTCAAATATTAAATAAAGAGAAAAGATGCCCGAGGTACTGTGTAGAGTGCGTAGTTTCCTGTTAACGGAAAGTAAAATGTAAAGAAGATGTTTCGATGTGGGTACGTTTTTATGCCTAGACGATATACGGATGGTTCATGAGTTTTCTTCACATCAGTGACTTAAGCACGGTAAGCAGAGTATAAAAGAAATTTCAAAAAAAAAACCAAGCCACTAATTTAATGAGGCGTTCGATATTCTTGTCTACTTGAGTAAAGTATAAACATCCCCCCCCCCCCACATAACTGATGTCCCAATTACGTTTCTTGAGGAATCATTCTCGCAATTATTCGACAGATCATCCATCACCTATGAACCTGCAATGTGTTGGAATGGGCAACTAACAGCTGTTAAGAGCTTATTTAAACTTAACAAGTCGTATGGAATAGGGTTTTCCTACATTATCGTGGTTCTCACGTCTGCCCGTTTTCTGAATATCGAAATTTTGACGACCATCAGCAGTGGCGTGTCTAGAATTTGGCTTCTGGGGTCAGGTCATGAGGCTTCATATAAAAGAGAAAACAAGTTAAAAGACTAATCAATATTACAATTTTTAAAGTGGCTGAAAAAACGCACGTTAGCATCCTGAAAGTAATCCCATTAAAGTAAATAATAGTAACACGATAAAAAGACATATTATTGAAATATTGTTTACAACATATTTATTGTCACTTTGTATCTAAAAATGATAACCACAGTGTTGGGAACAAACTGTTCAAACCCCGGGCTATTGGGCCCTGGTCCACTCCTTTTGTTACTAACAGACGTTTCGCCCTCTCCTGTGGTGGCCATCTTCAGTGTGCAAACGGCAAAAGATCTTCTTTTGCCACAGTTTTGTGGTTGATTGACGAAGACCGTGTCAGCTGGTGAATCTTTTTTTGTACACTGAAGATGGCGTCCGGAGGAGAGGCCTAAACGTCTGTAAGTAACAACATTCGTGGACCATGGGCCAGTAGCCCGGAGCCGGATCAGTTTGTTTCTAACCTGATCCGTGAAAGCCGTAGATACAGAATGATATTACAGTTTAAAAAAAAAATTGCTGATCAAAGAAAATTTTAAACTTAGAAAGGACATACTGTTTGAAATGTTTTGGAATTTGAAGTTAGTTCACAATGACTTTTTGGGGGGCATTTCATTAACAACATCGCTCGGGATCGCTGAATTGATTTTCCTACATTTCATATTTCAAACGTATACGCAAATGCTGTGTAACTATATTAGCGTAGAAATCTGAAAAAATAATAAAACACCTGAAAAATTACGAGATTAACAATACGCCTCGTCAACTTTTTTCGACCCTCTGGGGGGAGTCTGGCCCTCCCAGACCCTAAAATACGCCCCCCCCGTAAATACGCCCTGACCATCAGTTATTTATGTTATCAGTATTTATCTGAGAACTTTAAAGGGAGACTTTTGTTTGAATACGCCCCCATCTTACTTTAAGTTATTGACTCCTTTCTTCATGTGAACTAGTAAACACGTACCAAAAACTGGCGAAAAACTTTATTTTAAAACATATAGAAATTCTGTAAGAATGCCATTTGTAATATATGATGATTTCGAATGCTTCTTAAACCATATTTAATACTTATCAACCTAATTCTGAAAAATCATATATAAACAAATATCAAAAACATGATCCAATAAGCTCAACATAATATATAAAATATACAGTAATGACAGCTGGTTCCAGTGTAATGCCGCTTTCCCTACACAACATTATGCGGCCAAGCTTTTCATCTTCTATTGAGCACTTTTCTCATTTTTTATTATTTTTAAACAATAATATAATTATGCAAGATGGGTTGTTAAAAATAAATCCTCAACGAAACACAGAACCTGTTATGGGGCGCAACGCCAAAGGTGACCCTCGCCGTCCCTCGGAGACTTCTGGGCGACTGCTCAATCTGCCGTTACATCAAATATTCCATTACACTTCGTTTTCACACCCGCACAGAGGGCATAGCTGATGTCAACGACTTTTCCTCGATTACGGAACTTCCTAACGAGTTTTAATAACTTTTTTTTTGTTTGCTGTACGTAAATATCGGTATGGCGAACCATACATGACTTCCATATTCTAAGATTTATATTTAAAATCATTTACGAAATGAAATGTTTCCATAGAAGCTTCTTCTTTCTACTTCTTTCTTCAGCCTTAACCACAATACAGTGGTCACTAACGTATACCACCTCACGTTAGCGTACGCGATTTTCACTGACAGTCGATGGCACTGTCGAAACGTCTGGTTTTGAACAAAACATTGGACTACGGCCAAATATCCCGGGAAGGAATTTTATCAACAAACTACTTCTTTGATGCCGATAACGTACTACACATATAAAAAAAATTATCCACTTGCCCTTCAACTATCAATTTCATTTATAGAAAATTACCCCTCCCCCTTCAACTACCCTTTTCATTTATAGATATTTCATCTACCTTTCTACAGTGGATTATTATGACCTCCTTTTCAAGATACTTCATTTATCAAAATTAACTACTTTACTCTTGTTAAAACATAAAACGTCGCAGGTAAACTACCCTTTCTCCTTAACCTGTCTTCACCAAAATCAATAGGCCTTGAGTCCTCTACAACTGAGGCACATAAGACAAAAAATTATTTGATTCTGTTTGAATTTGCGGCAGTTATCGTTCGCCATAGACAAAATTCTACAGACACTTTAAAAAATGACTTTTCTTCATGTTTGAAGGTAGTACAATCAGAATCAGCCTTTATCTCGAACACGATTTTTACTTCCATATTCCTTAAGGAATGGAAGTATGGTGATGGCAAAAAAAATCGTGTTCGAGATTATTGCAGATTCTGATTCTACTACACTCAAAACATGAAAAAAAGTCGTTTTCCGAAAAGTGTCTGTGTGTCTGTCTGTCTGTGTGTCTGTCTGTCTGTGTGTCTGTCTGTCTGTAGATTTTTTTTCTATGGCAAACGATAACTGCCGCAAATTCAAACAGAATCAAATAATTTTTTGCATACAGTCCGGTTTTGCAGAGTTCTCGCGACCTATTGTTTTTGGTGAAGATCGGTTGAGGGAAAGGGGTAGTTTACCTGCAACGGTTTTTTTTTAGCAAGGGTAATTTTGTTTGTTTGGCAAACGATAACAGCCGCAAATTCAAACAGAATCAAATAATGTTTCGCATACAGCCCTGAATTGTAGAGTTCTCAAGACCTATTGTTTTTGGTGAAGATCGGTTAAGGGAAAGGGGTAGTTTACCTGTAACGTTTTATGTTTTAACAAGGGTATTTCCTATGGCAAACGATAACAGCCGCAAATTCAAACAGAATGAAAAGATTATTTGCATACAGCCCTAAATTGTAGAGTTCTCAATACCTTTTGTTTTTGGTGAAGATCGGTTAAGGGAAAGGGGTAGTTTACCTACAACGTTTTTTTAGCAAGGGTATTTTCTATGGCAAACGATAACAGCCGCAAATTCAAACAGAATCAAATAATTTTCTGCATACAGCCCTGATTTGTAGAGTACTCAAGACCTATTGTTTTTGGTGAAGATCGGTTGAGGGGAAGGGGTAGTTTACCAGCAACGTTTTTTATCATGCGTATTTTCTATGGCAAACGACAACTGCCGCAAATTAAAACAGAATCAAATAATTTTTTGCATACAGCCCTGATTTGTAGAGTACTCGCGACCTATTGTTTTTGGTGAAGATCGGTTGAGGGGAAGGGGTAGTTTACCTGCAACGCTTTTTTTTATCAAGGGAAATTTTTTTTTTTTTGGCAAACGATAACAGCCGCAAATTCAAACAGAATCAAATAATGTTTCGTATACAGCCCTGAATTGTAGGTTTCTCAAGACCTATTGTTTTTGGTGAAGATCGGTTGAGGGAAAGGGGTAGTTTACCTGCAACGTTTTTTTAACAAGGGTATTTTCTATGGCAAACGATAACAGCCGCAAATTCAAACAGAATCAAATAATGTTTTGCATACAGTCCTGATTTGTAGAGTACTCAAGACCTATTGTTTTTGGTGAAGATCGGTTAAGGGGAAGAGGTAGTTTACCTGCAACGTTTTTTTATCAAGCGTATTTTCTATGGCAAACGATAACAGCCGCAAATTCAAACAGAATCAAATAATTTTTTGCATACGTCCCTGAATTGTAGAGGTCTCAATGACTTTCGATTTTGGTGAAGATCGGTTAAGGGGAAGGGGTAGTTTACCTGCAACCTTATACGTTTTAACAAGAGTAAAGTACTTGAAAATTTATTTAAACTTTTTGAAACAATGGTAATTGTTAAAAATAAAATAATTTTGTTGCCAGGCAATAAAATTATAATTTTTTCATTTTAATGTAATATAATATTTTTCATTTAATACAGCAATAAA
Source organism: Magicicada septendecula (assembly GCA_034769895.1). Lineage (NCBI taxonomy): Eukaryota > Metazoa > Arthropoda > Insecta > Hemiptera > Cicadidae > Magicicada > Magicicada septendecula. Next base: position 89,299,195 of record CM068371.1, on the reverse strand, counting down.
AAGGCAGGTAAGGCACAGCCTGGCTGTTTGGCTGAAAATGATTTTAAATATAAATCTTAGAATATGGAAGTCATGTATGGTTCTCCATACCGATATTTTTTCGCCATCACCATACTTCCATTTCCTTATGGAATGGAACATGGAAGTAAAATAAAGGTAATCACTTGCCAAAGAACGTACGCGTTGTGTAACATGGAAGATTTTGAAGCCGTGTTTGTATTGAGCGGTAAATTTTATTAACGCCGTTGGTAAATTAATTCTAACTGATAAGCGAGGAGAGCGTCGTGCAGACCGGCGGTGCGGCGGCGGTTCTGTATAGACAACGACGCGGCGTTCCGTTACTCGACTAATGATGGGAATCTAACGCGATAAGCAACAAGATTGTAGTGTACGCTTGTTGTAGTCACCAATACTACTCCAACGACCACAAATCAATAAATACGAACACCGTCATAAAGCTGCCGCCTTCAGCGTCATCGTTCCCACAGTGAGGCTGTTCCAGGCTTACCTCTTGGTCTTACCGTGGCGATCACCTGCCCGATACGCGTAACCCGTAACCCGATAAAAACAGTTTCACTTCTGAAAAGCTGTAATAAACAAAAGTGAGGTGATGTAACTTATAAGTATACGTATAACTTATATACGTATCATTCATCTAAGCCAAGGCACTGAGAATGTACATGAATTTTACTATACGTAGCAGTAGCGTGGCGTCCATGTAACCGCTGTTGCCGGCGGCAACAATACTGGAAATAATAGAAAATAATAATAATTATATGCTCCTCACTAACTATCCACTAAAACATTCACTGATTGACGGTCACTAAAAATTTAAGGAAATAATTATATCGCAGAATAAATACTTTAGGTATCGAAAAATTTGAAATCCGAACAATATTAGTAGGGAAACTTGAATAAAGCGTAGCAGTGCTTTCGAATTGCTGGGCACTTACCCCGGTTTGTGTTGCCGGCTCATACATCGGCAATGTTTTACTGCTTACGGTCACTGACCTCGTACTAGCTGTCACTGCACAAACTGTGGAGGGGGGGACACAGTCGTCCGTCCAATGTGTTGCCGCTGTATAAACCCTCAGTTAACCGCTATGTTCGTTTCCGGAACTGACGTGCAACAGATACTATGTACCTATTTGTGTGTCTTTCATTTAGTCGTGTGTTTCTCTGTTTGTCTTTATTATTTTTAATTCTATTATTTGTGTTCTGATTTATTCTGTGTAAGTATAATGAGACTCGGATCCCGTTGAACCGCGACCCTCTTCTTCTCCAAGCGAGTGATAGAAAATGCTCTAAAAAGAACAGTCGGTACAAGAAAAAATTCGAATTTTTAGGTTAAGTTTTAGGCCTATCACAACCGGCAACAGGTGTTATGTACCCACGCCACGCCACTGACAGTCTTCCATACTTTGAGCTAGTTTTACTGGTCTTTAGTATATTATTTCCACGACTACGTTTCTTATAAGTAAAACAGAAGACACTATCAGAAAATGTATCCCTTATCTGGGATAATTTTTTCTAATGGACATTTGTTTTAATTTTTCATCTAAATGGACCAATTGATTTATTATGATAGAGTAAAAAATTGCAGTTTTCTGCTGTGTCCAGTACTTTCAAAATTCAAGTTACCTCATTAATAAGTAGTCGCATTACAAGATGTCATTAGCATTGAAATATATTTGAAATAGATAGATTGTTAAAAAAATAAATAAATACAGATTTAAAAAAAAATTCTGAATAATCAGTAATTAAACAAATAACATAGATTAGAACTACAAATAATTGAAAAGATTTACTTCAAATAAGCTTCATTTCTCCCGTACACACGCATGCACAAACATTGTTTTAGACATCTCCATTACACTTTTCCAAGAATTTAATTAAATTTTGCCGAGCGCTTTATAGAGAATCGGTCGTGTCCTCTTTATCAGTGCATCTACGTCACTTTGCTACCCGCCGCCTAGGGAAACTTATCGTCTCCACCTATGTGGTGCCGATGGTTACCTACGCGATCCCCGTTTGAGGCTACTTGGCCAAGACCCATAAGCGAAAGCTTCAGTCTCTTCTTGACCGAGGATTGCGCTGGGCCCACAAAGCCCACTATCTGACATCAAATAGAATCATCCGTGAAGCCCTGCGTGTCCGTTCCCTGGACGCCATCATACGGACACTGTCCCGCAAATTCTGTCGCCGTTCCGCTCGATTCCAGGGCAACCACCTCATTAGCGCCCTCGGTCGCTACCAATCTGTGCCAGGAGAATCTTGGACCCGGCCTCGGCGTACTCTCACCCTCAATTAACTGATACTTAATTGACACCCACGGCCGGTAGCAGGCCACAACCTTAATCCAGCCCCATCTATCGTCCCTGCGGCAGGAGCTCTACAGTATATGAGCGGGCGACGGGCATGCCCTTTGTCCCGCACAGCCCTCGAACTTGGTTTGTCACTTTGCTAAAACTGGAAAAATATGAGGAAGGAAAACGGATTAACAGCAGTTCTGTTAATGCCAAATAATAATGTAATAGTAACAATATCTTTACATCCATTATTAAACTGTATAATGTTCATTTACATTCACAGCACTAGGAATAACCTGCTCACCACATACTGCAAGCAGTGACAAGTTACGGTTTATTAATGTCCTTGTTATATATTTAGTGTAGCAAAAAACAATCATTCATACCATGGTTCGTACCATACAGATATTATACTAGAGGGGTCATGACGTAAGCGGAACCCTGTAAGAGGAAGTGTGTTTGGGTGAAAAAATCAAAGTTAGATTAATAGGCTCTGCTTTCGTTTTCTGCCACGTGAGTAATTGCTCTTAAATGCCACAAATACGTACGTTATTTACCGAATTTTGAGTGGGTGTCATTATTAAGACAACTCTGTTTTATTAATCTACAAATATTGTAAATCCTATTGTTTCGGCAATTATTTCTAAGCTTCATTTTAACACACACGCCTGGCTCAGAAATAGGCCTACGTTATAGGCCTAGAAATAGGAAGGAACTTAAATTGCTGAAACTTTTAATAGCCCTGGGGAGGAGGGGATTGATACCCCTGACCGCAGCTGTAGTTACGCCACTGGGTGTAGCCAACTGCTAAGACGCACAGAAAAGATTACCAGAAGTATCAAGCGAATGTGGACCTGTAGGATGAAGGGACGTGGGAAGGCTACGGAAACAGCCCCCCGATCCTTGGAAGCGAAGAAGACACATTGTATGGCTGGGCAACGACAATTGGATGAAGAGGATAATAGGCTGGAAGACAAGAACACTCAGAAGGGGAGCAAGATAGGTAGATGCCATCAGACGGTTTGAGGTCGGCGATTGTTACTAGGAAAACATACGAGAGAGAGAGAGAGAGAGAGATCCGTCGAGAAAGAAAACTGTAGTGCTTGGACAAATATGGAATAATAAGATGATAAGATGAATGGTTTTACGATACTAACAAATCGAAATTTTGCTTAAAGACGGCAACTGCGTCGGGGAAACGTAAGATTATTCGAAAATGGAATAGTTTGAAATAAGAAAGTAAATAGGCAGTGGACAAATATGGAAAACATGATGATGAGGTACAGATTCCCATGGTGCGAACAATAGTTTCCGAGTTTTCCTTAAGTTGAATCATTCTGTAAAAACAAGATCAACTAAACAACGGGATATGACACGAGAACCGGTGATTCAACACTAATCTAGACGGCCGTAGATTGAGTAATACACTGTGGAGGCAATTGTTTCGGACAAAGTAGCAGGGAGAGAGAGAGAGAGAGAGAGAGAGAGAGTGAGAGAGAGACGATGACAAGGTATTTGTACGTTAGCGAGAGTGGGAAATGTTCCATTAACGCGTTTTTGTCACCGAGTGGCTGTCACAGTGCATTGACACGGTCACTGTATTCGTTACGCTTTTACCGTGTGTGCCAATATGTTGTAGGCCTACGTTCCCAGTCGGCGTTGCAGTTTCGTGTAATGTTCTTTGTCGCCGTCCTTTAGCTCTAGAGATCATTATTGTGCCGATAGAGATCATCAGGGGCGGCGATACGGACCCGCATGGCCAGCAACTGCGAGGGGGCAATCTTAATGATAGGGTAAAGACTAGGGATGGAAAAGGATGGGACATGCCTGATTGCTTTACAAGAAGTTAATCATGAAATGTAAATAATTGATAAAATTTTAATTGCGGCTTTTCCGGATATTCCTTTATATGAGACTTTGCCGGATATTACTAACTTAATAGGATTAATCTCAGAAAGGCGAGGGAGTAAATAGTATAACATCCAAACGTCAGGTTATACTTTATACGTTACAATCTCCAAAGGTCGTTCCCTTTATGAGCACTGATTCGCTTTTAGGGAATTTTGTATCAGCGTTTATTGAAATAAAGTTTTTTTTTTTTTATTACTGTACTTTCTAATCGATTTTATTAGGATCGGTCGGTCCGATAAACGGGCAAAATGATAAATCCGATTATTATAACTTGTTTTCTTATTCTTTATTTAAAAATCTTCTGTGGAAAAATTTCCCAGACCTTTATTAATTATGCGATTCAGTCATCACAACACCGATTCCGATAGTAAGTCATGACGGGAATAACCAAACAATTGTATGTGGAGGCGCTGTCTCCTAACTCTGGGGGGGGGGGTTACATAACCGTCGCTGCTGTAACAAAGATCACATATAATCACAGGGTTCGCCAGGATCCCTACTCTCCTGACATAGCTCCTTACGATATCTGGTTGTTCCCAAAGATGAAGAACCCCCTAAAAGTTTTCCGTTTTGAGAGTCGCGAGGAAATAATGCTAAACGCGACGGCACAGCTGCTCGCTATCCCAAAAGGAGCTTTCACCGCTGGACTAAGTGAGTGGAATCCCTTCGAAGGCGATTAGCTACTGTAAACAATCATATATAGTATCTTTTATTCCCGGCCTAATGTACATACCTCGGAATATAATACGGAATTTCCAGTAACTTTTTTACATAGGGTAACAAGTAGTAAAATAGTACAGTTCATTAGTGGCTACGTTTTTACACAAACTTTGTAAAACTTTTGATAGCGTTTGTGCGAAACTTTTCAACGAACAAGTATTTATCCAGTGTAATGTACACAATATAATAATATAAACACACTCAAGAGTTCTTGGGCATCTTGTTAAAAACAAAGTATTAGGTCTTCCCTTCTGAATCGCCAACGTTCATCGTGACACCAAACGCCCGGCGATTGGTAAACTATGAGTTTATTTCCGAGTTTTCCTTAGAATCTGCGACAGGCACCCATTATGGAGTGGCGTAACACCATTATGGAGCCATCAGAAATTTCAGCCGTACTCCATAATCACTTACTGTAACCGTATTTCTGTGGCAGTTATGTATGTTAAATTGAGGCTTACGCCTATAAATAATTACACAAAAAATGGATTTAAATATTTGTAAATTGATAAAATAAAGAGGAGTCTAACCTTCAACCAAATCTGATTCCCTCCACCAGGAGGAGCTCCTAGTTGTACGTCAGTGACTCAAGCTATCTGGACCCTGGCACCCACAGAATTTGCCTAAACCGCTTTGTCTCCATTTTAACTGTAATACGGGCATAAATGATGCTCTAGCAAAACAATACGCTGTTTAAATTTTGCGCGTTGTGAAAATTGTACGTAACAAATGTTAAAAAAAGTAGCAAAACAAGTTTGTATTTTTCCGTTTTCTACATACCGTTTTTTGCAGATTGCAGTCTTTTCTGAAAAAAAAACCCGAAATTTTGCATAATTACTTGTTTAGTGTATGTAATCGCCTTCATCTGACTACCGTTCGAGGTAATTACTTGTGCCAAAACTTATCTAACCTTCGTGTTTTTTTTTTTTTGTAATTCATGTTCACAAACTACAATTAAATCGGCCCAAAGTTCTCAATTACGAAACTTGCCATGCTTACGAAGCTCGCCTAACCTTTCTCAGTTTCATAGACATATTTCTTTTGTAAATTATAAAGTAATTTATTGAAAGTAGAGTCGGTTAGTTCCATAATAACCACTTGACTGAAGCTCTTATGACTGTACGGTGAATCACTCCACACACGTCACAGGTATCCGGCGCATCTTCGTCGTAATTATAGGACTTTTACCTCCTCACTGTCGTCACTACCTGACTATATCTGACCCAAGCGTTCCTACTTCTGCAGTCTTACCAAGAACGGAATTATTAGGACAGAAACTATTTGCTGAAGTCAGAATAGTGTTACGACGCACGGTCAAACTGATCGCCGTATAGTACAATGGAAAACAAAATACAAGACACCAATGAAGTCACGAAAAACCAGCTGTAATTATCACAACAGTTTGTAATCCACAAGTTATTCAACGAGATTATAATCGTACGATAATTCAAATTAAATGTATCCACACGCAATAATAATGTCAACAAATAGAGCCCCGCACAATAATCACTTTTTACTAATAGCCACTTGAAACGCACTGAGTAATCGCCCGAAGTAAACTCAAAACTAAGCGGCAAGTGTGGGCTATTTATAGTCTGCAGGGCTCCATAATATGCATCCTTAACAAGTACTCGAAAATTCTAGAGGATACTTTAGCGTGCCCTTGGCAGAAACACACACCGGCAGGGCCAATCGATAAGCTTGTAGAACGACACCATCGAACGCACGAGAACGTTCTGTATTACGTAACAATATATTGAACTAGGATAACTTTGCCGTATTGTTTCACATATAGTATAATGGAATTTTTTACCGATGTTATAGAAATTTGATTTTTGCTAGACCATACCTTGCTTACTACAGGTAAACGTGGAGTGCAAAAACTGCAAACTTCGTGCTGCAATGGATCAGATAGTCTTAAGTTAATTGTTGTGAGAATTTTGTATTCTGACGTAGCCTGTAATACTGAGATATCTTTGTGCAGCCGTATTAGTTATATCCGATATCCGTTCACAGTTTACCGATTCGCAGATGCGAGTGCGAGAAAACAGTCTCTTCTGTTTTCCACAGCACCACGTAATGTACGGTCGTTGGCTGCTGTAACTCTTTTTGCTGCAGCCTCGACCTCATCCTTCCCGTACCTGCGAACTATCAGCGCCTCAGAACCACCACCGCCGAATCGGGTCAAGCGCCCTCGAACGCTTCTTGATGACCCGCTACAGCCATCCTCGCACTTACATCAGGCTCCAGCCCTAGAGTTCACAACTGAAAACAGTCCTTCATTCCCTCCTTGCCCACCTCCTAGCACGTTGAGCCAGCTGCTTGTTGCTGTTATCTTGGTCACCGGCACGGGGGCTCTGGCTCGCGGGGAGCAACCGACGCCTCAAGGCGTCTGCTGGCTGGACTCGAGACAGGCAGCATCTGTTGTCTGAATCGGTTCCAGCGGCAGTGCCACTAAAGTACACAAAGTTTTCTTTCTCCCCCGCCTTCTGCGTTAACGCGTTGGCGGTTTCCTTTCCCGGTTTTAGGCTACCTGTCGATTGAACCAGACTTAGTTTACCTTCTGGGAGCCATTGGACACGACCCAGATGCTGCAGTCAAGCCACGGGTGCAAAGACTGCAACCATGGTGATCACATTGAATCCTCTACTTCAGTGACGTTCGCTATGTTCTAAAATAAAACAGAGAAAACTGTAATGTCCGGTCGTTGGCTGATGTAACTCTTTTTGCTGCAGCCTCGACCTCTTTCTTCCCTTACCTGCGAACTATCAGGGCCTCAGAACTGAAATAATAAATGTTCATTCTCCGGTCGTGATATAATTATCAGCTTTGATCTCATCTAATCTGTACACATTAAACTAAACCTTTTTAGACTACTATGGTCCATTAAATCGCTGTGTACTACAAATGCAATATAATCATTGTACGTACTCTTTATTCACCGTCGCCGCATCTGTTCCTGCCAGTTCGCGTATAGATACAATTTCTGCTGAGTGAATTTGTGGGTCGTATTTTTATTTATTTCCTCACCTTGCAGATGACGCTTGTTATGTTAAATCGAGCGAGGTGTATCCTTTGTTTGGGAACATTACATCTAGTAGGTCTACTCCTCGATCACTTCAATCATTCGTGCTGAAAATTACACGACTGCACACGTGTCTTCAGTCCCTCGAAATATCACCTGTCAAATATGTTACGATCTCGTGTTGTGTGTTGCTGAATTCTTATCGTACTTTGTCACTGAGGTTCTCAGGTCTCAGTAGTTAAAATTGAAAGTTATGGTATTATCTTTTGCATCCCATCACCGAATCCAGTTCTAATTCTTCTACCAGAATACCGTTTTGTACTGTAATCCAGTCGTATCTTCGAAGTCGGCATTAATGATAGAGCGTATAGGCAGTCATCTAGTTGAAAAGATCTTTCGGAAGGGCTTTTGTTTTGCGTCCTTCCAGCAGGGCGTAAATCCCTTAATGACAAATTTTGAAACTGTTCTTCCGGTAGAACTGCGTCGTTCTGGCAGTACTTCACGATGAGTGGGCTGTAATATTTCAGTGTTAGAAATGACGGGGCATTATTTTAAGACATTTTGCTACATGAAATCGTAATCACTGCCATAACGCGCATGACTATACGCATTCTTTCTTTAAAACCTTTAAGTAATGGGTGATTTATTACGGGCAAATCCTCTGTTCGGACTGCTTCCATTGTAATTTTTTTACGATCTAGGATCGTCTGTGATCGTCCTCAGAAGCCGTGAGTGAGGGGTTGAAAGACCTAACCGTGGTTGTTAGGTCTTTCAACCGCCACTCACCACAGCTTCTGACGACGACCCAGGGATGTCAAGCGACAAAACAATTACGATGGAAGCAATCCGAAAGAGCATTTGCCCGTACAGTATATGCATTATCAGTAACAGAAGCGACAAAACATGTGAAGACAATCATACGATTATCATTTCTTGTCATTGGTAAGTCGAAATTACTGAACGGACAGTTGTACCAACTTCACACGTATATTCGCTAACTCAGCACTTCTCGCTCTTTCCAACGGAAATATTTCCAGTCCTCCTAGCAGGACGTAAATGTCTCTTATAAGCCGGTCAAATGAGGACGTTACGTGCCTTGTACATTCCATCATTAAGTATTACGTACCAGATACCCTACAGTATTTTTACATTTCGTACGTACTTATCTTTCATCTTCGTTATTTCACTGTTTTTTATGTAACACTCGAATGTATCAATATTCCTTTTAATTTTGTGACTTTCTATCCAGTAAGCCGATTTATCTGCCGATTAATTACACTTTCCCTTTCCTTAACAAAACCATAATTACGTGTGTTGCTATTACTCTCAGATTCTATATTATTTAATGAGACAAAAGGCAGCAAACGACCTTACTATCTCAACTCTTGACTGGTATACTATTTCGTGCTTCGTGACTATACACTGTTTATTACTGATCGTTTTTGTTATGAGACGCAAAAGTCGGCAAATTTGCATCGGTTATGTTTTCAGGCGCAAAGCGCAGATTCAACAAGGTCACCTTGTGCTGAAACAGCTGTAGGAAAGTTTCTCGATGCGATTACGTACACGAGCGAGACAGGTACGTAATAATTAATTTTTTCTGGCTCTGTAAACTATTTATTTCTATCCGCTGTTCATATGTTACTTTATTCTTTGTATTATG